>JARHVA010002856.1:1620000-2321598 GCA_037957365.1 Torreya grandis
CATTTATTCTGGGTATGGGAAAATTTTTAATACCATTTGATTTTAGAACCTGGCCATTTGTATATTTTATATATTCTGTTTTGGGCTTGTCCTTCCTATAGAGCTAGTTTGATTAAATTTTTTTTGGCTTGTGCCCTAGTTGGTTGGGCAATACCCTTAAATCTATGTTGGGATATTTTAAATTTTTATTGGTTGTGTTAGAGATCATAATTGTTCTTGATAGTAAGAATTTTTTAAAAAAATAATGGATTCTAGTTTATTTGTTTGAGTTAGGTCAATTTTGTATTCATTATGTTATTAAAGCAACTCAACTTGGGGGTTTTATCTTGCTAGTTTTTACTTGTGTTTTGAAAAAATTTAGCACTTTGTCCAAGTGTATTTAGTTGTTATTTTCCTTATCTTTCTCATATTTTATGAAGATCAAGTTGTCTGATTATTGAGGTTAATGGTAATAGTTTTATCTCTTTTATACTCATGATTAGATAAACACCTGGATGTGCTTATTCATTGTTTGATCCTTTGGTGTCTTTATTGTTATTTTATTGATCTTGATAGTTTGATTTAGGTTCATGTGGTTTAATGTAATCCTTAGGTGTTGATTATGGTGTTTATTTATTTATTTTGAGTCTTGGGTGTAAGAACTATGATTATAAATGTGATAGCTTATGAATATCATATTGCTTTGTCCTCACCCTAAAGCCTGAATGTCTAACTCCACCACCTAGATGATGGTTGGAGTGGTAAGGTCCACCAATGGGGGGCCAATAGTATGGGTCTATTTTTATCAGTTTATGTGTGTAACATCTCTTGGTGATTACTTCTCCTTTGTTGGTTCAAGTTTCTTACATTATTCTTTGTTTTTACTTGATTGAGGATTTGGCAAATACTCTAGTTGTGACAAGTTATATTGGAGATATTTACATGTGTTCATTATGTTTTATCACTTAATACATAATGAAAAAATTGATTATCACATGGTATACTTGATGAGGTTGGTGAAATTTTTATATTTTCTTGTTGATGATATTGGGCTCTCAATTACTTTACTTATAATTAATCTTCCCTCATTAATTGTTGTTAAATTATTATAACCTATAATTTTGTATTAATGTAATTAGTATATTATTAATTGGATGTTGAGATGAAAATGAGATGATTATGTGAAATAATCAGCTTAGATTATAATCTTCACATGGTTGTTTATTATAATTATGTTGTTTAGTAGTTCATTGGGCAAGTTTAATTCTTAGGTAGTTTATGTAAAAATCTAGATGATGTTATAAAAGTGCATGGCACAATTAAATTCATAATACCTATTATATTATCATTTAGTTGTTAGATTTTAAGTATTTCCATAGTAGTGGCTTGGTGACTATGGTTACATGGTTAGGAAAAAAATTAATTAACTTATGTACTATTGTACACAAACTTAATATGCATTGTGTTGGACCCATTGTTGACCATGTTGAGAAATATTTAGGAGGTTTATTTTCATTGGTATAATTATATTGTTTTGAAAATGGCTTAGTATGCTACAGTCAAGTGTAAATGATTTGAAGCTAGGTTATTATCTTAGAGGATGGAATGACGCAAGTTAGGGGTATGGTGGATATTAAAATTCTGAATTCTATTCCACTTTAATTTCATTATGAAAATTGCATAAGTAATATCCCTAGAAAGTTGGGAATGTAGTGATGGAATGAAAATGTTATTGATTTATGGTGTCAATGGGGAGTAGGCTATTATATATAAACTTTGAGTATGGATTATATATACTACCTATATTTAGTGTTATATGGAAGGTAGTTATGATAGTGGTGATATTTGGAAATTAAATTCAAGTGTACTAAAGTATGAGATTGGTATCATACAAATATTTGTAAGCAATTAATGCTTATAGAGTTTAAATGTAAATTGTCATACTTTTATAGGTTCTAAATTAGATGTGTAAAAAGGTTTATTTTTACAGTTATGTCTGCTTTGACACATGATGGATTATGCATGTTAGTGTTGCAAGCATGTAATGTTGTAAAGCATGTGGAAATTCAAGTTATAAATTTATTAAATTGGATAATTTATTACATATATATAATCAAGTCAAGATTGTAATAAAGGAAATGGTATAAATTAAATATAATTAATTTAACACTAGATTCTTATAATTTTATCTAGTTTGATATGCATAATTAGTTCTTGTGTATATCTATAAAATGATAAGTGGGTGGAAATGTAGGGACTAGATATCTAGTTGTTAATCTATAGGATGATTATTGTTATCACATGGATGAGTTAAGTATTGTATGTCAATGGTACATATAATTGGTGAGATGCTTGATTGTTTGATATCATCTATCCTTGATAACAACAATTATGATTTGTCCAATTATAAATAGTAAACTGTCCTCATGTAATGCGGCTATATCTTAAATTGTGATAAATGCCTAATGAAAGAATGGTGGTACAATGATCCATAGAATTATAGACCATGATATAATGATATAAGGGTATATCACCATAGAGGGGGTCTCTTGATTATAATAAATTTAATAAGACTTAAAGTAAATTAAAGCTTATTAACATCCTTATGGATTCTATAAGCGTATACTTATGTTTACTGACCTTGAGTATGTTAAAATAAATCATTGACTGAATTAGTTAGTATGATGATTATTATACATTACAAATATTGACTTATATGTATGAAATGTTGTATTTATTTTATTTGATTATGGGAATAGAGGGGTAAGCTTATGAATAACTAGAAACTTTTGTATTCCACCCTTTATGATGTAAATATTGTATGATGGCTAAGAAACTTATTAGAATATTCTAAATACCCTAAATGTGGTAATAGATGTTTACCTCCCCTAGATGATAACTAGATTTTTGTAGATGTGAGTCTTTTCATTAGGGTAAGGACACCTAGGTGGTCCTATTGGGGAGTTGAGTGCCTCCATATAGCTTAGATCTTATCATTATGGACCCATATACTGATATTCCTTATGCTAGATGTAAACTCCATGAGGAATTATTATTTTCCATATAATATTCTATAGGTAATTACCCTAATTAGGGTTGCATGTACATAAATTTGGTTATGGGTCATGGGTACATTATAATGAAATTTGAAGATTTGATTATGCATAATAGAACTGGGTGTACTGTGCCATACACATAGTCTTATTTTAAACTCTGAAAGTAATTATGCCCATTTTGTTTTTTGGGTTGTTTCATATTGAATTCCTAGAAGATGTGCATAATTTACCAAGGAATCTAGAAAATTGCCTACCTTATTTCTCCCCTTTAGGAGGAACGATGGAAGAGGAGCATATAAAGTCTTTGAAACTAATTTAAGGTTGATAAATATTACTAATGAAGATGTTACATGTACTATTTTTCCATTCACATTATAGGATGTTGATTATGAATGGTTCCTTAATTTTCAAGAGAAATTGATTACTTCATGGAACTCATGTCAATCACTTTTATTACCAAATTCAGATGGGTTACTAGTCTAATTGTGGTATATCAACATTTCACTAGTATGAAGAGGGAGTCCAATGAGCTAATATGTGCTTTTAATGTGAGGTTCTAGAATATGTAAAATTGGCTAAGCATTGTGTATAAACCACTAGAGGATGTAACACTTGAAATTTTTAAGAATTCTTTGGATCTAATTACTATAGTATTTTTATAAAGAGTTGTTACTACTAACATTCTAGCATTGGCTTATGAATAAGCAATCAACATTGACAAGAAGCTAAATCCTCATATACCAAGAATTCCTAACATCAATAATAGTTTATCAACTTTGAATCAAGTGCCTCATGTGAACCAGAATGTTCCTACATTCAAATGGAATTAGTTATATACACTACCTCCTATGTTTTAACATACACTAAATCAAAATTATGAATTCTTAAACAACCATTCATAAATGAATGGTCATTAACATAGTCAACATTCACTTCCATCCAATACCACAATTGCCTAGTAGAATTGGTTTTTATACATAATATGGTTCAAAATCTAAGCAATGACTTCTTAGGCATGTAGAAGAAGATTAGTAATGCTACTGATCAGAACAATAATCAAAATTTTGGATTTCCATGATACAATAAGACCTTCAACAATCTTGAAAATAATATAGAATAACAAGAAGCTAATAATTTTCTAGATATCAACATAGTGGAGATCTCTACCCAATTGATGTAAGGTTGATAACACATCATGTTAAACTTGTTTATTTGGAGTTATGTGCAGCATTTTAAATCTTCCAAAGAGAAATGGTGAGGCAATATTTAATGAATAATCTACCAGAGTTATCCCATGATACTAGTTCCTCAAGCATAGCTATGGTCTTTTAAAAACATGAGTTTCCTTTCTCAAGTGAATATGATAATGTGATATAGGATAACTTAGATGAGGTACATGCTTTCGAATATTTCTAGAGAAGCAATTACAATTTGAGGAACAAGAAACCATTCACTATGTCTACTCCTCTAAATAATATGACTATTCCCCTAAATCCAAAGGCTGATAATAATCCACCTCTCCTAAAAAGAAATGATCAACCCCTAAATAAAGAAGAATAGATCAAAGGAAGGTACAACATCATTAAGGACATGAAGATAAAAGTAAATATCACTCTTCATGAATTGGCTCAAATTACCAAATAGAATAAGTTCTTATGGAGGTCCATTATAGGTAAGTATATTATAGATAAGCCAAAATACGCTCATAGTAATGTCATATACAAGATTAATCCAGAAGTTCTTCCTTTCTTATTAACTATCAAGGTATTTGGTAAGAATATGCATAATTGTTTAGTTGATTTTGGAGTTTTTGTCACTGTAATTTCAACTTTTATTTGTCAGAAGATGGGATAAACTCCAAGCCCATCTAAGAGGATGTTTCATAGTTAGACAAAACAATAGTGCCTATGTTTATAAATTTGAATGACTTGTGCATCCAAGTTACATCTAAGACACATGTGTAGATGACTATAGGCATCCTTGTGGTAGATATCCTAAAGGGATATGGATTACTACTAAGCATCGATTGGTCAAATATGCTAAATGGATATGTAAAAAAAAACTTATCTCACAATTTACTGCCCTAGAGAGGTATCCCAAAATCAAATTAAAATTGTCCCAAAGTCAAGAATGAAGTATCCCATCATGTAATACAATGCTAGTAATGAAGAAGTAAGTCATAAATCCCATAATCTTATGATTTATACCTTTACCACAAAGTATGAGTTGCAAAGGCCAGAAGTCTAGGGACCATCCCAATTATACACTCTCCATTTTGATGGTGTAAGATCCAAGCAAGGATCAAGCATCAGTATAAAATTATTTGACATGCTAGGTAATAATACCTAGCAACATATAGATTGTAATTTTCATACACCAATAGTAGAGCATAATACAAGGCACTAAATTGTGACTGAAATTCATTTTCAAAAATAATGTCAATCAACTGCTAATATATGGAGATTCAAAACTAGTGATTAATTAGGTAAAAAAAAATACTAGTGCAAATTATCATATCTTAAGAGATACAAACACTAGGAATAGGATTTGATTGAGTCATTTGAGACATTTAATATATTAGCTTTTCTAATGAAATAAAACCAAGCTGTTGACTCACTAGTTACTTTAGCTACTAAATTAACACTATTACAGGAGTCCAAAGTGTAGAGGTTCTCTATTGAACTCATACCTTGCCCATCAATTCTCAATAATGTAAAAAATTTCTAGGTGTTTGATGTTGATTAGCAGGTTATCTATTTTTTGACCAATTCAAGGTAGTTTGAAGCTCAAACCATTGATGATAAAGAAATCAGTTATTTATGCTAGGAGGAATTGGGAGAAGAAGAATTCATTCAACACAAAGAAAACCATCTTCCTTTAGGGATGGTTTATTTGGAGAGAGCATTTGATATGGATTCCCAAGCCCAAAAAAAGAAGTATCCCAAAGTCATTAAATTTGAGTTCAACAAGGAGAACTTAGGGGATGAGAATGATCCATAGTATGTCAACATTAGTCTTAGTTGCACCCCAGAAGAAAGACAAAGGGTGAAATATTTTCTCATCTAGTATAAATATGTGATTGCATGGACCTATGAGGACTTGAAGGTTTTCATTCCTAAAATCATCACCCATAAAATTTTACTAAAGCTAGACCATAAGCCATTTATTATAGGATAGATTCCATTCAATCTCTTCCTAGAACCACTCATATAAAATGAAGTATAGAAGATATTAAATGCTAAGATAGTGTTGCCTATCAAAAACTCAACTTAGGTTACCAACTTGGTTCTAATCAGGAAAAAGAGTAGGGAGATCAAATTATGTGATGAACTCAAGAAATTAAAAAATGATTTTGAGAAATAAAACTACTCTCTAACCTCCCTGGATGAGGTGATCTATACAATAATTGGTTCTAAAATAATGTCCTTGGATATTTTTTAATGATATAACCAAGTGATAGTAGAATTTGAAGATAGGATGAAGACTACTTATACCACAAAGTGGGGTACTTATGCATATAAGAGGATACCTTTTGGCTTAATTAATGCATGAGCTATTTTTTATTAGGACATGGACCACACATTTCAATTGCTAATAGGTAAATGCATAATAATTTACATATATGACCTCACTATTTTCTCAAAGAATAAAACTGATCATGTAGGACATCTAAAATTAATCTTTGAAAGATGTAGAAGGGTTAGCATCTTGTTAAACCCAAAAAGAGTATATTTAGTGTTACTGAATGTAAATTATTAGGGTACATCATTAAAAAGGAAGGGATCACCATTAGTCTAAGTCAAGTTTAAGGAATTTCCAAGATTGCATTACAAAACAACAAGAAAGAGATCTAATCTTTCTTTAAAAAGATAAATTTTGTGAGAAAGTTTATCTTAGGTTTTACAAAAATTGTTATACCTATGAATTTAATGCTTAAGAAAGACAAAAAAGTGAAATGGACACTAGAGGCTTGAATGTATTTTCAAGACATCAAGGATTCCATATCTCAAGCTCTAATATTAATTAGCCCAAACTTTAACAAGGAATTTTCCTTATATTCATTTACTTTAGAGCACATAGTTATTATTGTGTTTACCCAGAACAAGGATGAAAATGACCATCCTATTGTATTTATGATCACAAATTTAAAATAATCATAGCTCAAGTAATCCATGATAGATAATAAGATCATTGATCTCATCAAATTAGTAAATAAATTTAGGCATTACATCTTAAGAAATAACACTATTGCCATTATATCAGACCCTATTGCCAAATTGGATTTGAGATAGAATGAATTGGGAGAGTACATAGGCAAATGGATGAAAATTTTTAGGATTTTGACATAGAAATAAAGACAACCAAAATTATCAAAGGAAAAGGTATCATTCAACTTATTATTGAGCCTAAACTATGCATCACCATTGAATAGGTCTATGAGACCTTGGTATCTAGAGAAGATTGGTATGTTGATATCATTCTATATTTACTCACCGATACTTGTCCCTTATAACTTAGTAGAGAATAAAAGAGAGCCTTGAGTCTCAAAGATCTTAACTCCATGATCAAGAAAAGGATTCTCTATAGAATAAATTATGAAGGTATCTACCAAATATGCATATCATGAGAAGAAGCTCAAGAGATCCTAAAGAACCTACACCAGAAGATAGGTAGTGGTCATCTATCTAAAAATACCACATCACATAATATTTTCAAAATGGGTTACTATTGGCCAATAGTATTTAAAGATACACATGCCCATGTAAGAATATGCCATGAATGTTAGGTATTAACAAAGAGAGAAGTACATGTAGCAATGCCAATACAACCTATTTTTGAAATAAGGTAACTTTATCAATGGGGCTTGGATTTCATCGATGCCATCAGCTCAAATTCTTTAGTTGCCCATATATTTTTGCTCACACCCACAAATTACTACACCAAATGGACTAAAGCAATGGCTACAAAATATTATAAATCACATGATGTTATCAATTTTATTGAAGAAAACATCACAACTAAGTTTGGTACTTTCATTTCCTTAGTTTATGATAATAGGATAACATTCTAATAATATGAGTTCAATGAATGGGCCCATGATAACCAAATCATCATTAGGTCATATTCCAATTATTACCCACAAGGAAAGGGATTGGATAAATCAACAAATTAGAACCTGATTGAATCCATAAAAAATTTAGCAATAGATAAACCTAGAAAGTGGCATTATACACCAAACTATGCACTATTGGTAGATGGAATAAGATACAAAAATTCCTTTAAAGCTTCACCTTACCATTAGTATATAGATGACAACCAGTATTCCCAATCATGCTCAAATTGCTAACATATCAATTCATGTAGGAGTATATGGAACCAAGTGAGAAATTGGAGTCATGATTATTGGATATAATAGAGATGGAAGATTCAAGAAATGAAGCCTTGCTTAATTTTAATAAGCATCAAGACTTGGTCAAAAGGTGGTTTAATAGAAGAGTAACAATTAAAGCATTTAGAATATATGACCTAGTACTTCAATGAGATAAAGCCCATGAAATGAAAGGATATCATGAAAATTTTACCCATTATAAATTAAACTTTACCAAATATCAGATATCATAGGTAATAATACTTTCTCTTTAAGGGACCTCCAAGGTAATGAATTACCATATCCAATTAATGGGTACTTTTTAAAGCACTAATTCATGGTTGTATCAACTGGAGATGTCCTTGAATAACAAAAAGTGTTGTTGTAGAGGTAGGTGTAGGCTAGATTTAATGTTTTCATTGTTAGGCTTCTTATTTTCTATCATTTTTTTTTGTAGATTAGTTTTATGCTTTCTATATTAGCCTTTCCTATTTTCAATGTTTTGATTTCCTTTAGTTTAGTTCCCTATTTTCTAGAATAGATGTCTTTGTTTTGTGGTAATTGGATTGACTTATCCCAGTATGACCAAGCTAATACCCAATTCACTAGACTCTCGTGCATGATTGAATTAATATGTCAAATCCATGAGGAATTTCTCAAAAAAAGAACAAGCATGGGTAGAACATAGAATAAAACACATAAATTGGTTTATTTGTAGGTTTTACATTTTTGCATCTAAGATTTTCAAAATTTAGGTATGCAATAAAATTAACCATGATTATATCACAATTTAAAACTTCTATCAAGTATGTAAAATCTGATCTCATTACTCCATACAAATTTATAATTTTTTTTCATTTCCTTGAATCAAATACACTTCTCACATTAACACTTAATTAATAACCATTGATGTAGATATAGCTGGTAGGGACATTTTGATAAATAAATTTTTCATAAATACTAGCTCACAATGGTTCTTACCTTCCTTATTTTACTCATATTCTAAAGAAAAAAAGAGGACCAATGCATCCTAAAGAGTGATCAATAAAACTAACATAAATTATAAAGGTGATCAAATATTCACATGATGAAATAAGATCAATGTATCATGCATCATGCAAGTGTACAAGGGAATAAATGGAAGAGGAATCAAAGGTATCTCTTTTAGGGCTACAGATGCTTGACTAGTAATAGAGTAATGCCTGAGCTTCCTTAGTTTTAATATTCTCCAAAAAACCAAAATGAAACCTAAAATTTATTCTAAGTCCTTGTTAAAACCTTTAGGATAAGGGTGAAAGAAAATAACTTCATCACACATAGATCCAAGGTATGAGAAAAACTAGTAAATTACATGAAGTATTTGGAGTCTCTTTCATGTTTCTAATTCAATTATTATTTTATGGTATGATTCCTGTTAATTTATAATTGCTAACCAAAAATTCTAGGTTCTTGAATACTCAAAAGTATTCCCTTTATGAGTCACTATTTGTTGTACTCGACACATCCCATTCTTAATTTTTTTCAAATAAGAACCTAATGTATTATAAAAATCCTAAGTCTATTTAAAAATATCTTTTCATTGACATTTGTATGCACACCTAGCTAAGCTCAAAACTATAAAAAGTTATTATTTTGCACATGGGTGATTTTTTTTGTATGTTAATCATGTATAAATGCAATTGGCATTCCCTCATTATTCAGGTTTTTATTATATGATTTATTTGTAATAACATATTTAAGGTCTTCAAGGTTTTTAAATATATACATGTTTTTCAAATATGTGCATGAAATACATAACTAAAATCCTAAGTTTTAGAATTCGTGTATTTTTCACTTTGCAAGTTGTGCATTTAACATATTTTGGTACTTAAAAACTTTTACTCTTTATAAATTGTCTTCATAACTTTTGTTCAAAAACTTTATCTTCAAAAAATTTGTCTTCACACGATGTGTTTGAAACTCTTGGTTTTTGTAAGTCATGTAATTTGGCAATTTTATTCTTTGTATCTATTGGTCTTCGTGATAAGTGTTTATTGGAATTATTTGAGCATCATGAAATTTGTTGTCACAACTTTTGGTCTTTATAAATTTTGTGCATGACTTTTACCCATAAAAAACCTTTGATTCTTGGAAATTTTAGCTTTTAGGAGTTTTACAATTCACATATTTTGGCATTTTGAAATTTTTGTAAAGTATAACTTGCGGGTCTTCGAAACTTTTGTTTAAAATATTTGGTCTTTAGAATGAGGTGTGTTCATAAATTTTGTTCACAATTTTTATTCTTTGTAGCCTTTATCTTTGTATTTCATATATTCAAGGTATCACAAGAATTATTTAGTCCAGTCTGAATAAAATTTATGACACCCAACTTCTAAATGCATGCCACATGGAAAACCTAATTTTTTACAAAACTAATGATAGTGTGACATGTGTCCAAGCATATACATGGAATTTATCTGAATGTATATATATTCTACCTAGCATACCCATAAAAGTAAGTGGGAAAGTTTGAATTGAATGAGTAAAACAAGTTTGGAGATGTTGGGCATTAATGGCATATAAATTGAGATTAAAGTCTAATACTCAAAATATTTAATAGTGAATTTGGAAGAGACATCATTCCTATTGATTACTAATTAACTTTAGTGAATTTACCCTTAAAAGAGAATTTGAATCCCTAACTATCTGCATTTAGTTATAAACTACTTCTGGTAAGAAAGCAAATAATTGAATTTTATGAGAACATACAGATTAATAATGGCATCATTATATAAGGTGTTTATAAGAGTATTTACACCATCAAAGTTATCTATTAAGGACTCCATAGAATATAAATACACTCTCTTTAACTCAATAGTGTTCAATGATGAATTTAATAATTACACAACTCTATGGGATGTAATAGAAAATGTATGTTCCCACTCATATGAGGAAATTCCAATGAATGAGAAGAAGTTATTGGTCACAAAATTACTACCATTAAAGTGCCAATAATTAAATTTTAAAGTATCCAAGCCCAAAGTGATGCCCTGCATTGACCTTTTTCAAGATTTGTTCTTCATAAAGAAGATGACTAGTGGCTTTCTACACCACCTGAACCATAAGATAGTTTTAAACTATATCTCAGGGGATGATTTATAAAGATAACTATGAATACCCATTGTATATTCCACATTCAATAGACACAGATTTAAATTTTGGAATAAAATAAGCACAATAGAAAATACATAAAGGAAATGGATTGTTCCTAGAGAGGTGGTCACCTTCAAGTCTAAAGAACCTGTGCTAATGACTAGTTTCAAGATGAGAATCCATATTGGAATGTTCTTACTAAATATATTGTATGGTTTTAATAATATTCACTTCTTTGACCTATAATGGGTTCCTCTATTGGAACTATTGATGACCTCTGAGCTCACTTTCAACCTAGGAGAGATAAATAATGCTAGGATCTAGGAAAAAAAGTTTAATAAGGATAAAATACCCATGGGTAGTCACTTATACATTATTTCACATTTTTTAGATATAGTGATGACCACCATTTATGCTCATAGCAGAGCACTCTAGAGCCTATTCACAGATTGCATCAATAATTAGGTATGTGACTTATATTTGTTCTTCCACATCTATTCATACATGAGGAATATATTTGGAATATTTGAGATTGTCTACCCCCAAGTGTGCAAGGCATTTCATGAAAAACCCCTAAACTGAGTATCAAAAAGCATCAAGAAGACACTCTAGCCAAAGGGGGATTATTGGCTCTATCTAGACTATACTATAATCATGGTGGTGGGACACAAGTTTTCCCCTTTATGTCTCCCCAAATATGTCCCAAAAAATTGGTGAATTAGGAAATAGCTTATCAGTTATGGTAAAAGAAACATAAGGCTATGTTCCATGGGTCTTCCCTGACTATTAACCAGGTGTGATACACACAAGAAACATTTTAGGGAATTCATCAAAATTAGAGATTTTTACTCATTGCCAACCTTACCACACAGAGATTAGTATCCTCATGGCCTTATCCAAAAGCATATATCAGGCCTAGGAATCCCTTACCAGCATGAACCATATAAGCATGACTTTGTATTCTTGAATGAAAAATATGATGCTAAGGAGATGCAAGGCAAGAGTGGCTAGGTTAACATAAAATCATCTAAGATTTATACAAAAATATCCCTTCATCATAATTATATATGCACATACTAGGCTTCCACCCCCCAGTGGATGGGCAATCATATACTATTAGACCTCTTGGCCTACCTAATAATAGTTAGGTCAAGGAACATCATCCCAACTAGCACCCACTGTGATGATAGTTTTGAAGTAGGACCAAGGTGTGGAAGAATAAAGTATTGTGTTAAGTTACTCACAATAAGGGCCTACCTAAGCTTCAACACCAATTGAAATGAAGGTTGTCAAGTAAGATTAAAGAGGTGGGGAAACGTTTACTATTATAAATTATTTGGGAGGAGAACAAGAACCAATTTGCATTGATTTCTCTGACTCTGAGGATAGAGGTATCCTTGTTGCTTCCTTGATTCATGTTATTATAATAATGGATGTTGCACCTTCCACCACTCAGGAGATTCTTCCCTTGGATGAAAAGATGAAAATATATTACAAGAGGAAATCAAGAGTCCCTTGAGACCCTCTTCTATTAATAGAGTTTATTTCAAGTTCAACTATGGAAGTGCCATCAAATGAGCCTAAGGAATAGGATGAAGAATTGAAAAAGGGATAAAACCTCAGGTATTCAACATATCAAAGGAACATCATTAATGGAGGTTGAAAAATTAGGTGAGGTCACCATTATATTGGCCACTACTAATTTACTTCCTTTGGGTCCTATTATTTCTTTAGTTCTAATCATTATTATAGCCCATATTGCTTACATTATTACCATCATTCCTATTTTGGCATTAATCTATACCCATGGGGGGAGTTATTCAAGCTCCCTTTGACCAAGCCACAATGTGGGATAACCCCAAGCTGTGGGTATCTCATATTGGGGTTGAACCTCTGGATAAGGCTAGCTTCCTCTTGATGGATCACCTAGACTACTGCTACTACTTGAAAAAGGGTTAGAAAGGGGAAATAGGGTTACTAAGGAAGCTAAAAAGGTGATGCAACAATTTTAAATGAGACACTCACATAAGCTTTAAAAAACACTAGATCAACATAATACAATGTTTACTCATATAATCTCACAAACTAACTAATTGCATAAGTATTTCATGAACTAAGCTCACCAAGCAATCAAGGAAGCACAGAAGAATTCTAAGACTCACACCTAACATCCATTGATGGCAATAAGAGCACAATTTTAGACCTTTAACTATGTTAAAAACACCTTAAAAGAGGTAAAGATGAAGGATAATAGACATGGAAGAATCTCCTTCACAAATCCATCATGCACAAGCTTAATAAACACAATTCAGAGGCAAGAGATAGGTAAAGAAAGTCTTTATTACATCAAGAGGTATTTCATACAAATTTTTATAGGGTCTACCCTTATCAAATGAGAGTCTATTTTCTCCAAAATGAGAATTCTTAGAGCCCCAAAATTAGAGAGAGTTACAATGAGAAAGAAAAATAAAAAATATATGAGAAAAGGGGGAAAGAGAAGGAACACACCATCAAATATGCATTAATGAGATTCCACCACCCATAAATTATCAAACACATTTTTATCAAATTATGATTAGTCTTCCATCGACAAATTAACCTTCATTTATCCCAATAGCCTCCGAACCCTCTCATTGGCTGAGAAATACACTAGAAGATAAGAATCTATTTTGAAGATGATGAGTCATGATCCTTCCAAGGAAAGATCATTAAGGCTCTTAAAATTTATTATATGATCCAATTGCATTTTCCAATCCCCAAATATATCCCTTGGAACTCTATTCCATATTCTACTTGACTTCATTATAAGGACAAAATCCTCATATTTATGGACTTGATAGAGCCATGACTATGTCTGCTTTAAGCAACTATAGGTAAGTATTTGTCAAGGATATGACTATGTCAAAATATTATATAATCCTCCTTGATCCATTTAAATCTACCCCTTCTCCAAACCCTAAACATAGGTTCCATATATATGAAAACCAATCCCATTCATTTGTTTTCCTATATTCATCATATCAGTGAAAAGCCTATCAGGATAAATGATCTTTTTTATAGCCAATAACCCACCATTGATCTCTATTAGGCCTAAATAGACCTATTCTATTCCTCAAAAAATTGGGCTCATAGGTTCTAAATATTCAAACCAAAGGTCAAAACTGATCTCTAATGGCAGCCTTTCAAAACATCTATTCTAGCTCAACCTGGATCATATTTGGATCTTGATTTTATGCATTTGCCTACCTAGATCCATGAGATCCTTTAATCTGATATGTCTACCTATGTGGAATCCTCACCATGCTATTTATAATATTTATAAATATGACCATTACAAATTCAAACACATGTCATAATCTTGTGCTTCCTAGAACTTGATTGAATTTGCTCCATCGATCTTTGATTTAGGCTTCCCAAATTGTGACACTTGGTAACCCCACATTAATACTATGGATCCTACTATTAGTATTAATCTATTTACCACTTTTGTACCATGTGGTGACCTTGTGTGTAATCTAGGCTCTTTGACTTCTTGACCTCATTCATACCATCAATCTTCATTTGTAGTCGAATGTGTATCATTGATCTTTAATCTGCTTGATCAAACACACACCATTGATCCTTTATTTCAACATGATAATGCCACATATTATCCCCACATTCAATATCAAGATCATCTAACTTGTTGACCTCAATCTCATGATTGATCTTGATTTGCATGATTTAACTCACACCATTGATCGTGATGGTCCCACTAACTTGAACTATTATCTGCATGTCATTGATTCTTTAATCTAATTAAGCAAGATCATGTCATTTATTGAACCTATGTTCAAATTGAATATCATTAAAGAATTTTTAATCCAAATGACTATTCCTTGTGACTTTTATTTAACATCCTCGAGCACATCCCATACTGCCATATCATTCTTGTAGGATTATATCTTAAGATAGAAAACTCATCAAGACACCAAATTTGTAGGGGACATTTAAGGCATTAAAAACATCATTTCCATGTAGCCCTTTGACTTTGAGATTCCTCCCAAGTACACTTATTAAATACACAGCCAAACTGACCTATTAATTCTTGTGTGATGTGCCATGATGGTCTAGTTCCTTAAGATCACCAAATTCACACTTTAATCTTGATTAAAGTGTTTCAAAAGCTTGCAAGTGACAAGTGATAGGATCATTCTTCAACCAAGACTCTGCTCAACTTCTTACCCTATATCCAAGAAAAAAATTCCTATGTAGGCCAAATTTAGCCAACAGTTCCTATTGGTCCTTTACTTCTACACCTCCTATTATTTCTAGTGTTGAGGTTATTCCTTCAGATCCTATGGTTTCTACTTACCCTATTAATACTTCAGTCACCATTGCACCTATTACTCCTAAGTACAAAAAGTTTCATTTTAAGAAGACTATGGGAGCCCTTGAGATTTCTCAATTTCATGTTTCCTCTACTCACTTGGGTTTTCCAATGCCTTTGTTTAATAGAACTTAGGCTACTTCTATTCTCCCATCTAAAAAAACTAATAAGAAGCATACATATATTATCCATCCAATGCCTTAGTTTGGTGATGTGGATTGGAAGATTATCATATTTACATCATTTCTAGACACACTACATGCAAAGGCGTTAATGCAATATTCAAGGGACGTTTTTACAACTAGTGGATGCTACACAATTGGTAATACCATAATGGGTTGTAGACTTAGAGGCCCAAGCTTCTCAAAGACCCAATTTGATAATTACATATCTACCCACTATGTGCTCTATCTTTGATAAATCAACTACAACTATTCAATGGGTTAGGAAGAGGAAAATAGAGGATTAATCTAGCAAAGGCTTGATTTTATAATAAAGGCAAGATTTGTATCACTATCAAAGAGAAATAACATGATACTTATAAATTTTCCATATAATGAGGACTTTAAATCTCATCTTTAGGAAAATACATAGGCTTTATTATAATTTCATGTTGGTAATGAATATGTCAGTCAAACACTATACTAAGAGCTATAGAAAGTATGAGATCAATAATAGATAATAGAATTTTTTGTAGTAATTTAAGGTGATGTTCAAAATACAACTCTCATATTATACAATATCTTGGACACTATTAGTTCAATGAGAGTTGAATTATCTTGTCATATTTTTAAAACTTCCAAATTGTTTAATTCTTTAAAATAAGATGAGAAGAAGCTAACTGTCCTTATATTATACACCACCAATATGGATTTTATCCATTTAGATTTGATGAAACCACTAAAATTATCTAATGCTCTCAATTTGGTGGTCGTCAGGACATAAAAAGTCTAAGACTAGGTATCAAACACACAATCCTTGGTTCTGAAATTAGTAGAGCATGAAAAGTGAATGTTTCAAATTTTTGGATGAGTTAAAGCTATCACAGGCCTAAGATCCCTTGGGTACATTAATAAGTAGAGCCAATTCTTACCAACTAATCCATTATGAATCCACCAATTTTAAGCAAAGTCTTTAAGGGTACATACTAGAAGAGATTGAAAAAAAATAAGATTTTACAAAAAGAAAATTACAAAGATAAAAATATTTTAGGTGGAGTTCAAATCCACCAAGATCAATCATGTATGCTTATTATTTCAGGTCACTAGAGTATATATGCCCTCTAAATATGGATATAATCAAGTTATAACATAATTTTAGATACAATCATTACCAAGAATTGGAAGTGAAGAAATAAGCTATGGTTAGATCATCCAATTCAACTCCACCTTATAGTAAAATCCCTTTGATGTCTATGATTTCAACCATGTAGGTCCCAACATTTAGTAAACCTAAGTTTTCATTGGTTATTTTTATATGTATTTTATATGTAAATTAGGAATAGACCTAAGACATGTAATAGTTGATTGAACATTATTGTAAGCATGCACATATTGCATGGTTTTGTAAGAACCAAACTTATTTAAATGACATAGTTTTTTATTAGTTTAAATATGCATGCCGAATTTGAATCAATTAAAACTCTCATCTTGATTATCATTAGCATGTAGTTTTAGATTTTTATATGCATTTGGAAGATGAAGTGACCCCTCTCTATTCAATTTTAATCCTCTCATTTTTAAGAGAGAGGAGGTTGATTAGAAATATTATCAATACAATAATAAATTGTTTGATTGGCATGCAACTATGTTGATTCCTTTCTCTTTTAATTATATGTAATTAGTTGTATGTATTATCCTAGTTGGTTGATTCAATGATTCAAAGTGTGAAAAATATATAGAGAATTATTTCTTGTTATTAGTGGTGTATGCTATTGTAGGATGTGAAATAACTATTGGAAGAATAGTAGATATCTTTGATTTTATGGAATTAGGTTGATTTATTCATTTCTTTGATTGTGTAGAAGTGTTTCCCATGATATAGTTTTCTATGAGTGAGCCATAGCTTCTTTAGATACCTCTCTGATCTGAGATATATCCTTATGAATAAGTTTGTGGTATAGTAACTCTAAAAAAGGGTAACATTTAGTTGATATAATCGAGTTTACTACATCATATTTTCTTTTGACTCCTTAACTATGTTTGCATGTGTGTGTGCAATAGATGCTAAAAGCAAGCATTAGTTTTAGACACTTTTCCAAAAAGAGACCAACCTGGAAGTAATCCCTATTGAGATCATAGAACCTTATTTATTTCTATACCTTTCCCCACCTTTTGGATTTTTTTGAGGTCTACCCATTCTATAATAAGATCCATCCATCTAACTTAACAAGGATTTAGTCTCTTTTAAGTTTCACTCATCCATTCACACTTGGTTAACAAGTTGCATGTTAAGCCTATTATTCTACTACCTAGTTGTTTAACACATACCTAAAAATCATGCCTTGGAGTGGAATTTATATTTATTAATATCTTAAAACATTAGAGGTTACCTCATTAAATTTGTGGTGTGCATAAAAATTGAATCAATAGTAGGTATGTCTTTTTGAAGTGTGCAAAGATTAATATCATTGCAAGGTGTTACATTTTTTGAAATTTCATGACATACCATAAGAATGGGAGAAATAATTTTATTTTCAAGTACACTCTCCTTTGGATAATAAAATTCAAAGGAGGAAAGAGAAGAAACCTTTACTACATCCTTGACCAAATCAAGAGATGTAATCATGTTACTCTCATTTAGAGTGATCATGTCGAGTCTTATAGAATGAGGAGTAAGTAATGCAATGTAATTTTATACTTTAGGTTCATCATTAGTATGTAATAAAGGAATATTGACAAAACTATAATTTTCCTCTTTGCTAATTATCTTAGTATAATCTCTTATTAAGAAAAATTTAGGAAACATGGGTTTTTGTTGCTTGAATTTATGTGGTTTGACATTTCTACAAGATACATCAAAAGGATTTGGGAACCTTTTGTGTGTCCCAAAATAATTCAATTTTTGTGAGTGTTTTTTTAGGATGTTCATTGGCACTCTTATTATGTTATTCAATGATAATAATGGGAGTGTAGTCATATAAAATGGAAAAATTGGTAGCTTGAGTGTGATTTGTGACACCCAACCCATAAGTCCCTCTTTATTTCTCTCATGACCCTCATAGTCATGTTTTCATTGATTCCCAGTCATCTATAGCCTTCCAAACCTAATCCTAGCTTAGAAACATTGTTCTTTCCATGAAAAATCTATCCCCCTAGGTCCCATTAGCTCAAGGCTATAGCACCCAACTTGGAATTTAGTGTTAAGCCCTCTAGTGTCCATTTTTAGTGCTCCTATCCAAGTACATTTTTACTTCCAATGGTCAGTTCCTTTTGATTCTTATCCCTCTTCTTGTCAGCATAATGTGAAAAAATTAAAACCATGACCAAAAATCCCTATAAAATCCTATTCAAAGGTCATTTATAAGGGGTTGGAAATTATTACAAAGCAAACAAAAATACAAGCAAGACTAATAAGGCAATATTTCCTATTCTCTGCATATAACCAACCAATACTACTAAAAGCACATCTAAATATTTACATCAATCCCTAGCCACCTCAAACACACCCAATTTTAGCATTTTACATATTCATATACACAATTGCATAAATCACATCAAGTGGGAGAACTACATATGGTTTAATCCCTCTTTCAAGTATTGGTATGTAGGTAGCGTACCCATACAAGGGGTGTGGATACATGTTCAATGCATATTAAACACACTAACCCCCTCCTTATTTCCCAAATTTTGTCAAAACATAATGGAGTCTAGGGTTTAAAGAGTAAATCAGCTCTACAGAGGATTCTATGGACATCTAACAGTCAAAATTACATAGGTAGGTTCACACAAATAGAGCAAACAAAACCCAAAAAGTTTAGATCTCTTGAACAACAATGGTAGAAAAGGACTATAGCATCAAACCCTAGGGTGTCCTATTTTGGTGCACCTATCCAATCAATAAATGAAGGCTAGATCTTGATTTGAGATAGTGTCCCAGTCTTTCACAATAAATTTCATACCCTATAACAACCATCTCAATTAGTTTCTAGCTAAGTCTTATTTTCTCTCCCTTATTACTATTTTTAGAAAAAATCAAATTATAGTCAAATTATACAAATCATTGGTTTAATTATTACATATTTATTTATTAATTTTATCATTCTAGACCCTTAACTAAATTGAGAATAATACACCAATATTCCTAAAATTGTTAAATCATTTGGTGAACCCAACTTACTTCATTTGCACATAAAAACCCTAAAAATCTTGAGGTAAATTTCCTACTAATTTTTCCTATATATTTTTTGATTTTTTACCAACCTAATAAAATAAAAAAATTAGCATTAAATTTTAGAATTTCATAGAAATTTCAAAATAATTTTCTTTCAAACCCTAGTTTCCCATATTAGGTCCCAATATTTTCCTATATTTTTATGATTTTTTCCCTGCATAAGAAAATAAAAAATTAGCATTAAATTTCAAAATTTCATGTAATTTTAAAATTATTTTATTTCAAACCCTAGTTTCTCATAATAGGTCTCGATAATTTCCTAGTACTTTTCCTATATTTTTTTGATTTTTTACTTACATATTTAAATAAAAAATTTGCATCAAATTTTAAAATTCCTTAGTAATTTTAAAAATAATTTCATTCAAAACCCTATTTGCATTTACTAGCTCCTATTTGCTTCTTGAGGTATCACCTTACATGTTTGTGAGCTTTTTATCCTTTTTATGCACTTTCCAATTTTCTATTTTTAGGAATTTACATTTTCTATTTTTAGTACTTTCCTTCCATAGCACCTTGCTTATTACAAACTATTAAAAAAATTCAATCAATTTTGAATTTGTGTTCCTACCTTAACAATGGCTCAATACACCAATTTTGATGAAACTGATAAAAGAGAAATTTAATAACTTTTAACTAAACACCATGACCTACAAGATGACATGCTTAATATACTTCAAAAATAACAAAAAAATTGAATAATGGTAAATCTTATCAAACCATAGAGCATCCAGTTGAACATGACACTATGAGGGTAACTATGTCTCAACAACCCCTATAACAGCCTAACCTTCCTCTATGCCACCATCTACAAATAATACATCTTTGTCTCCTGATGTCGCAACCCTTGTGTAAGAGATAAGATCTCTTCAATCTAAGGTGTTATATCTTGTGTAAGGTGTTATATATACCTACATAGGCTCTATATTCTTTTACTCTACTGCATCCAACATTGGCATGTCACATTGCTTCTACACCCTTACCACAAGGTTTTGTTTAACTCAAGTTTACTCTATATGATGGCAAAGGTGATCTAAAGACACACTTGAGATATTTCCACACATAATGCTTGGAATATGTGCCAAATGACTAGCTACTTACCAAGCTATTTCTATAGAGTCTAAAGGATTATGCTTTACAATGGTTCTATAGTCTACTAAATCAGTCGATCAATGCATTCAATCCTTTAGTAGACATGTTCCTAGCTTATTCTAGCATTAATATTAGTAATAAGGTTTCATATGCCCAAGTTACATAATAGAAACAAAGGTCAAATGAGTGTCTCATATATTATGTTCTTCAATATAAGACTATCTTGACTAAGATGACTAGCCCCATGGCTAATCAAGAGTTACAAGATCTTTTTAAATAGAGTCTTTTACCAAATTTAAATGAGTCAATAGTCTTTAAAAGGTTCTCTTCCTTCATTAAATTGTGTCATAAATTAAAGGAAAGGGAAGTCAAACTCATTTTAATGGGAAAACTCAAGTACACAAGTATTTAAGAAACAACAAATAAGAGTAACAACAAAGTTCTATACAAAGTCAAGTTCAATGATAGCAAGGGTCAAAATCAACCTACAGTTAATGCAGCTTCAGAGCCCCCTTAGCATATGGTTTTATTAGCACCTCCTCGATGAACCTTTACTAATCTACCAGTTCCTCCAATGAAAGTTTTACAACAACTATTAGAATGTAATATCATATCTCTCCCTAATATTTGAGAAGTTGATCGAATAAATCCTCTTCCATGGGGATATGATCAACATGCATTTTATGAGTTTCACAGGGCACCAGGCCATACAAAAAATAGATGCATCAGTTTGAGACACAAGAGACAAGACTTGATAGATGGAAATGTTATTGACTTTGGCAGTTCTATTGAGCCTCCTCAAGCAAAGAAAATATAGGATAAAGGTTTGAAAATCTTTTTAGATCCTTTTTTACAACATTCTAAACAAGAGACAAGGGATACATTAGGTGTTCACCATGCATATCATGTAAATCCCCCACCAGATACATATAGGACACCTTTAGTTGAGTTACATCCTTTGAGTAACATGATTGGTGTATACAATTATAGAGTTATAGCTAGACCTTCCATCTCCTTCTCAGAGTAAGATATCATCGAGGATGATTCAAATTATCATGCACTCTTTATTAGAGCTTACATTCATAATCATCCTATTCATAGTGTTCTCATAGACAATGGATCTAGTGTGGACATGTGCCCTATGACATTACTATAACATTTAGGATATTTAGAATAGGATATTACCCTAATGGACATAGTTATTACTAGATTCAATGGGAACATACAAACTTCATTTGGTGAGATTGTAATTCCTCTACAAGTTGGTCCAACACATGTGGCCACACCATTCACTATTGTTCCTAGTGTAGGAGTTTTTAATATGTTACTTGGTCAACCATGGATTTAAAAAATTTGATCAGTACCTTTTATATTTCATAGATGCATGAAATTCATTCACTCTAATCAAGTTTTTATAGTTGGTGGAGTTCCATATGAGTTACCACTCCCTACTTCAGAGTCATCTTCTACTTTGTAGTTACTAGTCTCAATTTTTCCACCAATTTTAGTTCTTCATCCAATTCAAATTTAGACTCAATTGAGGCCTCCATCACCAGCATAAAGAGTTTATACACTTCCATAGAGGTCTCTTTTAGGGAAACCATAGTTTTGAAATTCTAGATAACATCCAACTACAATATTCACACCCAGGGTAATATCACTGAGATCTCATGCCTCTACACACAGAGCACATGTTCAAAGATCTTTTCTTACTACCAGATGGTTCCCTAAGATCTCTATAGTTGCATCTAATTATCATAGCTATAAGGGGACCTCACAGTTGGTTTCTAATTTAGATATTTCAGAGGATTTATAACATATTCAACTTTTAAAGCCACAATCTTAACCCTTCCATCATGCTTCATGATCATGCACGATCCCTCTCCTTGATACATGATAACATGATATGGAGTCTTACATGAGACTCATCAATTAGTATCATTTCTTCTTTGTATTACTTGTACATAGTTTCTATTTTCTTGTTTGTACATAGTTTATCTTCAATTTCTTGTACACAGTCTTCTCATGATTTATTATACATAGCTTATATCAAAAAATCCAAAAACAATATAAAATACCAAAATACCAAAAATAAAATGACATTTCAAAATGAAATAACATTAAAATAATTTAAAAACCCAAAAAAACATTTCAATTATATGCATTATCCATGCTTTACATTTTTACTACTATGCTAGACTTGCATTTGCTATTATATGTTATTATTTGTCAATTTATCTACATTACCATGCTTCACTTGATCTTCTTTGAGTGTGTGCAGTGACATCTAACTCCTTGATCACTTCACTCTACCCATTGAGGGGGCATCCTACTTATACATTCGAGACACACATCGATATACATACCCACTGGGGGCATATTATACATGACTTCACCATCTATGTTATGTCATTCCTACACTACACACTCTAGTTACCATGTTGATGTACATTTCTTATTAGCTTACACAGATTACTCTATCGACATTTCACTAGTATATAACACTTGTGTATTTCTTGGCATATACCTAGTCTTGTACTACATATCTTGCATAATTCACTTCTTGCTTTGATTAGTTAGATTTGATTGTATTTCCAGTATTTACATGTTTTCCTTCTTGCTTATCGTTGCTAGATATGATTGCATTTATAAGTTACTATTTTGTCTCATGTATGTGCCTTAGGAAATTTTTCAATGTCCTTTGCTTATATTCTTGTGTGTACCTTAGGATATTTGCCAATGTCCTTTGCCTATACTCTTTTATATGATTATGGCTTTCACACCAACCTTGCTTTTTTCAATTGTATGTGTATGTGTATTTGGCATTTGAACATGCCTTGTATGCTTGCTTTCTATTTTGAGTGACATGTGCCCATGTCCCTTATTTTCTTGTTCCCTTGGCTACTCTTATATGCTTCTTGTTTCTTTCCTTTCATTCTTATTTCTTGTTTGATTTTTCAATTATTTGCAATGCATGATCCACATCATGCATTATCTTACTTTTTTAGATGCCATGATGAACATCATGCTCCATCCCTCAATAAATAATAAATAACAATTAACTAGACTTCCAATTCTAATTCATTACACTACATATGTTATATCTATATAGGCATACCCCTATTGATCTAATAATCTCTCATTACAAAACATGATATATCTTGAGATATCTTATTGATTATCAGTGCTATATCATGCATATTAACAACATAACACACTTGTAAGGATATTTCTTCTAAGGGTATTCATTGTAAGGTCTTCATTCCTACCCTAAAAAGAGGGGGCAACAAACAAGGGTTTTGTCATAGATATCATATCTCCTAACAATCGAAAAAGTAGTTTTTAGAACACCCAAAACAAACAAACTTCAAACCAAGCAAACCAAACTAGGTAGATAATGATAATTTTAAAATAGTCATCAAATTTAGCCCAAGACAATAGTGCTAAGGTTAGACTACAACATTGGACCCTCTAGTGTCTACTTTTGATGGTCCTATCTAAACAACAGAAAAAAGAGATTTTATAGAAATAGATAGAAAAGTAAGTTTAGTTACAAATTTTACACATTAAGACCAATTCAGATACAACACTTTTAGTATAATTTTTATTAGAGATTCTAGATATAGTGGGCATCATGTGTGACATGATGGCTCTCACTTCTAGTTTCAGATAGGGCAATTGGTATAACTTCCAGATTAGAATCCATGTTACAAACATTAGTGATTGGGGGAAATGTGTGTGGCACATTTATCTTCTTTTATTTTTTAGTTCAGTACATTACCCAAGTATTCTTAGTAGTTTTATGCCTTATTCTATCTTCAAGTGGTTGACATCATTTTATAGTGGCTTTCATACAAAGCTTAACCTTCACATTTTTGACTGGATTTCATATAATCCTAGTACCTAGTTTTAGAGTGGCTTCCATACAAGCCTAATCTCCACCTTTCAGAGTGGCCAAGAGTGGCCTAGTTTCTAGCATGCATTTGGTTATCCATGCCAACATTGTTGTATTACAATACATTCATGGGATTTAGGAGCCATCCCATATGACATGCATTCATACCAATATCAGTTCATAACTTCATTTCATGGTCAATGATGGAGCCAAAGGATTAGCTAGCCTTTGTATTCTTGAGCCACCTACTTAGAGGGATTAGACCCATAGTCAAAGCATCAATTAACATATCCATGATTACATAGCTTCACTTAGTAGGTGATGATGGAGCCAAAGGGCCAACCTTTTCATTCTTGAGCCACTTTTGGGGAATTGAACGCTCAACTCCATTCATGATATTACTCTTGGTACAACATCATCTATCATTACTCAGCATCATCTAGCATTACTCAACATCACAATAGGTTTTGTATTGGCTCACATAATTGGTGAGGTGTATTCATTCCTTTCTATTGCTCTCTCTTACCCAACTTTATACATTCTTATTTTAGATATAGCGTATCTAATAAGAAAAGGTCTAATATTTGCTTTCTTTTGAAGATTTACACTTCATAGCATGCTCTCTTTATGCGCACACAACTTCATGAGCTTCACTCTTGTAGGTAAGTTTAGGTATGCTTTCTATTTTTTATTTTATCCTAGTATTTTGCTTTGTTGCATCACTAGAATAAAGGGGGGGATGTAGTCATATAAAATTTAAAAATTGGTAGCTTGAGTGTGTCTTGTGACATCCAACCCATAGGTCCCTCTTGCTTGTTCTCATGACCCTCATAGGCATATTTTCATTGATTCTTAGTCATTCATAACCTTCTAGACTTGATCCCAACTTAGCTAAACTACTCTTTCCATGAGAAATCTATCCCCTTAGGTCTTGTTAGCTTAGGACTATAGTTCCCAACTTGGATTATAAAGTTTGGCCCTCTAGTGTCCACTTTTAGTGCTCCTGTCCAAGTGCATTTTTATCTCTAATGGTCAATTCTTTCTGGTTCTTATCCCTCTTCTTATCAGCCTAATGCGAACACATTCAACCCATGACCAACAAATCCCTATAAAATCCCATTCAAAGGTCATTTATAAGGGGTTGGAAATTATTACAAAGCAAGCAATAACACAAGCAAGACTACTAAGGTAATCTTCCCTTATTTTTGCATTCAACTAGCCAATACTACTATAAGCACATCCAAATCCTTGCACTAGTCCCTAGCCACCTCAAGCACACCTAGTTTTAGTGTTTTTCATCTTCATAGACATAATTTCATAAGGCACATTAAGTGGGAGAACTACATATGGATTGATCCCTCTTCAGAGTATTGGTATGTAGGTAGTGTGCCTACATAAAGGGTATGGATACATGTTCAGTGAATCTTACACACACCAACCCCCTCCCTCTTTCCCAAATTTTTTTAAATCATAATAGATCCTAGGGTTTTAAGACTAAATTATCTCTACATGGGGTTTTGTGGACATCTAATAGTCAAAATTTCATAGGTACACTCACACAGATGTAGTGAACAAAACCCAAAAAGCTTAGATCTCTTGAATAACAATGGTAAAAGAAGACTATAACACCAAAGCCTAGGATGTCCTATTTAAATGATCCTATCCAATCAATAAATGAATTCCACATCCTAATTTATGATAGTGCCCTAATCTTGCATAGTGAATTTTAGACCCTGTAACAATTGTCTTAGTTAGTTTCTAGCTAAGTCTTATTTTCTCTCCCTTATTACTAATTTTAGAAAAATTCAAATTAAAATAAAATTATATAAATCATTATTTAAATTATTGCATATTTATTTACTAATTTTATGACTCTAAACCCTTAACTAAATTAGGAATAATACACAATATCCCCAAAATTGTTAAATCAGGGAGACATAGGAGATGTATTTTGTTCATGACATACTAGAGTTGAAGAATAAATTGGATTATTTTCACTTAAATCATATAAATAATACATAGGGTTTTCAACACTAGTATTACTTGGGGAAGGGGATACACACTTTATTTGGTCAATATTTCATTATGAGAGATAGTGGATGAATATTCAACTTCTTTGACATTTTCAACATTGGAAAAGGGAGAATCACACTCGTTGAAATAACTAAAGAGGGGATGGATGCAATAGTTTAATTTTAAACATTAAGAAAGGTATCATTTTTCATATTTTTTGTTTCTTTAGTATCATAAAACATAGGAATATGAGTATCATAACCAAGCGGTATTTCATCACATTCATAACCTAGAGTGGAAACATCATTATAACTACTTTGCTTAGTTATATTTCCATTTGCATCATTAGTTATTTCATTTTTATAATTGTAATAAAAAGTGGTTGTATCTTATTTTTGGTGTTCTTCTAGGTCTTCATATACAATACATTAAATATCAAGTGGATTAAATAAACTATCATAATTTTTGATTCTGTGCCTGAACTTTTGTTAAGAATTCCATAAAGATTCTAAGGGTGAAGATAACTATGAATTACATAATTAATAGGGCCAAAACAAGGATGTAACCAAGTATTCATAATATATTCCCACATAAGTGAGGTAGAAATCAAATTTTATAATAAAATACAAAAATATAAAATGAAATTTTAAAGAATGTGAAAACTTTAATATGCAAACTAGGGTTTTTGTTAAATAAACATAGGAGGGGTTCACTAAATTTTTAAATGTTTTTGGATTCATAAGATAAACATAAAAAAATAAAGTTGTTTGAATGTAATCAGGTACTATTTATATTTTTAACAATATAGTTTAGTATTTTGACAAAGTGAATCATTTAAGCATGTGCAATAAATATAACAAGTATGAAGTAACAAAGCGATAAAGAGAGTGTATCTTATTTATTATTCTATTATGGATTATGGCAGTAGTCAGGAGTCATCATAGGTTTATATTAGAGATATGGGCTTTATTAGTTATTTTTTATAACTTTTTTGGGATTTTAAATAGTTATGATGATCTGGAATAATAATATCAATGCTTATGTCTACTTTTGAATGTATGTGTCTAGTGAGAGATATGCACACAAATGTCTAATAATTTTGACCATGCTTGCATTATCCTCTATATGACTATTATGTGCCTCTAATTATGTTCACCTATTTGTTATATATAGATAATATATAACCCTAGTTATTTTGTATTTCACCTCTTGTGCCCTAGTAAAAGGGCTTAGTAATGTTATTCGATTTATCCCTAGTAACCCTGCTTATTTATAATTATTGCCTACATAGCCAACACTCCTAATAAGGCCTTAGACTCACATGTAGTTCTTAATCATATGCATGCATGTGAAATTGTATTAGTATGACTATATGTTCTTTATCCTAGCAATCCTTAGTAAAAGCAATGCAATAGTATGTTTGAACTTTTAAATGTTTTATATATGTAGTGTAATTTGATATCTTGAAATAAAACAATACTTTCTAATTTGAGAATTGCATTATCAAATTGGTAGGTATTTTTCATTATACCATAGCCTATATATATAAAAACCTTTCAAATTTGAATTATAACCTAATGATGTGTGAAAATTTAACCACATGATGGGTAGAATGGGGCTAATGAAATGGTCACACAACAAAATATGAAAAATGACTTAAAAGATAAGCTTGGATAGTTGCATTGAAATTAGACGCTAATGTCCATGCTAGTGTTTAGTAAAAATGAAAGTGTCCAGGAAATAAAATATGTATAAAATAATAAAAATAGGGAGGGGTCCCTAGCATACATTGGATAGTGATAGACAAACATAGCACACAATCCCAAAGGGCAAGTGAAACAAGGTAGAACCAAAGAGGTCCATAAGAGACCACATCACTATTCTTAGTAAAAAGGTATATACATACAAAAAGACTAGAAATATGTGTACTTGTACTAAGATGGGTGTCTACATAGATAAATACATCAATAAAATCATTAGATCCTATGATAAAAATGATAGATGAAAGATGCAAGGAGAAATATTTACAAGTAGAAGGCCAAAGAAGACCTTTTCCAAGTATATGAGGACTTAGTTGTACAAAAGGAGAGAAAGTAAATAATTTAGAAACTAGTGATGAAGAAAGAAGTAAAAATAAATAATGGAAGGAGAAGGAATAAATAGTAAATAAGGAGAGGTAGATTTTTATAAATTAGTTAAAAAGATAATATATGAAGCAATAAAAAAACATAATTGGGATATATGACTAGAAAATGAATATTGTGGAATAGGAGGAGAGATGGTAGAGAAGAGTATGATGTGGAGATAATAGTTAAAAATAATAGGGAAGAAAAGGATATATAGGAAGAAAAAATGAGATGTGAATAGATGTGTCCCCCCCATCCATAAAATATTAATTAAGGAGATGACCCCCTTTAACCAACCATCATCCCAAATGTTACTTAAAATTTTGAAATAGATACCAAGTAAAGAAGATATACATATTAGAGAATAATTAAGGGATAAATATAAAAATACAAACTTGAGAACTTGCAAAGAGGATTAGTTAGATATTTTGAATAATTATTGGGAAAAAGTTACTTGAACTAGAGTTACCATGAGATAAGTTAGAAATAAATCTATAGGAAATAAATAATACCATCAAGAGAAAGAAGAGGAGAAGAGAGAAAAGAGATAACATTCCCCAAAATAAAATATTAAGAACACTAAACCGGTAAGTGGGAAGACAAGTTTCATCCAAGATAAAATGACACACATGACTAAGTTGCCCATTTTTGGTGAAGACATAAAATATGTTGAAGAATGCCTAATTGCATTAGATGCATATTGGATGATACATAACATTTCAAATAACCAATTCAATTTTTTTAATTTTTTGGGAACACTGAAATATGTTACAGTAAATTGGTATATTAAAATTAATCCTAACCATATTTTAAAAATGGGATGAGATAAAATATGTGTTTAAAATTGATTTTTACTATCTTTAGACTCCTATGGAAAGTGTAATCAAAATGAGGTAATTAATTCAAGGAGAGAAGGAAACAATGAAAGAGTTTGATAAAATATATAACGAAGTAGTGACAAAATTAATAGAACCTTTGAAAAAAAAAATTGATATGGTTTTTATTAGGATTTATACCACAATTAAGAGAAGCTACTGATGGGAAATAATTTTAGAAATTCATTGAAGCCTTACAAATGATAAATTATTTAGAATCCCAAACCTAGATGAGAGAAAATGATATGATTATACAAACAAAATTTACAAAAATGGAACAAGAATTATCAAAATTAAGATTAATATGGGAGATACAGATGAATATATAAATAAGTAGTTCACCAATGAACTTAACAAAAAACTTAAGATTTGGTGTAAAATATTTTTTGAGGAATAACATAGCAAGATAAAATGTCCATATGCTAAAAACATAATAAGCGTGGTATTAACTCAATCTAATCCTATAGGGATGATGCCAACAATAAAAAAGCCCATTATAAAAGACATAATATGGTGTGGAATTTGTATATAGTATGACCAACATGATCAAAATGTCTGCCCCTTGATGGAATTTTCCCCACCCATAAACCAATTAAGATAATACATGATGTGTGGATCATTCAGGCACTACCAATAAGCCTTATATTGATATGATGTGCTAGAGGACCTCAAATAAATTATAGCAAGAGTTTTGTGGCATAAAAACTTGTAACATTACCCACTCCTCCAATAATGGAAACAACCCTAGGAACCATAAAAAATGTAAAAACTCCCTATCAGACATCTTTAGCACCACATAATATGAAATCCCATCCAACACAAAATTTAATAACTATCAAGGATGATATCAAAGAGTATCTTAAGGAGGTGAATACTGCAAAGGTTACCATGGATGTTATCAAGGGAAAAACTATATAAGAGGATATCACATAGGTTATATAAGTGGTTATCAGGGAAATTATTATCAAGGAGGAGGCTATATACACAATATTTTTAAACTTTATCAATTACTAATGTTTTTTCTTTTACATAACTCATCAAATATCAATATTTCTGAGTACCTACCTTAAAGGGTGCACAAAGAAAGGGGTTGGCAGACCTTTAGTGCTTTACAGGATTATTGGTCCCCATACCATTACCTAAAACTAATACAAGCTAATATTATATGATTTATTAAGTAATAAAAACTTGATTACACACTCCACTAAGTAATTCATCATCCAAAATAGCCCCTACCTAAGTAAAAACCTTTTTACCCACTTTTTCTACTACGTTGATCAGGTTGACCTTGTTGAGAATTTAGCTCACATTATAAAACTCTATGTTTGAGTCCTAATGTCTCTATTTATCACCTAACAAATTCAACAAAGTTAACCTTTTTAGCTTAATGCCTATGAGGTTTTAGGGTTAATCCTTGGCTATAAATACCCCCTTAACTTCATTTATACGGAAAGGATCATTCAATTATGCATCATTATTACTCAAAAATATGCTTATATAGTCAATAGAATGTTTCATTACTTAGTTTTTTGCCTTGGAAAAGTAACACTTGTTTTTTGGAGGTTTTGGATACATAGGAAAAGTCTTGTAGTCTAGAGTTGATTAGGGCCTACATAGATAAGATACACAATCTCATTTAGATCTAGATGGGCCATCTCAATCTATATAGAGATAGATGAGTGTGGGTGGCACAAGATAGACAATCTCTTTGCCTATCTATCTATCTAACATGGACCATCTCACATATTCTAGCTAGATAGATAGATAGATAGATAGATAGATAGATAGATAGATAGATAGATAGATAGATAGATAGATAGATAGATAAATAGATAGATAGATAGGGTTTATATAATACAATGAGTGTTGCCATGTCACTAAGTGTCGATAATCTCACTATAGATTAAATTGTAGACCATAATATATGTATGTGGGGGGAGATAGATAGATAGAGCCAAACCCCATCCCCATAAATATCTTTATGGTCCTTATAATCCATAACAACCTATTTCAAATCATCATTGTCTAAGGGAGATATTAAAGCATGATGAGTTCACTTTAATGAGGTAAGTATACTCCTAACCCTTCATATTTTGGTAAGTAGTTAATATAACTAACGGATTAAATTGCATATTTCCTTGCTTAGATTATTTCTATGTTATATTAGATAGAGTTGTATATTCATGTTTATTATCTTCCCCATTTATGCTACAAGCTTTGGTGATAACAAGATTACCTTGCATATTCATTTACTAGATTAGCATACATGTTTATTTAGTATATTAGCTTGCTTACTATTATTATTATCATAACACCTAACTATGGTTATAATAAAATGACATTTGACTAGAATCCTTGGAAACCTATCCTTTGTCACTGTGTGATAAGAGATACCTTAGTGTATATTTAATACATCCATTATTAGTCATGACCTTGATATAACAAATTATTGCTAATTGGATTATTAGTTGATTACCTTCTATGATTTTAGATATTACCTAGTAGGATAAGTTATATATCTATTTTATTTTAATTCTATACATTCTAGTGAACTTAACATGAACATAACCCTTGCATAATTTTTATTTCTCTTTACAGACAATTGGGTTGACCCTATTGACCTTGTTTAACATTCTGTGTATAGGTTTCCATACTCGTCGAGCCTATCGACCTAATTTATCTATATGTACAAGTTTTTTATAGCTTTATTGACATCATCAACCTAGTTAGACTCTGCACATAAGTTTTTATAGATTCATCAACCATATCTACCTAGTTTGGTCATTTATTTTTAGGCTTTCTAATTGAGACAAGCTTGTCAACTCAATTCTGCTTTCTACATACAAAATTTCTAGTTTCAAAAAACTAGATTGATTTGATCGACGTAGTTTTTATTTGTGCCTTTTAAATTTAATTGAATCAATCTACTCATTTTTTTTATTATCTATATTTTTTATTTTATAACTACAACAATTTGATCATCATAGTTTTATTTTTTTATTGACTAGCTCAATTATGTTTAATAATCCTTTGATTCATCTAGGTTGATCAAGACCTTGGAGTAGATGGGGACAATGGTAGATATCAGTGAGAATTGTTGTAGAAGAGGTAGTGATTGGTGATGTAGATATTATTGTAGTGGATATGGAAGATGTGGATGTGGTGATTGTTTTGCCACAATAGGTTTTATAATGAACCTGACATGAATCTAACCTTTTTAGTTTTTATTTATAGTCAACTAGATTTAATCTGTCAAACCAATTTTATATTCTATATAGGTTTTTAACAAGGTTTAACCTATTGACATATTTCTATTTTTTTATGCATAGGTTTTTAATTAGGTTAAGCATGTTGACCTAGTTCTATGTTTTATGCATACGTTTTAAAAAACTTGCTTGGATAACCCAGTCAATAGAACTTTAGTACACTCAGTAATATAACTAAATCAAACTAGTCGATCTTATTTAATTTTTTAGGTTCACTCTTACTAACTTAATAATTCAATTTTTCAATTATCTAAAAAATTTAATTTCTATTTCTTAGTAAAATTAAACAGTACTTCAAATTTCCATTCTATTTTTTCTATTTTTTTTAGTTCTATAAAAATTGTATCACAAAATCAAATAGATTAAGGTGGTTGATCTAGTTTGTTTTGATTTTCCTAGAATTTAACTAGATTGAGTTGGTTGATCTAGTTTGTTCTGGCCTTTTTTTCAAAATATTATTTTTCTTCACATAATTCAACTAGATCAACCTAGCTGACTCTATAGGACTTGGATGACCTAATATAATATTATATTACTAATTTTCTTCCCAAAAATTAACTAGATCAACTTAGTTCATTATGTAGTTGACCTAGTTTGTTTTGCCTCTATCTTCAAACATAGTTTTTTAGGTGGTTGACTTATTCCAGTTGGTGACTAACCTAGTTTTTTTGCCTTTAATTTTAGACATGGTTCAGTAGGTGGTTGACCTAGTTTAGTAGGTAGATGGCCTAGTATATTTTACCTATGTTTTTTGACATAGTCTAGTAGGTGGATAACCTATTTTAGTAGGTAGTTGACCCAATTCATCAAAATAATAGTTTCATAATTATGTCTTCTTTTTAGCTTCTAATTAGTCAATAACACTACATAATCAAGGATTTAGATCAGAATATCACTTACATTATCACTTCAAATGAAACTATTCAATTCCTTCCTTTATGTCTTTCTGATCCCAAACTAATTACTACATCATTCAGCCTAATTTTTCATTTTCAAGGCAACCATAATGTAATACATTTGAATTTACTCACCCTAGTCCTCCTCCTAATACTAATGTTGTGAATCCTCTTCCACCCAACAATCCTAGTCCTCTTATTGATATAACTCAAATTATTTCTTAAATGATTCAATAAATGAATTCTATGTAAATAAGTAACAATTTTAAAATGATGCAAATGCAATCTCATTCCTTAAAAATGTCTAGTCAACCACCTCAAGTCATCATGACTCAACCAAATCATAAATTTGCCCTTCCTCTTAGAGATGCCAATTGGAATACCATCCATCAACCCCCTTTGCATAAAAAATTCTTCAACATATTAAAAATGATCCTTTAGATCCATTAATTGTATCCATAGATATTGGAAACATCTATCCAACTATTACATATGATGGGACTAAGGACCTCATTATCTTTCTCAAAATATTTGGCAATATATATAAAGAATGGGTCCAAACTAACACCTTTTCTACCACCAAGATCTTATCCAAAACCTTTATTGGTAATGTGATTGAATTGTGAAATCAACTTCCTATACATTCCATTACACAACTAGAAGATTTATCAATGCTCTAGTGAAGGAATTCTAACATAATAACCTTCCTGAAAATTACCTTAGCCACTTCATCAATACTAAGTGAATTCCTAATGAATATGCTCACACTTTCATTAAATTATGGAAGTATCTAGATAATAAATTGGACCATAACATGAGTGATGATACTCTATGAAAACTATTTGTTACCACTCTTAAATCTCCTCTTCAATACAAAGTTTGGATGTTTTCCCCTAAAACTCTATAAAAAGCCTTTGACCAAGAAAAAATCTAAGACTTTCTTATGAATCAATTTGAATCATCTAAAACAACTAATAAGGAACCTTTCCAATCATTTTCCCATAAAATTGATTCATATAAGCCTCCCTAACCTCAAAAGGGAGCATCTAATTTAACTAATTTTAACCCAATTTATTTAAGCCTATAAATTTCCAAATATGTGAACTAGGTCAATATGGATTCAAATAATTAATCATGAATTAAATAGGTGAGTAACATAACATAGGATACACTTGGTCACTATATAAAATGACCTAAAGACCATGGTGTCTAATAATCCTAGACTTGTCCAAAAGTAAGTGTGCAATGTCAAAACTGACCTATGTGTGCCTCAAATGAAAGGAAATAAGGGAATGATGGGGATCATGAGAGATCCATCCATGTAATATTATTTCATATAATCACAAGGAGGTAAAATAGTGCTCTAAAAGGTAATGGACAATGTTATGAGATTCATGTCACTAGAGAAGCCATACTAACCTTCAAGGGATCTAACACAATCACCAATTGAAAGTAGTAGTCATTCCAAAAGAGGTTTTTAGTATGGTCATCCCAATAAATGGGGAAAGTAAATAAGGACCAATAAATCATAAAAATATTAAGGTAAATAATTACATAAATAATTAAATTGATACCTAAAAGCAAAAAGGAAACAACGGCCAAATGTAATGTGAGATAAAACCAAAGAGCCCAAAGGAAACAATGATGTTAGTATAGTGAAATAAAACCAAATAACCCAAAAGAAATAATGTTGTAAGTAAATTGAAACTAAATGAGATAAAGTGCAAAAAAATAATGAAACATGAGACAAAAATAACAAGCAAAATCTATGGTAACTTATATACCAAAGATGAACATGTGAAATAACATTATATGTGTCTAAGAAGGTTTATCAAAGTTAAATTTATTTATTATGCAATGAGAATAAGAGTGGGAATCATAGGATTATCCAATGGGTAACATGATATAGGGATGGGCATCACAATATTATCCAAAGTATGGAATTAAATTTGGATGGGCATCACAATATGCCCCAACATGTGATATAGAGTGGGGTGAAATTAAACAATTAGAATTAACTACATTTAGCTTTCTAATATAGTTGGAGATAGGCAAATGTGTTGAGGTGTTGGATTTTGAGGATGTTGAAATTTATATAAGATGTGTAATAGAGTTTTTAATAGGTATATAATGTGGAGGAGGACCATTTATGATGCACTTTGGAGTAGGCATGTGAACTAGGTTCTCCTTGGGTTCATGTGATCTAAGAGGTCAAGGTATGATGGATGCAACCACTCATTTGAAGTTATTCATGTTAGATATCCTTTCCTTATTGGTGTATGAATAAGGATAAACTATGGTTTGGAAAACATTACTGGATGAAGTGAATTTATGGGGTAATTATTTTTTATCATTAGGTAATTTATGTTGATGTGACTGTGATTCATTAGATTGGGTTTGTGAGGCTTGAAGATAGTCTTGTTAATGATGTTATGTAAGAGTATCAATATTTAAATGTGGAAAAATCAAGGAATCAAGAATTAATTGGTTAATATCATGATAATTTTCATGATAATGACCTATCATAACATGCCATCAAAAAAAAAAATAGGATTGTACCATTTTGGAGGAGGTTTGGAAGGATCAAATCTCATGGGTTTAGAGGGTGGAAATTCATTCTTAACCTATTTTAGACTCAAGGGAGGGTGAGTTGGGTTAAAATTATTTGAATTAGATGCTCTTTTTTTAGGTTGAGGAGGATTATATGAATCAATGTTATGTGAAAATGATTATAAATATTTCTTAGTAGTTTCTTGAGGTGATTCAAATTGAATCATAATAAAGTATTACATTTTTGTTTGATCTAAGGCTTCTTCTATAGTTTTAGGAGAAAACATCCAAATTTTGTATTGAAGAGGATCTTTAAGAGTGTTAAAAAATATTTATAAAAGAGTATAAGCATTCATGTTATGGTCCTTTTATGATCTAGAGACTTCCATCATTTGATGAAAGTGTGATCAGATTTGTTAGGAAGTTATTTGGCATTGATGAAATGGCTAAGGTAATTTTAAGGAAGATAATTATGTTGGAATTCTTTCACTAGATCATTGATAAAATCCTCTATTTTGTTGATTTAATGTCTAATAAATTTATTATACCATTAAAGTGCATCACCAACAAATTTTTTGACCATAAGCTTAGTGGTAGCAAAGGTGTTAATTTAGATACATTCTTTATAGAGATTGCCAAAGATTTTGATAAAAATTATGTGGTCCTTAGTCTCATCATATGTAATAGTTAGAGAGATGTTTATAATATATATGGATATAATGAATGGAGCTAAAGGTTCATTTTTAATATGTTGAATGATTGTGTTATACAATGGGGGTTGAAGGATGATATTCCCATTGTCATCTCTAAGAAGAGGAGGGACATAATTATTATTTGGTTGGGTCATGATGACTTGAGGAGGTTGACTAGTCATTTTTAAGATATGAAATTACATTTGCATCATTTATAAATTGTTAGTTGTTTTCATAACATTCATTTGTTGAATAATTTGAGCAAGAATTTGAGTTGTATCAATGGGAGGAGTCATATTACTAGTGGTAGGAATGTTAGTGTTGGTAGGATGAGAATTCTATATATTAGTAGTAGGGGAGGGATTTTTGGGTAGAGGATTCCCAATACTGGTAGTAGGAGGAGGACCAAGGTGCATAACATCAGCTATAATACATGATGTAGTAATTGATTTGGGATTAGGAAGACATGAAGGAATAAATTTGATATTTTCATCTAAAGTGATAATATAAGTGAGGTTATGATCTAAATATTTGATTAAATAGTGTTATTTACTAATTAGAAGTTGAAAATAAGACATAATTAAAAATTTATTAGGTTACTAAAATAGGTTGGCTAGCTATTAAACTAGGTCATCTACCTACTAGACTTTGTCAAAAAATATAGGCAAAATAAACTAGGTCATCCACCTACTAAACTATGTCTAAAAATAGAGGAAAAATAAACTAGGTCAGCCACCTATTGAACTAAGTTGGACACCTTCTCAATCATGTCTAAAAATAGAGGCAAAACAAACTAGGTCAGAAACTAATTGAATTAAGTCATCCATGACCTAAATATTTGACAAGTTGATCTAGTTGATTTTTGGGAAGAAAAATAGTAAGATGAAATTATACTAGGTCAATCAAGTCCTATGGAGTTGACTAGGTCAATCTAGTTGAATTTTGGGAAGAAAATTACCAGTCTAAAAAAAGGGATAGAAAAAACTAGGTTGACTAGTTTGATCTAGTTGAATTATGGAAAAATCTAATACAAACTAGGTTGACTAGCTCAAACTATTTGATTGTGTATAATTTTAACAAAATTGAAAAACTAGTAAAAATAGAATAATTTTTTTAAGTATTGATTGATTTTATTAAGAAACAAAAATAAAAAAATTAGATAATTGAAAATATTGAATTACTAGACTAGTAAGAGTGAACCTATAAGTTATAACAAGATCAACCATGTCAATTTAGTAGTTTTTTTTAAGAATGTTGAATTGTTATTTGAATCAATCATACAAGCAAGTTTTTGATTCTATGCATAAAATATAAAACTAGGTTGATAGGATCAACTGTTGGCCCCAAATTTTGGTTAAGTATTGTCCATTTTTTGCATAGAATTGGCATGACATGAAAAAATTATAGCATAAAATCTGATAGGCATAGAAGCACCATGGTATAGAACCAACAGGGCACAAAAGGACAATGGTGGGAAAGGACCAGCATGGGAGGACCCAATCAGAGGAGAATGAGTCATGAGTAACTTGAGAACATAGGACTCAAAATAGAAGTGGTAAACTAGGGGAGCTCAGGGGAAGCAGGAGTAGATATAGAATGATTCATACGAATCACCCAAACCTTATTCATAGGAAGTGTTACACTGGCCCACAAGGAGATGAATACTTGGTAACATAGATCTAGCATAGAGTGAGGATATAGGGGGAATAAAAGCATGAGTCTTTAGGAAGAACTAGTTGATTGAGCAACATGACTCTCAGTTTGCTGAGAGTCCATTGATGATTTACTCTAGTCATTAATGTTATAAATACTTGGTCAGGGATAAACAAATATAAATAACCCTATTGTAATCACTGTGAGGAGGGATGGATTTTTACCTCTTTGATGTTTAAACATAATAGATGAAGTAGTTGGTTTTATCAAAATTCTTGTGTTCATAATGAATGGTGTTGTGTGAGTTAAGAAGAGTGATTATACTTAATATGGGCTCTATCTATATTTGATTTTCTAAGAATTAGCTTTGAACTAAAAATTCAACTAATCTACATAATTATAGTAATCAATCTTAGAACTGAAAGGATCGAAATAGTATATATTTGCTTATATAGTGTATCTAATTAAAATCATGTTTAACATCAAGAATATGGATAAATATTATTGTGAAATAAAAACTTATGAGAATTGGTACCAAGATGTGCACTTCAGGTGAGTGTACAAGACTTAAATCTTGGGTGAAAGGGCTAGTACACTAGCTCGTTAGGGTAGACTTCAACACTAGAGCTATATTTACCAAAGAAAGCCCAACATTTTGGTTCTATTGCTAAGACCTGTAGCACTTATCATTTAGCTATGGAAATTTTTTGACCATATCACTCTTGATAATATATAAGAATGTATTACCAGTGTTGAAAATAAATTTTTAGTTCCCTACCTTGAACTAAGAATCTCTACACGGTAGTGGGTAGAGAAGAACCTCTACAATGCATTATATGAAACCTTATTTGTTGAGATCCCAATTCATTTACACACTTGGCTACCGGTGTATGCTCAAGGATGATCAAGGAATATTAGAAGGAAATAACCTTGGACACTAGAGTGGCAAAGATATTTATCATGACTTGGAACTCAATGGATGAGAGTTGTTAACATTTGGTAGAGAAGAGTTCTAAACAAATACATTTTGGAGTATTTTGTAACTACATATTCATGTCTTAAAGAAGCCAAGTTCTAATTATTTCAAGAACCACATGGCTATTATATTAGAGTTTTTGATTTCAAAATCAAGAAGTTATTTTTTGATCTTGGACTTGAGACTATAACAATGGAGAGTTAAATCCTCAGATCATGAGCCACACATTTAAAAGGGGAGAAAAGGAGTTGGTAGAAGATTGTGGGTTCAAAATGGTAGCTAGTCAATGTGCATTACAAAAATGGAATTATAATGAATCTTGGTAGAGAAGTATAGGAGTCAGAAGCATGGGAAGAGGCTAGGAGAAATCAAGGAGTGTTATTAGGAGCCACAGGGAAAAAAATGCATGAGGACTCAACCACTTTCAAGCGACATCCTATGTTATTGCTATCATATAAAGAAGAAACTACCTGGATGATGATAACTGAAGAACCACATCTAAACTAACCTAGATCCCTAACCATAGTACATGTTCATACTCTTGGGTTAAATAAAGTATACATACACAATTAGGATATAGATAGTTTGGAATCAGATATTGAGCCAATAAGAGATACTGGAGCTAAGCTTTTTGACATGTATTTAGACTTAATGTTTTATTTCCCTCTTCAAGGGAATTATATGGTGTAATTTGGAATGTCTGGTAGACCAAGCCTACAAGGATATATTATAGGCCCTAATTTGACTAATCAACTACCTATCATGCCCCATATCATGAGCACTACTATTAGAGGCAGACTAGGTGGTGGCATAGGAGGTAGTGGTTTTCCTCCTCAAGAGACCAATGCTAGAAGTTCCCAAAAACCACCTATTTAATCACCTCAGTCAACTATGGCATATTATGAAATGACACTTCAATTTCTAGAATATAGGGGCATGGAGAATGCATTTGAGCACATCCATAAATGTGAACTAATTTGGAGGGCATGAGGCATCGTTTCCTTTGAGTGTAAGGCCACCTAGTTTGTAATAATGCTTTTAGAATGCATGTATAAATGGTATCTAAAGTTTGACCCTCAAAAAGTGGTGGTTTATTATGATCAACTTAAAATATCCTTCCTTTAAGAGTTTGACATTCCTAAATTTGAGCAATAGAGTATAACTATGTTAAAGGACATAAAGCAAGGACTAATTGAAAGTGTGTGAGAGTATGAAACATGTTTTAAGATTTTATTGTCTAAACTATTATTTGAGATTAATGCTACTCAACATACATAATGGTTTGTGGGAGGATTATTACTACCCTTTAGACAAACATTATCTCAATGGAGTTTCACTAGCCTGTGCAAGGCTTTAGAAGATGCTCTCCATGTTGAGGCAATTGGAAGCATTGATATTGGGATCAGTCCTTTCATGGAAGCACAGATAGATTAAATGACATCATAACTATAAAATTTGATATCTAATAATGCACATGATAAATGTATTGGTGTTTGGTGAATAGACTTGAATCTTAAGGGCATACATAGAGAAATCTTCCATGCAATAATATCTACACGATACTTAAATAGACATATGAAATCTATCATGAATAACATGATGTATACTCTTGTCCTCTTCTGTATAAAGCTACACAAAATAAGATGTCTAAATATTGTAAGATCTATGATGCCTATACTCATGACACTAATGACTATCATTTGATTAGTGACATCCATGAAACACGAGCACACAACACACACTAAACCTCTATAGCTAATAATCAAAATAATGGTGGATACCATGGATGAAGAAGAGGATGAGGACAAAGAGGTGGTCATTTCCCACCCAATACATGTTACAAATGTGGATCTCTAGACCACTACCAATGAGATTGTTTAGAATACCCTATGTGTGCTTTCTACAAAAGGACCACCAATTGGAAGAGTGCCCTGACTTATATGTAGCTATCACCAAGGAGTGAAAAGAAAAGGTAAACATTACCACTCATAGTGGGGGACAGACTTAGTCTACCTCTAATCCCATCGAGAAAGCGCAACATGAAGAACCATGAGTAAGAAAATATCATGATGCCAAATAGAAAAAGGATGTCCTCTAAGATATGATGGCATTAGTATGAGAAATTTAGGGAGAGATTTAGTTCCTAAGAAACAAAGAAGTCACACAACATGTTACTGTGCAAAGGGAAGTTGAGCCTCAAAATGTGGCACGTGATGAATTTTAAGAATTGTGTAAATAGATGTTGGATGGGGATATTATCCCATAGCTAATAATTTGGCTTAAGAATAAATATCAAGTACCAAATTAGTTTTACCCTCAAATCACTAGGTAGAGTGAGGATTGTCACCTAAATCATGCTCATAGAAGATTGATAAATATTGGTTAGTGATACCATCGATAGATGGGTAATCTAGGACATACTAGTAGACACTAGCATATAAATAAATGTCCTCACCAAGGATGTGTGGCACAAGATGGACAATTCAACACTAAATCTTTCACCACATGTATTTTTTATGGAAAATAAGACTCACATGTTACCTACTAAGGTCTTTAATAATGTAATAATTAACATACTTGGCATGCCTTTCAAGGTAGATTTTGAGGTTTTGAAACTAGCTAAAGATGATGATTACCCAGCTCTATTGGGATGACCTTAGTGTTATGAGAATAATTTATACTTGAGCTTCAATAAGTGTTATATTAGTTTTGAGAACACTGATCAGCATGTTGTGATACCACTAGATCAAGCACAATGACCTCCTTATATAGACCCTTCCAGTGTTAATGAATATATAAACCACATATATAATTTAACTAAAAGGAATAATGAATAAAGAGATCCCAATATAGATGGAATTCTTCCATGGTCAGATACTCAGTCCCTTTTTGCGACTATAAGCAATGCTTATAATTGTTGGGCTCATGGTGAGTATGACCTCATTGATAAACTATGTAGTGCCATCAATAGATAGGAGAATGTGCCACACCAATTCAATAAATGAAACAATTTCATTCACCATATAAATAACCAAGTCATGAGGGGACCTATTATAGAGACACTACTTGAAAGACTCGATGAGGCTCCAAGAATCTATGGGTAGATGGAAGTTTGAGACTTCATTTTATGCCTTGAATAGTTTTACCACAATGATGTAGATAGTATATGATCTTTGGTCCATCTCTTTGATGGCACATCTTCACAATGATGGCAAACACACTATGAATGACTCTTCCAATAGGATCATGTATGCTCAGCCTTACACCACTAGTTCCATCATGATAAAAAAGTAAAGGGAATAGTTGGTTACAATGGAGTACAAGCACCTAAGCCCCACATAGAATCTTGTGAAATAATGTGGAGAAATGAAGAATCATACTTACCCAAATATTTATGAGTGCATGTATTTTATGACACTTTACGTACTTGGGTAGGAGCATGGTACATTCATGAAGAGAGACACATGGGTACCAGGTCCTAGCATTTATTGAAGGAGAACATGAACTTAACACTATCTTATTCTTCATCTAGGATGGATTTTTGCCTTACTCTCCAAGCCATGCATGAAGTGGTTATAAGTAACCCAAGTCCCATAGAAGAATGCCTAAGGAGTATCCATCAGGACTTTGAGGAACCCCTACACTTATTCAATGAACCATCAACATCCTTGGTTCTTGTGCTCATACCAGTTCTTGAGTAGGATTGACATGAATAAATTCATATGGGGAAAACAAAATCTTGTGTTATAAGTAGAATAAGGTGAATGATCCACTCCACTCAACCCATTGTATAACCATTTAAATGTTCTTATTGATGTTGGCATAAGAATTATTTAATACATAGGTACTAATATGGAAAACCCCTATAATGGACCTATTCATACTATTTAGTGAAACATTAGCATAGAATAAGAACCAAAGATGGTGATGGTAGGAAACTATTGGACTAACACAAATATTTCAAAAATCTTTAAATTGTTAAAAGAATATTAGGATGTCTTCCCAAGAAACTATAATGAAATGAAAGGAGTCCACCCATCCTTGGGGAAGATGCATATCAAGCTAGTTGATGGTGTTTGACCAGTTAAAAAATGACCATATAGAATGAATCTCAATCTATGAATGCACATCAAAGAGGAAATTGACAAAAAACTACACACTAGAGTAATAACCCCCATAAATGAATATGAATGGGTTAGTCCCATGGTGATTAATATCAATAAGGATGGATGCATCCATATTTGTGTGAACTATCAAGTGATTAATGCATCCTATGTAACTAATTCCTTCTTAATGCCTTTCACAGAGGAGATCCCTAAGGGTGTTTCTAGATGTGAGATATATACCTTCATGGATGGCTTCTCAAGGTACCATCAAATCCAAATAGCTAAAGAAGACCAATCTGAGATAATATTCACCATTGAATGGAGATCCTTTGCATATACTATCATGCCCTTTTAGTTGAAAAATACCCCAATAGTATTTTCATGAATAGAAGTTGAAGCCTTTAAGGACTTCATCCATAAGTTCCTTCAAGTCTATTTAGACAATTGGATAGTTTATGGTTTGGTCAAGGACCATTATTCTAACCTAAGGCTTATGCTTGAGGACTATCGAGTCTTACAAATATCATTGAACTTAAAGAAGTGATTGTTTGATACACCTTTTAGTGTGCTCTTAGGACAAATATTTTTAAGGAAGGACTTCTAGTAGACTCGATGAAGGTATCTATTGTTCTTTGCCTCCTAACACCCAAGACTTAACATAAGGTCCATGCCTTTATAGGCCATACGAGTTACTATAAAAAGTTTATCCATGTATATGTAAAGATTTACACACCCCTGGAGGAACTTATAAAGCATAGTGAGCATTTCATATGGATTTGCTCTTGTAAAGAGGTTTTTGAAACACTAAAGGAAATGTTGGTCATTACTCTTATCCTCTAATTCCTTAATTGGAAAAAACCAATCCATGTCCATATTGATGCATCTAGCATGGCATTTGGTGAAATATTTTCATAACTAGGTGAAGGTCACTTGGATCATCCAGTCTACTTTACCATTAGGAAGCTCACACTAGCTAAAAGAAACTATACCACTACGGAGCATGAAGCATCATTGATGGTCTACACTTTGCAAAAATTCAAACAATACCTATTAGCCACTCCTTTTGTTTTTTATATAGATTATGAGGCTTTAAATTACCTTGTTAACAAACTCATACTACATAGATGGATTTATCTCTGAATTATGTTATTCCAAGAGTTCCAATTTTCCATTATGGTAAAACCTAAGAAAGCCAATTTGGACCTGATCACCTATCATAGATCAAGAATCGAGAAACACCATGTGCCATAGAAGATTATCTACCTGATGTACAAATCTTTTATATTATATAAGTACTTGAAGATTTGGAAGACATTATAGCATTCTTGACCATTGGCTCTATACGCAATTGTCTCACCTTGTAGGAAAAAAAGTAAATTGTGGTTCATGCCACACCCTTTCAGCTTATAGGATGTGATCTTTACAAAATGGGCCACAATGAAGTTCTTCAGTGTTGTGTAATGCAACATGAGTGACCAGAGGTAATCTATGAAGTTTATGAGGGTATTGCAAGAGGACATATTACTAGAGAGGCTACAATGTAAAAGGTTTTGATAGCTAGATTATGGTGGCCAACTCTTTTCCAAGATGCTAAAGCATATTTTAGACAATGCAACATATGTCAATGCATAGGAACACCTAACTAAAGGGATACCATGCCTCTATAACCCATTCCCTATCAAGAACCCTTTTATAAGTGGGTTATTGATTTTTTTGGCCCTATCACTCTAGCAAGATGATGAATAAGTACTCGATACATCATTGCATCAATTGACTACCTTACATACTGGCCTGAAGTTGTATCAACAAAGGATTGTACCAATGATACTGCTACATGGTTCATCTGGGATAATATCATAACTTAGTTTGGATATCCCTTGAGTTTCACCAGTGATCACAAAACTCACTTTTTAAATGAAATAATTCACTTCTTGTTGGCTAAGTTCATGATCATGTACCACAAAAACAACACCATATCATCCACAAGACAATGGAACTGCTAAGGCTTTCAATAAGATCCTAGGTACCATACTAATAAATATCTATAACATTGGCTAAACTAATTAGGATCAAAGGGTGTTTGTAGTACTATGTGATTACTATACAACCTATAAGTGCCTAAACAAAAGCATGCCATTCAACTTGGTGTATCACAAAGAGGTAGTCCTATCGATGGAATTTTTGGTACCATCTCTAAGTATAATGTGAGTAGGATAATTAGATGAAGAGTCATCCTTAAAATCATGCCTAGACACTTTAATATAACTGGATAAAACTTTGTTCCTTTCTCATTAGAGCTATGATGTGGAAAAATACAAGCAAAAGACATGGCATGATTGCCATATAAATAACAAAACATTTTCTCCAGGAATGAAGGTCTTGTTATATGATTCTAAGTTTGTGTACCACCCTAGAAAGGTTCAAATACACTGGGATGGTATTTTATAACTCATAGCATTCAATGTACTAGAGCATGTTTATTACAAATGATGGAAGTCTATTTCCTTCCTAGGACTATAATAGAAGTTAGATCTAGCCATATTTCACTTTTGAATAGCTGACGTATTGTAATCAATAAGGCTTATGTTGGTAATATGATTATCATTGATGTCAAAAGGGAGATTATTGACATTATGTATGTCATTGATATTCTTAAATGAGTATGATGATTTGATAAAATGCAAAGAATCTTATCATAGGTCAAGGATGATTGGAGTGCTTATGTGCATGAGTGGAATTCATTTGGTTCCTCAAATTGATCATCTAGACATTTTGGGTCTATAGAGGAAAATATGAATAGGTATTTTGTTGATGTCACCATTACCACATGTGGATGAGTTGGGGGAGTTGGTTATATGGTTGTGATCACATTAGTCCCTAGTTGTTATGCACTATATTTTAAGTTATGAGATGAAGCATGGTAGAAGATATGAGGATGCAAAGTTGGCTACTCAGACAAAATTTGCTAAGTTTGTATACTTAGCCAAATTTATAAAAGGGCTTAAGTAGATCCAAGTAAGCATGTTGATGAGGTCAACATTTATACACATATAGGTGTTAGGTCAAAATGATCATATGGGTTTGTTCATTTTTGTACCTAGTTTCTATGTGTCGAATATTAGGTCACATGATATAGCATGACAAAAGATATACATGAGAAAATTTGGGCTCCCAAGAATTTTAATAGTGTTTTCCCACAGTCAAATTTGTAGATGGTAAGAAAAAGTTGAGTAGGCATTTTTATGATGTCATATATTTCACATATGAAGGTTTTTAGAGGAGATGAATATATGGATGAAATACCCTATGTGAGAGGATCTTATGTGCTAAATTATAGGTCATGCAATAAAGTGCATCAAAAGTTATGGAATGACAAAGTTGGCCTTCTAAGTATTTCTAAGCATAGTTAGCTCTATGGTAAAAGAATCTAAGTGAGCAGATTAATGGAATTATATTTTGCATGCATGAAAGATTCAAGAATAAATAAACATATGCATTTGTTTAGTGTTATGCCTAATTTATATGGTCCAAATTTTAAAATAGGTAGATGAGTGAATAAAAATATATGAAGGTGATAAGTTAGCTTTCTATGCATATTGAGATGGTCCCCATAGTCAAATCTACACAAGGTAAAGTTCAAGCTTGTTAGAAGATCTAATGGTGAGTGCTTAATCATACGTTGAATATCCAATGATGTGTAGTAAAGTTAATATGTCAAAGGTACCTATGAGTGAATGTGTTATTGATAAGTGTCACAATCATAGAGCTTGAATATTAAATCTATGGTGTGGTTTAAATTCAAATAGTCAATGATTAATGTGAGGATGCCAAGTGTCTCAATATTAGGAACTAATAATAATGTACAGAAGGTATGTGCTAATGTCAAGTGTCACATTCTTGAGATCTCATCAAAGATAAAGATCAATCTTCTTCCAAGGAGAAATGATGATTAGATGATCATGTGATGAATATCTAATGGAGCGAATGGACTCAATGGGATCAAGTTCTCAATATTTAATAAGATAGAGATGATTTAAAAATTGAGATAGTTTGATGAGATCAATGAAGCATATTCATTATAAATACTTAAGAAGTAGTGAGATGAGATAAATAGGTCAATGTTTAAAGATAAGACAAAATTAAAGTTCATGCTAGTTTGAATATTTAATGGCATATGGGATTTTAGATTAGAAAGATTAATGAACGCATTTTAAATTTAAAAAATTAAAGTCTAGAAGCATATAAAGATTAAATGGAGCACATAAAATTATCAAAACTTGATTGAAAGGATGCATTTTAAAGTTGATCAAATTGATTAAGGATCATCATATCATGGTGACAAAACTTAAGATCAATGGTCGATATTTAAATATATGTTCATCTTAATGATCAAGCATTGGAACATGCAGGAGCTTATAGTTATGTTGTAAATTATGACACAAGTAATGAATTTGATTGTTGTAATCGATAAAATTTGTGTAATATGGCATGTCAATCAAAAATAGATCCCAATACATGATAAAAATATTAATGAGGCCAAGAATCATGGTGGTGGAGAATGAGTTTAAGAGTGAGAAACTTGAAATTAAAGACGTGAACTAAAGTCTAATAAAATTGAACATGATATGTTAACAAACTAGTGTGAACACAGAAAAGATATAAACCCTAGATAAAAAGCTTATATATGACATCTAGAATATAGGCAATTATTGTTAGAATTGTGTCATATAGAAGAATATAGAGATATAGAGATAGAATCTCAGAGAGTATGAGCCAATGTAGTTGAATTGTGTCAAACAAATAAATATAAGAGACATAAAACTAGAAGAGAAGAGAAAAGGATGCAAAGAGAGATGAAGTGTGTCAAATACACACACACACACACACACATATGTATGTATGTATGTATGCATGTATATAGGGACAAAGTGGAAGAGAAGAGAAGAGAGATGTGTAGAGTATGAGCAGTTACAAACCAGACATATAACAAAGAATTGAGATTGGATGCTTTTATGAATCTATATTTTAATATGGATTTGTAGCTCCATATAGATTGGTTGGTGGATGCCATCAGATAAGCTAAGTTTATGCTTAGTTAGGGAGTGGGTGCTTCCTTAGAGTTAGTGTTTCCTTAGAGTTGGTGCTCTTTAACTAGGAGATTGGTGTCTCCCTAGGGTTGGTACCCTCAAATGTGTAACCAGTGAGGTTTTGACTATGAGGATGGATTAGAATAGTAGATTCTAGTATCTATTTTCACTTTGGTTTTTCCCATATTGGGTTTTCCACTTATACATATGGTGTTATGTGTTTTTGTGTGTTTGATCTCTGCATATATGTTTTAATATGCATATCCTTTCTAGTCTGTTTTTAAAAAGGATTTAAAAAAGACTAATTTATTCAACCTACTAATTCACCCCACCTCTTAGTAGATAGTTATGTTCCAATAATTAGTATCAAAGCCTTTGTTCCTTAGAATAATCCTAATCATCTCAGGTAGATATTAGATGATGAACACAAATGGATATTCAAGAAGGATCTTCCTCAAACAAATCACCTCTCTTTGATAGATCAAACTATGAATTTTGGAGCATCAAAATGGAAGCATACTTATAGTTATTAAGGTTTGATGCATGGATGTCTATTTTAAATGGATATACAACCCCTACTACAAATCCTATTGATCAAGCTTCAAAGAAGGCATATGAGAGCAATAATAAGGCAAAGAATGTTATTTTATGTGGATTGTCTAAATTAGAGTTTGTCAAAGTAATGCATTATAAAAATACATAAGATATCTAGAAAAAATTGAATAAAATCTATGAAGGTGATGATAAGGTAAAGCAAACCAAGCTAAAAACATATAGACGTATGTTTAAACATCTTAAAATGACTGAAGAAGAGAGAATTGTAGACTACCTCCTCAAGGTAGATGAAACAGTCAATGCAATCAGAGGCCTTGGAAAATAGATGAAAGAATCAATAATTATCAAAAAGGTTGTAAGATCTGTACCATCAACGTATGACTCTAAAATATCTATAATAGAGGAAGCAAGAGTTATCTATAAACTCATTATTGATGAGTTTCATGGAACCTTCACTACCTATGAGATGAGAATGGGAAAATCAGATACTTTCAAGAGAGAACTTGCATTCAAAGCATCCAAAAAATCAAAAGTAGAAGCATATACATCTAGATCTGAAGAGACTGATGAATAAGAAGCCAAATTTGTTAGAAGATTAAAAAGAGGATCTAGAAGGTACAAAGGTAAGTTACACTTTAAATTATTTAATTGTGGTAAGGTAGGAGATTTTGTTTCGAAATACCCTTATGAGAAAAAGGATAACTCTAAGCAAGAAGAGGATGGTAAAAAGATGAATCCCCACTATTCCAAGAAGAATAACTTCTTTAAAACAATAAGGGTTTGTATATAAGAGAAGATAACGATACATTAAATGAGTTTGATAGCTTAGATGGTGATCATGATTGTGCCTTTGTGGCTAAGGGAAATGAATCCCTATTCATGGCATTATGATTAGCTTCTATGGATCAATAATAATTTGAATACTTAGATGAAAAAGAGGAAATAAAAGTGGACCTAGAGTGTGAACTCATTTGTGCTCTAGATGAGATTTACAAGCTGAGAAAAGAGAACTCAAAGCAGAAGAAGCTTAGATAAAAAGAAATTGAAAAATTATCCAAAAGTCTTGAAAGATTTGATCAGATGATAGTGAGCCTAAATACATAAGTTGAAGAGGCCAAAAGAATAGAAGATGTAGTCAAATTTGAACTATAATCTAAATCTAATGAATGCATGATGCTAGAAGTAGAGATAGTGAATTTGAGAAAAGAAATTGAAAAAGCTAAAGATCAAATAGACAAAGGTCTAAATCTAAAAGGAGGATCAGACATTCTTGATGATTTGATCAACTCTCAAAATCCTTCAAAAGAGAGAGATGGTCTTGGTTATGAAAAATAAAAAGTCACATAACTAGTACATCTGTTGATCTATATGACAACTTCAAAGTAGAAGGAGGATCAAGAACAAAGAAAGAGAAAGCTTGTAAGGATACAATGATAGATACAAGCACTACTAATGTGAATAAATATAAACGATAAAAGAATCCTAAAGAAAGGAAGATGTAGAACACAAAGGGAGATGATGCAGATGGCTACATAAGAGTGAGATACTTGAAGAAACTAGACTTAAGAAGAACTCCCCATCCTACACAAAGAAATTCTATGACTAGGTATTCCTCATTCTTCTATGGTTATTATTATAGATGTAATTATTTTGGTCATAAGGCTAGTGAATGTAGAGTTGTATCTAAATGGAGAATAAACTTTGTAAGAAAAAACTCATTTTCACCCTTGTTAGATACAAATGTAATATGTTATAATTGTAATAATTTTGTTCACATAACTAAACAATGTAGAACAAGCTTTGTAAGACCAAAATTACAAATTAAAAATAAAGGCATACCTCCTAGTGTAAACAAACATTCATGAGTCTCTAAAAAAGGAATAAATAGGACATTTAAAAAACCCAAAGATGTATGGAAAGTGAAATATCAATCCATGATGGAGAATGCTATAGAGGTTAGAAAATATCAAGAGCTCTAAGTGTCTACTCATGTTGAGAATGAAAAGACCAAGCTCAAAGTGAAGTCCAAGATGTTGGCTAAGGATATTTTTGAAGTGTGTACAGATTCAAGTGAATAGCCTACTATTGTTGAGCAAGTTTCAAGCATATAACATCAATTTATTGTGCCTAACGATGAGATCCTGCACTACAAGGAAGATTCATCAGATGAAAAGGTATGTCATAGATCCATGTTGTCTCCATGTATTGTTAATCCAATCATAGAATAAAAGTAGAACATTATTGTGGATGATCATGTTACTTATCTTAAGCCTAAGAAGAAGAATAAGAATTACAAATACAAGATGACCAAGGAGGAGAAGGAATATGAGGAGTTATGGGAAACTTCTAGTTTCACATTGTTCTAAGACATTATGAAGTAAGGTGTCTTTGTCTATGCTTATTAAGAGAATCCTTTCAGTAGAGAAGCAAGTGATGTTGTGGTATTATTCATAAGATTCTATAAGTCAATAAATGAGTTCCCCTATTTGGAGTTGGTGTGTCAAGATGAGAAAAGTGTTCTTTATACAGTGTCTATAGGGATAGAATGAGTGTTTCCATGTGACATAATGATGCATATAATATATATGGTCTACAAGTTTAGATGAAGAGAAAAGAGCTCATAAATTATTTATTTTATCTCTTGGACATTATAGGGTTTTTTCAATTAAACCTTAAGGGTTAAAGCCATGATATAGGAAGCCAAGGTTCCCAAAATTGTGGAAGCTCAAATCTTGGTGCATAAGAGTGTGATGGTTTTCTCTTGATATGCAATAAGTTTTAGAGTTTGGCATAAGGGTTCCAATGTAAGAAACCCTTGACATTATGTATCTTGGGTTGTGCAATGATTTGGGTCACCAAATTTGAAAAACATGTGTAAAATGATGATATACAAGTTTTAAATAAAGTTATGGTGTGATATAAGCAATTCCTTGGTGAAAATCTATGAGAATTTCAAGTTATGTATCTTTGTTAGAGATGTAACTCTTTGAATTAATTTTGAAGAGGTTATAAGGTATGAGTATTTATTATGCAAAAGAGATGTTCTTGAAGGGCTAAGCTCGAGAAGATGGAACATAGAGTTAGGGGGAGCTAACTCAAATAACATGAATGGATTGAGGAGCTATGCATGATGTGAAGGGGAACATATGTGAGATAATTTATTCATGATTGAAGATGTTATGATGTGTGCTAAAAATGAGCACTCAAGCAGGTTGTGAGTAAATCCTCATGCATAAACAAAGGGGAGATTTATAATTGGTTAGGTCTAAGGATCAAAGGACTATGTAGTTGAATATGAGATAGAAATTGAGAGTGGTAGATCCTGCATCACATCACTAGATACTAGTGATAGAGCATGATTTCATGGGGAGTATCATAAAAGCTTTGTTAATCCCTAGAAGAAGAGAAAAGGCAACTCAGGTATGCATACTTTTGCAAATGTATAATGAGTTGATGGTTGAATATTCTTGGACAAACTCCTTCATCTGATAAAGGCAAAGAAACATTTGGACAAATAGTGAGAAGGAATCCCTTTTCCATTGATTTCAAAGGGGGAAAAAGGTGCAAATGCTCTCTACAAAAGTTTGGAGAAAAAGTGCAAATGCTAAATAAGATTAGAGCATGTGTCCAAGTTATGTTTTGGAAAATGATCCATTGCCTAAAAGGGATCAAGTTTTGGTATGAACAACTTTATCTCAATTTCATTATAAGTTGATGTAAGTAATGCCAAAGAAGGATCAAAGTATTATAAGATTAGAGCATTTAGTTTGCCATCAATGACAAAGGGAGAGATTATTGGCAATATGAATGTCATTGATGTCAAAAGGGAGATTATTGGCATTATGGATGTCATTGATATTCATAGATGAGTATGGTGATTTGATAATATGCAAGGAATCCTATCAAAGTCAAGGATTATTAGAGTTCTTTTGTGCATGAGTGGAATTCATCAGGTTCTTCATATTGATCATCTAGACATTTTGGGTCTATAGAGGAAAATAATGTGATCATCATTTTATGTTAATAAAGTGATCACATTATCTAATAATATGATCGCATTATCTAATAACATGATCACGTTATCTAATAGTGTGATCATGTTATCTAATAACACAATCACGTTATCTAATAACATGATTACATTATGGGAAATGTCCATGGAATTGTCCCCCAAATTCATGCACATACCCTTACACTTATCTTACATGACATGTACATCTCCAAATAGATCTTATTCGTCATCCCCACACACCTACATGATAGTTATAGGCATGGTCCATTCTAAATTGATATTAGTTACCTACATGAACTTATAAATTTGTGTTAGCTTAGTGAAATATCATACTTAGACATTTTTAGATCACCACATTTGTATTCTTGTCTCCTGAACATTGATGCCATACTCAGATAATAATGTCAATGTTACTATCATAAGGTTAATGTTACCATATTTTGACTAGTAACGACTATTTCTTTAATATCAAATCATTCTCATAGGTCGGCCCATTTAACTAGCATGTCGATGGCATGGGAATTTTTACAATTGAATGAATATAAATACAAATCAAGGTCAAGATTATTATTTATTTAATTCTCAATTATTTATGAAAGACACTATTATACATTGAGAAACATTGTCATATTCTTCAGCAATATGCAAATTAGTCATAGGAGCAATCATCAACCAAGTTTGAAGCACACCAAGCTAGGTCAATATTCAACATTATTGATATCAAATATATATTTATAGGTGGATTCATATAGAGAAACAATACAATCACATTAAAGAGAATAACTACATTTAGCTTTACTTCCCTATTCAAAAAATTGGATACATAGAAGTGGTCAATCATTAGTGAGGGCGATTAGGGTCACTCAGCCCAATTACATTTCATCACTTTTTATAGGTTTGTATCCTTCACAAGTGGACCTAGAGTTTCAAGGATAAGTAAGTTTATTTTTTTAAATATGCACACAAACAAGGTTCAAATATCACATATAGAAAAATATATCAAGCAGATGAATTACATTGTATGGTCACAGAGAAACCAAATATCCCAGAATAATAATTTCAGCCTTAGGTCATTCATGTCTAATGAATTCACTGTAAGATTGATGTTAGTGACCTTGCATGTAGATACAAATAGTTATGAATCTATAAAAATCACTAGCTTTGTTATAGTCCATTAATATTATTAGAACACATTCAGAGTCACCCATTCAAATAATGAAATTAAGTATCTTGATCTCCTTAGTACTTTATATATATAGTATATTACATTATTAGATCAATATCAATTATCTATATTCAAATTTATGCTTAAATGTCATATATTAGAATCTAAATTAAGTATTCTAGTTTATCATATTATGATTCACATTAGTCTAAAAATAGGGTAAACATATATGGTGAACTCATATATTGCTCAAACATTTTCAACCTTTATCTTTAAGGTTTCATCTTTATGTTTAAGGTTTTTATATTTCAACCTTAGGGATTGATTTTTAAACCTAATTCCTATTATTTTCATCTCCATAGGTGAAAATATGATTACTTCTCCATTTTATCCTAGTTTTCATGCATATTCACCTATTAGGGCTTACTCTATTACAATTAGAGAGTTTTTTAAATAGATCTATTTTGATCCAAATAAATTTAGTGGGTTTTCTAGGAAATCTTGCTTAAAGTGTTTTTAGAAAATGAAAAAAAGGCCCAAGTGATCTGAAACAAATAGGGGTTGTTAGGGGTAGGGACCTAGGTGATAATGCAAAGATGAGGTCGAGTTTGATAGCCCAAATGACATAGTTCATTAACAAGCTTGGTTAGATATCCAGGAAACTTAGTGTAAACATAGGCATAGGTTTAATACTTGGGTGACACAACTAATATGTCAAGTCAAGATAACTCAATACTTGAGTTGAATGCTGACACATGATCAAGATTTATAACCCATGTAGCTTGTTAGAATAAATTTGTATCGATTCATGTGATTAAAATTGCATTGCAACCATCAGCTAAGTAAAATAACAATTAACATGAGATTTATTGCTTGGGAAACATTTTTTTAAAGTAGGCAACACTAATTTGAGTTTTTGAATCGAGGTAATGGGTTGGCTAGGTGGCTAACTTGGAAACATGTGTCTTGAACTGGGCATCTCAATTCAAGTTAGACTAAGTTGGGGTGACACAATGAGTTGATAGATGAGATAAACCAAAACAAGAATGATCTAAAGATCCTAAATGACTTAAAAATTAAATGGGTGACTCAATTGGATTAGGCAAGTTGGGTGACATAATAGTTAGAACAAATTGAGCTAACCGATTGGCAAATTATATACTGAAATTGATTGACATAATATACTATTAATAATTTGGGTATATTGTTTCCATATGGCATTTTAGATATATAATTATTTAAATATGAGGTGGGTTAGAGAAATATCAAATATGTAAAATTAAAATTTAGTTTGAATTTGACAACTCAATGAAAAAATTAGGTTGAATGTGGGTTAAATACGAATTAAAATATGAAAAATTCTAATTTTTATTATTTAATCATTATGAAAATAAACAAAACAACTTGAAATGGATTTATTGAAAGTATACACTAAATTAACTTAACTTTTAAATTCTAAAGATGAAGCGATAATTATTAATTGTATTCAATTAATAGGTACCATTAAATGATTTTAATGGATCCAAACATGCATGTATAATTGTTTTCATTAAATAATTTATTGAAATGACGTATTTCATAGTAACATATTAAAATTTTAGAATGTCTAAAACTAAGTTAGTAATTGATACAAATTGACACATACTTGCCCTCAAAAAATTATCAAGTATTTTCTTGTAGCATATATATATATATATATATATATATATATATATATATATATATATATATATATATATATATATATATATATCACCTTGTTGATATTTTTTTTAAGTTTATTCTATGCAATTACAAAAATAACTTGCAAGTATTTTTATGTGCATCAAAATTAGTTCCCTTAAAAAAAATATTACCTCTCAAATTTTTGTATTAGAATTTTATTCAAGTGGTTCTAAATTGCTTCCTATTGTTCCTCTAAAAAGTGTGGGATCTTGTGGAATAGTGCTCAATTTGAACCTTAAATCATGTTGTAAAATCATTTATTACATAAAACGCAGAGATTGAAAAGAGAACTAGATTGCATTACATAGCACATTACATATCTAAACAATACAAGAAGGCCTATTAAATAGGTAAATAAATGAACCACCAAAGTAACATTTGAAAAAGGTGGGTAAAACAACCAATGTCGACTAGCATGAAATAGCTAAGCCCGATAAACAAACTAACCTCTTAACCCAAGTGGTTAAGGCAACTAACCATAGATCTATTACCTTAGTCAATAACCCAAGGTAAATACATATTAATGATAACACCCTCCCTTAATGACAAAACCAAAAACAAGACCAAGTTTATCTCTAAATTTTATGAACTTGTCTGCACCAAGTGGTTTGGTCATTATATCAGTTGGTTGTTATGTAGTGGGACAGTAGAAGAAATAGATGTCTTCATTTTTAACCAATTGTTGGATGTAATAATGGTGAACCTCAATGTGTTTGGTCTTGACATGGAATACTAGATTCTTCACCATCTTCAGAACAATCTGGTTGTCATAAAAAATCAGAGTAGGCTTTGATGACTCAAATTGAAGATCCTCCAATATTTTCTTTATCCACATAGTTTCACAACCTACACTGACCATAGCTTTATACCCTGCTTATATTGAATATAATGCCACTGTAGTTTGTAGTTTGCTCTACCATGAGAAAACTCCTAAATCAAGAGTGAATACATAGCCTATTATATATTTTCTTGAATCTATTGATCTTACCCAATCAGATTTAGAATATCCTAAAAACTTAAAATCTACAGACTTCTCATATAGTATGTCAAAGTCAAGAGTACCTTTGGCATATCTTAATACCTATTTTTTAGCTAACCAATGTAATTCATATGGTTTAGACATGAATTGAGATAGAAAAATCACTACCAAACAAATATTTCGTCTAGTGGTGTTGAGGTAAATGAGACTACCCACTAGCTATTGATACACTATTTCATTAACCAGAGATGAAGCTGTGTCAGTTGAAATTTTTGCTCCAATGTCCATAGGTATTTGAGTTATATTAACATCCATCATTCTAGACCTTTCCAGTAATGATTTGTCAAACTTATTATGTAACATTAATACAACACAATCACCTTGCCAAAACTTAAAACCTAAATAGTATTTCAGTAATCCTAAGTCTGTCATGTCAAAGGTACAATAAATATCAACCTTCATCTACTAAATGAGATTATAAATACTCCTACTGATGGATAAATCATCAACATATATAATGAGAATCAATATATCATCACTAGACACCTTTATATAGAGAGTCGGTTCAAAGTTACACATTTTAAAACTAGACTCCCTAAAGTATGTATCTATCTTCATGTACCAAGATTAAGGAGCCTGCTTAAGCCCATACAAGGACTTGATCAACCTTCAAATAAGATGTTCCTTACCAGGAACCTAAAAACCCTATGGCTGAACCATGTAGACTTCCTCCTCTAAATATCCATTCAAGAAAGCACTCTTGACATCAATTGGGTACACCTGTCATCCAAACTGACTAACAATAGCAACAATCAAACAAAAAGTTACCATATTTGTAGTAAGAGAAAAAGTCTCCTCATAATCAACCCCTTCCTCTTGTTCAAAACCTTTTTCAACAATTTTGGATTTGTGTTTGTCTAAGGAACCATTTGATTTGCATTTTACCTTGTAAATCCATTTACAACCAATGGATTTCTTTCCTAGTGGTAACTCCATGAGCAACCAATTCTTATTTTTCATCAAGGAATCATATTCCAATTGCATGGTTGATTCCCACTCATGCTTCCCTTTGGCCTCTAAAAAATAATTAGGCTCAAATACATGTGAAATAGCTGTTAGATCAAAATTGTCATGCTCACCTCTATTACCAAATTATTTTCCTGATCTCAATCTTCTTCCTTCCACACCTTATGGCAAGTCTCCCTCCTTTAGTGCTTCCATTATGGCAGAATACCACTTTGGCTTCTTTGGTTCTTATATTGGAAACTCACAATGACTTGCATCAATTCCCTCCTTGGAATGTGATTCCACTGATGAATTAGAATCATGCTCAACTTTCACACCACAACTTATAATAGAATCATTAGAAAAAAACAATGACTCAATATCAAAAATTATACCAGTTGTTAATTATGGCATTTGTTCTTTTACTATGACATCTCTATTTACCACAAATTTGTTAGTAGAAACATCAAGTAATTTATAGGCCTTTGACTGCTTATTATACCCAACAAACATGTATGCTTTGCTTTTTGCATCTAAGTTACTTCTCTTTTGACTAGGAAGAACTACAAAAGCTACACGACCAAAAATTCAAAAAGTACTTATGTTTGTATTTCAACTTAACCAAGCTTCCTATGGAGTCATATTCTCCAATGATTTTTTAGGACTTCTATTAAGGATGTACACCACTATATTCATTGCTTTTTTTCAATATCTATATGGGACATTTTTTGCTTTGGACTACACAGTAAGCCATGTCCATCACCATCCTATTTCACCTTTTCACAACTCTATTGTGTTGTGGAGTGTAAGGGGTAGTATATTATTTTTGAATGCCTTCAGTGGCACAAAATTCCTTGAACTGTTTTGAGATAAACTCACCCCCATTATCTATTCTAAGATATTTCACTGACTTTTCCACTTGTTTTTCAACCATAGTTTTCCAAGTAAAGAATTTAGAAAAACAATCAGATTTCTTCACTAGAAATTATACCCACTTTTTTATAGAGAAATCATCAACCAACAACATAAAATAAAGGGCTCCAGAAGGGGTAGGTGTCTGCATTAGACCATGCAAATATGCATGTACCAAATCCAATACTCCCTTAGCTCTTGAATCTTTACCAACATCAAATGAATGTCTAACTTTCTTCCCTAACTGATATCAAGTACATACATGATCACTATCCCAAATATAAGGAATCCCCTTAACCATATTAGTCTTGCTTAACGTATTCAAATACTAGAAATTCAAATGCCCATACCTTTCATGCCATAGTGAAATTGTGAAATCAATCATAGCAAGTGCACTTTTCCTTGCCCTATGTGGATCTACAAGCTTATACAAGCCTTTCTCATCAATCCCAATAGCAATAATCTTGTTATCTTTGGTAGTGATTAAACATTATTGTCCTTGAAACTTTATAAAAAATCAAATTTTGAAGTGATCTCACTAATTGAAAGTAAATTTTAATTCATATCAAGCACATACTTAACATTCTTAAATGTATACCGAACTGCACCATTAAAATTCATATGAACATTACCATATCCTTTCACAAAATGAGTCCTACCATCTCCTAAAGATACAGATTCATTATTACTATCATTTTCAACAAAACCCACATACCAGTCCTTATGGCATGTATAATGGTGAGATATCCATGAATCAAAGTACCAAACTTGATCTACCATAGAATTACCATTAGAAGCCATGAAAGCAAAATCAGGAGATGATTCCTCATCTCCACCTTTAGCTACATTCGCATGATGAGCTTTATTTCTAGGGTTAGCAATATCTTGTTGTCTTTTCCTGCAATCTTTCTTAAAGTGACCAGGTTTCTTACAGTAAAAACATTTCCACTTAGATCTCTTATTAGAACCACTGGTGAAGTTTTTGTTGGATAACTAGTAGTTTTACCAAATTACTTACCCTTTCCCTTGAAGAAGAATAAACTCTGTGTAGAAGTAGATGTAGACAACATTGTTTGCTCATTTCGTCTCTCCTTCTGCAATAGCAATGTGGATAACTTTTCAAAGTCCAAAGTCTGCATCTCAAAAATCATGTGTAAGGGCTCCATAAATGACTCAAATGAAGATGGAAGATTCTATATAACTAGAGAAATAAAATATTGCTCATCAATAGGCTTCTACATAGTTTTTAATTGATCACTGATGTCCTTGATCTGCAAAAAAAACTCAAAAATAGAGCCACCTTCTTACATCTTAGTAGAAAACAACAAATTCTTCAAACACAATACCCTACCATCTTCAAAAGCTTGGTATTTAAAAGTAAGATTAGTCCACAAAGATGATGTAATAGTTGCATTTTTGACCTCTCATATTAGATTATTTTCTGCTAATAATTTTAATAACATAAGAGCCTCCCGATGATGTTTATCATAGTCATCATAATCAGTGGCAGGCCTTTGCTCTTTACCAAGCACTATTTGATCAAGGTTTTGATATTCATATATCATCAAAACCTTGTGACTCCACAAACTAAAGTTCTTGCCTATCAATTTTTGAGAATCTGGTAGTAACAGGTGTTAAATACTAGCCATTTGACTTAGTTTTTCATAAAAATAATTAAATCAAAAAACTATAATGACTTTTATAAAAATTCCTTCTACACACTAATTTTGTATTAACACTAAACAACTTTGCCAGTTTTCAACAACAAACTCAATACTATTTGCAAGATCTCAAATTTTATACCACTGAAACAATTAAATCGAGAAACCTACAACTCTGATTTAAAAAATTCTTTCTCCGTCGACATCCAAATAAAAAACCCAAAAAATGGTGAAATTTTTAACTTCCTGGATGCTTTCATGATTATTAATGAATGGTAGGTCCCCAATAACCCCTATTGTCTAAAGTTTTGATTTATTTAAATTAATTAATTAAAAATAATTGAAATAATAAAACTTTAGGTTAAAAATTCCATAAAAATAGCCAATTAGAAAATTAGCCTACCTATGAAACTTCAGGTGCATATTCTGAGCCTGTTTCTCATCCAAATCACAAACGGTCTGCACCAATGTTTAAGTTACGAATTAACTCGCAATTTAGACTCTTATTTCACTAAAAATGATCAAAATTTGAATTTTTTCCCCTCTCCCTGAATTGTACACATCATACACCATATAGACTACCCAAAAAAATAAACAGAGGCTTTAAACCTCTTGAAATTGCTTCCTCTAACCTTCTTTTGATCTTATTTGGTCTTTTGATCCTCCTGCGTAGTTTTCTAGTCTTCAGATTGAGCTTATAAAATTTTATCTCCCCTCTGACTCTCCACTGGGTGCATGAAGCTCCTCCTTGGCAAGACACTGACCTCTCTGGCTTCCATAGACCTCCACTCAGAATCTACAAATTATGAGCTATGAATACCTTATTAGATAGAACATAGAGTTTGAAAAGAGAACCAGATTGCATTACATAGAGCATTGCATATCCGAACAATACAAGAAGGCCTATTAAATAGGTAAAGAAATTAACCACCCAAAAATCATGTGAAAAGGGTGGGTAAAACAACCAACATCGGCTAGCATGAAATAGCTAAGCCTGATAAACAAACTAGCATTTTAACCCAAGTGGTTAAGGTAACTAACCATAGACCTATTACCTTAGTCAAGAACCCAAGGTAAATACATAATTATGCTAACATCATTGATATGCCCACCCAAGTTCAACAACAACAATGAACCATATTTATGAAGTAGAATGGTTTTACACCTATCAATTGATTTAGTTGGTCATATTAGAACTACTTTGTCGATATAATAAATTATTTGCATTGATTAAATGTAATAATCAACTGATTTCGTTAGCTACTAAATTTTTATTCAAAATCTCTTTTTCAATTGAATGTAAACACTTTCTTATTTTTTATATGCAATAATCCCTATAATGTGCAAGCAGTTCAAGTTCAACAATAACAATGTTTGGACAAGTGTATATTCACTACTATTAGTCCATCCAACTTTCAATACATATGGTAGGTGTGTTACATAAAGAACATTCAAAATTGAAAAGCATTTGTAGAAAATGTAATAATTTTCAACCTAAAAAAATAACTTGAAAAAATGACACAACCATAAAATTCCTTTCATATAATATGACTTCACTGAAATTTAAAAACCTCAAAATTAACTCACAAATTATTTTTATTGAAAAACCCCAAATAAATTTATTAACAAAACTAAAAATAATTTTAGTTGACAATAAAGAAATCAACCAAAACACAACATAGACTTTACATTTCTTCAAAATATAATAGTAACTCAAGCAAAATAGTACGAGAATAAATTAAAAATATTAGGTCCCATTAAATGAAACTTCAAAGGCGGTGGAAATCGGAGCTATCCCTATAAAAAGAAACCAAGATATAAAGTCCCAATTATACAATAAAAAGTAACATTCAACCACATTTCATGGAATGCCACTTGAAATTATTTGCAATGGTTGCTACACATCTAAGTGTAGTTTAAAACCAACAAAGATGGATAAGATTCGAGCAAGAAATATTTTGGATTTCCTTAGCATACCATAAGTGAAATTCAAATGTCATATGCATCTGGATCTTCTTTTCCAAAAATGTTGGTTGTGGCATCAATTAAAGACATGTAGGACTCCAAAAGAGGACCAACATATTTGAACTACTAAACATTTACCCCTCCAACCATTGTCTCTCACACTACATAAGAACAAGAATTTATTTTTAAAAAAAGGAAAGAGTAGTTGGTTATACTACTTTATTTATCTTGCCAAAAATGGGGGGCGGGGCGGGAGGGAAATTTTCACTATACAAATCATTGAGCACTAAACAATCAATCTATTGAGAAATCAAATAAAATATTTCTATTGATTGTCCACCATTTAATATAAATTCTTACCCAAAAGTGATATATTTTCAAATCATTTAAGCTTTAACTAACTAGATAAATAGTTGTGTCCATATAATTATTGGTCAAGACCACATTGGATATATTAATAAGTATAAATAATAATAAAAACTTTTTTAAAATGAATGTTTCTATAAGACACATTAAAAGCATTACATTTTGTAATACAATTTAACCTTTCATAATATGCTCTCAATTGTAACCTTAATTTCACTAAATTTATTAATAATTAATCATAATCAACCTTAGTTTTAGTCATGGTTTGACATAAACCTCTATATCATATAATAATATGATATTAATGCTAGAAGTTTTATAAGTTTAATTATCATAATAGATAAACAAACAAAATATATTCTATGTTGACCCTTAATTTTGTATGCAAAAGGTTACATAAAAATGGTTAAGTAGAAGGATATGTGCATGGGAGAAATAGACTTATACTAGGAAATGTTACAAAGCATTAAATGTATGATGCACAGGTGTAATGCAATGTTCACAAAAGATGATGCATGGTGCAAAACTTAAATAAAATATAGTTTTGAAGCCACACTCTCAGGTTAAAAAGAAACACAAAATTAATCACAAAAAACATAGATCTAACAGGTGGTGAAAAGCAAAGAATTATCACACAGATGGTTAGGGATCAACCATGGATAGAATAATATGTGTTTAAATAAATGTCGATAGTTGAACTATTGAATAGGTGAAAGTTGAGTCAACACTAGTTGGTAGGGATCAAGGGGGGTCTAGGAAACCTAGAAATAGGCCCCTCGACATCTCATTCGATACAGTATGGATTTGGAGGGATTACCCATTTTATAGGTTAATGGAGAATTAAGGATAAATCTTAGGGTTTGCAAGTGTATCTAGACATTAAAATCTTTTATAATCATTGGATATGCTTTGTAGCTCAAATGCATAAGAGCATTATTTTAATGAAAATTTTGAACTTGGTTGTACATTGTATGTAAATACTTGATGAAATTGAAATGGAATGTTACTGAGAGATGATGTATTATTTCCTTGCTTTGATAGTTGTTATGGTTTTTTTGAATTATCATTGCGTATGTGTTTGCCTTACTTTGTTTATTAATGTGGACCATAATAAGATAATCATGAATAATTAATTCATATTGTAATATATGACATTTAAGCATAAATATGAATGTAAATAATTAAGATTTACTTAATAATGAAATTTACTATATTTAGAAAATACTAAAGAAATCAAGATACTTAGCTTCACTATTTACTAGTTGGTTTTGATTGTGCTATGACATCAGGAATGGACTGAAACATGACCTGTAGTTAGTGTAGATCCATAACTATGTCTCTATGTGTAGGGTCACTAACATTATGACTAGGGTGACTTTGTTAGATGTGGGTGACCTAATGTTGATGTTATTGTCCTAGGATATTTTGTTTATATGTGACTATATAGTGTAATGTGTCTACCTAATATGTCTTTGTATATGCAATATTTGACCCTTGACTATGTGTGTAACTCTAGAAATAAACTTCATTCTCATTGAAACCCTAGGTACACTTATGAAAGATAAAAACTTGTAAAATTTGAGGAAGTATAATTGGAATGAGTTGACCCTAATCACCCTTTCTAATGATTGACCATTTATTATGTATCCAATACTTTGAAGACAGAACTCAAGCCACATGTAGTTCTTCCCCTCAGTGTGATTGTGAAATTGTGTTCTTTCACTATATGAATGCATCTATATATCTAGATTTAATATTGACAATGTTGAATCTTGACCTAGCTCGGTGTGCTCCAGAATTGGTTGATGACTACACTTAATGACTGATTTACAATTTGAAAATAATATGATAGATTTATTCACAAGTAGTAATGTCTTTGATAAGTACTTGAAAATTCTAAATAGATAATAATCTTAACCTTGATTTTTTATTTATATGCACTCAATTAGGTGATTTTCTATGCCTTTGACACAATAAGTGGATGGGTAGACCTAGGGGAATGATTTGATTTTGAAAAATACCAGTGTTAAGAGAAAGATGATAGCATCAACCTCATGACAGTAATATCGACATTACTATCTGGGAGACATTCATGCAAATGTGGTGATTTTCACTAAGTTAGCACAAATTGAGAGGTTCATATAGGTGACTAATAGGAACTTAAAATGGATTGGGCTTGAAATTAGCATGAAATTGTGCATAAATGGTGAATAAGAGTTGTTTAAAGATGCACAAGTCATGTAAGATAAGTGTAGGTCAAGATTGATATTTCCAAGTGTCAAATACCAAATTTTAATATCTACAAATGTCTTTATTTTATTATAGTATCATAATGCAATGAAAATACTATATTAAAATGATAAAGATATACATGAGTGTATACAACACACTTTGTCTTTGGAGAAGTCTCTAAATGTGTAAGATGATCCAAGCAAAACTAGTAATGAAAATGTAGTAGTTAATGTCCATATAATGAATTTGAAATATAAACTATATTTGAAAAGTTAAAATTTAAAAAATCAAGGAAGGAGTACACATGTATGTGAGTAAATAATGTTTCATTATAACTTGTTGGAGATGATGCTTTCTTGTTGAAGCATTAAAAAATTGTGCTTCTTTACTGAAGCACATATAAAGTTGGGATAATTGTGCCCAAAATTAGTGTAAATATGCAACCCATTGGGTTGGGAAGATATATTCCCCAATCCTTATGAATGTGGATTAGTTTTAATACCATTGAGCATCATTGAACCTCAACTCCACTAACTCAAATAACTAATCTAACTATGGTATTGAACCTCAAGATAATAAGGTGGGAACCAAATCATAGGTTCATTATGGGTTATTGCATGGTCATTAAGAATTATTGAACCTTAATGTACATTACCTAAAAAATTATGAATGAATCATTATAGATGAACTTATAGATTCAAGTTTGTTTCACACTTGAAAATATTTAATAAATAACTACAAAAGTGCAAATGTGTAAATGTGCATGAACTAACACCGTGCCCCACTAGATCAATGCCAACTATAAATTGTCATAATGTGTATGAACCAACATCATGACCAATTGAATATGTCATGTAAAATGGAGTACATGTGCCCTACATATGCCTTCATATGTATTTGAAACTATATCAATCTAAAAAATTCTTATGGAGTACATATGCCCTCAAAATATGTCTAAAAACTATGAATAATTATTATAATTTGATATTTGAAACACATATAAACTCTAAAATATATATATTGTACTCAAATTTTCTCATAGAGGCTTTAGTATTTATGACAAAACCCACTCAAATACCCCCTTTTTGAGGTGAGGATCGATCATGTAAGTCACTCATCTCAAAATAGAAGTGAATTGTATCATGTCATGTATAAAGATAATATCTTGTAAAAACATGTCAACATATAGAGAGTATTTTATCATAATAATGTATATAGAATCAAGGCATATATGTAACATTTGTAATTCAAGGACATATAAGTGGTATGTCAACATAAATGTATCTATGAAACATACCGTAGTAACTATCACTAAATAAGATGACACCATAAGAAAATGTATGATATAAATCATGGCACAACACACAAAGGGGAGGTGAATGATATGGATCATGGTCCCTTCAAACATAGAAGTCACACAAACTCAATAATCTCAATATACAATGGCATACAATGACATAGAATTCCACGCATAAGGCAAAGGGACCACATACAAGAGACATAAATATGTCTCTAATAGACAAGGCTAAGGAGCCACAAATAAGGGGCAAAAATACTAAAAAAATAAGGTTAATAAGCCACAAACAAGGCCAATATGTTTCACACAATAGACAATAATAAATACCTTATTATGTAAAATTAACAACATCAATGAAGCATAGAGCAAGTGAATACTAGTCTACAATTATATGTTTTTATCACTTCATAGTAAAATAATATGTCCAATGTAGCACTACATAATAAATGAATAATGAGTAAGGCATGTGTAAGCAATCTATGTAACTCAACATGGTAAAAAGGTTATATAAAGAAATAACCTGTGATAATATAATCTTGGAAGTAGATGCCCCTAATATTGGCATGTCCCCTAGGAATAGGAATGGTCCAACATATATGTATCAATGTATAAGATGTATGTCATGCATCTCACACATATACCTTATGAACTGCATGTGTGTATGAAAATAATATGGCATCTACCAAATATTTTATAAATAACATATGTAAACAATGTAATCTAGCAACTCATGTTATGTTCAGGTCCTGATTTTTTATTTTTTCAATATATGATTTTTTTGTATTTTCTTAAAGTTTTATTTTTTTGTATTTTTTTAATGTATTTGATACCATTAATAAATACCAATTATAAAGGCTTGTAAAATATAAAATTAGAAGGATCCAAACTATATGAAACATGTGTCAATGCATAGTGTGCACTAGATGTGATAACATGGCCATGTAGAAGGCAAGGAACATGCATCCACTATATATGTGAATCACCCCATAAAAATGTATAAGAGTATGCAAGTGATGGATGGATATGAGGATGAAACCATATATAATCTCATGTAATGTGTATCCATGAATGTAAGTAATAATATAAGCTCAACTAAATCTATAAAATGTATAGATAGTTCATATGCAAGAGTGAGCAAGTAATATGCTACAAAAAAATGTGCACTAGAATGATATTGGTATGAATGATGCATCATTTTAGGGTAAATGTTATCGATTTATGTATCAAAATAAACAAGTAAACGGTAAGGACCGTGTAAAAAAACCAAGGGCTAGAAGAATGACCAAATGCAAAAGCCTATGAGAGCATATATGTCAAAGTAGAAAAAAATGATATAAGCAATCAAGCAGACATTTAATAATCTATGTACAAAAAATGATGTTGCTAGCAACCAAAGAGTTCATCAAGGGTATGCCTATATGTAGCTCTTGTATCATATGTGTGATAATCATCGATTATACTTCCATATTCATCTTGCATTTAAACATGTCATTACAATCATCTTCTACATCTGTAGTAGGATGCATAACCAACTGCACCATATTGTGGTATTAATTTAGTAGACTACTTTTACTCTTTAACATGTCCCTTGTCCTTAACATCATTTACCTCAGTTATTTTTATATAATAATTTGATATCATCCCATGACTCTTAGTATAAGAACTTATTTGCATTGTCTTTTTTTACTTTTGAACTTCTTTCATGGGAACATCTTTCTTGGTCAAATATGATATTTTAGATTCCATTTTCATTAGTATACTTCAATATTTATTTTTTGATTCTTTTTACCAAAATGTAATAACTAAATATGATCATTTTATCAAATTAAGCATGATGTTATGCATATAATGTATTTCTATGCTAACTCATATGAATTGAAAATAATCATAATATCTATACATATTTTTTTACATTCTCATCTAATAAGACAAATATATCTATCACAATATAATTGTAATAAATATTTTTCAAGATTCAAACTAAATCATTTTACTAACAAATACAATGTAGATGAGACACTATCAATATAGTTTGTATCTCTAAAGTAACAACAAAATAGTTTTATCAAATCAAATGAAATGCTATGAGTATACGTATATTTTTTATGCATAAAAATATAAAGATTAAGCAATGATTTTATTTAAAATATGTACATTAGTATTCATGGCTTCGACCCATAAGAATTAAGATGAATATTTACAGAATGCAACATTATTCTGACCATCTCAATAATGGTGTTATTTTACCTTTCAACAATACCATTTTGTTGAGGGGAATAGGAAGTTGTTAGTTCCCTTTGAATATCATAACTAATGTAAAAAATTTCAAACTTTTTACTAACATATTCACCATCATTATCAGTTCTTAATCTCTTAATAAAAAAATTATATGCATTTTCCACAAAAGTTTTAAATTTTTTAAATTTAGACAACACATCAGTTTTATTTTTAATGAAATATGACCAAATCATTCTAGCATTATTATCAATAAAATTAATAGTATACAAAGAACCATTAAGATATACAACTTCAAGAGGTCCTACAACATCACCATCAATCAATTATCAAGGGTGTAAGAAATTTGCATCATGATTCATATGAAAAGGGTTAGTATGTTGCTTACCACATAAGTAACCGTCATAAGTTTCATGATAAGAAGGTATAGAAGGACGCCTAACAACACAATTTTGAGAAGACATATCATGAAAACTTCTAAAATTAATATGACTTAATCTTTTATGATATAATTGAAATTCATTCTTACTATGTGATGAAAGAAAACATGTAAATGAGAGAAAATGTATAAATCATTCTTTTGAACCACTTCAATAATCAGAGTCCCAAATTGATTTATAATAGACCAGTTATCTTTAGACGATGTTACACTGAAATTATTATTAGTAAGTTGTGAATAAGATAAAAAGTTCTTTTTAAGCTTAGCTACATAGAAAATATCATTAATAACAACATTTAAAATTTATGTCTTTCCTTGCTTAGTTTTTTTAAAAATAAATTATCTCTTAAATAAATATTTTCAAATATATCTTTAGAATCACATAAAATGTTAAATAATCAAGTCATATGATGCAATGCACCACTATCTAAAATACACTCGTTTTTATTTGAAGTAAATAAAGTGTCATATAAGCCAATAACTTTATGATCCTTATTATTGTTATGATTAGGGTTTTGATTCTTCTATTTGTTTTGATTAGATTATTTCTCTTTATTATTTTTAGAAGATTGATTGTTAACTTTAACTTTGTTTTTATAATAGGTTTCCATTCTATGACCAAGTTTACCCCACAGATTGTAATTTCTATTAAACTTAGGTTTATAATTTTTGTTATCAGAATTATTATTCTTGTTTTTCTCTTTAACAAAATTAAGGTCAGATTTTTTATTTTTATTGCTTTCAGAAACACTATTTAAGATGAGAAATGTCTGAGTGACATTCTCTTTATAATCAAAATCGGTTATAACTTATTATTCTTGAATCAGAAGAGCAGATAAAGTGGTAAGGTCAGGGATATATTGCTCAGTTTGATACTTAGAATTCAAAATTGAAATAAAATTTTTAAATTTTTTATTAATATTTAATTGAATAATAAAATAAAGTAGTTAATCTTGAATCTAATTACAATTACAACCATCTTATTATTCTTAATTTTAACAAAAAAATCACAATCTTTTCATTACTTTTCATAGGTGTAGTTAGCACTTCAAGAATTAACTTAATAATTTTTGAAAGGTGAGTGCCTTCATGCATGGATTCAATGAGTTTCCAAGCACCGCTAAGAGACTCTTGATTACCAATGTGGAGAAGGAATTCATCCTTAACACTCTGCAAGTTAATGGACATAGCTTCTTGTGACTTTTGTTGAAATCCAGAGCCATGAATTTTACTTTAATGTGAATTTTTCAAATATTATAGTTATTTTTATCAAGTGTTTGTGATTTATCTAAAAAGCAAATAAAGCGAAGTCATAGGTTTCATTTAATAATAACAGTAAACAAATATTTAAAATGAATCTTTTTTAATATGAATTTTAATTTTATATGATAGTAAAATAAATTTAAAGTGCAAACACACAATAATTCTTCAATTTAATATTAGACAAAGCAAGAAAGTTATGAAATATTACAACAAAATAATGTGTTGTGTTTTAAAAATACACTAATGTAAAAACAAATTAACCTTTTTAATGAGTTTTTTTAAACTATTTTTTAAAATAAAGTGAATTAAACGTTCAACTATGATTAATTTCACAATTTAGATGTCAAATAATGCAAAATTTTAAAATAGAGTTGCACTAAACTAGATGTCAAAAGAGTTGCACTTGAAACAACCACCTAGACACTATTATTAAAAAAATTGTAAAAAAATATAATAGAAGATTTTAAAACATAAAATAGATCACATAGATGTGTCTATAAGGTGCCAAAACTTAAAGATTAACTAGTTACACGACTATGTTAGACAAAATATTCACTATGTTGAATGTCAAAACAAGTTCAAAAGGTCAACTAGGGTTTTGAATGCATAAGAAGTTGACACGCAAACTAAAATTGGAGTTCAAATTAATTTTATTTGAAGTTAATTTGGCCAAGTTAACAAGTAGACCCTAATAAATTAAGGGTTTTGAACTTCGTACCTCCTTAGTTGTAAGTTCTTGCAAAAAGATAGTACCCAACCGTTCTATACTAGAGTTTAAAATAATATATGCACAAAATTATATATAAATTTTTTTTTCTTGATTTTAAAATTATATATATACATTTTTTTGTATATATATATATATATATATACAAAAAAATGTGCGTGTAAATTTTAATTTGTAAAAAAAAAATGCTTTTGGTAAAAATGTTTTAAATAATAGTGGGGCCCACCTTGTCTAATGCATGAAATAATAAATAAATAAAATATTTATTAAATATATTATCAAGAACTAGTGAACCAACCTTTGAAATGCTTCTAGTTAGATATGCACAGTAAATTATATGGACCACTAAAAGCCTCAAAATTTTGCAATCCTCTTCATTTTTGCCTCCTAATGCTAGAGATGTCTTCAAAATCTAATTTTGATTGAGAAATGATTTTTTTTAAACGAATACTATATGGGAATCCAGAGCATTTTGAAATCTCATAGTGCTCAAACCAAACCACCAAACGCCTTGAAAATTTGTCAATGCTCCTAAAATGTTAAAACTTAGCCAGTAGGATCTTCAAAATTTAATCTTTGATAAAGAATTTATATTTTTCACTTACCTAAGCCAACTATGGCACCCCAAGCTGCTTGAAAAAAAATCCTAGACTGTTTGAAAAGCCTTCTCAGATTTACAAATGCTTCTAAGAACCTTTAAATACCAATATCTAACTTGTTTTTATTAATAACAAGGCAAAAAAAATATTGTTCAAAAATATTTTGAGATTCCTTCAAGTGGAAGGCCATACAAATGCTAGTAATGGTGTGACATAGGGTTTGACATTGATTTCCATGCTAAAAAAAGTTGGTTGTTTGAATGGAGATTTCGATAATTGCTTGATAAAAAAAAATTGAGATATGCCACCATATACTCCATAGGATTTTTACTTCAACGTTGTAGATAAGTCCAATGGTGGCATCCCAACATTTGAATAAGACTTCTAAATAAATTAAAATATCAATTATTGATATTTATCTCTATGCAATATGCTTGTCGATCAAATCCTCTCCACTAGCTCTGATAGCATGAAAAAATAGATAAAGCAATAGTCATATACATACACATGATAGATCTAGAGTGAATAATAATAAGCAAAGCACATAAATGAACACAGATGAATTGACACAATATACAAGGATTTAAAGTGGGAAAACCTCCAAGAGGTAAAAAAAACCCACAAGTGATATCCAATAATTGAGAAACCAATTATAACCCCAATACATAAAATCTTAGTGATCTCACTCATTTTCAAAATTTATTCACAAAGACTTATGTGAATAATAATTAGTGTGTGATCAAGATATGGATTTACAATAGCAGTAAACCCTACATATAATATTTACGAGGGAAAGTGACCACTATAACCAACGGTCCCATCTTTTCCCCCAATGAACATTTAATTACAATGATAATTATTAAACAAATATAATTTAATTATTTATTTTTATGAGTGTAAACAAATAATAAATTATTACTCTCAAGGTAAGATTAAGGATGAATAAAGCATCATGTAGTCATTAAATACTCTAACAGTGGACACATTATAAGGTATCACAAATAATAAATATAAAAAACATGATATATTTAATTATATTCAACAATGATCTCAATACTCAAGAGTACATCACATTGAATTAAAACCCAGTCTTCAAATAATAATATATCCATAGTATCCATATACCAAATCATAATGACGTAACCACGCTAGTTCAACTAGTCAAAACATCCATAATGTCAATATACAAACACACATATTGTCCACTCACTAGTAAATTACACTAACAACACTCTATGCCTCGAATCAATGGATCATAAGTTCATTACAAAATATTAGAATAGTGCATATGGAAGAAAAAAATATAATCAAGGTAAAACTTAGGGTTTACATAAATACTTGATGTCCATGTGTTGTTGAACTCTAGTACATCAACTAGATTGAGATTATGATGATGTTTCTAGTCTCTCTAATCTTTCTTTTCGTGTAGTGTTGTCCTCTTTCCAAATTTTTGTTTTATCCAATCAAATATCATGTGAAGACTATGTGCATACTCAGCTAGCGGGAAGATTTTCAATGAATGCCATAACTATATTCCTTGAACCTCTAGGAAATGGACAAGATCATTTTATTAGCTATGGCTATTATTGTTGATCTCTTCACCATATTACAATTTGAGTTATCTATATAAGGAGTCCTTATCTGTTATCTTTTCATCTTAATGATGGATCACAAAAGGTAGTTCAAAATGTTGAATCTTTAATCCTTGTTTGCAAGTTATCTGGAAGATTTATTTATTTAATATCATAGATTGTGGAAGCTTAAATTCTTTGATAAATGAGTTGTATTTAAGGTAGGTAAATATTTGAGACAATATATAAAATAAAAGGTAAAATACTTAAGTTAGAATGTTCTACTTTAAGTTATTTAAACTAGGAGCAATCCCAGTGCTAAAGAGGAGGACGCTAGCACATCAACTTGGTGATAAGCAACATTATTAACCTTGTGCTTGTAACTCACTAGAAAAAAATAATAAAGATCAAGTCTTTGTCTTTGATCCAAGGAAAATCATTAAAGACCAATTGTCTTGTTTTTTTGTCTATGGAAAATCCTTTGAAAAACTAACACAATAAACTTGTTTACTATGGTAACCAATTGCTACCCTTCATGTGTTATAGACTTGATTATTATATAATAACTAATCTAGAGATGTCTCTTGACATGCACCCTTTTGGGGCGCGCGCACACACACACACACACATATATGCTTTAATGTATTTTAATTGTGATTAGTTCATTTAATTGATATATAAGTATAAAAGTTTTCCCTGAAAAATTTAATTAAATTATTAATTTTTTGTAGGATTTTATATGTGTGTATCATCTCAATTCAAGATGACTATTCATGGAGGTAACATGTTTATGCATAGACTATGATGATCTACAACTATCATCTTTCTCTCAATAGACTAGGATTTGAATAAGATCAATTGAATAGAGCATGTGTATACTTGGACGATTAGATAAGAACCAATAATATTTGTAGATCTAGCAAAGGGTAACCTACAACTCAAATGTCAATAAGAAATAGTTCCAAAGTTTAACCCTGCGAGACAAGAATATAGTTATCACTAGACCTCAACAAAAGTAAATAATTATAAACTATGGTTGTAAAGATGCAAGTAAATGGTTGTACAAATATACAAACTAAAGGAAATGATGAGTTATATAATACTAAATAAGGTGCAATGGTCAACCAAATGAGGGTCTATGCAAACTAAAGTGATTAATGACAAGTCAAAGCAAACATATATCTACACCAGCGTATTCAGTATACAGAACAACTTAACAAGGATACACATACATACATCTGCACTGCAATAAATAAAACAATGTATAATATGCTAAGTAAATAAAGAAAAGAGTATAGGAATAAAAAATACTTACCTTGAGATGGACATGTCGACGCTTCAATCTCCCCCTTAATTCAAATGGAACTTTGCAAAAGAATCTTGTAGTTGAAGACCTCTAATAGTTGGATGAAGACCTAGATATCCTTAAGAACTCCTAATGACTACTACTATTGAAGTTTAATGACAGCACAAGAAAAGACTTCCAAGATAAGGTTCTAAGCTATTAACTCTCCCAAATACTTAGAACAAATGCCAGTGCAAGCAGAACGTATGAATATGATATGATATGTTTGGAATGAAATATTGCCCCTATATATAATGTTCCAATATTCAAAACTAGCGCTAAACTCTAAGCCAATAGAATCAGTCAGGGCAATACACAGTACAAATGTCAATAGACAGACTCAAAATTGTATCAGACAAGTCGATACAAAACAGGGAGGATAACGACATGAAATAGATGGTATTAGTCACATTGATACTATAAGATATAGGAAAGCTAGCAAATCTAAATAAGAAATAGATGAAAGGGAAGGACAAATAGAAACTTGGAGGAAGTCAAATTGATAATAGTGATGGTGTAACATAATAGAATGCCAACATCTCTCGCAAAGTACCATGAGCAGTTCCCACCCCATTCTCGGTGCACCCTTTGAAGCATACTCTCAAGGAGATTGATGTCTCAACAAGTTGTTGCAAGAGAAAGCATCAATAAATGATAAAGTGAATATAATGTGCATAGAACATGTTTAAGTCTTTTATTTTCTTGAGATAACTGAAACACACCAATAACATACTGCAATAATTAATAATTTGATACATAAATACCTAATCAAGTATCATAGCATAATGTTGGACTTTTAAGCTTTTATTACAAAAATGATGATCCTAAATAATAAGCAAGACATACATTTTGAAATGTATAATCTTATAGTTAAGTTGACCTCGTAACATTGTCCTTGACAAGTTTTAGCAGCACCATAAGTGATCATGACATCAAAATTCTTTGCATGATAAATTAATAAACCAATGGCAAACAAAATGGTAAGAGACCTTTATAATACAATGATCTTTGGATGGGACATAAAATAGGAGAGCTTTTTCTGTAATTATTTGAAGTTTTTTTAATTGCAAAGACCACACCCATGTTTGTATTACATTATAGAAAATTATTCAAAAATGGCACCGCCATTTGTGGCCAAATTTTACAATATTCAAACAATAGTGAAAAAAAAGGTACTAAAAGTAGCATATTAAATAAATCAATTTTATATGAATATGTATCCTCTCCATGCTTTGAAGGCAATGCACAAAAGTGGCATCTTACAGAGATCATCTATCTTCTATGGATATGATCCTCCTCTATGCATTCTACTGACTTGGCAATCGTATTGGTTTTGCATAGTCTTTAATCCATATATATGCTAACCATGTAAGCAACTTTCATTATAAATTATATTTCATGCCTTTGCCAATTACATGTGAGGCTAAATCTTTTCATGTTTTAAAGGCTTATAGCTATGCACTCATCTTACCTCCATTTCAAGGGCGAATTGGTTATATACATAATTATTAATTTAATAATTGATCCATGGGTGTATCTCTTGGCATGCACCCCTTTGGCATCTATATTTGATGCTCTAATCTATTGTAATCATCTAATCATTTATTTATAGCTACATAATTATAAATATTATTCTTTATATATAGTTCTTATAACTTTACTATTAATTGAAAAATACTGACAAAAGAATCTGGACCAAACTTAGATCCCTGTTTGTATTGTGTATTCACTCATGGACATATACGTGCCAATAATGTAACTATTCAATCAAGAGCAAATAAAGGACCTTTTCACTTACAGAATTCTGATAACATTGTTATTGATGAAATTTTGTTGCTCATCAATAGCTCATTAATTGTTAAGATGTCTACTATGACTCAATGTAATTTTGTGAAAGATTGGAGATGGCCTATTGGCTATAGGTTTGATCACTTCCTGCTCAAAAGTGTGTATCAGAAACTCTTACTGGGGTTGCCTCTAAAACAAAGACTTAATTCGAAGTGGAAATATAAATTCAGTGAAGACAAATAGCAGCACCTTGGAGCTGCCATTTGAAATTCCAACACTGATGCCAAGTCGCAAATGATTGTTTGGAAGTTGCTTTTCTTCAAACTACGTATGGGTGACTGGTTTTCTTGCTATCAACCCTTTCAAGTGCCTTGTTTGTAATCTTCTTGAATCTATCATTCATATTTTTTAGAGATGCAAGTTCAGTAAAAGAATATGCACTGCTGTTCACAAGGACTTCCTTGATATTATTGGACAACAATGATCTTGAAAACAAACTCCTCTCAGGTTGAATATTTCAGATAATGTATTTGTTGAATCTTTTAGGTAGTTGATTATTTAGCCACATTATTGTTCTCAATAATTCTTGTATTCCGTTTGGAGCTGCTATTCAAAAGTTTTACTCTGCTGTTTACAATTTCATATTTTCTCCAAGATTCTTCAAAATGTCACCAAACTAACTCAGCAGCTGGCAAAAGTTAGAAAGCAAATTCAGCATATTGAAAAGATCAAGTAAATGTCAGGATGAAACTATAATGGCTTTTGCCTTGTAAATTGTCCTTCTCTAACTATTTTTTTTGCAGCGAATGCCGCTGTTATGTCCACTTTTTATGTAATTATTTTAACATATTCATTTTTTTTTTTTTAAACTATTCATTAAAGAGCAAATATATTTAAGAGAATTAGCAAGTGATTTGCCTTGTCCATGCAAATAATAGAGAGCCAAAGCCAAAATGCAATGTAAACAAACAAAAGCAACCCTCCAAAGAATGGTAGTTTGTAGATGCGATAAAGAATTAGAAGGCTCTTTGGGAAAGCTGTGTGAACAAATTCCTTCTTGATGTTTGGGATCACTTCGCGTACTACGATCCATCATCAAGAAAACCATAACATTGATCAGAAATTTGTTCACACGGTTTTCCAAAAAAAAAAAAAAATCTCATTTGATGGACTGTGAAAGTAACAGATCTCTAACAAGCATTGAATTAGAATCCTTTTAGCATTAACAATAAGAAAGTAGTACCTTAAGGATATTCCATATCAAAAGATCGATGTCAAAATACCAAATGACTTTATATTGTGGTTGGAGGTTTTCCCTGGTGGAAGTGGGTGTCATAGAATACAAGAAACCACAGATGTTACTGAGCAGAAGGGAGATGGATTGATATCTAATTACAAAAGATACACCGGTCAACTCAGACTCGGGAAAGGCCCTCTATTCCAACTGAGTTCTTTGTAAGTATCTTTGTCTCGCACTAGGACTCAAAGCAGATCCATCAGACTGATGTTCAGTCACTCACCACTGTGAGCTTGGGAGTTTAATGACTGACTCAGAGAGTCACAACAATGATTGATGCAAACTTCTATCATTCGCATTGCCAACAGTTGGCTACGGGGATGGTTCCACTCAAAGAGAACGTCTGGATTTGATCCTCCAATCCAGATTTACAGAAAATGGTAGAGTCGCTAGGAAATGCCAAAGGATTACAAAAGTGTGCAGAAGGGCTGCAATATATAAAAGGTAAATACTTCAGTATCTCCTGTCAATAGATGGGTATGACAAATAATCATCAAGATATTATGGCTCATTAAAGAAGACAATGGTTATTAGTGACAGTTAAATAGGGACATAGATAGTCAGAAGATTCAGAGCTGTGTACCTTGGTCTGTGCTTTCAGATAAAAAGGAAAGCGGAAAAAGGTGTTTTGCAAAGCGTTTCACTTAATTGTTCATGCAAATAAATGATGCAGTATAAGATTCATCATTCAAGGTATAATGCATATCTAAAAAATATTTGATTCCAATCAAGAATATGTTTATAATATTATACATTTTCCTCCAGGCTCCAGCTTTGCACCTGAGACCAAATCCTTCCACTGGCTATATCCACCTAATGTTGTCTCCCTAATCAAGCCAAAGTCTAATGCCAAAATAGAGCATTACATACAAGAAAGCAGAATAATTTTGAAGGCCAGAGTGATGTGGTAAAATAATTTTGTGTCATGAAGATCATATTATTTAAAGAGGCTTATTTAGATTCTAATGGAACACATGGCCGCAAAGGGAAAGCTTAAAGGATTTATCAAAGGTGGCTTAGTCAACACCCATCTCCATTTTCGTCTCTTTGGATTGTATATATGAAGAACTAAAGATGCGCGCTTCCGTCTTGGGTTTCTGACGCCTCTTGGATCTGAAAGGGAAAATCCCCATCTTGAGTTTCTGACACCTCCCGACTCGAGAGAAATGCCAGGAATGACATACAGCTCCCCATATAATGCAATAAGCCCACAAGCAGATTCTGCAATAACCTCATGGGGCAGACAAGATTCCTTTTTCCAGCTATTTGAGGCAATATCATACCTGAATCAATGAAATAGCACGTACAAGGAAGGTTAGATTATATTCCATTAGATAATACCTTCCCAGAAAAAGGAAAATGTAACCAAAATTATGATAAATTAATTCATTCTACCTCTGAAAGTCGAGGAAAAATTAAATGAAAGATGTTAACTTCTCTATATGTACAAATAATATAGTGATTGATATAAGCAGTAAGAGCCGTAGACACAAGGGATGCGGGACTAACCATGTAATCCATGTTTCCTCTGCAGTGACTTTCATAGGACCATAGGGAGTGTACAAAATTGCACCCTTACCCAGAATTCAGAACATATATTCAAAATTTACAACAAAATGTTTTACGAGACTACCTGTCCAGAGGATAATACTGATTCATGATAACATTGATCATTGAACTTCCATTTGTGGTGATATTGGCCCACTTTTCTCCATGATTTATGAAGGCAGCTAGATAACGATGGCAGTGTGTTTTGATAAGGTCCAGCTTAATATGACTTGGGCTATGCCATTCAACACTTTCAAAAATGTTGTACTTCACCTCATGGGCCCTCAGATTAAGATAGTTTGCATTACACAACTCCACGTTGTTAAGTTCTCCAGACCTTGGAGGCAGCAGATTGAGATAGTGTAGGATGCATGCATCTAGCACTGCATTCTCTATACTTAATTTTATATGGGACACCTTCCCAAGATTGGTTGTGAATAGGCTATGCACTACACTACTAAGTGCATTACTCATAATTTCCATAAACTTCTGCTAATAGAAATTTACAGCTCACATGACTGGGCATTACATAGTGTAAACTTGTTCTCTAAACTGGAAAGCATGTTATACCTTGAGAAATTGTAATAACACAGTTTAGTGAAGCCCCATCTACCATTACAGGATGTTCTATTTAAGGTTATAAGGTAGGGGCACACTAAAAGAAAATTAAATCTCCCAATATCTTGCTCTCTGCTACTCACAGATTCTTGAGAAACAAATCAATAAGGCAGATAAAAGGGAACCGTGGTACAGCACCTAAAGGCCTTTCACCACTTTTATCTTTCAACTTTGAGCAATTTGGTAGCATCCTGTGATGAGTGGCCATTTTACCATGTTTTGGAATATTAAAACATGATTTTTTGGATTTTTATTTGACAGTACAGATCCATTATTGACACGTTTGGGGTGGTTGATGAGAAAGAACACAGTTTGCCTCCTCTTATTTGAGCTTTCAAAGGGTTTTGCATCTTAATTCTTTACCCGCACTCATAGTACAGGAAAAGGCTTTTGCACCCTAATTCCTTACCTACACTTGAGTGCAGGTGAGGAGTTAATTAATTCTACCGATCTCTTGAATAATAAAAAGGCGACAAGCTCACCCAAATTCGTATGGTCCTCGTAAGGTACTTTGTTGGACTGACACCACCACTTACAAGTTGGAGCTACCCATCTCTTCGTAGCTACACCCAGTTTTGCATTTATCATGCCTGAAGTAGTTTATCAGAAATTATATTTTAGGGAGAATAGTTCCTAGAGCTAAACAAGGAAGGCAATATCATCTTCGAACCAGAAGAAATACTTAATTGGTGAGTGAAGCAGTCGTGCAGAAGGAAAATCACAAAACATCTCATGACATGGAAGAACCTCCCTACAGAAGATGATACTTATGAGATACTTGTGAGGATAAGCAATTCATGAAGAAGAATCTGCAACTCTCAAACTATTGAGAGCAAGATTTTTCCAATCAGAGGGCATATCCTCTAGCCATTGACTAGTCATTATGTACAATCTGATTAAGGATAGCAGACATGTGGCCCACATAACCCTTGGTAGTCTTCTAGTAGTTTTCAAGATTTTTCTTTTATTATTTATCAACCTAACTAGGGGCTGTTGCTGTAACCTAATTATGCATACAGAAATAGGAAGCAAGCCTTCATTTGGAAGAATAGTTGTCAAGTTCATCTTTTGGTTCATTGTATTTGGAGGTTGCCCCTCGAAATTGCTTAAGCTTTCTTATTTAATTATTTCGACGGTTCAGCTATCATCTTTCATTTCAACTTTATTCTAGCTGCAACTATGTTGTATTTCTCTTTTATTGTGTGAAATGTTATTGATATTTCATCAGATTTCTACCATTTCACTTGTGTACTATCGATATACCATAGCAAATTCGCAATAATTAAGAGGTGGTGGGGAAGTAGCCAAGGATACTTTGGAAAAGATTTAGATGACAACATTAATATGAGAGGGATCGGGGCAGCAGTGAATAGGGAGGAAAAAAAATCTTATTTTAGGATGACCTACTTATGTAGTGTCAAAAGGATTTTTTATTTATAATGGGTTGACTATGGATATAAGGATAAAAGTATCCAATGATTTTTGAATTGAATGCTTTATACAAAAATCAAATGCATATTAGCTTTAAACTCTTAATACACATTATATTAATAGAAAAAAACTCAAATAGATTCAGGATGTGGGTCTCCTGAAAAGAAAAAATCCTAAGAATTTACTAATTTTATGCCAGAACAGAAGGGAAGGAAGGTCTTTTACGTACCTTCTAATTGTACATCTTGCTTGTATATTAAGGGAAGGATTGGATTAGCTTTAATTGTTATATGTCACCTTCCATATATTATTTTTTGAAATAGTTCAAATTCTATTTTAAAAAGTTAAAGCATTTACATCCTGCCCAAGCCTTGGCCTTGGGACTGGCATTTAGACAAATATAGAGCACTTCCGTAAAGATCCAAAGATGAATATATAGAAACAAGCAGAGAACGCAACCACCACTGTTTTAGGCCTAAAAACAGGAAGTAAATACATATCAAGGGAGATTCTCTTTTGCACATTCTTTAGCCTAAGTTTGGAGTAGAATCTATTATAAAAATACAAAATTTTAACCTTCTTGTCAAAAATTGAACTTCCCAAAACTTGCCAATTTTTACACCATTGTGTAGATCAATTCCAAAGGATAAATTTTCATTACAAACACTTAGTAAATTTTGAGATTTTCAATACCCATTGGCCCTATCGGAACTTTTTGGCACCAATGAAAGTTCCTTGGGTTCCTCAAGTTCCCGATTTGTCCAATTTCGCCGAGTTCCTTGAGTCCCTGATTCATCCAATTTGTTCGACTAAGTCTAAAAAAAAGTTCTCTAAGTTCCTCAAATTCCCGAAGTGCCTGATATGTCCAATATTCCTAATGAAGTCTTGAAAATTTGTCAAAGTTAAAAAAAAAATCAAATTGGATTGGAAGTTTCTAGTCCGCGAGGAACTTGCAAAAGGTATCGATGGTTCCATTGATGCCCAATATCCCCAAATTCTCTCATGTCCAATATTCAAAGCCACTATTTTGAATAAAGTTTCAAAAAAGCATCGTTGGTCCTGCAAACACATGATTAACACTAGAGGTGCACTTTTAGCCCTATAAATTGAAGTCAACGGTTTCCATTTAATCCAAAACCTCCAGTCGATTTTTGCAAAGTGTTGGATAGTGTCATTCCTCAGGGTTCCCCTGTTCCATTGTTGGTGCTCGAATTCAAACGCTTTCTTCTCTACGAGGTTGGATTGCTCTGTCTTTTCCTTGTTCATTCTAGCTGATTTCATTCTCTTTGTTTTTCATTGTTTTCTATCAAATTTGTGAGGTGTTGTGAACCCTAAAAAATTCCAATTCCACCCCCCCCCCCGACAAAAACCAGAAGAAATATTACGGAGAATTTTTGATATTTTTATATCCACTGTGATACACCCCATTTACCCACAAATATTTTTTGCCCCCTGACCTTTCTTTAAACAATTTGGCATTGCTTGCCAAAGTTGCCTTCTGCATAACCACATCCTAAAAAACGAAATTTATGTATAAGGGCTATGAGTTTGTCTCCACTCTTGATACAGAGATTTCAGAAATCACTATCAGCTACATCGATCATATAGATATTGAATACCTTTTTGAAAGAATGGAGGACGGGAAAAGAACAATGTTAAGGCAACGCCTTCTTGATAGTGGACTTGCACATGCCGTTGCTTTCCCTACATCCATCCAATGCGCAGATTCAGTTCTTGCATGTGCAAAGTATTATGATCTAGAGAAAAGAGAAATCGGGTATGTGTATGATGTTTTGATAGTTAAACTTGATAGCACTTCAGTTGGCATGACTTTCAGGATTGCACCCCATGATGAAACAGTAGAATTAGCTATGGGGAAGTTGAGGCTTTTCAAACCAGAGTTGGCTTTGATTGTACAAGCTAAATTTGAGTGGTTTCGAAGAGATGTGAACTCTTTGCACATTGGGGCGGAGGCTCAGGGGCTTTCTTTCCTTGCATATGTAGAGAGAGATGCTTCTTGTTAACATTATGTTTCAATTGATTTAAATCTTTGCTTATTTTTTTGCTCAAGTGATGTAATCATTTGTTCCTCGGAGTAATATATGATGCATTTTTCGGAAAAAAAAAATTAGGTTCAAAACAAATACAAATGCTTGAACATGATAAATCAATCTTGGTTAAGCAAAATGAAGAAGGGGCCTTCTAAGCTGGCCAAAACCTTCTACAGGTCTGATTTTCAGGAAGAGTAGTGAGATTTGATAACATTGTTAAATAGTCATGGGCCATGTTGATACACACTTGTTTGCGAATTGCATGTGCATGTATTTTGTGTTGGAGAATAATTCATTGATTGGGGAGAAATCATCACTGACAACCTCCATTAACAGCCAACTACACTAGAATCAACACAAAAGTTTGATATGACATCATACTTAGTTTATTCTATAGCAGATCTAAGACCATGGCCAAGCTTGAATGAAGTAGGTCAAAATAATTCCTAGAAAGCTAGTACATGATAAATTCCCTCTGCTCACTAATTAAACATTGCTAAAATTCAGAAGGGTGAATGATGCATTCACCATGCTAGTAGTAAGGATTCATGTAGGCAACATTGCAACCCGAATATCAAATGACATTGCTACTTTGATCAAGAAGTTTGGGAGCTATTTCATTCAGTTACCAAGGTTCGCATTCCTCAGGGTTGGAGGATTTTAGAGAACTCCATATAGGCTACCTAGATATGCGAGTGATAAAATGATTTGCAGACAATTAAGTGAAGTTCATAAGAAATGCAATCAGAGACGTGGGGAGGAATCTCATTTCCCGTTGGATTTTTGTTATTATGTTTGCAAAACAGCAGATGATGCTTCAAATATTGAGAAGTCAATGGTGGATTTTGCAATGCAACCTCCCACCAAAAGACTTGCTTTTGATAGAAAAAAATTGTAAAAGATAATCTCAGATTGGGTGCTGGTTATTCGCATATGTCAGAAAATGAAGATTACTGGGAAGTCTATGAAAATGACTATGAGGTCAAAAAAAGGCATGATTCAAGGATGACTTTGGATCAGATGAAAGCTTTTGGGCTCGAATAGGTGACAAAAGGAATAATACATAATGGAAATGATATGATTGACCCACTGTTCACCAATAAATTACATCTTCTGCCTTTTCACCTAATTGATTGATCAATAAAATAATTGACAGATTTGAAAGAGCGTACAAAAATTGTTTTAATAAGATCTAAAACATGGTTTGACAAGAAATTGATTGAATATACCACTGGAGGATCTTCAAAAGATGCAGGGACTTCTTAGAGCCAACAACAAACTTCATCAGCAAGTGCATCACAACACACTAGCACAAAAATACATTTCAAGATCCCAAGGTCTGGCCCAACAAGTGGTGGAGGGGATGAAGATCCAAATAAGAAGAAACTTACTGAACAAACTTGCGGAGATGATTCTTCATCTAAACAGAAACTTCCTATCAGGAAAAGTCCAACCTCTTTGATGGTGCCAGGTGAATCTCAACCCCTGCAAGACCTTGATCCCTCTTTGTTGACCGATAATACTACCCAATAATTTCTATCTTCCAACCAAAGTTCCACTCCAATCCCTCTTGTTACTTCTCCCACTCATATGAAGCTGCCCTCACCAACACCTTGTTTGCCATCACCTCTTCATATTCCTTCTCCACCACATTCACCTCTGGTTCCACCTTCACCTCATTCCTCGCTCATTCGGCAAACTCAGGCTTCAATGAGTTTTCTTGGAATTCCTCAATCATTTGTTGCTTCAATAGCTCCTCTTGCTACTACTAGTACTCAAATCACTACTTCTTCAAGTGATAAATCATTCAAATGTGTACAAAAAATAAAAAGCAAAAAAAAAACTTCAGCTAAAGGTGCAGCTCTTGATTTCGATGCAGTTGCAAATCTGTTGCAAAATCCTTCACAAAAATAGAAAGCTAAAATCACTTCAAAATTTGGTAATTGATCCCCCAGGTGCACAGCTTGTAGATGTTGCTCAACCTATAGTTGGTAAAGATCAAGAAGAAATGACATTCGCTGATTATAATCTCAGTAAAATACCACTTGGGGAATCCACCCATGAAGGTGATATCCGTGATTTTCAAGCGACTGCAAACAAGATTGATAAAGAAGCCATTGCTAAAATATGCAAATATGTTAATCATGGAAAAGTTATGGAGCACTAGGATGAACAACTTCTCATTGATGGTTTAAATTTTATAACTGAAAACAGAAAAGCATATAAACTTTTAATAATTGAACATGAAAAAGTAGCTTCAGAAATCACGACTGAAGAAATAAATTGGAATTTGGAAAGGTTTGATCAGACTTGCAAAACATGTCACGTATGGATGAGAAGATATTTAGCAAGTCTGATGAAAATAACCCTCGCCTTTGGTCTCATTGTGTTGAATGGAAATAACATGTTTTAGAAGATGCAATGAAAGATTTGCACATTCAAAGCAAGAATTGTGATGATATGAAATCAAAAACCCATGCAAATGTTTGGGTTGTTCATTGGGATCTGTTGAAAGGAGATGAACTAAAACCATACACATCTGCTGAACTCAAAGAACAATTTCAGAAGATGGTTAAAGAAGAGTTGTTCAGAACAAATACTTTTAATATGGAAGCCATGAATAAGTTAAGTGATATTCATTGTATCCTTGATGATCTCAGCAAAAACATTCCAAATCTTTTTTGAGGGGACTGATGAAGCGACAATTGCAATAACCATTGTCTTGTTAGATTAACTCATACTGTTATTCCAAAACGAGTTCGAATTGTCCCTGTTGTGCAGAAATTCAGAATATACAGGTGAAGTCTTCACAAGATGAAAAGGAAGATCAAAGTACTACAGTTGACCAAACATCTTCTCACCCTAACAAGTCTTCCCTTTCCAACCAAGCTTCTTAAAACCTCACTACTTTTTTATTTCTTAGTTGCAATTTTTCTATAAAAATGTAATGACATAAGTTATATTGCATTTTTGTAAGAGAAAGAATAAAGTTGAAATAGAATATTGCCTCAAAAAACAAGGTAGTTATGTGCACTCTTATTATTAATAAGAGTTGCTCCTATTATAACGGGACTTTTTGATGGATAAATAATTTTTTGTAGCAAAGAAAGAGAAGAAGAAACTGCATTTTTCTCAATGATCAATACAAGGAGATTTACAAGGCTTTGTAATTTTTCAAATTATTAATGAATGATCAGTATTCCTACATTTACCAATTCATCCAATCTTTGTTCTTTCTTTGCATAAATTATTTATGGTTGATAAGTCACTGTTCTAGATGTTTTTCCAGCATGTTAAAATAATTGAAATCTGAGTTTATTCAATTATTGCTTGCTTCCTCCTTTTTCTTCTTCCTTTCTTCTTCTTGCCTTTTTGCTCACTATTTTCATTCCAGATACTTTTCTCATTCGTTCTTAAGCAAAAACCCCCCAAGAACAATTTTGAATGTATAAATTGCAAATATTTTTTCCTGCATCTCTCTAGTTTTAATAAAGGGGGCCTCCCCTACTAATAGAGGAGGAACTTCTCGTCCCTGACACTGCTGACTGAAATCCCATATTTTTCATCCCGTATAAAATATTCCACCAACAGTTTTTGGCGCCCACTGTGGGCCACAATTTTGTAATTTCCGTGCAACTCTCAAAATATTTCAGTTTTACTCATATGACCATCCCTGAAATTTGGGCCCCTATTCTTCAACCGGGTCTCAATTGGATACAAGCAACACAAGAAGAAATCTCTTCTGACCTCCGAACATGCGCTTGGAATAATAGAACTAGCCCTGTTTAGTCCCAGAGAGTCGTAGTTGCGTTAGAAAAAGACGATCGTGTTGACCTCGCCCAAAGAGCCGCAGCACTTGCCGCTAGAAGAATACAACCAATACAAGTCGTGATAAGGGCCATTCAAAGAGTTATTCAACTACCTTGTCCGAGACAACAATAGTTTTCTCTCACATCCACTGAAATAAAGTATACTAGCTGAGCAAAAAAGAAGGTAACTCTGATCCCAAATTTAAATTACAAGAAAAAAATGATTTTAAACTAAACCCAAAACCAAGGTCGCAGGAAACACCCACCCCCCCTCCTCCCCAATATTTCCCACTAGACACATTTCCAGTACGAAAATGCTCTAGGTACGCCTTGAAAACATATCGAAAATGTTCATGTACATCCTGGAAACATTTTGTACATTTCCGTTATGTACCAGGAATTTCCGAGGTGTTTCAGGGGGTTTCCGATAGCAAAAAACAGTCAAAGTTAACTAAAAAAAAAATTAAAATGTAAAACCAACCCGAACCAGACATTATATAAATAAAATGTTCATAATAAACATTTAAGTATAAGTTTACATTTACTTAAATAGGGACATCTAGTTTCTTATACTTTAAGTTATATTTTATTTATATTATTTCAAGTTGTTTGAGAGTGATTTAGGTCCTCTAGGAGCTATAATGCAAATTCTAGGTTTTGGAGGATCCTATCATATTTCAGAGTTAGTCAAATTCCAGGGTTCCAGGGTTTCAGACTTGGCCATATTTCAAGGTTTCAAGGTTTCAAGATTTCAAGGAGACATCATAGGAGGTATGAACATTGCATGAAGGGATGTAGGTATGATAGAATAGTATGAGAACATCTCTCGCAAAGTGCCACAAGTTGATTCCACCCCATTCCCCGTGCACCCCTTAAGGCATACACTCTGGGAGATTCAATCCACCGACGAGCCCCTGTGAGAGAAAGCGCTAGTAAATAATAAAGTTGAAAAATAGTGGTAGTGGCATCCATGATTTTGAGAGCAATCTAGATGAATTATTCTATATTAGAATGTACATTTTCTCTTTGAAGTAATGAATGAATGAATACTATATATTTTTAAGTGTTTTATCCTTTACAGACAAATATTTTCATATTGTGTATTTTCAAGTGTTTTACTTAAAAAAGGAGTAATATGCATATTGTTTATATATATATCCTCCCGTTAAAGGATCGATGGTAGATTGTAAAAGCAACTTCAAGAAGAAGCATTTTAATTGGGTTCCTCTCATACCAGGTTGGTTCAAATTGAATTTTTATGAAGCCTCGCATGGTAATTCCGATGCTTTTGGCGCAGGTTGCATTATATGAGATCGCAGTGCTTCTTTAATCCAAGTTGATTTGATTAAACTCTAATGGAACCAATAATGAATCAGAAGCTCTTGCACTGGTGTCTGGTCTAAAGACGGTTGAGCATAGTGGTATCTCCAATCTTTTGATCGACAGGGGGTCTCAAGTTATTATTCAATCTTTGAATAATAGAAAGGCAAAATCCTGAAATTTAGCTTATATTTTGGATAGAGCTTGGCCTTGTTAAATTCGTTTGAAGATTGGAAGCCCTATCACTGCTTTCGTGAAGCTAATAAAGAAGTTGACGCCTTGGTGAATATTGGAATTGATCAACCTATGGATATAATGATTGATAATCATTGCAAAACTCAGGTGACGAGTTTGGACATTGATTTAGACAATCTTCTTTAATTATCCTTTTTTCGCTCTCTATCACCGCCATATTTTTTGTTATCATTGGTTCGTGTGAATTAATTTCCTGTGTGAGGTGGTTTTAAATCTCTGAGTTGTTACTTTAACTCTTCATTCTTGTCATCGGTTGTTGGTTGTGGGGAGCGATGTTTGCAGTGGTTTGGCTTGGAGTTTTTCAGTTTTGGGTCAGAGTTAATATGGAATCCACAGTGCTGGAAGCCTTGTCGCATCCTTCGCTGGTGAGCTTGTGCAACACAAGGGAAATGGCTTTCGTTGGTAAGATCTCGCGTGGTCGGCTGCAGAATGTTTTTTGGGTTACATCTAAAGAGACTTTTAGTACGATCCTTTATGTTATTGGGATCAAATTTTTTTGTGACAGCCAATTGGTCAAAGTTAATTCGATGGCTACTTCCATCTTTGCTAGCAATATATTATTCCTTGTTTCTGATAAAGAGGATGTGAAATCGTTGGTCAATTTCTTTGTTAAACCAACATTCAGGGTAGGCCTGGATGAAGCTTTGGCAGCAATTGATGGTGGGCAGGAAGAGTCTTTGCCCTTCTCGGACAAAGATAAGCTTGGGCTAGTGCCAATGGCAGCTTTCAGGGAGCTGGAAATAAAATTTTCTCTCCTCAGCAGATACATCCAATCCTTGTTGTTTGAGGTACGCGCTGATACATTGTCAGTGTTATGGTTTCCCCCTCCTTTGGAGGAAGCAATGTCGCCCCTACCTGCTCTAGAATCCATGCGTTCAGTTTGACATTCCCGAAAGAGAATTGATGCAATCAAATTGTTGGCTAGGTTGGTGTTTTGTGGGATTATTGCTCCTCTGTGGCTGGTGAAACAGCCTCAAGTGGCGGTTACTAGGGTTTTGAGGGAACATTTGGAGTTGGGCAAGCGCAACTCTGAGCCGCTGGACTCCTCGTGCGGTTTGTATGATCCAAGTCCTGGTTCTGTGGCAGTCGGTTTGGCTCCAGTGAAACGTCATATGTTGGCTGGTAACTGTTCCAGGCATGTGCCTCGAGGCAACTACACTGCAAATTATTGAACTAGATTAGTAATGTAAGGGGTTTCTTATTTTGGTCGATGCAACAAAAGTTTTTTCGTCGATGGTTTTTTGTTATTCTCCTTTTTATATTGGGCAAGGATACTGTAAACCCGGGATCGATCAAAAAAATAATAATAATAATAATAATAAAATGTACAGACGTACCCACGGCGTTTCCAAATCAATGTTTTTAAAAATAACGTTTCCACATTTCCGAAATGTACTCGTACCCATACTAGTACTAGTACCAAAACAACATAGCCCAAAACATCTTTCAAGAAAAAATGTAGTAAGTTAAAAGTCTACAAGTACAACTAGTTTGCAGAAGTCAAACCTAGAAGTTGAAACTATACCCAGTATGGTGTTAGTTCTCTCTGAAACTATACTACCTCAAGTCATAAATTTTGTTACAATGGCTGCGGTACCCTAGGGACCGGCCATAGGTCCACTTTCCCTTGGTGGACAACTACATGATTTGCCTAAAGGATCAAGAAAGAACTTTCCTAAGTTCATTGGTGATGGCAAACAACATCTAGATGAACATCCCTTTGCCTTTATTGTTGTGTGATATTTTCAGCATTCAATATGAAGATGAAGCAATCAGATTATTTGTTGAAACCCTACAAGATGGGGAAGCAAAATGGTTCTATCACCTTACTCTTGGTTTCATTAATAGTTGAGATACGATGAAAACGAAATTCAAAAATCGTTTCAAGCTAGCTGAAGATGCACATGCGCTACTTGTGTAATTGACACAGATGAAAAAGGAAGTTCATGAACCCATATGGGAGTTTGTCACAAAATTTAACAAACTATTGAACAAGATTCCTGTCATAGCCAAGCCTACCACTGAAAATCAGAAATTTTTCTTTATAAATGCACAATTAACCGAAGTTGGATTTCTATTAAGAAGAAATCGAGTAGCTGATCTAAAACAAGCTCAAACATTGGCCACTAAAGTTGAAAATGATTTAATTATGACAGGGAAATTAAAAAAAGATTCTACAAAAACAAAAGGGCAAACTTTATATCAGAACTCAGCTGATCAGTTAATTCAAAAAATGGTTAATGACGTCATTGCTCTGAAGAAACAATTACCTTATAAGGCAATAGCTCCACTATATCAAGATATCCCTAGAAGGAATTTTATGCCCCACAATAATCGTCCTTGTTTGCAAGTACCACAACAAAACTTGCCATTGAAGCTCCTCCAACTACAAATGTTCTTATAAACACAGTACTTGAAGGAGAAGTATATGAGTACAAGGAAGATGAAATTGAAACAAAAATTTCGGGTTTTCAAGAATTTGAAACAGAACAACCTGATGGCGACTCCAAAAATAGGTATCTAGAATATGAATCTAATGAAGATAATCATGATGATGTTGATGATGATATGAACAACAAATCTTTTGTTGTTTTTACCGGCTAACAAAATTGGAAAGAAGAGGCCCATAAAAAGCAAGAGGCTAAAAAATATAATGAGAAAGAGAAGGCTAAGCACAAACAAGTTTTCAAGACACCCCCTGCAAAAGTCATCCCTCCCCAAGGCTTTCCAATACCCAAATCAATTAAAAGACAAGTCATCTAAAACAAAGGTATGTACATCATCCCAAATCCCTATTGTTGTTAATCCAAAGACTAGTGCAGATACAGTATAGGGAGAGATAAGTATGAAACAGACTGTATTGCCTTGGCCGATATAGTAGGAATATAGGGTGGCTAGAAAGACTGAATAGAAAGTAGATGGAGAGATAAGATGGAATGGGACTTGGAGGAAGTTAAACTAATAGTAATAAAAGTATGACTGAATAGTATGCAAAAATCCCTAACAAAATACTACAAGCTGATCCCACCCCATTCCCGGTGCACCCTTTAAGGCATGCACTTAAGGAGATTGATGAGCTGACAAGCCCCTGGAAGAGAAACTAACACTAAAGTGAGTCAAGTGAGTGGTCTTTTGAAATCCTTATGTCAAATGATTAAGTATCTCTGGGAGGGATAATCATAGGTAAGTGTGAACATGGCTCCATAAAAAGCAAGAATATGTTAATGGGTTGAGCAATCGACAAGTCAGATGATGTGTACGGAGATGTGGTGCATAATGGTTGGGGGCAAAGGGATGCATGTGTCGAGTTATGTCAACAAGATGTTGCAGATTTGTGCAAAAAGGCACAAAATTGGGCGCATGGTGTATGGTGCACAAGGGAGGCGCATGGTGTATGGTGCACAAGGGAAGAGCAGCACACGAAGTGAAGATGCGGGATTGAAAGGAGGAAGTGCAACACAAGATAGTGCACACAAAACAAAAGGGTTGTAATGGAAGATGTGCAAGTATTGTGCACATACAAGAATATGAATATTCCAAAGACAAGGGAGGTTGCATGGGAAAAGGCACAAAACGGTCAGATTTTCAAATGGTTAGATTTTGACTGTTGGGAGGAGTCATAAGCAATTGATTCATGAGGTGTCAGAGTTAATGCACCTAAGGCTGTAAAACAGAAAAGATAGCCTTTCGAAGAACATTTGCAACTTGAGAGTTAAAAAGAACTCTAGCATTCTTTTGCAGAGAAAAAACTTAGGGCATCTACTCAATAGTACAAAGGTCTGGATATTGCAAGAAAATTCAACACCTTGAAGGAGTGCGTGTGGAGGAATTAAGTACGAATGCAGGAAATTTCTAACTTGGTCTAAAAGAGGAGATTGTGTGAGAAAATTGTTGTTCGAAGAAAGCTTTGAGAGAGCTAGGGTTTGGCAACAATGGCAAAGAAGAAATCCACACATTCGTGACACCTCCAGTGGTGTAAAACAAGGAGAAAACAAAGAATTGATGTCAGAATCGGAGTCAAAGTCCCACGAAGAACACACCTTGACCAAGGAGTCGAGCAAATCGCCCAAAGGAAAAGGGGCATCAAGGATTAAAGTTTTCGACCCACCCCTGATGAAAGTTGTCGATGAAGTGGCAAAAGGGGAGGATTTGGTGTCGAAGGTTGCGGACTACATGATTGAAGATTTCAATCATAGCAAGAACCTCGTGAAAGAGGTATAGAAAGAGTTGAAATTACCTCACGGAGAGGATGATGACAGATTGTTTGAGGGCACTTAGAGGGGACCAAAATACTTGAGTTGTTTAATCTACCTTACCTGAGGAAGCCAAGTGAGTTGACCAAATGGTTGTTAGCTCAGATGCATGAGGGCATACTATACTTTGCGTGTAGAAGTATGAAGATCTTGCCTACAAGCATCAACCTAACTATGGGGTTGAAGAACAAGAGAGAGGATATTCGCATCGCATTCTTGGAGGCCAACAAGATTGCGAAGGTCGCAATAGAGTTGTAGTCACAACAACAAGGGTACACAATGAAGGTAAGATACATCTCAACATCGATGCCCAGATTAGTTGCGAGTCTAAGTTGCACAAAGTTAACCATGGCCATGCGATGGGAGGATACATCATATCCCATTGTGTATGTGGCTCACCAGATAGTGTAAGAATGGTGTAAGTTACAATTTTGCAAAGTTCATAGTTGAGAAGGTAAACCAGGGAATGAATTATGCGCACTCAAAAGGAGGTCTATTCAAACGGAAAATATACTAGGTCTTAACGATATTGGAAGAAGGGATTCCAAAAGGCCAATCTTTTTGGAGGATGTAAAGTCACAAGCTGAGAAGTATGCCACATCAATCTGCAAATATGATGAGCGATACCTACAAGTAAAAAATGACTTAATAATGTGGTTTTGGCATTTGGCACAAAATCCAAAGTGCACAAGGTGGTGGACACATACAAAGATTATGTGCAGTTTTGCATGATGAAATATTTCATGCTTGTGAAGATCAAGGAGCACGATGACTAATGGACTCCTTGATGAAGTTGTCATATGTAGTGCCCACACACTACCTGAGAGAGCATTGGTGAGGATACCAAGGATCCTACAAGGAACTGTTATTGTGGACAAAATTGACAAAGATATAATCACTTAAGATTTCAGCACAACTGGAAAAGTGGTTACTATACAAATGACGATTTAGAGAGTGATGGTATGGATCTCGATTCTACGCAAGAGTGTTTGCTAAATGAAGTGAAGGTAACGATCTAGCCCACGTTAAAGCCCATCTATACTAGACACTCATGGATCGATGGGTCACCAACATGGAAATTAAAGGAAGATGTTGCCCAAGGCCAAGGTGAAGAAGAGAAATAGAAGAAAAAGGGCAAGGCAAAGAAAACAAATAACGATGCGCAAAAGTTTGAAGGAGAAGCAAAAAAGACACCGCCAAAGAAGGATGCCACACAAACTTCCAAGAAAAGGAAACAAGGAGGAGAAAGGGCGAAGAAGTTGAAGAATAAACCAAAGAGGCAACACTTTGCATTGAAACAGTAGGAAACCATCTCGAAGGAAACCAAGGTGGAGGAAGAAGAGATGCATGTGGAAGGCAACACATCAAAAAAGGAAGGAGAGGAAACACCCCAGGGAGAAGGTTGGATCCTTTCAATTTGAGAAGTTGGTAGACTTGATGTTTGAAGGAAAACAGACATAGGGTGCCAAGGAGAAGGACGAAGCAAAGAAAAACCTTCAAGGTTTTTTGGACGCACATGCAACATATCCAACATTTCAAATACCAATGAAGGGCATAAATGTGGAAGGTGAACATGAGGATGACCTGACAAACATCACTTGCGATCCCTGCAAGATGGATGTCAAACAATCAGGCTTAGGTATAATACAAACTATCTGTTGATTTGGTGTTTTGCTATTTAGACTTGGCAAAGAAGGTCGAGGATCTTCAAAATAAACTCACAAGAGAGTTTGGGAGAATGAAGAAGGAAAAATCATTGATGTTGCACAATGGGGAAGACTAAGGAATTGACTACCACCATCAAAAAAGCAAGACCACAGTTGTGGGATGGCACTACTACGTTGTGGGATGGAGAATTTGGCAAAATTGGAAGTGGCCATTGGGAAGCTGCTAGGTGAAGCTCCAGAAATAGGGGATGCACAAGTTAAAGATGTTGTGCACTCCTCAAAGGAGGAGCTGAAGAAGCTGGAAGAGGAAGAAAATGAAAAGAAGTGCAAGATTGAGGAAGAGTATAAGGCATAGAAAGAGAAATTAGATGCGGCCAGGACAAAGTGGGAAGAACATACCGAAGATTTGAAGAGAGTGCTCAACAAAGCACAAATGAGAGCAACAACTGCAGCGCATGTTTTCAACATGCTTGGAACCATTTTAGGATTTTTTTATGCATGTTTCAAAAAGGAAAGTAACAAAGTCGAAGAGTTAAATACTACTTTGATGCAAGAAATGGACATGGAAGAAAATAAAAACATGTTTGATGTGAATACGTGGAAGCCTAAGGTGAAAGAGCAGCAAAACTTATTGGAGGATAAAATTTTGACCTTACATGGAGAAGCTTACATGAAGGAATATAGCATGTGCATCCCTGCTGTGCAATATAAGGCAGAAGTAGATAAGTTCGACAAAGTGTGGCGAAGGGTGGGGAGAACACTGCCAAACTTGAAGAAGAGAAGGGCATTGTGCAAGTGGCTCAACAAACCATTTGTCAAGCAATGGTGATTTGGGATACCTTTGAGAAAACGGTGCAGAAAATCATTCTGAAAGTAATTCCAAGCACACCCATGGAGAAAAAGAAAGAAGTTGTTTGACGACAGACAACTAGTGAAGTAGGGGAGAATGTTGACCCTCAATGTTGGATGAGTTTTGAAGAAAAAAGGCAAACCAAAATAGACTAAGTATGGATTAAGATGAGTGAGACACATTCAACCATGCTAAGTTATATTGCAAGAAGAGAAAGATGCACGGTGTGCAACTTATGTGTGGTGCACACAATGGACCACACAGACGAAGAAGCACACTCTTGGAGAAGGATTGTCAGGCTGGAAAAAAACACCGATTATGATTTGAGGGAAACTGGAATCTTAGCTGTGTCAAGCACTAAAGGAGCAATGCAAATGCGGTGGGATCAAGCCTAGGCAGAATTATATTCCAAGAATATGCGCTTATTGTTGGCAAACCAAGAGCTTATTTTGGGAATATGCACAAACAACTAGCGAACCAAACAGTGGGCAGACCAGTTGGCAAAAGGATGAGCTGGCAAGGGGCCCAAGGAAACCTATAAATATGGCCCTTGGCCTCTCATTTGAGACATCTAGAGAAGTTGAATATTTTATAGGTGAAGCAGCAAATCGAAAGATCAACTTAGAATTTGGTGAAGTGTATTCAGCTGTGAAAAGGTTTTGTAATGTTTGTAAAGATTTATAGTATTGTATGCCTTTGAGCATTAATGTGATGGAAATCATGTACACAAGAGGTGTGCATTTAATGTAAACACTATGGATATATATAATGAATGTTATAGAATAACATGTGTTATGTGTGTTAGATTCTAGGGTTTGAATATTTACTTGCAAGTTCTTCCTTGCTTTACAAATAACTCTATATAAATGGTGTTCTCAATAATCACATCTTGCACCTCGAATGAGTGCTTAGGTTTCCGGATCTAAGTAATATGCCAGTGTGATAAGCTTCGAGTGTTTGTCTATTTGTTGTGTACCCCCTGACCTACATCGAGTCAAGGAAAGGTTGGTTAAATAAGCAACACATTGTTTCTCCGAGAAACCTTTATACGCCTTCAATCAAGTTGATGATGTCAGCTAGATCTAAGTTTTGATTTTTAGGGTTTGGATTCATAGGATACCTGATAGTCATTTCACAAAATATAGACATCCAATCCGCTTTGCTCGCACACACAAATCCATCTTAGAAAGAAGATGAGGAAATATGGCTAAAGAGATTACACTTGGGTGAGATAAGTTAGCACAAAGACTTGACGATATCAAGGAGAAAAGTTGAACCTACAGGGCAGACCTAGTCTTTGGAGTTCCCAACTTGGGTCTACTTAGGTGTTTTTCTTTCCACCTTGACTTCACCTACAACTTTCTCTCACAAAAGTGCCACAAGCCAAGGGGAGATTAATGCGCCGACAAGTCAACACAAGGTAAGAATAATAACCCTATACTATTTCTTTTATACTTTGGTGGTTATATTATATCGGTTCATTTTATGTCTATCCATACTTATATTGATACATGTTTGTTAGTACATTGTTATCTTTGCATGCTCTTTATTTACACCTTATGTTTACTGTCCAATAACACCTTTATAACCCTTTGTTTAGATACCACAAGGTACTGCCTAATGGTTTTTTACTTTTGATTGTTTATACCTCTTGATTACCGTCTAATGACACCTTGGATCTAGTTAGCTTCTAAGCTTGTTATTGTTTGTGTAGATTCCCCTTTTAGATCCCTTACAACCACCTTGCTCATAGCCCTTGTCTATAGCCCCAGACCGCTTTGTGCATTGGCATCTTGTTTGTATGTTGAATCTAGAATGTTCTTAGAGGATCTTTAGATTGTTGACCATTCTAGTGAACCTGGCACGGTTGTGTTAGGTCATCTTCACATTTTTCTTTTAACTTCTTAGTTTTATTGGTTTGTCAAGTATACCTTACTTGCCAAATTTATTTTATTCCTTTAGCAACCCTAAATATTATCTTCTCATTTCCTATAATGGCGTCTACCAACAACACCCAAGACAAAACCACTCAAGGTTTCTCTTTTCCCGTCTAAAACGATTGCAACATGGCTCTTACCAATGCCAAGAAAAACAATCCTACCAACTCAAATGTGAACACAAGACCCAAATACAACCAACAAAAAAAGCGATCGTTACCTCATGAAGAGCTGAAATCAAGGGGAGAAAAAGATGACTTTGTTGAGCTTACTCCTGAAATGCAAAATTTTCTAACCAAAAATCTCAAGCATGTAGAAAAGTCACGCGAGGAAATTCAATCCCTTATGATGCCTAATTCCTTCAAACTCCTAGGTTTGGTTTTTCCTTGGGCATTGGAGCAATTAAGGCCATGACTTGCTCCATCCCTTCTTTCTCCACAATCCCCAGTATAGTTACATCTATTGCAGGTGACACCGCTAGTGCCCCTCAAGTCAATCAAAAAACCAATCAAGCTCCTCCAGCCAATCAATCAACTCAAAATCCTTCAACGAATCCCACCCTTAAGGATATTGGAAGTCTTGGACCAGATGGCCCATATGCAAACATCTAGTGCCACTCAATTCATGCAACTATAAAATCAACTCTTGCAAATGTCCAATAGACCTCAACAAATCCAATGGGGGATGCCAAATCATTGTCTCCCCCTCCCACCCTTAAGGATCATCTCTAGAACCAATCCCGCAACCACCCATACAAACCAAGTTCTTCAGAACCTAAAAAATGAACCCTTAGCACCTTACATTGGATCCATGTACAATGGAGGAATCACCCCAACCATCACTTATGGCAAGTGTAATGACCCTACTTTGCATCTCAATGCCTTTCACAACCTTTATAAAGATTGGCTCAAATCTAACCCCTGTGTCGATACCAAACTGTTAGCCAAAATCCTCACAGGGGACGCTTTATAGTAGTACAATCAACTCAAGCCTAATTTTATTGTCGAAATTAGAAGGCTAAGTTAACGCATTGGTTCGAAAATTCCAATATCATGACTTACATGAGGACAACTTAGGTAACTTCACCAATTGCAAGTAATACACTACTAATCCAACCCATGCATTCATCAAGCAATGGAAATCCTTGGCCCATAACGCCGATCATAACATGACCAAGGAAAGTCTCTTTAAACTCTTCCCAACTGCCTTAGAACCTAAGTTACAATACAAAGTTAGGTCCTCTTCTTCTGAGACATTAGAGGAAGCCTTTAAAAGAGCTAAAAAATAAGCCCATCTCAAGAGACAATTTGAGATTTCTCAACCCAAACAAAACACATGTATTCTTATAAGACCTAACTAAAATAGTCATGCTACTGATGATGGTGTTTATGATACCCATGATCATAGTTTTGAATCCAAACAAACAATCCATGCAATCATGCCTGATGGTTCCCAAAATGCAGCCTTTTCCCAACCACTTTCACAAAGCTCTGCTCTTTTTAACAACCTTCTCCATCAAATAACTATATTTATCAACCTCTAAGTCCCAAAAAACTAAGAGACTTCCTAAACCTCAACCTAAAGATCTAGATCTTTCACGATCAACACCTCAATGGTATGATGTAAAAAAAAAATGTCGGTTTCATGTTGATTGGGGTTATTCACATGAGACTTGTTCCTTTTACATTTAGCATACAACTTTATACTTGCCAATAACTTTGACCATGATGCTATGGCAAGAGAACGATACCACGACTACCTCAAAGCTTCAAATAATCAATAAAATTGTACCAAGCATGAAGCAATTCGATAAGCAAACGCCCACTTTGGTATCTATACTAATCCTCTTACCTAGTTATTCCAAACATAACAATGCATCTCAAGATAAACCTAGACTTCCGAAGCCTCAAAACCTTAGAACTCTGCTCTAGCTGCTAATACTATAGAAACTACGGTCAGTCCTAATGCCTCGACCCATGAGAAAAACACGGTTCACATGAATGGCATAAAGCTATCAATTCTCAATATAACACTCAACCTCCTCCAACTACCTACAAAACCTATCAAACTATTCAGGGCTACTCTTACATGTCATACATCTTCTATAATCCCTTTGAAAATACCAAAATTAGAAGGTTTGAAAAAATCAGACATCATCGGCAAGGCGATGTCATTGGAAATTTAGACTGTTTTGTGCTAATGTCATCGATCAGACCAATGACATCACCTATCTGCTCCAACATCATTGTTCGGCCAACGATGTTGCCTGAGTCAACCTATATCATCGACTGCAACAAAAATAAAAAAATAAGAGTCTAGATTTGAGGGGCCAAATCTGATATCAAACATAATTTTGTTCCTCAATTACAATCCACATCATAATCCCAACTTCGAGAAATAAGATCCCATTACAGAACTTTATAATCTTTTAAGAAAGATTCCTTTTCTTGAGCTACTACGTACCTCACCCAAAGATTGCAACCAATTAATGCAAACACTTTTTGACATGAATATTCCTCAACATCCCACTTTGGGGCAAGAAGCCCCATTGCATGGTTTCGATGAAAGTATTATGCAATAATGTGAAGCATTATCTATCCAAATCAACAAAACAACCAGTCAAGTTCTATCACTCAAGTTCCCCATATAAACAATGAGTCCCAAATATATCCTATTTCATGTGGATAATCCCCCACTTTTTACTAACATATGAATTGGTGATATCCCAATCAAGAGAGCCTTCATCAATGAAGGTTCCAACAATTGTGTCACTTTTTTTGGACTTTTATTAAATCTCTTGGCTACTCAACAAGCAAGCTAAAGCCACTCGTAGCATGTGCCAAGGATATGACCAAAGACAAATGTCTCCTATGAAGTGCATTTGGACTCTGATTACGATACCTCCTATAACAGTTAGAATGAAAATCGTGATCTTTAGCGTTCCACTTTCCTATAATATCTTGCTTAGGCATCCTTGTACTCATCAAATGAGGGCCATAACTTCCTCTGCTTGCCAATGTGTCAAATTCCCCTATTTAGAAGCTATCTACAAGGTCCAAGACAATATTTACCCTTGGAATTTCGAGCAATTTCAAAAACAAAACGTCTACAAAAAAACCCACCCTTAAGAAACTACCAAGTGTACCCTTTAGAGAATATCAACATTTTAACTATCTAGTCGATTTCTTGCCAAATTATGACCACCCCAAGCTTGTTGGGAGAGCCCCACCAAACCTCCTTGACTTCAATGATGATGAGCTCGATGAGATAAATCTTAAAATCGAAACATCCGACCTACCACAACACATCATCACTCAATTGCCCCTAGCTTGCACCCCGTTCTCACAAGAGGACAATTGATAAAATCCCCGCAACTGCATCCTTAAATAAAGATTCCTCCTCTTAGCGAAATCGTGGTCGAGTCACTCAATGTTGATCTCACCACCCATGAGTGTGATGATGGCTACACATTAGATGATCCCTATTTGTTTGGGTATGTCCAAGCAAAGAACATGGAAATTCTATATTACCAAAACTCCCTTCAAAACAGTCACAATCAAACATATTTTAACAACAATATCAACATGGTAAATATTTCTTCATACTTTGACGTCCAGGATGACAATTTACTCCTAGTGACACACCTAACAATTATAACACAGGAAATATCTAGAACAACAAACCTCGCAACCTAAAGCCCCTAAGTGCAAAGCCAACAACACTTGCCTTCCCCACCTAGGCACTTTTATGATTATCGTGCCCCACTACACATTTTATGCCAAATTGTCAAGCCTATTGGAAACATCAAGAGTCCTTCCGAACACAACAGAGACGGTCGCCATCACCTTTTCACCATTTGAAAAGTCAATCTCCCAAGACAACTCTCACTAACATCCCCAAGAAAGGGAAGCGTTATTGTTTATGGCATGATTACTCTTCTCACTCAATAGACGAGTGTAGAGCATATCAGCAACATATAAAAATATTTGAAAGGCCACAAGTACAACCTCCCCTAAAGCAACAAAAACAACTGAGTCAATCGAACGAACAACCTCCCCATTTACCTCGTTCATATCCAAGGATCAACATCTTCCGGATTCTACTTTACCTACTTTCTCCATTGAGACTATTTGCAAAACTATTCTTACATGGATCTTGGAGAAAGTGGAAGAAATTATGATTAAAGTAAGATACAACTTACAACACAAAATTTAGAAAGTTGTTCATGAAGTGTGTAATGACATTCTAAAACATTTGTGAGCCATCATGTATTTTATTAAATATTTCATCATGTTTTAAATGTTAAATTATTCTCTTTAAGCATTTAAATTTCTTGTGTTCGTTTCTTTGCATGCACTTTCCCCTTGTGTTTATCTGACCATGGAGTCTTTGTGATCCTTTGAAAATTTACTTTAATTGCATTTTCTCCCTCTTGGGTTTTATCCGGCCATTGCATCTTTGTGATCTTTTAGTAGTTTACTTCTATTGCATTTTCTCCTCGAGGATTTTATCCGGCCATTGCATCCTTGTCATCCTTTGGAGATTTACTTTTATAGCATTTCCTTCTTCTTGGGATTATCCGGCCATTGCATCCCTATGATCCTTTGGTAATTTACTTTTATTGCATTGCATCTTTGTGATCCTTTGGTAATTTACTTTTATTGCATTTCCTCCCTCTTGGATTTATCTGTCCATTGTGCCCTTGAGTCCATTGGCAATTTACTTTTATTGCACCTTCCTTCTTGGGTCTATTTGGCCATTGCGTCCTTGTGATACTTTGGTAATCTACTATTCTTTTTCATGCACCTGCCTCTTGGGTTTATTCGGCCATTGCGTCCTTGTGATCCTTTCGTAATTTACTTTTCTTTTTCATGCACCTCTCTCTTGGGTTTATTTGGCCATTGCACTTTTCAGCCCTTTGATAATTTACTTTTCATGTTTCCCCTCTTGGTTTTACCTCACATGTTCTATCTCTCCCCTCTTGGGTTTTAACTCTATCATTGCTTGTACTAAACCTATCGCAGATTTACATTATCCATCTAGTGACATTACTACCTATTCCTCTTATTTCACTATCCCTCTTGAGCCTACCACCATATTCATTTACTTATTATGCAGTTTGATGCACGTTCACATGTACTTCCAAATCCCTTTATTCCTAGTCTCTTATATAGCAAAATATACCCTCTTGTAATCAAATACTAGCATGCCATCATTGTACTACTTTACCTTTTTTGTGGACTACTCATAATCCCCATCTTCCTATTTTCACTTGAGGCACACTTAAATCAAAGATAAGATCGCACTCTCTTCTAACACATATATCTAGGAGTATCTAAGCATCTTGGTTTCTAGGTTCTCCTCTTTAGCGGCTAGGTGTAAACTCTCGTGTTCTCATCTTAAAACCCTATTGAACGGTCTTCTAAATAAAGGAAATCAAAGAAAGCCAAAAAAAATTAAAAGTCTATATCAAAACCTAGAGAACAAAAAAAAAGTCAAAAGGCAAAAATAATCTTGAGTGAAATCACATGAAAAACATGATCAAATCATTGGCATGCCCCCTACCCTAGTTGAATCTCAAACTCCACAATTAGCCTCACAATAGAGTCAAAAGTCCATTGGAGTGTGGTATGCCAATAGTATGGGATAGAAGGCCTCATATCTATCATTACTGTTGCATACCTTTTCACACAAGTACCCAATCCTTTTAGTTCATTGATGGCTCCGGTGGGATCCTGAAGAATGGGGAACACGTGGGAAGGTAGGCACCATTACTTTTTTGCATAGCCTTCATGGGATAATCTATATACTTCACTAGTTAGCCCATTAATGGCTCTGGTGGGATCCTGAGGAATGAGGAACATGTTGTGGGAAGGTAAGCACCATTACTTTTCTTGCATAGCCTTCATGGGATAATCTATATACTTCACTAGTTAGCCCAAGTTTTAGGCTAGCTAGGAAGGATTCATAAACCTTTCGATGTAAAAAAGAATAAGTCTTACCCACTTGATTAGAGTGTCTTATCTCCGTTAAGGATTTGCAATCTCCCTCGTGGCGCCTCACCTCATTACTTTAACATATATCAGTCCCAATATCCCCTTGATGGATATTTCTGCTAGTTGACTGCATCCCTCTTCTTTACATTCATTTTCTATATCACGCTTCAGATTTGACTCCTTTGTTCCAGCTTCAGTTAAAGCCTTGTGAATTTAAGATTGTACAACCTTGGGGAATCACCCAGGACCTTCTTCACAAACGTTCAACTTGCATTTTCACTCCTTTGTTCTAGCTCTGGCTAAAGGTTTGTGAGTTTAATATTGTAAGGCTTGGGGAATCAACAAGGCCTTCCTCATAAACGGTTGTCCCTTGTTATCACACTCCCACCCACACGATTTTTGTCATCTTAGTCTTGGCATTAGATGATCTTATCATTCCAACAAAAAATTCTAGCACAAAATTTGTTTTGGTTCCAACTCGTTTATTCGCTTTCATCTTAGCACATCTTATGTTTTATTTTTCTTAGATTCCCTATCTAGTTACATTTGATGTCTTATCACCTTATCATTTTATCACATCTTTTGTTTGTTTAGATTTTTCTATCTATTGCATTTAATGATTTCATTTATTTTCACTATTTTACCACATTTTGTCTTGTCAAATTTTCCTATCTATTTGCATTATATGTCACATTTCCACTCGCTATTTGTATCATTTTAAACTTTGCCATTAGTTCTTTCATTTTAGGACATATTATTGCCCACATACACATATAATCATATGGAACATCTATCTCACACACATACACACACAGTTTTTTCTACATCATATATACAACATATCATGCACCATCTGCACCCCCACCAGAGTAATGGGCTACACTCTACAAAGATGTATCCGCTCTAAGGGATTGAGCAAAGGATTGCTTTTTAGAACGTAATACTTACGCCTCTCCCTGTGCCTTGGTCAGTGTTGTCTTTAGCTCCGAAGTTTGTGTCGCAGTCGCAAACTTCAAAGCTCAAATTTGACTCCTTTGTTCTAGCTTTAGCTAAAGGCTTGTGAATTTAAGATTGTAAAACCTTGGGGAATCAACCAGGACCTTCTTCACAAACGTTCATCTTGCATTTTCACTCCTTTGTTTTAGCTCTGGCTAAAGGTTTGTGAGTTTAATATTGTAAGGCTTGGGGAATCAACAAGGCCTTCCTCATAAATGGTCATCCCTTGTTACCACACTCTTATCCACACCATTTTTGTCTTCTTGGTCTTGGTATTAGATGGTCTTGTCATTCCAACAAAAAATTCTAGCACAAAAGTTGATTTGGTTCCAACTCATTTTTTCGCTTTCATATTAGCACATCTTATGTTTTATTTTTCTTAGATTCCCTACTTAATTACATTTGATGTCTTATCACCTTATCATTTTATCACATCTTTTGTTTGCTTAGATTTTTCTATCTATTGCATTTGATGTTTTCATTTATTTTCACTATTTTACCACATTTTGTCTTGTCAAATTTTCCCATCTATTCACATTCGATATCACATTTTCACTCGCTATTTGTATCATTTTAAACTTTAGCATTAGTTCTTTCATTGTAAGACATATTATTGCCAACATACACATATAGATAATCATGTGGAACAACTATCTCACACACATGCACACAAAAAAATTTCTATGTCATAAATATCATATAAACAAAATATCATGCACCATCTGCAACCCCACCAGGGTAATGGGCTACAATCTACAAAGATGTATCCGCTCTAAGGGATTGAGCAAAGGATTGCTTTCTAGAACGTAAAATTTATGCCTCTCCCTGTGCCTCGGTCAGTATTGTCTTTAGCTCCGAAGTTTGTGTCACAGTTGCACACTCTCTCCATCCTGATAGTCGTAATGGCCATATGCGCTGCATGCTCCTTCATAAGGACATGTTGGGTGTCTATGGCATGCCACATCAATGCGCTATCTCCTCTTGCGGTGACTATTGTTGATGAAGCACCTAGGTTTTGTCCCTATCTCTATAGGGCCTGCAAGCCTCTCCAACAAGTCTAAACAACCCCACATGAATCCCAACCAACCATGCTATTGGATCTTGCATCGATGCAATGTCATGTTATGGTAGCACATCATCCAAAATCTCGTAATGTGTGGCCTCAATCAAAAAATGCCACCTCGTTATCACATCTGCAAAATACCAACAAAAACAAACATAAGTTAGACATCATATATCAAATCAAACTCTTTCTGCATCACTACTTTATTTCCTAACATGACTATCTCTAAGTCTAGGAAATGTAGTGATCTTAATAACACTCCCATTACGTGGATGCATTGGCTTGTCACAAACAACCTCTCCACCCTACTAGTGGCCAAGGACCACATCATCATCCTCCTCCATCCCTCATGCCATCAAGCCCAACTCCCATCTCCCCCTCTATAAGAACAAAACTGAGGTTCTTAGTCTTGCCTAACGGGATCGTTGCTCTAAATCGCTCGTCCAAATATTCTAATATGAAGGCCCATGGATCCCAAGTATTCTTCACCCAACAACCTAAGTCTCCACTCCCATCCCCATGACTGCGGTCTTTCCTCTCCCTGTCCCACCTCAACTGGAGCAATCCCCTATCCCTCGAGATCATCTTGTCTCGCACTCTCCACCAAAACTACCACCTAAACAAGGATTTGTACATCCTCCCCTCCACCATTACTACTATATCTACTCTCTAACATCATCTCCTCCCCCAATGTTGAGGAGCGTGTTGAGATCTCAAAAATGGGATGCATAGCCGTGGCCCTTGTCCACCTGCCCGCCTATGCCTCTCTCACATGTCTTGCCCTATATTAAGGCAAGTCTATCCACTGAGTGGTAGCCAGAATTGTCCAAGAACACAATCACAAGAGTGTGACTTCACCCACTAGGTAAAGTGCCATGTAAGCTTGGCCAAACACCAAGCTTTTATTGTAGATGGCCAAGTCGGCCAAGCATTTGTTGTACCTAGGTATGGGGTCCATACAATATCACCTATCCTGACTATCTCCAAACTCAAGTAACCACTCCAAAATTTCACCCAAATCCCTTGACACATCGCCTAACTCGGGGCAAGTGTCCTACCACCTGTAGCGGTGTCCTTGTCGCCCTGTACATGGGGAGCCTCTCATAGATCGACAATGCAAACAAAATAATTGGCCCTATCGCTAGGCGCTCCTGTGCCATGATGCTGAAAAAATTGGGCATTAATAGCACCCACGTACAAACTCTCATATTGTACAATAATCCCTACTACAATGTTGTTTGACACATCACTACAACTTGGAATCAGTGCAACAAAAACATCCCCCCCCCTAATGCAGGAATGCAAGTGGTAGTACTATGCCCTTGTGGCCCATTGGGCCAATGCCCATCGCTTTACATTTGTCTCCATGATGTCGCATATCATTGGTGTATCTTCAATGGGTAGCCCCAATATCGTGGGGACATCCTCCAAGGTAATAGCTACCTCCATTGTGTCCCCATCCACCACCCACCTGAATGTGTCGCTGCGTGTCTCCCACAAATCCAAGAACATGACAAACAAATTTACATATAGGGGACGCTAAGACATCTCCATTATATCCCCAAAATCCAAACTAATCAGACGAGCCCTGTCTAAACAGAACAATTTGGCAAGTAAATCTGGAAGCCAAAGCATCTACAGTTTCCAAAAATTGAACTCATCTTTACTCCTACAAAAAGCAAACAAAATGGCCCAATCAATCTCACATCAAACTAAATTTAGAAAAAACACAAGAAAACTAAAAAAAATCACTAATTAAAGTTTTATAACTACATCGGTCATTTCAACAGTACATCAAAAACTACGTGTAAATTTCTACTTCATCGGCCACCTATAAATTTTCAAGTACATCAGCCATCTGGAAAAACGCCATCGGTCATCTTTTTTTTTTCCTATTTCATTAGCCATTTTTTGAAATAACGTCATCGACAATCTTCCACAATCGACTACATCGGTCATCCGACAATGTCACCAACCATGTTGCAATTTTCTACCTACAAAATGTCATCGGCCGAGATGATGACATTATGCAAGCGAGCAACCCTATTAATTGCTCCTAAAAATTGCGCAATTTTCAAAACACTTCTAACAAAACCCAATACCCCTTTATTCTCTATATTTTGACAGCTTTTGGGGATTATTCCGCCATGCAGATTCACCTTGGCACCCATTTTTCCTAATTGACTATATACCCATCTTGAATTTAAGTAAAAAACATACCTTAATGATCTCTGCAACTGGTCCTATTGGTACTCCCCTACATCTACCTCTTCATGCTCTTGCCATCGCCTCTCTTGGTGCCAAAAACAGTTGTCCCAGAGCTCATAAATCTCCAAATCTCTATTTGTAATATAAAAATAGAAGGGCCTTGTCCCCTATTTATAGCCTCCAAATCAAATTTTTGAACTTTCAAAAAAAATCTCGTAGATTTCATATATTTGCCATATCTTTGCAATCATAGCTCCTATCGACAAACCTGAAAAAGCACTAGAATCTTGGCATCGCAAGGAGTTTTATGCTACTAACCAAATATTTTTTCTAAACTTTTGAAAATCACTTATTTTATAGGCTTACCAAACCCGTTTCAATGCCACTTTGGCACCTTACACCATCATGCTTATTACAACTAGCCAAGTGAAGGTACATATTATTTGTTATTTATCGACATTTAATACAACACTTGTTTGTTATATTGTGGTCCTATGTTCTTTTCCCAAAGCATCATCACATGTTACACTATTGTGACACGTGATGAACTTTGGGTGGAGCATATGTATATGCCTTCTTTTCGATTACTGACACTTTTCTCTTGCAGGGACACATTGATCTCCCTATTAGCACGCCCTAAGGAGTACACAATGATCAAAGAGGGTCATGGCACTTTGTGAGAGATTTTACTACCACCTTCATTCCAGATGTCCCCGAGGTTCTCACTGTAGACATCCAATTCCTAACTCCATTTGTGTTGAAATTGTCAATCTTACTCAATTGCACTCAAATGCACATTAAGTCAAAATTCATAAAACACCCTAAATGGTTCGAACTTGTCATTTACAAGTGCCGATTTAGGTCAAAGTATCCCTAAATGGGGCAATGCAATTTATGGGCCAGCTAATTTTAATTAGATCATTTTGAGTCAAGCCCCTGGGTGCCCTAGATTGCTCTTTTCTGTCAAATCTCTTGCACGACATATGTGCCCTTGTTATTTGATGTTGACAACATCCTAGTGGGGAAACAGCGCCAACGCATCTAACATCACCTTCCAATTCTTCTCGAGTCAAATTACAACACAGTAATTGACTTTCCGACCATTTTGATTAATTGAGAGCCAATTTTCAAATAATTGCACAAATGTTGATTAACCTTGTTTAAGGCTAATTAATCCAAATCAAGAGCTCAAGTGGATTTTCCATAAGTTGAATTCTTTTTTTTAGAAATTGATTTCTATTAAATGCATCACCTAATGACATCATCATATGGAGTGGCATCCATAAGCCATAAATGCATAAAATATCAAAATTATGGGTCTCTCATGCCTCATTAAGACTCTTCATGCCTCTTAATTGCTCCTCTATCCTCTATCCCAAATATTTATGAGAGATATTTATGAATTTAATTATATAATTGGATTAATTCATGGCCACACATCTCAATCTTGAGATGGACGGTCATGGTTGATCCTGATCAATTTCAAAAATCTATAAATAAAGAGGCCATGAACATCATTTTTAAGTTTGATTTGTGCAAAGTTATAATGCTAAATTGTCTTCACAATCCTTTGCATTTGATTATTGATTTTATTTGCAAGTTTCATTGATAGGCTAGTTTAGTGATTCTAAATCATCAACCTAGGTTTTACAAGGAGTTCTTGAGACATTGGAGGAGTTGGCCACCATTGTTGTTGAAGACAAGCTCTTGATCAAGGGAGAACATGCTTTTGAGCCACATTTGTATGGTGAATCCACTTGGGAAGGTAATATGGTATTACTTTATTTCAATTGTTTCTTACTATTACTTGCAATTCCCGTATGAATAGATAGGCTTAATTCGGTTTACTCATGCATTTTTCCTTTGATTTATTGGACTAATATTTAACTAATCGTTTTATGTAATCCTCTCTACATTTTGGCACGCCTGATGGGACCGCACCCCACAAATTTGGTCACAAAGCTCTTTCAAGCAACTTACTAACCATGTTTATACAGAATCTTAGAATGGAGTTAAAAGAATGAAATTTTAAGTTAAAATTTCGTTTTTCTAATAATTGCATTTTTGTTCCTGATAACATCAATTTTGCTCTCTGTTGCAATATCGTTGCTGTCACAATAGCGATTTTATAACAAAATCGTTGTTTGCTAAAAAGCGATTTCATAGCCCTGGGCAACGATATCGTTTATCGGAACAACAATTTCGTTCGCCTGAGCAACGATTTCGCCAAAACAATGATTTTGTCTCAAAACATTGATATTGTTGACCCTGTGCAGCGATTTTGTATGAGCAACAATATTGTTGACCAGAACAGCAATATTGTTTCCTGGACAATGATATCGTTGATTTGGCCAGCAATTTTGTTTAAAACAACAATTTCATTTAGCAACGATTTCGTAGGAAAATAGCAATATTGTGTTTTTTGTCGAATTAATCCATAATAGCGATATTGTTGTCTGGTAATTGCAATTTTACAGAAAAACAACAATATTGACTGTGTAACAGCGATTTCGAAACACAGCTTGTTTTGAGAAGTTGTTTCACTCATCTGCAAATTAGCTTCAAAGCTAAAAGACATACTGACTTTTTCATTGCAAGATCAAACTTGGAATTTGTTAAAACATGCTTTTTAGACCTTTTTTTAAAGTTTAAAATGGATTAGGAACCTTGTTTTGGTGTTTAATGAAAAATTTAGATGCTTAGGTGAATGTTTTGACAAATTGTGCTTTCAAAGTTACAATTTAAGATCAAGGGGTCAAAAAAACACCACCTAATCCTTCATTCATCCATCCCCTTTAGGGAAATTTTGAAAGTTACAATTTTGTCAAATTGTGCTTTCAAAGTTACAATTTTGTCTTCAATAGTTGTTTAAACTTAAAATTTGATTGGCAAAAAGAAGAACATTGCGTGTATGCTCTTCCATCCATCCCTTTTAGGGAACTTTTGAAATCAAAAGCGCCATCCTTATTGCAAACATGCCTAGTCCAAAGCATAGAAAGAATGTCATTTAAAGCATTCCCCAAAAACTTGCAATAGTATTGGGTGATCTTGAGACGACCCTAAAGTCTTTCTATTATGTCTTTTATTTTATTGCATCTTGGCTTGCAAGGTGGACTTCATTACCTCCCGCAAATTCTATAGGGAAGCTTTGACCCGAGGTTTCATCTCCCAACACTGACTTCAACCACTCCCACTAGGATCAGAGGTTTGAGCGGTTAAACCACCTTTTAGTGTTGGAGTTGCACACAGAACGTATCTGCACTTTGGACATCACACTACACTGAGCAAGCGACGGATGTAGTGATTGCCTCAAGACCTTTTTGCAACAAGCCAAGTGCCGCGAACACCCAATTAAAGTGCACTTTATTTTGCATCGTTTGGCATGAATGCCATTATGTAATTAATCCATCTAAAAACGTTTGAAAACTTGCTAGTTCAGTTAACCCCACTTTGCCATACCTTGTCACTTTAAACTTAAGACGATTGTTTTTTTTGTCATTAGCTTACTTGGTCTTGATTTGTGTCTAAAACTGCTTATTAACTCAACGAACTTAACTAAAACACATTGTCCTCAAAATTCTTGAGCAAAAGAGGTGTTACGCTGTCCACTTGGAAAATTTATCTTTTCCTTGTTCAAATTGTTATTAAAAACTATCATATCACCCACTCTGACGCAGTTAGGCTGCCCATTTGAGTCTAGATCATTTACCCAATTTGTTTAAGTCCCTCATTTATAATTCACATTCGAAATTGAACCTTTCTAAGTTTTAAGGGTTAGTGTGTTAAATTGGGTTCACCATTTGCACACTAAACTTGTTTTAACTTGAATTCAATTTTCCATTTGGATTGAGGGCCGTTTATTAGACTCAAAATCATATTATCATCTTGGTGGACTCGAGTCATCTTGCGTATCGCTCACGCTTTGAGTCCTAGAACATATTTTATCCTACTAGAACCATGTGGCGATGTTGTGTTACCCATTTGGTCTTAGCTTTGTACTTAGTGATTCGTGTATGTTTTTACATCATAAGTTACTTAGTTCATATTGTCTTCTTCGTAATCCGGAGAGCTTTCCTCTAATTTTTTAGGGTCAACTCATCGAAGTTGAATCTAGCTTTCACGGTATAGGTGTCTCACAAAGATATAGGCTTAGGTGTACTAGTTTTCAACTTGGATCTTTGAGTTACCTTACCCTCTTCCAATCTATACGATTTCAACTTTACCAAAAGTTGAGTAAATTCGTGAACCAAATCTTCTAATTGTGTGTAGTTCCAAGCCACCCTCCTTTTTTATAGTCGCTTTGGTGCCTTAGTCATTTGTTTGGAAAAGGATCAAAATTCATATCTTGTTTAAACGTTTGCAAAACATTGTCCAAATGTTGTCAAATGTTAAGAACACCCTTTTTAAACAATGACACTAAAGTACATTTGCAATAGGGTTTCTTATGGCCCTAGTTGTAAGGTAGATCATTTTTATGATGGACATGAGCATTCCCTCTTGTTTGAGGATGTTTCCCTCTTTGGGCCTATCTATTGAAAACCAATCGCATTCATGCCGGTTGTCATACGTCATCCTCGTCCTTCCCCTTCGAGTGCTCCTTCGATTTGCGCTCCGCGCTCAAAGGTTACTATTTTGGGGTATCCTTCTTCCCCTTCAGCTTGTGCTAGTAAGCAAGCTCCGCAAAGTGCAAAGATTACCATTTTAGGACCTCCTCCTTTGGTTTGCACAAGCAACCAAACTAAGAAGCGTTCAGTCGTTACCATTCTTGGTCCATCACCAGTTTTTGATGAACCTATTGTTGAGGAACCTCCATTTAATGAACCAGTTGTGTTTGATCCCTTCTTCAATAGTCTAATTTTTGGAGAGTCCATTATTGAACCGCAAACCATTGTTCCCGCTAAACCAAATTTTCCCCACTTTAGAAATTTCGTGTTGATCTTCGAGCCAAAACAAGAACCATTACCTCTTCAAGAGCCATCTTATGAGGATCAAAACGTGTTCAAAGTTGATATTTTGCAACCAATTGTGAACCAAAACCATGATGTTATTGTTGAAACACCCATTTGTGACAAGTCAACCTGTGATAAGTTACCTATTTATATGTTACCTATTTTTAAAGAGCCTTATCTCCTTGACAAGCCAATCTCTGCAGAGTTGTCTCTTGATCTTTTTTCACTCATTAAGGAGTCTCACTTTGACAGACATGATTTTGTCAAGACATCCCTTGAGCAGTTCCCTCTCTTTGAGGGGCTTCACTTAGACGAGTCAGTCTATGTTGAACCCTTCCAAGATGAATCAGTGTTTATTGAGCCCATTATGCTATCACAGGGCATTACTTGTGAAACATTTAACATTCAACAGAACATTATAGAAACAACCACATCAGATGAAGAATCAATATTATAATTAGGTTCCATTTTTGAACTGACATCAGATTTAGTATCAAAAATAGAGCCAACATCAATTGCGACATTGGATTCAGATTCCCTTGCTTCAGAATCAGATTCAAGGACAAATTATAATCATTGTTGTTACAACATTGTTGCAATTGTCTTGCAGATCAATTTGAATATATTTGTGATCCTTCTACGGTTTTTGAGGATGATTATTTCAGCATAGACGCAAGTTCTCCTAGTATCTTCTATGAGGATTGTGTTGCCTTTCATCATCCCACCATTATTATTACCCAACATGGCCATTATATTGACATTCCACCTCTCACAAACGTCGATAAGGACCGACAGAATCACACTTTGTTGAACTACATCCATGGCGACATACCATTTGCAGAATATCAGGGAGGCCAAGACCACATTCATTCAAAAGAAGAACAATCTCCTAGTGAAACCTTTTCGAATGCGCTGCAGGACGAGCAAAGATCAAACTCAGCATCTTTTAGTGAAACCTTTTCAAAGGCGCTAGAAGATAATCAAAGTCAAATGTTAACCTCTCTTTGTAAAACCTTCTCAGAGGCACTATGGGATGATCAAGACATTCATTGGTGAAAACCTCATCGAGGCATCAATAGCTGAGCACAAAAGTTCTTCATTGTTTACTAAAGACAAAATCAAAGAGCAAATCAAAATAGCTCCCTATCTACAGCCTAATCAGATGGTAGCTACTCTCAAGATCAAACAAAAGAATCTGGTGGTCCTATCGAGAGCATCTTTAGAGGTCTTCGGCCCCACCAAAACCAAAATTATGTCAAATCTGGCATCAACAACATTACGTGTGACTAAAAGTCATAATCTTCATTTGTTTCCCATTCATTATACATTCCATTATCACCCACCCATTTATTACCCACTTATATAATTTATCACTGGCAGCACTTTCCTTTATAGAGGCTATGAAGTTATCTTGTCTCGACATTTGAAAGAAACAGACTCAACGACCAACGAAGATCACAAACACGTTATTGAGATCCAAATCTGCAACAAGTTCTTGATAGAGCAACTTTTCCACAAGGGTGGTGCATACCAACTTTATAACTAATTATTTTTGTTGTCTCACATATTGACTAGGGCGTGCATCTCCATGTCAGCAATAGCAACATAACCATTTTTCATTTGCGATTTACCCATTGCACATTGTCCTTGCCTAGTCTCTTGGGGGCAACCCCATAGACCATTTTATTATAGGCATTATTATACCATTGTGATCCATGAACCTTGTTTGAACTACATTGACTTGAGGTCTTTCGAGACTATGTAGGCAGCGCTCAATTTCTATTGAGGTCAGCTCGGTCACCCCTTCGCTATGCTCTCGCCATTTTGCGAGCAATTGTTAAGTTTGAACGCTCCGGCCGTTTTGCGAGCAACCCAAGCAACACTCACCGTTTTGTCAAGATCTTGCTCCTCAATTAGTGCACATATAATTACCTCTTGTATAAGCAACTAAACACGGAATTTAACCAGAATGAATAAGTAACTAGAAATATGAAACAACACAGGGTATGAGATACAATACACAATCTTGTATTAAATACTCAGAAGAAAATACAATAAAAAAGATGCCACTTCTTCTTCCACCTCCAAGGCTTGCCACACCTCAAGGACTTCTTCCCTCTCTCTCTTACGGTCCCAACAATCAACTCCAATACAGAGTTGGTGTTCACCTCCAACCAGTCAGTAACAACGCTGCTAGTACACCAAGTACACAACCGTACTCCAAGTAGATCTCCCTTTCCTTGCTGCCACCTGCAAATCAACAGACCTTACTTACCCTGTAGTATCTCTACACCTTGAAGAACCCTTGTCCTTGCCTCACCAAGTCCTTATGATTCTTCAACCAGTACCCCGGTGGATCTTCTACCCGAACTTGCACACCTGCAACTCTCCAAGATCATACACACTCAGCACTCATTTGGAACTAGGAGGAACACACCATGCTCTCTTCTCTCTGAAGGAGCTAATTTCTGCTCTCTTACTCTCTAGCACACTTTTACAATACAGCCCATCAGTCTATTATATAGATCTAATGCATACAATAATTAGACCCTAATTACAATAATTAGATCCATAGCTTCTAGTCTAAAATTGGCTCTTAACATGCAAACACTCGATTCGTTAACTAACTGTCCGTGAAACTGACAGTTTTGAACCGCACAGGGGACCGACGTCGGTCCCTGTCTGCCTGGAGATGACCGACGCCGGCCGATCCCTGACCGACGTCGGTTGCTCTTCCTGTCTAATCCTGTCGACGTCGGTTGGCCTGACCGACGCCGATGTTTGTGACACTTCAGCAACTCCTCCTGTTCGCATCCTGGTGAAGCTTTTAACTCCACAACCTAACAATCTCCCACTTGGAGATAAACAGCTGCACCTGTACCTGTACCTGTACTTTCATCTAATTCATTTTTTGGCTTGTATCATTCTTCAAGATCAATCCTGAAAACCAACCACCACACAATCTATGATGCTACACCTGTCATCCAAGTAACCTGCCACATCCGAACCTACAAACCTATGTAGTGAAGACCTTGACCCTGCATAACATGAATCCCTGCTGCTGATCCCTCTCAGATACCTGAGAATCCACCTTCCCCGAATTGGCTCCAAACTCTCTGACAACTCCCACTGCTTGGGAAAACTCAGGTCTACACTAGACCTTATGTGATTTCGAACCCTGTTCTAAGCTCTGTTTGAACTGTCCAGCCCTTGGTGTGCTTACCGATTCTGCATCCTACATCTTGAACCTCGCCAACACCTTCTTCACATCAGCTCCCACTGGAGACAAAATCTCCATGACTCTTATGCCAAAGAATTTCGCTGCTCCAAATTTTTCATGACATACCTCTGAACTAACTTTACCTTTAGCTCAAAAAACTCCCTGCATGTGTAACCCTGCAACAAGCAACCACACCACATACAGTAACAAGATAATGTCGCGACTCATCATCCACCTGATAAAGACAAACACAATAGTTACACTGACATTGACTAAAGCCTGCTTTATCATCCACCTGTCAAAACCTGTACCACTGTCCTGCAGCTTCCTCAAGACCATATACCTTGGCCTTCCGTCTCACGTATCCATCCACTCTCTTCTTTAACTTGAGAATCCATCCGTCTTTCAGTGCTTTCTTTCAGCTGACAACTCTCACTGTTTCTGGATTCCAAGGACTCACACTCCTCATCCATGCCAAGCTCCCACTGTTTCTGGATTCCACCTGCATTGTCTCTTCACATCTTCCTGGTTCTCGACCATCAGTAAGCAACTAGTAAGAAGGTGAACAACGAATATGAGGTCCACTTACCATTTCAGTCCTCCATATGGGCGTTTGAGACTCCTTGACGGCTTGTTGTCCGCCTAATATCCGTTCCAGTGACCGATCTCGACCATCTCTCAATCTGCACCCGACCGACGTCGGTTTCTTGCGACTGACCCTGTCTGTCGACGTCGATTTCCTGACCGACGCCGTTGTACCTACTGCCGACATCGGTTCCTGTATGACCGACGTCGGTTCCTGCTGCCCGACACCACCGACTCTGCTGATCTGCACATGACCGACGTCGGTGCCTGTCTGTTCGACGTCGGTTCCTCCTGACCGACACCGGTCCCTGTGTTCGCCTGTGAGTGATGACTTTTTACCTGCGAGCTCCTTTTGGGTCAAAACCCTATTCAAATTAACACAGCCCTGCTCAGAATAATTCAGTCCCCTCAGCTGATCTCTGTCCGTCATCTCCTCCATGAACACCAAGGCTTTCCAGTTCTTAAGTTTGTCAAAAACATCTGTCTTCCGCTTAAGAACATGCATTCCCCTCCTACATATGTGACCAAGCCTACAAAGCCACATCTCTGCAACAGAAAGTGAATCAGTAATATAAGTAGATAGATAAAAGATACCTACTTTCTTACTACCGTCTAATTCAAGTGCATCCGCTGTGAGAGTTACTGTGCATCTCCCATCACCCAACTTTCCTAAAGAAATTAGACTCATCTCCAAGACTGGAACCTATATGACCTTCTTCAACACCTGTGTGTTATCTGTCTGCAATTTCAGCTTCACTTCCCCTTTGCCAACCATTTGACAAGGCTCACCAGCTCTTAAATAAATCTCTCCAAAGTCTCCAAAGACATACCCATGAAAAGATGCTCTATTTCGGGCTGCATGGAAAGAGGCAAAAGAATCTGTAAACCAAGATTCTACTTTATCCAGAGCAACCTGTGCAATAACCCCTGCAACATCTGCTTCCACACGCTGATCTTCTACCGACCAACAATCTTCCTTTACCTGCTCTTTCTTTCCATCAATCAGACCATTCGTGCTATTCAGTTTCTCCATTCGTAGCTTACTTTTTTCTGCCATTGCTATACTCCCACTCAATCAAAAACCCTTGTGAGTAACCTGTAATCAATAAACACTAACCAGATCTGAACCACCTGTTAGTCAACCCAACCAAAAGCTCTGATACCAACTGTCAGGATCTTGCTCCTCAATTAGAGCACACATGATTATCTCTTGTATAAGCAACTAAACACGAAATTTAACCAGAATGAATAAGTAACTAGAAATATGAAACAACACAGGATATGAGAGACAATACACAATCTTGTATTAAATACTCAGAAGAAAATACAATAAAGAAGATGCCACTTCTTCTTCCACCTCCAAGGCTTGCCACACCTCAAGGACTTCTTCCCTCTCTCTCTTACGGTCCCAACAATCAACTCCAATACAGAGTTGGTGTTCAACTCCAATACAGAGTTGTTCACCTCCAACCAGTCAGTAACAACGCTGCTAGTACACTAAGTACACAGCGATACTCCAAATAGATCTCCCTTTCCTTGCTGCCACCTGCAAATCAACAGACCTTACTTACCCTGTAGATATCTCTACACCCTGAAGAACCCTTGTCCTTGCCTCACCAAGTCCTTATGATTCTTCAATCAGTACCCCGGTGGATCTTCTACCCGAACTTGCACACCTGCAACTCTCCAAGATCATACACACTCAGCACCCCTTTGGAACTAGGAGGAACACACCATGTTCTCTTCTCTCTGAAGGAGCTAATTTATGCTCTCTTACTCTCTAGCACACTTTTACAATACAGCCCATGAGTCTATTATATAGATCTCATGCATACAATAATTAGACCCTAATTACAATAATTAGATCCGCAGCTTATAGTCTAAAATTGGCTCTTAACATGCAAACACTCGGTTCGTTAACTAACTGTCCGTGAAACTGGCAGTTCTAAACCGCACAGGCGACCGACGTCGGTCCCTGTCTGCCTGAAGATGACCGACGCCGACCGATCCCTGACCGACGTCGGTTGCTCTTTCTGTCTAATCCTGCCGACGTCAGTTGGCCTGACCGATATCTGTTGGCCTGAGCGACGCCGGTGTCTGTGACACTTCAGCAACTCCTCCTGTTCGCAACCTGGTGAAGCTTTTAACTCCACAACCTAACACGTTTTGCGAGCAATCTAAGCCAATCATCACTTAGGGGCAACTTTGTTGCCACTATAGCCAATTTTTTTCTAATCACTTTCATTATACCATTTCTTTACTATTGACCAAGGCTTGATTTTAATCGTCTTACCGATCCCATTTTGATCTTGGTTCCTTTGGTTCATCCTGCACTTTTTGTGAGGAGATTCCGATCCAGTTTCAACAATTCTAAAAATCCGTGTTGAATGATAGTCTATGACAATAGCATGACATTTGAACTGACAAGTTATCTTTCATTAATTATCTTATTTGGTATCACTGATTATAACCGCCTATGAACAAATCAGTATTGTTTTGGTACCCCTGATTATAACCGTCTTTGGGCAAATCAGAATTATGACATTGTTTGCTAATTATAACCGCCTATAAGCAAATTAGGTACAATGTTTTTTAATCATGCATTGTCGCATCATCTGGTCATTACTATTATAATTTGTCTTGTCGTTCACCTTTGTTTGTGAACTTGTTGTGACCTAGTCATTTTTTTCATCGCCTTTTGTGTGGGCAGGATTACTGTGACTTGGGATTGTTTTGGGGTTATGTAGGCCATGCTCGATTCATGTTGAAGCCAACTCAGTCCCTCTTATCATATGCTCTCATCATATTGTGAGCATTTTATGTTGGCGCACTCTCGCCGTTTCATGAGCTGGACCGTTTTGTATCTCTTAATCCTCAATCGAGTTGAGATACTTAAAAAATTCCAAAAACATTCAAAAACTCAAAAACGTTTTGTTTATTTGATTATTGTTATGCTGGTCTTTTATTTTCTTGTTTGGTCTTGCTTCTTTGTTTTAGTTTCCAAGTACATCTTGATGGTCTACATAGATCTTGATTATTCATATTTTGATCTTATGTTATCAAGTTATTCTTGCCTTGATTTTATGCATTGTTGTCCCTACTTAAACCCTGATTGTTCATATCTTGATTTTAAGTTAGGTTCATTTATGTTTCTTTTTATTTGTATTTGTTTTTTTGTTTAAATGTAAATAGTCGTAACTCTGGTTTTGGTCATTATTTTACCATTATCTTTAGTTATAAGTATTCACATTTGAACCGACTCAGCGCAATTGAAATATTATGTCATTCTAAGTTATTCATACTTATGATACCTGATTTCTTTTGCTATAACAAGCACTTTGTGCTCAGGTTTCAAAGTCTTAACGTCAAAATCACTCCGATGAACAGCTCTCAAGAACACTTTACATAATCTAGGCTCAAAAAGGAAAATAGGCATCTAGGTATCATGCATTTTAGCACTCGACTCTATGTTTAGACGTGCATCTCTTCGCATACATTGTGAGTAATCAATTCTTGGTCAGTTTTCATCATTCCTCTTTCCATTTTCTCCCAAACTTGGGTGAACTATATAGACAACGTCCACTTGTTTTGTACATCTGGAATCAGCTCGACCATTTTCATTCTTCTTTTCATCTCTTCCATCACTTTGTGCATTCTCAAATGTTGGGTTTTATGTAGTTTTCTAAGCCATTACACCGTCGCATGTACGTTTGCGCCTGCTCGCTTTAACCTATATCTCGGGTTATATACTTGAGCTATTTTGCTTGCCAATTGCCCATGCTAGGGCACATCTGAACAACATCCGAATTAAATCAACCCTACAAGGGCAAACCATTCTTTATTCTTTTTCAATGATCAAAATTAGCCCTACTAGGGCAAAACTGTTTTTTCACGATCACATTTGCTCTATTGGGGCACCTCTTATTATCTTATCTTTGGAGACCCCGTTCTAGTGGTGCTTCCCTCTCTAAAGCAGAACGTTCTCTCTTTTTCTTTAATTCCAAGATCTCCACACTACTGCCCACGATGGCAATATTTAGTGTGCAACTTGTCTCCAGATTGATCAATGTCATAAGCGCGCAGCTTGTAATCTCAAATTGGGTACGTTTAAAGTGTGTTCCTTACATTTATGGATTGTATCTGTCCCATTCCCCCCGTCTATGGAGCCTATTATACCTCTAATTATATTTTGATCATTGATGGTAATAAAGTGTGCAAGCATTAGCTCGTCTGGATGTGATCTATTCCATGCGTTAATCTCTCACTTTCTCTCTTTTTTCGAGAGTCCATCCTTATCGTCCATCCTAGTATGTCCTCTCGAGGGGGCATCATGGGTCTGTTCCAATTTCTTCTTTACAACTCTTTTCTTTGAAAAGACGCTTCACCTGAATGTCTCGCTACGCCTTCTCAAACAGAGGCAAAATGTAGACATCCAATTCTTAACACCATTTGTGTTGAAATTGTCAATCTTACTCAATTGCACTCAAATGCACATTTTAGGTCAAAATTCATAAAACACCCTAAATGGTTCGAACTTGTCATTTACAAGTGCCGATTTAAGTCAAAGTGTCCCTAAATGGGGCAATGCAATTTATGGGCCAGCTAACTTTGATTAGATCATTTCGAGTCAAAATGCCAATTTTGAACCTTGGTGCCCTGGATTGCTTTTTTCTGTCAAATCTCTTGCACGAGCCATGTACCCTTGTTATTTGGTGTTGACATCATAAATGAGATAACGGCTCTAACGCATCTAACATCACCTTCCAATTCTTTCCAAGTCAAATTACAACCCAGTAATATGACTTTCTGACCATTTCGATTAATTGAAAGCCAATTTCCAAATAATTGCACAAATGTTGATTAACCTTATTTAAGGCTAATTAATCCAAATCAAGAGCTTAAGTGGATTTTTCATGAGAGTTGTTGAATATTTCTTTTTAAAAATTTATTTCTATTAACCGCATCACTTAATGACATCATCATATGGGGTGGCATCCATAAACCATAAATGCATAAAATATCAGGATTATGGGTCTCCCATGCCTCATTAAGACTCTACATGCCTCTTAAATGCTCCTATATCCCAAATATTTATAAGGGATATTTATGGATTTAATTATATAATTGGATTAATTCATGGCCACACATCTCAATCTTGACATGGACAGTCATGGTTTATCCTGATCAATCTCAAAAATTTATAAATAGAAAGGTCATAAACATCATTTTTACGCTTGATTTGTGCAAAGTTATAATGTTAAATTGTCTCCACAATCCTTTGCATTTAATCATTGATTTTATTTGCAAGCTTCATAGATAGGCTAGTTTAGTGATTCCAAATCATGAGCCTAGATTTTATAAGGTGTTCTTGAGACATTGGAGGAGTTGGCCACCATTGTTGTTGAAGACAAGAGCTCTTGATCAAGGGAGAACATGCTTTTGAGCCGCATTTGTATGGTAAATCCACTTGGGAAGGTAATATGATATTGCTTTCTTTCAATTGTTTCTTACTATTAATTGCAATTTCCGCATGAATAGATAGGCTTAATTCGGTTTACTCTTATGCATTTTTCCTTTGACTTATTGGACTAATGTTTGACTAATCGTTTTATGTAATCCTCTCTACACTCTCTCTTTTGCCTCTCTTTTTCACCTCTGTGCTCCTTTACCCAATTTCATCAACTAGGCCAATAATGTCTTATGGTGACCCCGTAAACGGCTTATGACGCCTTGTTTCTACTAGAAACCTTTGTATGCCATTGATCAAGTCGATGACATCATCTATATCTAAATTTTGAATTTTAGGATTTAGATCTGTATTTATAGGGTTCCTAATTGTCATTTCACAAAATATAGACATCCAATACACTTTGCTCACGCATGCAAATACACTTATAGGAAGAAGAAGAGGAATTAGGGCTAAGGGGCTTACACTTGGGGAAGACAAGTTAGCAAAAAAGACTTAATGATATCAAGAAGTTGAACCAACAAGATACCTAACTTGGGAAAGACAAGTTAGCATAAGGACTTGGAAGATATCAAGGAGAGAAGTTGAACCAACAAGATACACCTAGTCTTTAAAGTCTCCAACTTGTACCCACTTGGGTCGTCTTTTTTCCACCTTGATTTAACATACAACCATCTCTCACAAAGTGCCACGAACCAAATGAAAAATTATTGCACTAACAAGTCAACCCAAGGAATCCTAACCCTATACTCTTTTCTTTTCTACTTTGGCATTACATTGGTTCATTTTATGCCTACACATGCTTAGATTAATATATGTTTATCGATACATTAATATCTTTGCATGGTCTCTATTTATACCTCGTGGTTATCATTTAATGATACCTTTACAACCATTAGTTTAGAGACCTCATGGTTACCACCTAATGGCATTTTACTTTTGATTGTTTACACCTCTCATTTACCATCTAATGACACCTTGGATCTAGTTAGGTTCTATGCTTGCTATTATTTGTGTAGATTCCCCCTTTAGATCCTTTACAACCTCCTTGCTCATGGCCTTTGTCCATAGTCTCAGATCACTTTGTTGACCGACATCTTGTATGTGTGTTGGATTTAGTATGGTCTGTAAATGCACTAAAATGTTCGCCCAACTCCAAACAATTTTCTTGCATTTAGGGGAACAGTAGTAGCATTATAGGTTATGTTATTACATTGATTCCTCTAATTAACCAAATTTGAATCATTGGCATTAGGACAAACCGTGAACCTGATTCCAATGATAGACTAGTGTGTTTGGTACCAAAAAAAGATATAACTTGTAGTAACTACATCACTTCCAACAATTAAAAAAAGGGCCAAAATTAAATATTTAAAGAAAAGACATGGAACATTTATTACTACAAGATCTTATTAATGTGTGCCACTCCAAAATTACTGATTCTTCAATCAAAGCATTGTACAACGCCTTTACCTCTAAAGTGTTTGAATGTGTTCATAAACATTCCTACCCATTCCCTTTCAGTCAAACTTGGCCAAAACCAATCCTTGGTAGGACAATGATTTGAAAAGTATTAGAACATTTACAGTTGAGTTTGACGTTTAATATTTGGAATGGTATAAACAAACTTTCTTCATCACAGCAGATGACTGGGGAAAAAATCACATAGGCACAGGAATCATGGATATTATTTTGGCATCAAAGAGCTAAGAATATAAACACCTAAATTGACTTTCATTTGAAGTTTTGTTGTTCATATATTGGTAATAACTGTTTTTTTGGCCGTATTGTTCCTTCTCAGGTTGGGCACGACAAAGAAACATGCGAAACTAGCTATTTGATACTAGCAACTTCTAAGGGACCATGATAACTTGATGACAACCAAGAAAACCAAAAGAGCTAGGGAAGCAACAACATAAATCAGAAGCAATTGAAAATATTTCTATTCTTAGGTTTGATGGTGTCATGAAGTTATCAAGTCAAAGGCTTGGATGGGCAAGTTGTCCTATTTTTTCCAATTAAACTATGGGAATCTTTAATCGTCAATGTTTTTTGTTAACCAATGAACCCGAAAGAGTTGTCTAAAATACGTGGGTGCATCTCCGATATGAGAGATGGGTAAGGAGATGTCTCCCGAGACCAAAAGATCTCATTTTGAATCTCTCAAGTCTCTCAAGACATCTCCCAATGTGAAACAGCCGTCTCATGTATAAAAACTAAAAAAATTGAAGGGTTAACGATGGCCCACCACGAACTCTTAATCCTAATCGAACATTAATTCACCCATCAAACATTTGTTCAATCAAAAAATTTCGCAAAACCCTAGAAAAACGCAACGACGAACGCACAAACACAAGATCCGAGAGCTTTTTGGCTTCTAGTCGGTTTCTCTTGTTAGTATGGATCAAGTCATGCGTGCTCCAATTTCTTTTGCATGCAGAAGAACTAGCACACTGGCAGTGGACACGCACAGCAAATTTTTGTAACTCTAGAGTAGAAGAACCATATGTCTGCCATCATAAATGGGGATCCATACTACCAATGTCTTCTTGTGCTTCCTTGAGGGAAAACATACCTTCTTGGTTCTTGAATGTAGTCAGTTGCCTTCTCACCTTAGGCTTTTCATTTTCATTTTGAACCAACCTATCTATTGTTGTCAATACACCATTTTTTACCTCTTCATTTGAATCATGATCCACCTCTATCAACTTAGGATTTAAATAGCAACCTGCAGCATGTATAGGTCGATGTAACATGTTCCATCGGATGTTCACAATGTCCCAAATACGCTGAACTTCATCACACTCACTGGGAGTGTTTTTTTAATTTGTTCTTTAGCTTGCTCCATGCCTTCATACACAAAACTGATACAAGGCTTAATGCCATCAACCAATCTCAACAAGTGGACAAGTGGCTCAAACACTTTAAGGGTCTTTTCAGCGCCCTCCCAAAATGAACTGCCCAAAATAATTCTCTCAATGTCCTTTGCAGTGCTTTCTTTAAAAAGCTTAGATTGTACCCATTATTCACTAATCACAACTCTTTGAAATGCTGTCCTCTCCTCCACCTCCCTTTGCAAAGTGATAAAATTAGATGCAAACCTTGTTTCAGCGGGAGAAAGAAGTTCCCGCTTTGCATATGAGCGATACAAGCTCAAGGTCAAGTGGTGATTAAGTATAAACTTAGATATTTGTTTCCCTTCTCTGACAACACTATTTACCCACTCCAACTTTGCAAGATCTTCAAGTAAAAAATTCAAAACATGAGTTGCACATGGAGTCCAAAATAAATGAGGAAACCTGTCTATAAGAAGTTCCCCTGCTGCTTTACAATTCGCTGCATTATCTGTAATAACTTGGACAACATATTCTTCTCCAATGTCTAAAATAGCGAATTCAATGCATTTGAAAATGAAATCTACAGTCTTCACTTCATTGCTTGTATCAATTGATTTGATAAATATAGACCCTTTAGGACATTGAGTCAATATATTGAGGGGCCTTCTCTTTGTGTCGGACCATCCGTCACTTATTATAGTGCACCCTGATTTTCTCCAAAGCTTTTTCATTTTATCTAGTTCACTAGATATTGATGTCACCTCATTTTCCAGCAGAACAGTTCTTAGGCTTTCAGAGGATGGCATTGTGTAACCTTTCCCGAAATTGGTGATCCCCTCTACCATTGCTTTTGCATGTGGATTTCGAACAACATTGAAGGGGATGGCATTTGCATAAAAAAACCGGGACACCAATTTGTCTACCTCATGTTTTTCCTGTGGCTTCCACATGGGTTTCAAAGAATGTTGTGACTAGGACATTTGATGTTCACTTTGACTAGCTTCAGTAAATGTTGGGGAATGCGTTGAGGTAGAAAATGAACCAAACTGTGTCAAACTGCGTTGAACTTTAGCCCTCTTTGAAGATTTAGACACTAATGCAACTGTCTTCAATTCATATTTGCTTCGGATTTGACTGAGAAATTGTGCATATATGGGGTTATCCGCTATCACTGGGCAAATCTTCACATCCGGACCTCCAAGATAATGGTTCCGAACCCTTGTTAGAGTCCTTGTGATATTGGAATCACAAAGAGTGCATTTCATATTTCTGGGGTTTGCATATCGCTGAATAATATATTTCTTCTCAAGCGGAGTACTTGCCATGATGATAGGTTGCCTTGCAAAAGTTTTTAAAAATAATTAACACACATTTAAAAATTGTAAAATACTATTTTTTAATTTAACTAAATGACGTAGTCATATATACTATATAGTATATACAATACAAATATAGAAATATAAAAATAATAAAATTTTAAAACAAAACATAATACTATAAAATTTAATTTTAAATGTATGATAGAAAATATAAATAAAATAAAATAAAATTTAAATTACTTAAATAATTAAAAATAAAATGACCAATATAATAAAATTTAAATTTAAAAACATATAAAAAAAATATTATAATTACAATTTATAAAATATACATGTAAATATTATATAATTAATTTTAAATTTGAAAAAATATAATATAAAATAAAATGACTTATATGATATAAATAAAATAAAATATGAGTATGACTTATATAATAAAATTTAAATTTGAAAAAAAAAAATTATTAAAATTATAATTTATAAAAGATAAATATAAATATTATATAATAAAATATAAATTTTAAAAAATATAAAAAAGTAAAAATATTTATTATAATTATAATTTATAAAATATAAATGTAAATAGCTAAATATTATATAATAAAATTTAGATTTTAAAAATATAAAAAAATAAATAATTTATTATAATTATAATTTTATAAAATATAAACCTAAATAATAAATATAATTTAAATTTATTATAAAGATATATAATAAAATTTAAAAATAAAAAATTTAATATTAATATTATAAAACATAAATCATATCTGTATTAAAGAAATATAATAAAATTTAAATTTAAAAAAAAAATTAAAAATATTTAAAATTAATATTATAAAATAAAAATACTATTTACATTATATTTTATAAATTATAAATAAATAATATTAATACAAAATAAATGATATTAAATATAAAAATAATATTATTATATAATAAAATTTAGATTTTAAAAAATATAAAAAAATTAATATATTTATTATAATTATAATTTATAAAATATAAACATAAATAATAAATATAATTTAAATTTATTATATATATCTTTAATAAAATTTAAAAACAAAAAAAATAAGAAATTTAATATTAATATTATAAAATATAAATCATATTTGTATTAAATAAAGATAATAAAATTTAAATTTAAAAAAAAATTAATAAATATTTAAAATTAATATTATAAAATAAAAATATTATGAACATTTATATTTTATAAATTATAAATAAAAAATATTAATACAAAATAAATGATATTAAATATAAAAATAATATTATTATATAATAAAATTTAGATTTTAAAAAATATAAAAAAATAAATATATTTATTATAATTATAATTTATAAAATATAAACATAAATAATAAATATAATTTAAATTTATTATATATATCTTTAATAAAATTTAAAAACAAAAAAAATAAGAAATTTAATATTAATATTATAAAATATAAATCATATTTGTATTAAAGAAATACAATAAAATTTAAATTTACAAAAAAATTAATAAATATTTAAAATTAATATTATAAAATAAAAATATTATGAACATTTATATTTTATAAATTATAAATAAAAAATATTAATACAAAATAAATAATATTAAATATAAAAATAAATATTAAATAATATTATTATATAATAAAATTCAGATTTTAAAAAATATAAAAAACTAAATACATTTAATATAATTATAATTTATAAAATACAAACCTAAATAATAAGTATAATTTAAATTTATTATAAAGATATATAATAAAATTTAAAAATAAAAAAGTAATTTTAAAATTAAAATTATAAAATACGAATACTATTTGTATTAAATAAATATAATAAAATTTAAATTAAAAATAAAATAAAAAATATTTAAAATTAATACTATAAAATAAAAATACCATTTACATTTATATTTTATAAATTATAAAGAAAAAATTATTAATACAAAAATAAATATTAAATAAAAATGTTATTTACGTAATAATAAAAAAAATAAAAATATGAAGTAAATAATTTAAAATCTATTAATAATAAATAATAAAAAATATTAAATAAATAAAATCATTAACGTGTTAAGTTTAAACCCTAAAACAGCAAAAGCCGACCTACCTCACGCTGCCCAGTCGCGACTGGTTCGATTCTGCCTCCTCCGCTCGTCGAACGTCTCACAATGCTCTCTCCCTCGCCGCCGTGCCGGACCTCTCACAGTCAGTTGGAGTTCGTTGGAGCTCAGCAATGAAAATGATCCCAACCACACTCAATCTCCCTGTCATGTTTACTTTTCTCGGCGCTCACTTCTTTCAATCAGCGCTCAACGAAATCCTTTGGTGTGTTTCAAACATCAACTCGCACCGTTTAAATAACTTCGACCGCACTTTTTAGGGTTTGCAGGGGAGACAGTGGCGCTTTTTAGGATTCGTCGCTGCATTTTTCTAGGGTTCCTTGAAAATATTTTTAAAGTTTTTGTTTTTTAATAATAAAAAGACCCGAATCCTGCGGATTAATCTGGACGACCGCAAAAATGCGGATCATTCCGGATTTGGCCGAGATTCGGCCGAACCTTGTGACTATGCTCAAAATGAGCATAACAGCAAAAAAAGGGCAGAAGTAAACAGTAATTCAACGGCAAACAAATATATTACGACCATTATTATAGATATTTTGACTCTTATCATTAAATGAATCAGAAGTCAACTGTGGAAACTTAGATTCTGGTAATTCTAGAATCTGAAAGTGAGTTGTTTATTTTTATGCAAAGCCAGGGAGCCTCCTGTTTGCAGTTTGTTTTAGGGCTGCAGCTGGTAACCGTTTAAACTGGGGATGACGAAACACAACAGATGCAAAACAATGCCCATAAAACCATAAAAATTTTGTCCAGATCACAATGCATTGGTACCGGTTTGACCAAATAAGGCAGTGGTATAATGGCCCTTGCATATCACCCCACATGTGACCAAGTGGAGAAGGCAAATGTAGAGATCAGCCTGAATGAATTTTGACCTTTTTGTTCTCCAGCAAATCTCCTCTAGGCTGTGTGAAAGGGCAGGGAAATCGTAAGATCTTTTGATGAGTTGTTTATTTTTATGCAAAGCCAGGGAGCCTCCTGTTTGCAGTTTGTTTTAGGGCTGCAGCCGGTAACCGGTTAAACTGGGGATGACGGAACACAACAGATGCAAAACAATGCCCATAAAACCATAGAAATTTTGTCCAGATCCAGCCAATCCAGTCTACAATGCATTGGTACCGGTTTGACCAAATAAGGCAGTGGTATAGTGGCCCTTGCATATCACCCCAAATGCGGCCAAGTGGAGAAGGCAAATGTAGAGATCAGCCTGAATGAATTTTGGCCTTTTTGTTCTCCAGCAAATCTCCTCTAGGCTGTGTGAAAGGGCAGGGAAATCGTAAGATCTTTTATTTCTAAGTTCATAGTGATATTAATATTTTCTAGGTTTACTTTGTTTTAGGAATAACACCAGTTCATAAACCATGCAAGTTTCTTGTATAGATAAGAGTTTGTTGGATGTTCCTTTAGTATCTATTTTTGCTCACTGAATTTCAAGACCCGTTAAATAATTTTTGTCATTTATTTATTTCTTTTATCATATTATGAATTAGCATATTACTAGTTGGATTTCTGATTTATGATCTTTTAAAAAATTTAAAGACTTTAAAAAAAGTTTAAAAATTTGTCTTTAATTACTACTTTTTATTTGAATTCGCAATAGAGTAATATTAAAAAAATTATGCGGTCAGAATATATGGAGGCAAAGAGGGCGCTAATTCACTACAGAAGTTTAGTGTAATCAGACACCAAGGGCCAAAGGGACTATGGGACTTCAACTATTATATGCCAGCTTTGTGGGAAGAATTTCCGAGGCACTTATACGAGGGTCAAGGCCCAATTTTCAAATAAAGAGGAAAGGGGTTGAGGTTTGCACTGAGGCTGAACAAGATGACTAGAAGATGAGGGTTGAAGTTAAAGTGCCTCAATTTTTCTCTCGCACTTCAATATCACCGACAACTCAAAGCCAGCTTTGAAGAGAAAAAAGAGAGCCAAAATCAGAAATAGATCTAACCTCTAAAGACGTGGTGTAGGAGGTGTAAGATGTGGGATCTTCTCATAAGAGACCGCATGTCGACAATAGGCCAAACCCCATTAGAAACCTATATGATGTGAGGGGTCGAGATGCAATTGTTGTAGCCATTGCATGCTTTTTTTGTGCAAGATATATCATTTAACATTACTTTCTCCCCTTATTATGAGTAGATGGTTCATGCTATAAGCGATGGACTCTATGGTATAAACCATTTGGGTCTGAGAAACTTCGTATAGTTCTTATTGACAGGGATAAAATACGAATAGAGTGAATAACGACACCAATTAAAAAACTATAATATACAAAGGAATATAGCCATTGTGATGGACAATTGGACTGATACCAAAAATCATCCACTTCTAAACATTATGGTAACTTCCACAGCAAGACCTTGTTTTTTAAAGGCATTTGCTTATTCGAAGCAATAGTTAAATACAGAATTCCTTTATAATCATGTGACACCATTGAAGAGGTCGGGATATCATGTGTTATCCATGTTATTATAGATGTTGCCTCTATTTGTAGAGCAGGAGACTTGTTAGTGCAAAAAAAAACATGTATTTTTGATGCCATGTTGTGTGCATGCATTGAATAATGCACTCAAAGACATTGGCAACCCTGAGTGGATTTCAAAACTCATTGGAAACGGCAGAAAAATACAGATGTTCATATGCAATCGTCGCTGATCACAAGCCATATATTTGAAATATGTGAAGGTGGAACTCCTTAAACCTTCTAATACACGGTTTATTTTTCTAATACTTCTTGAGCATCTTTAATCAATCAAAGAGAGATTTATGTTCCACTATAGTAAGTGATGCATGTGCAGCTTGGAGGTGAATATTTGTCAAAGTTGTAGTTGAGGTGAGAGTGATGACCTTTGATAACCCTTTTTGGCTGATGTTCATTTCACCGAACCCATTTGTGATGTGATCCACATTGCAGATTTAGAAAAGCCACATTTGAGGAAAAATTATGAAGAAATTGAATCTGTGTGTGAAAGAATCAAAAGAATCACAAACATATGGGACCTTCTATATATCCATTAGCAAAGGAAAAATATATGGGAGATGGAACAAATTGAACACACCTCTACATATTAATGCTTATACTTTGAATTCAAAGTGCTATAATGATGAAGTCATCAAGAAGAAGCCTCCTTGCAATGATAGAGAGGTAATGAAAGAATTTTGGGTTGTAGTGAGGATGATCTATGACCAAAGAGGGGATACAACAACTATCAGACTTGATGGTCAAACTTTTCTCGTGGACATAGTGATTCTAGTAGCATGGATGCCTTTTATGTTAGGTGTATGAAAAGAGATCCAATAGAGTGGAAGTATAACCATAGCTATGAAGCACCTAAATTGCGATCATTTACAATACAGTTACTCTCACAAGTAGCTAGTTCTTCAGCTTGGGAGAGAAACTGAAGCACTTATGGTTCCATTCATTCACTTAAAAAGACTTTACTAGAGTCAATGAAGGTAGAGAACCTAGTCTGCATTCATAGCAAGCTTTGGCTTTTGTCTTGTATAATCCAAGGGTATAAGGAAGTACCCTGAGCAAAATTGGACCAAATTCCAACTAATGGAGAGGCCCTCGCCTTGGAGGATGAGGTGGATGGAGTAAATAGAAGCCAAAGCTTGAGAGTACCTAGAGAGTTTCCTATCAAAGTATTTGGAAGTGGACATCATAGTTGATGTGAGAGTTGAACATGTAAAATCCCCAACTAATAGTGACTGAAATTTGTCTAATTTTTCTGAGTTTGATGCTTGGGAATTTTGTCAAACACTTGCTGGTCTGTATTTTCAGTTTGCTGGTCTAATTGATTTTCAATGTGTTTTGCAGATATTTTTACTAGTCTTGAACAATAGATTGATAAATAAACAAAGTAGACAATGTAGCAATAATAAACAATGCAAATTGTAGCCAACTCAATGCCTTTTAATTCAATTTTCTGAGTACAAATCAGTCTGATATAAATGTGCTTCAGACTTACAATAAAGGGCAAAATGATCACATACAAGCAATAAGATAAGAGGACCCTGATTACAAATGGTGTAGATGAGTCCCCTTCAACACGGAATGATGAATGCCTCCAAATGATGTAAATTTATGAGTTGTCTTCAGACTTGCAGAGATCATATCAGACCCTAATATGGTCACAAATCATGCACCAAATGCCACCAAACTGAATGGGAAGGTTCCTTGAGGCTGGCCGCTCCTTTTGGGGTGTGTGTGATATTTTTTGGAAGCCTCTAAGACCAAAATCGACCCCTCACTAAGTTGCAGACCTGAACTTTGTTGGAGGATGAAATATAAATAAATTGCAATGATATAGACCCCCAAACTGCCCTTAATATCTTCCTCTATCCCAAGCGCTCCTCCTCAAATGGTTGGATGTTGGAAATATGGCTTCATCAAAGCAAATCGAATCAATATGTGAAATCTGAAGTAAATTTGCAGACCTGCAATTCTTCAACAATGGCCTTCCAAACTCCCACGAATTGCTTCACAAGTGCCACCAATGCCTTCTATAAACAAGGCCGATCCCAAACAAGGCTCTAACAAGTCCAAACTCCCTCATACATGATCAAATCGAATTCTTTCATGGCTGCCATGTAACTTGCAATATTATTTCTTCAAAATTGGCCTTAGGCCACAAATTTCTGCCCTAGTGAAGTGACTGAAATATCACCTCCAATCTGCAATAATTCAGGTGATATTTCACACCCTCAAAATTGCTATCTGTGGGAGTTTTCGTTCCCAAAGATAATCTGATTATCTGCAGATCGCTTGGCTCCACAAATACTCAAGAAAAATTCACCAATCAACAATTCATCAAATCTGGATGCACAAATGGTGAGACCTCAAGGTCTATTTATGTTTTTCCTCTAGAGGTCGGCCTCAATAAAATAATATTATCCTTTGACTTCTAGAAGATTCCATAATATTTAATCTTTTTGCACTTTATAAAATATTAAAATATTATATTATTAATAAAGTGCATCTCAACATCAAATTATAAAATAAGGTTTCCATAAATAGAAATAATAATGAAATATAGTGGAAAACCTTACTCCAATCAAAACTGAGCCAAGTAATCACCAAGTGACTACAAAAATGACTCTCTCACCATGCCTCAGCGTACGAGAGCCGTTAATAGACTAATCCTGCTGATATGTCGATGTCAACTAGAAGGGGACATGACAGTCCGCCCCTCCTGAAATTGCTTGTCCCCAAGCAATCTAAATTCAGGATGCTGCAGGATTTCCTCACTCTCCCATGTCGAATTGAAATCAAAAGTATCATTGATATTGGAAAGAAATGTTGCGCATGTTCCTGATTCCATATAGTACAGGTGTGCCAAGAAATCAATTTCAACATCCTCTGCGTTCTTATACAAACGAACTACCTGTGACACCCACGGAGAAAACTGTTGATATACTCCACTCCCAACATCTCCTTCAACATAATCTGCAAGGCAAATATAACATTGTGCTGCTTCCTCGTTTACATTGTCATTTTTCTCAGGGTTCTTGTGATTCCTAATGGGAAATGAATCCACAACTGCCTCAAGTGCTGGGAGTGAGACAAGTGATAATGAGGTTGACTGTGAAAGGGCAACTAACTGTCGATGAATCTCGTCTAGTACCTCAAACAATGCTTCTGCAAGCATAACTATGCGAGAAATGCTTGCTCGTGTGCTTGTCTCTTCTGTCATCACATACGCCTCACAAGAGCACCGACCACCTGCATGTAGACCAGACGCACAAAATCTTGGATGCCCAAGCATGCCATCAGAACTACCACGCCATCTTTGCAAAGCCCAGACCTGGGATCTAAAACGCCATCTCCTTTCCTCTGAATCATAGCTTCGGCCAGTATTGAGTCCCTCATCTTCAATTACATCATAAATTCTCCACTAAAGTCAAGAAGCCACCTATCACTTGAAGAACCAAGATCGTCAATGTCTTCAATTGACAAAAGTATAGCTGGAGCCAAAGTCCACCTTCTAGAAGTTGCGCTAGTCAAAGCATCCCACAATCTCCTCCGGCTATTCCTTCTTGCCTCTTGACTGCTAATATCTCTAATTGAACTGGATGTGTCATTGGAAGATAAACTCGATGGCCCTGCATGAGGCATGTTTCTGGTCTCTGATTCTCTAAACTCGGAATTCCTTCTAGCAAAATTTTGAAAAACAGACTCTTCAAATATCAATGGCCCTTCAGCTGGTGAAGAATCTGAAACTACAGAATTGGAATTGTTATTGGAGTTCTCATGCTGCTCATCTAGATTCCGAGGGATTTCAATTGATCCCCCTATCTCCACTGGTAAAGACAATGCATGTTCTCTAAGGGATGTATCAAGTTGAATTGGTTCCTCAATTCCAGTAGAAGATTCACCTTGTATATCGCTTGAATGGACCAAGTGAGTGTTGGTTGCTTCTAGACCCACTGAAGATGTTTCCAAAGTCATGCCAGCAGTGTCAGAACAGTAGACATCCTTGGCTCCACTTGACTCTCCTAAATAATGACCCCTAATTTCCAGACTAGGATCTGAGGTGTCACTGCTTCTAGGATCCAACAGTCTTTCAGAACACCCACTCGTACCATCTCTGGATGAACTGCTGCTTTAACCAGACTCACCAGTTGCAATTCCACTGTTTCTTTCTCCATTTTCAAAAGTCAGTATTGCAGTATGAAAACTCTTATCTGCTGCAATTTCACTTCCATAACCTTCATCTTCTTCATGTACTGTAAGGCTTCTCTGGCTTTCAACTGGAGGTTCCTCGCTAAGCACCTTCGTATGCTTAATCCTTAACTCCTGGATATCAGGATGGTACTCTGGTTTCTGTTGTTCCCCTGGTGTAGGCATCAACACACATTCTGCTGCCCACTCTACCATATCATGTCTTACTAGCCTCGCCATTCTCCTGAAAGAGATCATCCTGAAACTAGAGTCTCGAATTGCCTTAAGAACATGAGTCTTTTCATCAACCTGAAAAGACATCTCCATCTCTCTAAGATCAAGGGTGAACTTCCCAATATCATGTAACCATCTCATGCCAAGCACCATGTCAGTATCACCCATGTTCACTACATAAAAGTCCGTCTTGAACTCATAGTTGTTCAATCGTATGGGCAAGTCTGAAATTCTCTTCTCACATTTGAGGGTATAGCCATCTGCAACCTTAACCCTTATCCCCTCAAATTCCTCTGTCCTGATGCCTCTCCTAGCAACCAAACGAGCATCAATGAAGTTGTGAGTTGCCCCTATATCGAGAAGAGTGATTATATTTTGCCCTGCTAAGACCCCACGCATCCTAAATGAACCCTCTTGTTGGATGCTAGTGATGTGTGCATCAAGTTGCCTCATTGCTCCATGTTTTTCTTCTTCCTGCTCTGCTCCTGAGTCTTCAGAATCAGATTGCTGATCTGATTTTTCTGATTCAGAGTCTTCATAATATGCCCACATTATTCTATTAGCCTTTCCCTTTGGTCTCAAGAGACAATCATGATTTGCATCATAAGGCCCCTTACAATAGAAACACAACTTCTTCCTTAATTCATTGAGTGTGTCACGATCCAAAGGTGTTGCTGATTTGTCCTTGAAATCTAGATTGTTCTTCTTCTTAGAAAAAGATTTATTATCTCGATACGAAGAAGATCCCTTTGATACAAACTTATTCTATGGTGTTGACAGTTCTATACTCCTAGCCTTCTTCATAGCCTCCTGAAGAGGAGGATCAAAGGCTTTTATCCATCCTCTCATAGGCTCCATTAATCCCTTAATAAATAGGACCACCAACCGTCTCTCTGAGATGTTAGGAACCATCACCGATAATTTCTGAAAATCTCCAATGTAACTCTCCAACTTCCAACTTGCTTGAGTTGGGCCAAATCCCTGAAGTAGGATTCTGGATCTTTCCTATCAAAACGTTCCACAAGTCTGTCCACAAACTCCTGATAGGATGTAATCTGATTACGCTGTAATGTTACCAATCCATGATACCACCATTCGTCTGCTGCTCCTTCCAAGTGCATCGTGGCAAACTTGATGGCTTCTTCTTCTGTCATGGGTCGAAGAGCCAAGAAGGTATCCAACTTATGAATCCATGACTGTGCAGTAATCTTGCCACTACCATCAAACATGGACAATGTGAGCTTATTAGTAGCTTGCTTAAAGTCCTTATTCTGATTTCGAGGCCTCCTCTCCTGTCGAGACCTGTAGTAGTCAATCCTTGTTTGTACAAAACAATCAAAATGCATAAGCCCTCGTGCTTCTGGTGTCAATAGTTGCCATTCATCATGAGCAACCATATATGCATCTGCGAAGGTAGGCTCCTCAGCATCTTCAACATTCTCTTCTACTGCACGTTCTTCCCTCAAGAAAGTGGGTTGTGTAGGTCTATCTGCAGTGCGGGAAGATGCTCTTAGTATTCTCCTTGAACCAGCTATGCTCCATTCATCATCATGATCTTGAGGCTGCCTTCTCGGTAAGACCAACTGCTGTAGAGTGTTTTCAAGCCGCTCAAGTACCCCAGATACCTGCTGTTGTCCCTCCCTTAAACTCCTAAAAGTATCAAGTACCTCTCTATCATCATTTCTTCTTCCATTTCTAGGAGGACTTCCTTCTCTTCTTTCCTCCATAGGGCCACCAATCTCTTTATCGCTTGCTGCTACAGCTACTGATAATGTGTCTTGTGTCTGCTTCCTTTCTTCTCTAGCTGTATATCTCTTGGTCCTGTCACTTTGTTGCATAAATGAAGACAATTTCTGACCCAAAGGATGGCAGGAAACCGCTCTGATACCACTGTAAAATCCCCAACTAATAGTGACTGAAATTTGTCTAATTTTTCTGAGTTTGATGCTTGAGAATTTTGTCAAACATTTGCTGGTCTGTATTTTCAGTTTGCTGGTCTAATTGATTTTCAATGTGTTTTGCAGAGATTTTTACTAGTCTTGAACAATAGATTGATAAATACACAAAGTAGACAATATAGCAATAATAAACAATGCAAATTGTAGCCAACTCAATGCCTTTTAATTCAATTTTCTGAGTACAAAACAGTTTGATATAAATGTGCTTCAGACTTACAATAAAGGGCAAAATGATCACATACAAGCAATAAGATAAGAGGAACCTGATTACAAATGGTGTAGATGAGTCACCTTCAACACGGAATGATGAATGCCTCCAAATGATGTAAATTTTTGAGTTGTCTTCAGACTTGCAGAGATCATATCAGACCCTAATATGGTCACAAATCATGCACCAAATGCCACCAAACTGAATGGGAAGGTTCCTTGAGGCTGGCAGCTCCTTTTGGGGTGTGTGTGATATTTTTTAGAAGCCTCTAAGACCAAAATCGACCCCTCACTAAGTTGCAGACCTGAACTTTGTTGGAGGATGAAATATAAATAAATTGCAATGATATAGACCCCCAAACTGCCCTTAATATCTTCCTCTATCCCAGCCGCTCCTCAAATGGTTGGATGTTGGAAATATGGCTTCATCAAAGCAAATCGAATCAATATGTGAAATCTGAAGTAAATTTGCAGACCTGCAATTCTTCAACAATGGCCTTCCAAACTCCCACGAATTGCTTCACAAGTGCCACCAATGCCTTCTATAAACAAGGCCGATCCCAAACAAGGCTCTAACAAGTCCAAACTCCCTCATACATGATCAAATCGAATTCTTTCATGGCTGCCATGTAACTTGCAATATTATTTCTTCAAAATTGGCCTTAGGCCACAAATTTCTGCCCTAGTGAAGTGACTGAAATATCACCTCCAATCTGCAATAATTCAGGTGATATTTCACACCCTCAAAATTGCTATCTGTGGGAGTTTTCGTTCCCAAAGATAATCTGATTATCTGCAGATCGCTTAGCTCCACAAATACTCAAGAAAAATTCACCAATCAACAATTCATCAAATCTGGATGCCCAAATGGTGAGACCTCAAGGTCTATTTATGCTTTTCCTCTAGAGGTCGGCCTCAATAAAATAATATTATCCTTTGACTTCTAGAAGATTCCATAATATTTAATCTTTTTGCACTTTATAAAATATTAAAATATTATATTATTAATAAAGTGCATCTCAACATCAAATTATAAAATAAGGTTTCCATACATAGAAATAATAATGAAATATAGTGGAAAACCTTACTCCAATCAAAACTGAGGCAAGTAATCACCAATTGACTGCAAAAATGACTCTCTCACCATGCCTCAGCCTACGAGAGCCGTTAATAGGCTAATCCTGTTGATATGTCAATGTCAACTAGAAGGGGACATGACAGAACATCAAGTAGATCAAATACGAAAGAACATTAAAAATGTATCACATTTTGCAATTTTATTTTTTGCATGCCAATTTGTCAACATATTAGTATGTACTATTGACACTACTTAAGCATATCTTAAAGTAACTAAAACTCTCCCTCTATCTCTATAGAACTTTCAGGCTCTTCTTTTTCATCCATTTCAATTTTTTACCCTCTAATTTTAAGTTCTTTAGTTGGCAAAATCCCACATTTTTATCTATCTTTACCATAGTTACCTAAGTGTTGGGGACGGAGAGACGTGGAAAAGTAGGGACAGGTTTTCCGAGATGGCAAAAAAATTGCTAGATTTTGGGGACAGCAGGGGGACGGCTATGAATATAATATATAAAAAATAATATTTATTTTAACTTTATTCAATGAAATTTAGGGGTTTAAACTTCATTTAATGTTTTTAGGGTACTTATGAGATTAGCGTTCAATGTTTTTGTGGAAATAATAACTTTTTTAGGGGCGATGTGTTCTATTTCAAAGTTAAAAAATCAGAAATTTATAATAAAAGAAAATGGGGACGTCCCCTCCAAGTCCCCAAGTCTCCGAAATGTTAAAAACGTTCGGGACGTCACCAAAATCTAAGGGACACATCCACGTGTAACATTGATCTTTATTATATATATTTATTCATTTCATGTGTACATCTTGAGAAGATATCATGCAAGCTTTATATGAGGCTGCCTTATCCAAGGCATCTTATATATGATTCCAACAAAAACATATTGAAGAAGATGACTGCTATTTACGAAGGGCCATCAACTGTGGTTTAGAACTAGAAGTGAACTGGAAACACAGAAGCAGCTAGAGGACTTTGAAGAAATAGAAGACAGCTTGAAGGAGTTACAACCTCTTGACTTGATCCTTATTATTGATAAGTAAGCCAACCCATTCCCTCCTAATAACCTTGGCAAAGAAATTAAGGCACTAGGGATGTATATATAAAGCCAATGCCCTTTTCAAGTTGCTCCCACATTGTATATCTCAAATAAATCACCAGCATGCTTTGGTATATAAGTTGATAGATGAAAATAAGTTCTTTGAAGAAGAGGTTCAAGAAGTCCAATAGGCCATATCGGTAAGGCAGCTTATTTGAAATTATGATGACATCGGTTTAAGCCCCGCTAGGGATGCACCTCATTAATGGGGCCACGATGATCCGGGCCACCCAGACGAGGCTGTTGCAAGTCCCAAATGACTATTTATGGAAGAGATATCCCTTGTACATGGCTTCCAAGAAAAATTCCATCCTATGTTTAAAAGTGTATCCCCCCCTGCATTAAAGAAGACAAAAGTTGTGAGCATCCTAAGTTTACTTGTGTGTTTACCAATTTACTAAACAGAAAAAAGTTCACAAAATAACTACCTGAATCAACGATAGGATGAAAACACCTATATATCCGAGCAATGAATTTTACCAAGATATTATTGAAGAGCTGACCCCTTGTAAAATTCATATCTCATAGGCCTTTTCAGAGAACCCAATCAATATTACCATCCCAACAACTTTATCCGAAAGATGATATTCGAATGTACCTTAATAAGAATGAAGATAGATCTCACACTCCTTAAGGGAACATGATTAGTTTCTAGGGAGAGCGTAAGTTCTGCAAATTTTTGAGACTTGAGAGTGCTACCATATGGCAGGCATCTATCAGTCTGCAAAGTCGAGGGAAATTAAAGATTTCTTTTCAATGGCTAAAATTCTTAGTTCGGGATTAAATTGGGTGTTGACTAGTTAGTGCATGTATTGTGTCTCCCTTCTTTACTTGTCTGAGCAACCATTGGTGATAAATAGGTGCCTATGCCCACCTGCATCCATGAGTGGGTGATTCCCTTATAGTCAGTAGAAGAGAATGATTCATTTGCAATATCCAAGAAAAAATCATCTCTATATGTACAAGTGTCTATTGTAATGTACCTCGGCAATTCTTCTCTCTAGTTTCATTTTTTCAACCCTCCTCTCTAATGGGCACAACGGTCCTATCTCTCATAGGGAATTGATTCTTGACCTAGGCAAATCTAGCAGCTGCCTTGCTGTTTTGGGGCAACTATAAAATTGCTGGATTTTAGAGAATCAGTACTTGCCTCTAACAGCTACCACATATAAAAACATTGAACAATATCTTTGGTTGAGCCAGAATGGGAGGAAGATATTTGGAAAAATAGGCTAAGGAACCTATAAATTTCTTAGCTAAATATTTTCATTTGCCACATGATTGGTACAATACAATGTACCGCACATCCCTCCGAATGCACTATTGAGTGTTCTTAATAGTTATGAAGCCCCCTTTGTTGATTGACATCACCATTGAAGACACCCGAGTTCTTGTTGTTCGTAATTTTTTTGAGAAATGACATTATTAGTATTAAATTGAAACAGAGCAGACAGTGAACCTCAAATTGGCCTTGGCCTAAACAGGATAAAATATAAGCAAAGATTAGCATAAAATTGAACTGGAAGTTTGGATAGGCAATTTAGTTTTCTTATAACTGTCACAGCCTTTTAAAAAGAAACATATTAAAGGAAATAGGAAAGAAAAGCCAAGATACTATGGACCTTATAAAATAACATAAGAGTAAAACGAGTTGCATATTCCCTTGAGTCTTAAGCTACCAGCAGGAACTTGGGTGTTTTAAAAATTTAAACGTTTCTTATCTCATGTTTGAAAGGAGTAGAACAAATTTCAACTTTGCAAATATATTTCCACTTGCATGTGTGTGTGAAGAAATTAGAGACGATGTTTTCATGTTTTCTCAGAGAATTTGTGTGGTAGTCGATGAAAGATCAAGTCCTTGGCCAGGTGCTGCATTGATTTTCGAGTATCTTAGGCCTGTGATGGCATCTACAACCTTCCAAGTAAGCCTTTTTTCTTTATCTTTGTAAATTTCAAAATGTTACTTGTGCCAATAAAGTTCTGTTCTGAGGTTTTTATAAATATTTCAGTATTCTTGTTTACCGAATAGTCTAGGTCTTGAATCTTTCTCAAAATATTACAATTCAATTTCCAAAATATAGATCTAAGATATTCTATGTTGGATTCAAGATTTTCGGCTTTCAAAAGTAGGATTTTTAGTTATATTAGCGAATTTTCCAGTCAGGAACAGAAGTAGCTCCAAATGCATGTCTGCAATGCAAAATTTGACAAAAGACCGAAGACACTTGACATGTAGAAGTGGCAGAACAGAAGCCTAGACAATAGCAATCTTTAAAGTATTCTTCGAAGGGAGCCTAGACTCAAATCCTTAATTAATACTCAAACGACCAAATGTGTGCCTGCAAGGCAAAATATGAGAAAAGAGTCAAGACTGAAGACACTTGACATGTACAAGTGGCAGAACAATAGCCCTGAAAATAGCATAATCTTGAAAATGTTCTTCAAAGGGAGCCAAAACTTCAATTCTCAATTAACACTTGAATAACTCATGGGATTTAATGCTTATTGATGACATTTATATCCCTAAATTCTAGGATCGCCTCATAAAGCTAAAGACAGTAGAGATCGTAAAAGGAGTAAAAAACAAAGAGTGATAGCAAACTCTATAAATGTTATATTTGTTTTCAAACAGGATTATTTCCATAACCAGGTAATAAATCCAATCCTCAAAATCTAGTTGGACCTGTTCACTCTCCATTCTTGCTAGCTCGCATAGTAGCAGAGTCACATTCAAACTTGAGATTTGATACCATCATCAACAGCTTTTTTAAGTTTTATAAGTATATTGCAGCTAGTTTCAAAATTTAACTGTCACTCATAAAACCTCCTAATTTTAGAAAGGTGTCGTTGATGTGTACAAATTTCTATTTACCATCAAGTTTACTCAATACTATAAATACTCATCAGGAATAAATATTCACTTCTTTAGTAGAGCGTAGTAGTTGGCTTCTTACAGAGTCGTTTCTTTCCCCATTTCTGTTTCATAAAAAAAAAACAGACCAGAACACTGTCATCATTTTTTTGGCTGTTTTAAATTGGCGCCAAATTCTGGAGACATGAAGGCAACTAATAATATTTGCCCATCATCAAATTACCAATTGACAAGCAAACTTGGACATCAAATCTCAAGCAAGGTCACGTGACTCTAACTTGACTCTCACAAGTTAATGCCGAGTCCTCACTTTGTCACTTGTCAAGTTAAAAGTCACAATTCAACCCTTGCCTTCCTTTTCAGCTTTAACTCCTGTTTTCTGCTGTTTCACTTTTGAATGTCATTTTCTGACTTGAGACCAATCTTCTTCCTCCGGTAACCAAAATTTTGCTGACAATTGCAGATTTCAGCATTTTATAAATCATTTCCAGCCTAAAGACGAAAAAAATCATCTGTGATGATGAACTGGAAATGATGGTGATTGATAACTTTATTATTGATGTGGTGGTGTATCATGTAACGATTAATGTCACGAGTATGGTCCCTATCTATGTTGGATGTCTATATAAATAGATTTCTTATGTAAGATTTGTGTTTAATTTGTTCTTGACCAATTTTAAATATACTACATTCTTTGTTTTTATGCATTTCTACCTGAGTTTTTGCCTAGTTGCAAGTTGTTCAAATTTGTAACTCGTTGGCTTGCTTAGTTTTTGCCAAGACCAAGTAGGAGTGTGGGTAGTACACTAAGTTCTCATTTGGAGTTCAGTGTGAGTAATATGTATCTTTGGACTAAATGTAATTTTGAGTAATAAATATCTCTGAACTAAATATAATTTTTATCAGGGGGCACTCTTCTGGTATACAATACATAGTGGCCAGCAAGCCATGAAATGGAAAATGGCAGGTTGTAATATTGGCATTCATCTCAGTAACACCTAACTTTGATTATAAAGAAACAGTTATAATAACAAAGGAACACCAGTTTCACAAAATCCCAAAACCTCTTTTTGACTCGGATCAAGGAAAGTGTTAATTTCTTTGGTCAATTTAAAACCTTGACAGCATTGATTTTAAATAAATGACTTGGAAGCAGAAAATGGGGTCTCATACTAAATCATTTCTTAAACAGGTAAGCTATGGTCCCATGGAAGGGCGCTTGCTGAAATTTCGCAGCAAGTGCACCTGAGAAAATTTAGGAACATTCCTGGAAAAGAAAGGTTGGTATTATAGTCGAACAGAATCAACAACTGGTGAGACAAGCTTGAATTTAGAACAACACTTACATTGGCAATAATCACAAGGCAAGGAAACCCACAATGCACACAAGCACCTCTAAGCAATGCTAGTAACAAAGAGGAGGGTGATATCACATCACCAAGAAATTTCCACCCAAAAGTATGTTTCCAGACTGGAAAGTTTTTTAGTGCATGTAGTGCCTTGTAAACCTTCATGGAATCTACAACATTTCTCTCTGCTGCAAGTTTTCAAGAAATTTCATTTGAAACTAGCATTAAATGTTTTAGCCACACTTGGAAACCACTGATCCACAAACTTAGTCGAAATTAGGGTCGTTTCAATTGAGTAATGATCTAGTTATTTTATTAATTACTTAATTCATTCTGAGCTGATTAATCCCTTTAAAAAAATTTCATTTTTTTTATGTTCTATCCTTTTTGGCCAACCTTTGTCCTTGCACCCCACCACCCCTCCTCATTTGTATCATGAAGCAATTTATGAAATTTGGACTTCTTTTTCCTTAAGCACTGGCTTCAGTCTCTTCTCCCTAAAGATGGATCCAATTGGGATCCAAAATGTCAAACGAAAACATTGTTAAGCAGTTGACTCCAAAAGAATTTTATACAATAAATGTCTTATTTAGAAATTACTTGAAAATGTACACCAAATAGGAGCTACCATCTGGGAATGCATGTAATAATCACATGAAGAAACCTTCAGCCCCACCTCTCCAATGCCAGCTGAAAATCTTGCCGCAAGGTCCTATGTTCTGGGACAGATCTCAAATCTTATTGTAACAAAAACTATAGCATTGCATGGAGCCACCTGCAGTAGAAAAACTGGAGATCGAGCCACCTCCATGAGACTGCATCCTTAACCAACCTCAAAGATAATGCAGGGATTTGAAAAAAATAGTACACGCCAAGAGCAATTTAAAAGGCAAAACATAATCATTTCATAAGCATCAAAACATTCTATGTCCATCATTATTCCAGTTGATGTATGGCAGTATGCGACGGATCAGAGCATAGATGTCTCACAACCCGCAGGCAGTTCTTTGTACTCCAATTTGCAAATGCTGCAAACAGAAGATATGGCAAATAGTTCTGATTTTCTGATTCCTTATTGTGCAGAGGAGGTTCACAATATCATTGGTGGTGACCGTTTAGTTTCTCAAGGGATGGAATCAGTACCAGATAATAACACAGTCGAGGACCCTGGTAAGAAGTGGGAGGAGAATTTAGTTAATCTGTCCAATCATATTTGGATATCCCCTTTAAGCACTTAGAAGAAAGCTTTGGGTCTTGCAATTACACACAAATACATTACAATAGAGAATTTTTTGTTGGCATTGGGAACGTAGTGAGATTCCTCGTGAATGAAATAGCAGAAAAAAATACCTAGTGGCTCTTAGATATGCAAAATCGTCCAAAAGCAACAACACCAAAGAATTACATGCCCTAAAAAGAATTAATAATCATCCAGATTCTTGGTCACAAATGCAGATAAGGAGAATGCCATTGTAGTTATGAATCAAGTCAGATTATTTCGATAGGATGGAGGGACACTTATAAAATATTGGAAGCTACAGAAAATTCGAGAAGAATACAGTCTCAAAAATTGTAAAGAGTGTAGCAAAAGCTATTAAAAAACTTTCCTTGAATGATAACTTCAAGAAGAGAATAGTACTGAGCAAAGAAATAACTCCAAGACCTTATGAAGGGCCCAAAATCCACAAAGAGAGGGTTCCTTGAAGGACTATAGGACACAACGGATTCTCCAACTTATGTGTTGGCGGCCTTCTTGGCCATAAAGCTCAAGCATTTGGTGGGTCAAACTTCATCTTTCATTTTGGACTCAGCTCATTTGTTAATTTTGTCAAAGGCATGAAATTGTAGTAAGAGGATATTGTACAGACCTTTGAAATGGTTTCTCATTTCATCAAAACCCTCATTAATGTAGCAGTTAATGTGGTCAGAATACACACAGATGATGAGATGGCTATTTTGGTTGAACTATGTTTAAGACCCACTTTCTTCAGTTTTGGAGGCAGCTTTTATGAACAACCGAAAGGTGAGGCAATGGGCTCCCCTCTCTCTCTTGTATTTTCCAACCTCTTTATGGAACATTTTGAAGAGTCTGACCTCAACAACTTCCCATGCAAGCCAAAAAGGTGGAAGTGATGTGTAGATGATGCCAGCTTGAATTGGCCACATGACAAGGCAAAACTTGAGGAGATACATGCACACCTCAATAGCATTTATGACAGCATTAAAGTCGATAAGGAATTGGAGAAAGTGGGGTGTCCTCCCTTCTTGGTTGTCCTCAAAATAAAAGAAGATGGTTCCCTTGCTCAACATGTTTACAAGAACGGAACACACACAGAACTATACTCACAGTCCTCTTCTCATCACTGCCCAACACAGAAAGTATGGGCTCTCAAGACCCTTTATACTGAAGCTTTAATAATTTTGGACGCGGATCATTTGGAACAAGAGAAGAGGCATTTGACTAAGATTTTTCAAAAGAATGGCTAGAAGGGTGGGAAAACTGCAAGGGTTTTCTGCCATGTTGGGAGTGGACAGGTGCACCTACAAAGATATGAGGATAGAACAAACCAAACTCAAGCATTCCTTCCATACATTGAAGGTATTTCCAACAAGATAGACACAATTTTAAAGCATCAATGCATTAAGACCAAGCTTCTCCCTTAAAACAAGTTCAAGTGGATTCACAAGTCTTCAAAGGATCATCTAGAGCCTGCTATGCCCTTAACCTACAGCATGTATTGGGATATGTGTGGCTGATTTGTAGCTAGCATAACCTTCACTTAGTCATATGATCATTTCTATATCTTTATGTCAGTGGTAGGGTCAGCCTATGGCGTGTCCATAGCCTAAGTAAGGTAAATATAGGAGGTAGTGGTTAGTATTAAATCGTCATATTGCGAATTTTGTTCTTATTGTAAGGTCGTGGGGGTTGACCCCTTGAAATAGTTCATCATATATTCAAATGTTTTGCTTTGATTTCAATCATATATTGTGATCTATTGTTGTGATTCTACTTTAGTGGTATATTAATTTCATTACAAGTGGTATCAAAGCTTCGAATTGGGAAAATGTGTGGTCAAAATCCTAATTTTGAAGAATCTCATATATCTCGCAAACCGGTGCGATTTTTTCTACAATTGTTTTACCGAAGGAGGATAGTTATTTATGGAAGCTACAATAAAATTTTCAGCTTTTTGTGATCATTTTGTGTGACTTATAATGATTTTAGGGTTTTTCATAAATTCACTCCACGGGCCGCAACTTTATGAGTTATTATGATTTATTTACATTTTCAAAAAGCTCACAAAAATTTATTAGGGGTCTACTCTTTCAAGTTTTAGATTTGAGGCCAACGTCATTCTAAAATCATCGGGTCAAAGTTAGGTCAAAGGTGAAAACCAAATTTTGTATTTTCAAGCCTCAACTTGATAGGGCCGCAAAGTAGAGGCCAGAGCAAGAATTCGTACACACCAAGGAAACCTCCTTACAAAGAGGAGACAAACGGAGTTTGGATTAGGACAGGCCTTCTAATATGGTGTTTTCTTTGTTGAATGACAAAGTGCACCATCTAGATGAGAGTATGTGCAACATGCAATCTAAAATGAAAGGAGATATAGCTAGCATCAATACGCAATTGGCTTCTCTCGTGGATATCGTCAAAAAGCTACTAGTCTCACAACTAACTCAACAACCTCATATACTAGTCACCAATGTCCTGACCTATCAAGGTGGATTTGTAGGACAACCTAGCTCTGATCCAAATATTGTGTAGCCTCAACCCATGGATAGCACTAATCCTAGGCCTCCGATCCTACTACAGATGGTGAATAAATATTCAATAGTTTTTTGGGGATATTTCGAAAGAGTTCCCATCTAAAAGAGATACTTCTTCCAAAATGTCTCCATTCAGGGCATTTTATGGTCACCATCCATCACCTCATACTTAAAGGTAAAACCACGAGTTCAAGCAATAAAGGAACACACTCAACACCAACAAGAGTTACCTCAATCAGCAAAAAGGCACCCAATATTTCATATTTCATGTTTTGGCCATAATATTTCCACCCAAACAGAGCTACCTGAGCTTAATGAAGAAGGAAGAATCATCTTGGAACTAGAGGAGATTGTTCAAAATTGATTCAACAGGTTGCAGACAGGGGTGATCACCAAGTATCTTATCAAGTGGAAGAACCTACCGACAGAGGATGCGACATGGGAGGACAAATATTTCATGCAAAAGATCCACAAATTGTCAAAGTTGAGAACAATGCTTGTTTGAAGAGGAGGAGCGTGCTTTATTAGAATATGTGTGGCCAACTTGTGGCTAGCATATCCTTTAACTTAGTCATATGATCATTTCTATATCTTCATATTGGTAGTAAGGTCGGTCTATAGAGTATCTATAGCCTAAATAGGGTATATATAGGAGGATGAGGTTAGCATTAGATCATCATATTCAAATTTTGTTCTTATTGTAAGGTTGTGGAGGTTACCTCCTAGAAGCCGCTCATTATATATTCAGATGTTCTTCTTTTCTTTCAATCACATTGTGATCTATTGTTGTTACTCTACTTTAGTGGTATAGTAATTCCATTACAGAGCCAAAGTTAAAAAGTGGGGTCTATAGCATTCAGTACTCGTGTCAAAGAACTTACATTAGTGAAACACATAGATCCATTCAAAGAAGGATCAAAATGCATAATACAAATATTTTTCTCAACAAGGTAGAAAAGTAAGCCTTAGCAAAGCACTCTAACTCTACTAAATGCTTAATATGTATTAAGAAAGTTAAGTTCATCATGAAAGGGGTTCACTAATACAAACGTTTTCTCAATGAAGCTGTGGAGATTGCCATAAATCCACACAATCTAAACAGGGATGAGAGCTTGAGCTTAAGCCACTCATGTAGATGCATCATCCACAAATTGACACGGATTCCTAATCTAGGAGGAAGAAGTAATTAATGTATAGATCAATAGGCTACAACTAACCATTGTAATGGCTAGTTTCTAACAGCCAATTTAATAATCTTTTCATTTGGTGGCACCTACTTAGCAACTTGTATGTGTGCTAGAGTAATCTATATAAGGAGATCTATTTTGCAATCCTAACACGTCTTTCAACCGTATTATGGATCATGTGGTGTGATCCGAAACATCGATAGTATTTAGAAAAATTCACACTTTTTTTCAAACATCTCTTTGTTTAATTACTAGTACACATATCTTACATACATCTATCTGAAAAGTGCCGAGAGATATCAATTTAGATGCACATATCTTGGATTTGTCACATACCACATTGATTAATGACTCCGTTACCTTCCCTAAATTTGCCTCTAATTGATGATAGATGACCTCAATCTAGCTACACCACGATGTTGGTCTCAAAAACATATTTCTAAGATAAAATGGGCTCCAAAATCCACCGCATGCCCAAGATATCACTTGAAAAAATATTTACAAGAAAAAAATAGGCTTCAAACTCCACTATATGTGCAAGATATCACGAATTTTCAACCACCTTCTCCAAGCAAGAACCAAAAAAATGTATGACAGTCAAATAGACAACAAATTTAAGGTAAAACTGCCTTATGACAATAAAAAATGGACTTCAAATTTATGGTTAAAAATGTTTATTGTCATCTCACACTATTACACTCCACCACAAGCCCTAGCTGCCATTACAGGTTACGTCTATCTGCATAATTATGGACTGTGGAAGTCTCACATCTCTAAAATTCTATCTCCAACAATATTTCATTCTCCTATTTCCTCCTCTCTCCTTGCGATTCCCCCCTCTATCCTCCCTTGAACAAGAACACCATGCAAAATTATTTACTCTTACCTAATTTTAACAGCAGTCCTAACAATAAAATCAATTATAACCTATACCCAACATTCACAGATTTTTATGGATTAAATTTGGAAATCGGGCAATTTAATCAAAGGTGTTGAAATTTACTCATATTAGCCAAACAAATTAGTACAATTTGAATTTTAGAGAATTTATTATTTGTTGTTCGAATAAAATCAAACCTTTAAAATTGAGATTTCAAATACTTTTGATGTTCTAGTTTTCATAAACATACTATATTTTATATGTTTTGACATCTTACATAGTTTTCTGAGCTATTTAGTAAGGTTTATCTATTTTGGCATATTTCTTACGTTGAAAATCAAAATAATAAAAGAATGCAAATTTATATTCTTCAAACTAAATCATGATTTTTATTGACTGGATGAACTTGTTTTGAAATTTATCCTCAACAACCACAAACACAAATCTGACCAATGTGACTTGGATTATAACTATAAGCATAATTAAACAATCTTGATTTTTATTTGGCATTGTTAAGCATCTATAAAATTACTGTTAAATGCAGAAAAAAACTAGTTTAAAAAAACAATAAACTCCTTTCACATGTTCCTGCATCAAACTAGCTTTAAAAAAAATAAGAGAGAGAAGAGAAATATGATAACTGACCTGCAAAGCTTGAAGCCTTCGAGCATGAAAATACTTGGAGGCTCTCCGTTGTTTACCTCCATGACAGCAACTCTTCCAAGGCGCCATCTCTCACCTTCCTCCCACATTGGCCTCAATTCCCTCCATTTCCCACTGCTGGCGCCAAGAATCTCTCCGCCTCTGTAATACTCATCAATCGGCAAAACCCCACCAACGGTCTTCGAAACCCCATACCCTCCCATAACCCAAAAATCATCCTCCACCACAAACCCCACACAGCCTGACCGAACACTGGGCAGCTCATCTTCAAAAAACCACCTATCCTTCTCAATATCATACCTGATAAAGGGGAAATATCCCATGACCAGAAACAAGATCAAACACAATAATATAAATCACCAAAAATAAAAGCACGCATCCATACAACTCTAATCCGCAAAAAATCTCGAGGGACAGAATTCATTTGTAATTTCTTTGCTCAATTCTCAAGTTACACCCCAACTTTTGTCTACCAAACAATTAATTTCCCATCTCTAAAGTAGATAAGGCTATATTCCTTTTCTAAGGGCAGGGTGTTCCATGCAAGGGGTTACTGCAACTATTCATTTGATGCAGCTGGTCTCATGTAACTTGTGCAAAATTTTAAAAAAAAAATGCCATATATAGAATCTTCCTCTAAGACTATTTTTTAGGAAGGGGAATTTGAGCAATGGGTACCGGTGGGAGGCTACAACTTGGCAGTACCACTTCATTTCAGGAAACTTTTGTGCCAAATGGCAGGTACACGAAGTTAAATAAAATTATATTAATTTTCTCTTAAAAAATTAACCAACAGTTATTTATCCAAATTCTGAAAATGCTATAACAGAATAGAACATATATAATCTTCTATGGAACCATTTTAAAGGGGAAAGCCCCTGAAATTTTTCAGCAGCATCTGCTGAATAAATCCTACAATGTCCTCTCCATGGAAGCATTAAAAAATATTACCACTATCTTTCCTTGTTAATATCTTGCGTGTATTGTCATAAGAGAGATATGACTTACTTTTTGTAATGCATTAAGCTTTAATAGTTACTAAAACATACTGAATTACAGCTACTATCCGTAACTTGATTTATTAGAAGTGCAGTGATTATAACATGCCCCCGGAATACCTTTCCACTGACGAGATCCTGCTTCCTCCAGCACTGAATTGCGCATGGCGCGACCCTCCGCCGGCTACAAGAATGGTGTTGTTGTTATAAACCCCGCAGGCAAAGCTGCCCCGTGCATTCATCATGCTGGATCGCCGTTCCCAAAGTGATCGCACCAAGTCGTAGCGGAAGACCGCACAGGAGGACAACGGCCTCTCCATGGGGGAGCTGCGGGCATCAAAGAGCGAGCCCCCAATTATATAGAGGTAACTGCCCACTGCCACGGACACAAAATTCGTGAGTCCGTACCTGTATACAGTTATGTACTGGTGTTATTAAGCTATAAAAAAATACTTTATTTTTGTTACAAATTCAAACCTCGTGAAGTTATAGAATAACGAGTGTTTTAAAATTGGCTAGATCGTACCTGTAAGGGTCGCATGGCATGGGCGGAATGAGCCTCCAGGCGCCACTCCGCGGGTCGAAAATCTCACCCGGGGTTAGAGACGGGTCATCCCTGAACAGGCACAGGAATTCCTCAAATTTACCCCACTTTTGACGCAGATCGAACAGAAATTGAGAATAAAATACAGCTCTCCAGGCCTTTGAGACGGACTTCAAAAGCCCCTGCAGTGAGAGCGGCACGCAAGCTAAACAGAGGCAGGCCAAGTCGTTCGGGAGGCCCGGGATTATAGCATATTTGGAAAGATTTTTTTCACTAGAATCCGCCTCCAAAAGCATTGTAAAGTCGGGAATATGTTTTTCTCTCTGAGATTATTTTCTTCCGTTCTCAGCTATGCAATCTGCTTCAGAATGAAGCTCCGTGGTATCATTTAGATACGAATTTCTGGCAAGTCAAAATTCATAGGCAGCTGAAGAGAGCCTGGGGGAAGCCAGCCGCGAAATGGGGTGGAAATTTGCCAAATGAAACAATAGTGAAGTCGCGGGTTTAATTCTCATCATCAACAAAACGCCTGGAGCTGGAGGATCGCTCGGGTTGGGTTTTGCCTCACGTTTCCTTCAAATCCGACTGTCGACTACGGTGTATGCTTTATGGGGACCCCACCGGATGGTGGACTTGGTGCTCTAGAGTCGGCCGATTTAACGCATAGTAACTTCAATAGATTGTTGTTTTAAGGAACATTTGTTTTAATTAGTAGTTGTCACGAGGGTGCAAGGAATGTCGCAAGGAATGTGTTTTTTTTTTTTTTTTTGAATTTTTTAATAAATATTTTTTTATGCATGAAGTATATTTTTAGAGTAAAAATATTATACAAACGTGTATTTTTTTTAATTTATTATATTTATTTTTTGGGTGATATTTTTAGTATTTTTGTTGCACGCTACACTCAACATTTTGAGTACTCTTCTAAACACATTTTCAGGGAGAAAAATATTTTTTGTTGAAGATGCAAGTTACACTAGTTGGTGATGAAAAGGTAAAGTTATTAATACATGTTGGCTTTCGTTTCCATGATAGATGCAATACAGAAATAAATTTTATGTAGACTTTCGTAATGTGTTGTAGCATTGAGTGTAGATTTAGTGTTGATAGTGTTGTAAATGGAAATTTGAGCACAATGGATTTGAAATCATGCAAGTAATCTAAATCTACTCAAACATCAAACTACCTAAGTAAGATCTAGAGCCATTAGAATTAAATGCAATAGATGAATTCACAATTCAAATTAGCGTTATAATCCTAAAACTAAATGCTCTAAATCATGATTAAAAGGAATATGAAAATAAGAGGATTGGATTGATTACCTTGGACTCATAATCTAGTCATGGTAATTGCTTGATCAAGGATATTGGATGGATGATTGTGATTGAAGGATTAGATTGGCACGAAGACTCTCCTTAGATTTCTAGTTAGTTTCCATGGAGGAGTGAGTTGTTTAAATAGAAGAAGGGGGAAGGATCAATGGATGAAATTCAAAGTTGGTTTGTGGAGATCAAGGGTTGGGGATTTTCGAGGAATCTAAAATTCCTTGGAAGCCTCTAAATTTAGAGGCTTCTAAAGAAGAAGGGTGAGAATTCTACAAAGAGGATTCTACTCTCCTTAGATTTCTAGTTAGTTTCCATGGAGAAGTGAGTTGTTTAAATAGAAGAAGGGGGAAGGATCAATGGATGAAATTCAAAGTTGGTTTGTGGAGATCAAGGGTTGGGGATTTTCAAGAAATTTAAAATTCCTTGGAAGCCTCTAAATTTAGAGGCTTCTAAAGAAAAAGGGTGAGAATTCTACAAAGAGGATTCTAGAATCCTCTTTGTAGAATTAATTAGGATTAAGTAGGGGATTAGATAGGAATTAGGTGGATGATTACGGACTAGGGGTGTAGGAGAGCCTAGGAATAGACTTAGTAGGTGGTTAGGTGGGTCATGGCAATTTAAAACTCTTAAATAATATATAAGTGGGATTAGGAGAGGATAATGGGGATTTGGGATAATTAATGAAGAAGTGGGATGGGACTATGATTAGTAAATGAAGAGATATTGAGGGGATAAATTAGATAAATGACTAAGAAGGGGGGATATTATGACATGATTAATTAGAATAAATGAGATAAGCAGAATTAGTGTTGACTAATAGTAATATTAGTGACGATAATGTAGGTGAGCAAATTTAAATGCATACATTTTGCCCCTCTTTGAAAGGATATTGCGAGTGAAATGAAGTGGAAGGAGTAATAGTCTTTTAAAGAAAAACTATTTCATGAATGAATGTTAGTAGATATGACGTTAGTGGATATGATGCCCCCTCGAGGGGACATGCAGGGAAGAATGAGATGGATGGCCACTCGAAAGAAGAAACAAGGGGTGGAATGCGATGAATGGATAAGGGGATGGGATATCAAATATGGAATAGAAAATGAAGAAGATGAATTCAACTTGAGCAATGAGCTACAAATTGATGATGCCCCTGGAAAAGACACATGAAAAGGGAATAAAGATGAAAAAATCATGATTATCAACACATCTCAAGGGGGAATCAACCGTAACATGATGATGATAAGATAAAAAGCCACAAGCTTTAAACGTATCCCAATCAAAGACACATGCAAAGGAGAGTTGTAGGCCAAGGTAGATAAGGATTAGAGAATATTAATGATGGGTGTAGCTCAAGGTTGTAGTCAAATGATACGATGAAAGAGATGAAAAAGAAGGATGATATGATCGAGTGACTAAAAAAACAAAGGAGAAGAATTAGGTGGCATTGCATCAAATCAATGATCCCAAAATATGATTAATAGAGTTACGGTTCATGTCATGCCCCAATCGAGGAAGGAAACCATAAAGTATAAATGATTAATTACCCAATCAGGGATGATTAATGGAAGAAAAGATGAATGGTATGATTTTGTCGAGCCCAATTGATAGGTACAGATGATTGATAAAAAAGATTGGAGAGATGATTGCGAGGATGGTGATTAATTAATATACTGATTGATGAATGATTAGTATAGCTCAAATATTTGACTGAAGCAAGACTTAGGGGTGACGAGGGATGATGAGGAAATAGGTGAGAGTGGTTGAGCTATCCTTGGGCACTAAAATGTGGCCAAGTGCTACCTACATAGTTTGGAAATATCTCAAGTCGATGTAGTTCTAACTAGAGGATAAATGATAATGAATGATTATTGGATGAAGATGATGAGGATTAGTGATTAAGGGATGATGTTAGTGAAAGGATATGACTCAGATGATGAGATGGGGATAAAAATTTGGATGTTAGTTGGATGAGTTGAGAGGATTAGATTAATGATGGGAAGGAGGATGGTTAGAAGATTAGATGAATGATGAGGGTGTAGAGGATCAATCCATCATATTTGTCATAAAGCTCATCATAGTATAAGCAATCAAATAAATATAACACTTGGCAGAATGCCCCATGATATAAGTACGATCAAGAAGATATCGTGTTAAAGTGCATGAAATGAGCAAGTAGTGAACTCTGCATCCTCGAGGGAACTTATAAGTGTGATTTTAGCTTTAGTAACCTCAAATCATCCTCGTTCATTTCTCGATATAAAAAAAGAGACATGATGCGTGTCATAGAAGCAAATATATACATGACAAAAGACATACAAACAAGTCACAACAGACAAACAATACACATAAGTATCTACATGCAATATCATAATGTCTTGTCTAATGATGGGATGAGCGATTGAGTGATGGGTTGGATTAGGATGATCATTATGTGATGGGGGATATAGGATAGACTTGGATGGAATAACAATTATGATTAGGATTAGGACATAAGTAAGGACAAGAATGTGGACATGGATTTTGAACTAGACGAGGGGTTTGGATGATGATTTGGATATGGAGGATTCAATAAGGATAAGAAGGCGGATAATGTGATGGAGGTGTGATAAGGTCTCTGAATACTGATTTGGTATAGAAATTGAACCTAAAAGTGGTCAGAGGGGGATGCGGTGATCTTGGATCAAAATTAGGATGACCAAGGATTATCAAAAGATAAAACCTTGTAAGATTCCAATCTAGCAAGAAGAGTAGGAAATGATGAGATCAAATACCTTTCACATTAGCAAAATAGTGATTGGATGGGTGATAGGTATGAAAAGGCATTGATAAGGAGTTGATGGGTGCTAAATTAAAATCTTTGACAAGGTTATGTGTGTCAATAACAAGTAGTTATAAGGATGATGAAGATATGGAGGGATGGGTGACCACTTAGATTTGTTTCCAAGACTAATGTTGTATCCAAAGAGGGGAAATATGAGACTGATAGCAGTTGTTGTGAAAGATCAATGACATAAGACAAGACACGATAGACTATTTTTGGATTTTTCAACTTTTATGATTTTTAGGGTTTCTAAAATATTTCACTTTTTATGGCTTTTTGGAATATGTATGTACACTATACAAACAAGGTTACTTGCAAAGGGAATACCAAGCCTAGAAACTAGGATAAGGATGGATGAGATAATGGATAGGATGATAAAGGGATGAGGGCGATGAAAAAGGAGATGAGGACCAAGGAAGAATGGATTAGGGATTGCCAATGACCACATCGTGAAGGAACCAGATGTCTAATTGCTTGAGTGTTCATTGGACGATATGCCAAGATGATTCCAAAACAATTCTCAAGACACCTTTTATTCCTTTATGAAGGTTAAGATGGGAAGGAATACATTATGATAGTGGAATGATGGATTGGATGGATGGATGATGTAGATAAGGTAGATGAGGGTATTGACAAGGGATGGGTTTGAGGATGGATTGTGCCACCAAGTGTTGAGGTACAATGCAGACAATAGATTATTTTACCATAATGTCAAAAACTGGTTTTCATCATGGTACTTGCCCAAAGTGCTAGACGACTAGTTTTCACCACTAGATGAATTATTATTTTTATTTTTTTTGTAATTTTTTTGACTTTATTAGGCATCTCGATTTATTAGATGTGGGAATGAGACGCAAGAATGCTGACACTAATTGAATTTTTTAGCCAACACCTATTCTGGAGATATGTTATGCTAGGACCATGTGACGGATGCTAGATTCTTGGATGTTCTGGTGGCCTGTATTGAATCTTGATTTAACATCCTCTAGACATTTTAGCTAGGTGTGTTTGTAACCCCTACAAGGGACAATGTTTCCCAAGGATTGGTGATATGGTATGGATGGGAGGATGTCGTGATTGTGATGTTGGGATATAGGATGTGAAGGAGAGATATGATCATGGTGGACGATATGATGGGATGGGGAATGGAAATGGTTTTTGACAGTTGCATACATCATTAGATATGGTGGAGGGGATTCTTTAGATCCATGCCATGAGACTAAGGGATCCAAGACCTTTTGATTTGTTGATTCTTTATTCTAAATATTAAGAGGATGGTCAACCATGTGATTATTACTTTTGACATTCTTTTGATTTGTTGATTGGATTTGATGTTGACTACCCTCAAGTGCTTGATTGTGGGCTTCACCAGAGGAAATTGATATTTGATTTAATAGATGATAAATATTTTGACTCTGGCATTCCCCTAGTGCTTGATTTTGGGCTTCACTAAGAGAAGACATTTTTTGATTAGGTCAATGATTTGACTTGTCTCGACTTTGACGTATGGGATGAAAGATGACTTTTGGAATATGGTCTTGGACCTTTGTATTTGTGGCACATGATGTTGAAGGTAGAGGGGAATCCAATGATATGTGATATTGTTTATTCCCTTCGTGGAGTGGGATATAGGGATTATGGAGGTGAGATAGATGATTAATGTTTTGTGATGGATTAAGGGGATAATAGGTGGCATAGTCCTCATAAGGGTCACTAGGAGCCCTAGCCTCAATGTCAGATAAAGTGTCCTCAATAATCTTAAAAGGATCACTAATACTAGTTGTAGTATATGCATCCAAGGTAGAGCTTACAAAAACTTGGTTACGATTTCATCATCCTGATTGGGATCTAAAGGTATGCCTAGTGACTAGTCATCATGCAAATTATGGGTATCTTTAAAATAAAAGGCATTATCATCATATGCTACAATATCTATGAGGGATGATGTTTCTAATGAGGAATCTGATTCGAATACTAGTGTTAAACATGACCCTGATGAAAATAACATTTGTATTGATTTTGATGTTGACTATGATGTACAAGAGGCAAGGCTGTGAGTAGAAGAGTGATCGTCTGCAAGTGACCTCTCAATATGGGGTTCAAGATATAATGGATGAGGGGGAAATGGAGGAATAATGGATTCAACAAAGATAGGCCCATGGAAGGTCTCATGAAATATGGGAGGATTCGGTGTAGGGAAATAGACACTTTCTTGATAGAGGATTTATCATATGGGGGGATCATGGAGGATGGATGTGGTGTCTTGATCTTGGCTTGGAAGGGGAAGGACTTGATCGAGATCTGAAATGAAATCTTGACATTCTTCTTTTTGTTCACCCAGGGATATAAATTCATCTGATTCATCCTTGATTACTATGTCACCATAGTCGATGAGGTCTTAGACATAGTCTTGGAAGTTATGACATGGATTAATGGTATGCCCCTAAGTTTGGTGATATACACAATATTGATTAGCTTTATATCCATGTGGCTTTGACTTAGTGGGATCGAGATGTTGTATGGGTGGATAGACCATCATGTTAGTGGCGACTAGTTGTTACAAAAGGGCTTCCAAGGACATAAGAAGGGGAGTATAAGGACCCACTTCACTTTATGACTTAGGTGTGGAAGCATTAGACGTTAGATCATATGGTTGTCAACGTGACTAGGTGGATGAGGTGGCTAGGATAGGATTCCCTTTGCTAGCGTAAGATAGGGTAGATGATTGGCTATGACTAGTGGATGGAGGATTTGACCAGGACTCACATGGATGGGTTTGGGTTAGGGGTAAGATGAATTGAATGGGATCGAGGCCTTTGGGAAATTGGACACCCAACTCAAGGAGTCACAAGAAAACTATATGCGGGTATTCATCAAGATACTTATTAAATTATGAACGAGGAAGGCCATGACTAGGATGAGGACTAGTGGATGGTGGAATGAAATGGGATGGGGATTAGGATTGATGGGGGACTTGCTTGGGAGGTGACTTTAGGCTTATGGGGTCAAAATCATTAGGAAGGTGGGAATAGGAATTCATCTTGATTATCTGAGATGTATTGATTGATGAGGGCAGCCATATTATGGAATGATGAGGTTGACCCTAAAGAGCTAGGGGATTGTGGATGACAAAGGATGCAAAATGTTGGTTTAGGCTGAATGGGAGCAAAGTCAGTGTTAACGATGTGGATTTCACCCTTGAAAGAAGGTTGGGCTTCTCTCTTCCACGTGGCATAATGGAGACTCCCCTCTTGTTGTGGGTTTGGCAAAATTGAGGGGAGAATCTCTAGATAAGGGCTAGTTCCCTTTGATGGATCTTTGAAGTCTTTTCTACTGCTACTAACAATAGGGGGTGAAAAGGGAGAAGGATACAACCAAAAAAAAAACTAATCTAAGTGGTGATGCACCAAAAATGATTGATCTACTTAGCTTTGACATACACTTTGCACCAAGAACAAGTTGATATACACTTTATTTGACACGAGAAACTCTTCTGCATCATTGTTTCAATAGGGGGTCCTCTAGAGATACAAGGAGGAAGAACTACCATAGGTTTTCTAAGACACACTATGGCAGCTTGTTCACATGCGCCTATACTCTGTTGTGGACACTTCTTGTTGACTTGCAAAAGAAGAACTCACAATACACTAGACATGCTAGAATCATTTTGTGAAAGCATGAAAGGAAATGACTTAACACAAGACAAAACCATAGACATATTCAAAAGTGCAAACTCAAATAGAGGTAAAAATGTTATGTCTTGATTTAAGGTAAATTCCAGTAGGGCTTCGCGATACAAGCTGAGAGATATCTTCCTTTACTAAGAGGTTGAAATATATAGCATAAAAGAAAAAGACTTTGGCACTTTCCAGAATAAGCAACCCATGTTGCGTTGAACACCTAGGGGGAAGAATTTAATCATGTTGGTGTCATCCTTCTAGAAAGCCCTGAAATAACCATGATGTAGATGTCGCAGGTCTTGACTTTGGTGCTTAAAGCATATTTAATGTCACTGTGAAAGCATGGGTCACTACAAATATCTTCTTGTGCCGATGCTTTCTGTGCCACCTAGACTATTCTATTTGCCCTTGCGCTTGGTTGGGTTCATCTTTTAGAACATTCCAAATGTTGTTGTATGTGTGCATGGCCATGTTCTGGATTCTCTGTTTTGTTCCCTCTTTCCTTGCTATTTCTTGTCTCTTTCTGGAAATTTTGAGATCTCGAGCTATCTTTCGTCTCCTCCTAGCTCTTTGGGCTCCTTTCTCAGTTGATGCATCCCATCAAAATTAATGTATATGGGCCCGTCACTATTAAAAAACCAACAGCTATTTCACCACCTTAAATTTGACATTCACATGTCTGTCACCAGACGTTTGAACCTCCAACGGCTAGTTTGCCATACTAAAATTGACGTGCTCGGGCCCATCATTACTTTGGTAATCCTTTGGATTTATGCAATTGAACCTTTGGCCTTATGCAATTGAACCTTTCCAAAGGGAAGGTGACCTTTCGAAAGAATGGAAATGGTCCCCTTTTGGTTGTTGAGATCCCTCTATAAGGGCACTTGCCCTTCGGGCTCCTTCAGACTCCTTTTGGTCATCTCAATTCCTTCAAAAAAAATGTTTGAAGGAATTCCTTTAGACATTTTGCCTGAAGGAAGCCTTTCCTTCAAAGTCTCGTATTTTTCTTCAAATTTCCCTCAGACAAAAGTCTGAAGGAATTCCTTCAGACATTTCGACTGAAGGAATTTTGCCTTGGTCCCTTGCTTGTGAATTTCTTCAGACAAAATGTCTAAAGGAATTCCTTCAGACATTTTGTCCAAAGGAATTCATCCATCGATTCTTCCTTGTAGTTTCCTTCGGACATTTTGTCCGAAGGACCTTTGCCTTTTTGTCGTGGATTTCCTTCAGACAAAAGTTTGAAGGAATCCTTTGCCTTGCTCACTTTTTTGAAAGAAAACTTTCCCTTTGACCTTCTCTTTAATCCCTCTCTCTATGTGTTCCCTGCCCTCTACAAGTGTTCCTTGCCCTTTGCAAGGGCACTTTGGATCTTGAAATGCCCCTTCAAAACTTTTTAATTTGGTCCTGCCACCGACCAAGGTTCCCTCTGAAGGAAATTTGTTGCCCTTTTTTGTGAACTGCTTAGACCATTTTGGGTTCTTCAATCACTTATACTTATAAAAGTAGACAAGTAATGTACCTGCACAACCCTGATTTACACTAGACTAAGCAAAATGACAAAACACTTGGCTTTTTCATGGAACAAGTCTAATAGGGGGTATTTTGCATAAGGCAACTAAGGGATGAATTAGCCAAATCATGGATGTGAAAGACTCTTTGTAAAAAAAAGGAAGGGGATTCCCAATTTGGTCTGCAAGACCAAAAATTGGTCAACACATTTGGCAACTCATAGGGGAAGCATGCCTGCTATGTTTGGGAAGACTGGTAGCCTCTAAGTCCATTGGGCATGGAGTCAGGATGGATCTTGGAGAAGTTAACAACCTTATAAGGAACTATGAACCAACAAAGATTTTACCTCAAACACAAAGGAGAACACACACAACAAAGGCTAAAAAACTACACACATGTGTGCAACAACACTTAGGGGAAATAAAAGACACACAACTGAAAGCAAAAATTATGTACAACTAAAAAGATACATTTGCCTCCCTCCTAGATGAAAGGGAAAACTTCTTAAGTCTCCTTCATGGCAAGAAAACTTATGGTGCCAAACAAGTGGTTGAATGGAAAGGAGATTTGGTGACTTGCTCTTATTGTTTGCCACCTTGATTGGCTTGTATCCAAATGGATTAGGGTCAAACATGCTTCCAACATATATGTATTCATCTTGCTCTTGGAAGCTTGCCTCATGCTAGCCCTTTATGCTAGTGTATCTCACCAAGAAGTCAATGGTTGTTGGTTCATCACCATAGGGATCATCTAGCTCATAACCCCCTTGATATGCAGCACAGATTAACTTGTTTCCTTCTACCTCATTGAAGAGATTGTCAAACTTATCTTCTGCTTCCTCATGGTTTTCTTGAAGAAGGGTGACTATTGTGATGTCTGAAATGAGATCACAAACTGCTTGCTCATCCCACATAACACCACGTTCTTGCTCAAGACTCTCTTCTTGAAAGCTTTCATCAATATAGACAAGCCTCTCCTTTTCTTGCTCAAAAACCAGAGTCTCTAGTTGTTCAAAGACATCCTCTTGATCCTCCTCCAATTCGGGTTCCATGGCATGGTCATTCTCCTCATCAAAGCAACAAGGAAGTTCATCAAACAAGGGAGGAGAGAGCTCACCATGCTTATTTTCCTCATCATCTATTATTGACAAATAAGGTTTGTCAACTTTTTCTTCATATTGCTGGAACATCTGCATGTATGCATGACCTGTGTCTTCTTCATTGTTGATGATATCTTCAAAGGGAGCATCCATGATGATCTCTTCCTCATTATCGTTCATGATAGCCTCTTGGGCAGCTTCAAATTGGATCCTCACTTCTTCACCTACCTCTTTCAAAATAGGTCCCTTCTTGAGAAAGAATGGAGTGGAGGGTTGATGGACAAACTCATGCAGAAGAGGAGGCAATCCTTGAGCTAGAATGGAATGATTATCATCCTTCGATTTGGCCAAAACTTCATCTATATCAGATGTGGCTTGATAACTCTCTTGAAGGAGTGCACATGGGGTGTGTTCAGACATGGAATCTGTTGTTTGGTCTAAACTGTCCATCACACCTTGGCTAAGGAATCTCATTCTGGACTCCAACTCTATAATTTGCCTGGCTATATTCTCTTGGGAGAGCCTTTCTTGGAGATCATGAGGATCACCATGAGCAGAAGTAGCTTTATCATTTCCAAGGCCCTGAGTTGGTCCATGGTATTCTCTCCTCCAACTTGGAATCTTGACATCATGTTGAAAGACTTTAGGAGGTTGAGGAAGACTAGTAAGAGACTATTGATGTATAGGAAGAGTTTCTAAAAGAGAGATGTGCTGGTTCATGGTATTCCCTTCAAAGAGGGATTCACAACGTAAGGAATTGAGAAGGGTCATTTTCATGGGAGGCTACTCTAATGCCCTTTGGTGTTGAAAAGATAGGTGCAAGGGATTAAGATCAAGAGTGGTTAATACATCAGATGAGCTAGATTAAGTGTTATTTGGTAGAAAGGATTTGGTGCACAAGAGGGGGCTTTCCTTATAATAGAAGGGGGTTGCATTGGAATGGGCAAAGGCACACAAGGCTGATTTCCTTGAATGAATGGACTCTCCCATTTTGCTACTTCCTTCTTCATGGATTGCAAGGCCTGGGCTTGCCTAAAGAAGCACTCCTCTTAATACATAAGCTCTTGCAGATATCTATTCTACTCCTCCAATATATTTACCTCCATCATTTACTTCTCAAATTCTAGCATTACTTCCCTTACACTAGGTGAAGGGCAACCAGGAGAGCTTCTTGAGGTGATGCCATGAACAACCTAAGCTTGATCAAAGTTATATGAAGGAAAACGAGGTCCATGCTACTGAGCAATGGGATTATACATACCAAAATATGATTTCTTGATGGCACCAGGATTGCTTAACCAGCTAATTCAACTCGGAGTCACCATTGGTGTTGGTTAAAATGCCTCCAAACGCTGATTGGTTGAAGAACACACCAAAAAATCCTTCAACTCCTTAGATAAACGAGTCCCACCGGACATGCCAAAAACTATTGATGCTGTGGATTGCACCCTTGAAAGAAGGTTGGGCTTCTCTCTTCCACGCAACACAATGGAGACTCCCCTCTTGTTGTGGGTCTGGCAAAATTGAGGGGAGAATCTCTAGATAAGGGCTAGCTCCCTTTAATACATCTCTGAAGTCTTTTACTACTACTGCTAATAATGGGGGGGGTGAAAAGGGAGAAGGATACAACCAAGATAGAAACTAATCTAAGTGGCGATGCACCAAAAATGATTGATCTACTTAGCTTTGACATACACTTTGCACCAAGAACAGGCTGATATACACTTCATTTGACACAAGAAACTCTTATGCATTGATGTTTCAATAGGGGGTCCTCTGGAGATATAGGGAGGAAGAACTACCAGAGGCGTTCTAAGACACACTATGGTAGCCTGTTCACATGCGCATATACTCTATTGTAGACACTTCTTGCGGACCTACAAAAGAAGAACTCACAATACACTAGACATGCTGGAATCATTTTGTGAAAGCATGAAAGGAAATGACTTAACACAAGACAAAACCATAGACATATACAAAAGTGCAAACTCAAATAGAGGTAAAAATGCTATGTCTTGATTCAAGGTAAATTCCTATAGGGCTTCGCCATACAAGCTAAGAGATATCTTCCTCTACTCAGAGGTTACAATATATAACATAAAAGAAAAAGACTTTGGCACTTTCTAGAATAAGCAGCCCATGCTGTGTTGAACACCTAGGGGGGAGGAATTTAATCATGATGGTGTCATCCTTCTAGAAAGCCCTGAAATAACCATACTATAGATATCACAGGTCTTGACTTTGGTGCTTAAAGCTTATTAAATGTCACTGCAAAAGCATAGGTCATATTAATGTCACTGTGAAAGCATGGGTCACTACCAATATCTTCTTGTGCCGATGCTTTCTATGCCACCTAGACTATTCTATTTTCCCTTGTGCTTGGTTGGGTGCATCTTTTGAAACATTCCAAATGTTGTCATATGTGTGCATGTTCGCGTTTTGGATTGTCTATTTTTTTCCTCTTTCCTTGCTTCCTCTTGTCTCTTTCTGGCAATTTTGAGCTCTATAGCTATCTTTCATCTCCTCCTAGCTCTTTGGGCTCCTTTCTCAGCTAACACATCCCATCAAAATTGATGTATGTGGGCCTATCACTATTAAAAAACCAATAGCTATTTCACCACCTTGAATTTGATGTTTGTGCGCCTGTCACCAAATGTTTGAACCTCCATTGGCTAGTTATCCATGCTAAAATTGATGTGCTCAGGTCCATCATTACTTTGGTAATCCTTCAGCTTTCTGTAACTGAACCTTTGACCTTGAGCAATTGAACCTTCTCGAAGGGAAGGTGACCTTTCGAAAGAATGGAAATGGTCCCCTTTTGGTCACTGAGAGCCCTCCACAAGGGCACTTGCCCTTTGGGCTCCTTTTGGTCATCTCAATTCTTTTGAACAAAATATCCAAAGGAATTCCTTCAGACAATTTGCTCAAAGGAAACCTTTCCTTCAAAGTATCAGCATTTTCTTTGAATTTCTCGTGGACAAAAGTCTGAAGTAATTCCTTTGGACATTTTGACCGAGGGAATTTTTCCTTGGTACTTTGCTTGTGAATTTCTTCGGACAAAATGTCTGAAGGAATTCATCCATCGATTCCTCCTTGTATTTTCCTTTAGATATTTTGTCTTAAGGACCTTTGCCTTTTTTCCATGGATTTCCTTTAGATGAAAGTCTAAAGGAATCCTTTGCCTTGCTCTCTTTTTCGAAGGAAAACTTTCCCTTCGAGCTTCTCTTTAATCCCTCTCTCTATGTGTTCCCTGCCCTCCGCAAGTGTTCCCTGCCCTCCGCAAGGGCACTTTGGGTCTTGAAATGCCCCTTTAGAACTTTTTAATTTGGTCCTGACACTGACCAAGGTGCCCTCCAAAGGAAATATATTGCCCTTTTTTGTGAACTACTTAGACCATTTCAGGTACTTCAATCGCTTCTACCTATAAAAGTAGACAAGTAATGTACCTGCACAAACTTGATTTGCACTAGACTAAGCAAAATGACAAAACACTTGGATTTTTCATGGAACATGTCTGACACGGGGAATTTTGCACAAGGTAGCTGAGGGATGACTTAGCCAAATCATGGATGTGAAAGACTCTTTGTAAATAAAAGGTAGGGGGTGCCCAATTTGGCCTGCAGGACCAAAAATTGGTCAACAGTCAGAAGGTAAGTGAATACCCATTTTTAGAGCTTATAAAAGGACTTCATCCTTATTGTCCAAGATGTATTGGTCTACGAGAATTGAGTCCAAAGCCATAGGGATGGATGGTGAGGGGGGTCGATGCGGAGGTAGACTAAGGATTTGATATGGTTTTTTGAACAAAGTAGGTCTGAATGATCAAGCTAGTATGACAAGTGATGATGAGGATAAGATGGAGATGATATAAGACTAGGATCAGACTTCAAACTTATAGTCCAATAAGTGCTAGTGATCTATCAATAATGCCTAGTTTTCAATCAAGCAAAATGATTGGGGATTTGATGGGTGCCTAGATTCAAACTAGCAAGATGATGATTGGATGGGTGCTAGTTATGAGTAGACAAGATGATTAGATTGATGATTGATGGGTTTACTAGATTGAAACTGACAAAGGTGATAAGATGTTAGTAGGATACCGACTAGGTATGAGATATGACCAGATGATAAATGATAGAGTACTATAGTGATAGCATGATATGGATGGGTAACAAGAGGACTAGATCAAGTATTGGACTAATTTGCTCAGGATGGAATGGGATAGGATTACATGGTGAAAGGGATAAGGATAAGAGGATGAAAACAAGGGCACGCATATATAAGTGATGATGAAATGATAAAAGGGTGAGATGAATGAGATGGGGATGGTTTGGACACTGGTATGACCTAAAGAGCCAACTAGGACAAGATAGGATGAGGTTAGACTAGATGGTGGATGAGATGATTAATACAAAGGTAAGGTCAAGATAAAGTGGACTCAGGGCAAGATGTGGATGACAAGATGTGATGTAGGTGATGGGGGATGATTAATGAAGAGTGGATATGACTAGACTAGGAGGGGATTAAGACAAAGTGGGAGATGGGGGAGGACAATGAAAAGGATATATAAAGACAATATGTACAGGAAGATGATGAGATAAAGATGTTCAAAAGAACAAAATCTGTATAAGAGGATGATGAGATGTACAAAGTGATAGTGAGGTAAGGATATACAAGATGATATGTACAAAAGACCTATATAGGCATGTATAGGTTTGGGAAAAATGTTGACACGACTCACAAATAACACTGGTCTAGCATGATAAATAAACAAGCAAGCAAGCCATGAACCTATGATTAGTAAACTCAAGGGTGTGTAACCTGATGACCACACCATCTAATGGATTTGTGGGTGAGGTTGTATTCTGATGACCTATTATGGAATCTCCCAAACCCTCTCAACCCTGTTTATATATGACAGTCACTTGGGAGTTAATACTAACTTCGATAGTGGATCGCCTGTTACGATCGAAAGGTCCTAGGCTTGGTATATACAAGGTTTTCTAGGTGCATCCTTGATATATGCAAAGGTACAGTGGGGTCCAAGTCCATATAAAGTGTTGTCTTTCCACCCTATGTATTGGAGCTTTACTGCCCCTCACTCCATGGAACCCTTTATGGGGAATTTCACCTAGGTGTCGAACAATAACTCTCTTGATATTTAGACTCTGTCAGAACATGAAGTTTGGTCTAGTTTATGGTGGTGAAATCCATGTCATCAACCCTTAAAAAATAAAAATAAGGGAGGATTTATAGGTTGTTTTTTATCCTTCAAGAATCACCACAAGAATGCAAGGAGGAGAGCATACAAAACCGTAGCGCTCAAGATATAAATAGGTAGACAAAAAGAGATTAATTAACTGATTAAGATTAAGTGTGAGATATTTACAAGATGCAAAAATATAGACAAGACACAATGATTAAATATTACATATATATATATATATATGTATATATATATATATATATGTATACATATATATGTATGTATATACATACATATATATATATATACATATATATATATATATACATACATATATATATATATATATACATACATACATATATACATATATATACACACACACACACACACACACACACACACACACACACACACACACACACACATATTTATCATCAACCCTTAAAAAATAAAAATAAGGGAGGATTTATAGGTGGTTTTTTATCCTTCAAGAATCACCGCAAGAATGCAAGGAGGAGAGCATACACCACCATAGCGCTCAAGATATAAATAGGTAGACAAAAAGAGATTAATTAACTGATTAAGATTAAGTGTGAGATATTTACAAGATGCAAAAATATAGACAAGACACAATGATCAAAGATGTATATATATATATATAATGATTATGGAAATGATATATACAAGACAAGATGATTAAAATGATTCAACAATGACAAGTGAACTACAAGCACACAATTAATAGTTTGAAGTGGCACTCAAAAAGAGATAACCTACAAGACAAGGATTAGTAGTTTTGATAATCAATCTTAAAGGGAAACCTGCAAGACAAGATATTAGACCAAAATATGACCCACAAAAGAAGATGTTAGAAAGTCAAAATTTACCCCTATAAGAAGCAAAATGTCAATTTAATAGGCCTTAAGAAAATACCATAAAAATCATGATTTGGCTTTATAACTCCTTTAGGGTGAGTGTGCCATGACGTGGGGGTCTAAGGGCGACAGCCCCCAACGAGGTCAAGGGGCAGCACCCCTTGTGGGGTCAAAGGGTAGAGCCCCTTATGAGATTTGGGGGTGGGTCCCTGGGTGGTACAGGGCAGGGTTGAGGGGTGGAGTCCTTGACACCAAAGGCAATTTGGGCCTTGTAGGAGACCCGAAATGACTCAAAAATCATAAAAAATGACTCTAAAAATGCACTAAAAAAAGACCAAATCGAAGGCAAAAATTAGTGCAAATCACAACTTCAAACTGCAATATCATAGCTACCAATGCAATATCACAATTTATGAGATGCAATTTTGTAATAGGCAGCTAATCATGATGGTTAAGCTGCAAAACCATGAAACCACAACTAGACAAGGCAAAATCACTGTTGTCAAAAAATTGATATTAATGATTTTGTGATAAAGTACAAAATTTTAAAATTTTGATTTTGGATTGAAACAAATGCCTATATAAGTTACCCAGATGCTTAGAAATGTCTATTTATAGGTGATCAGGGTAGATTAAAAATTGATTATGATTTATTGAAATTTTAATACGAACACTTAGATTTTTACCAAAATGTCCCAAAATTTAGATCAATCTAAAGAACAAAAAAATGCATTAGATATTTATCCTAAAGCTACCTTATATAATTACAAAAGCAATTTGCAGACTGAACAAAAGTAAAAAATGGTAATTTTTTTTACAAAAAAACAAAATCGCTAATCTCTAGGCAAAATTGTTAATGCATAGGATAAAGTCATGATTCTAAAAAATTCATGATCTGTGGTTTTGTGAATGATGGGAAAAGGTTAAATGGGATATGTTTGTTTTGGCCTTATCCTCTTGCCTTTTACCCTTTTTTGTTGATTGTGCCAATCACACGATAAAAAGTGATAGAGACCAAATCTAGCTATAGGACGTGGTTAGCCAAATATCGCCCCTTAAGACCCAAATGATGTAAACAAAATGTAAAAGAGGGGATGATTTTATGATCCCTATAAAATAGAAAAGAGCAAGACTAAAAACTACATGTCAGAGAGCAAAGGTCAATTGTCAGTTTATTTTTATCAAAAATTACAAAACCATGATTTTAAACCTAGTACCATAATTTATAGGTCAAAATTACAACTCTAAGATTAGCGATTTTGTGGCTTAAGGTTCACCTACTAGACTCCAGACTGATTGCATTTTCCTTCTTGTATCCTGCATACAGAGAGAAAAAAAATAGGTTTTGTAACAAAATATTCAATTCAGGGTTAGTGAAATGATAATCAATAGACAAAATAGGTGATTCTATACTCATATCCAAAAGCTGCAAAATCACAAGTTAACAAGGTAAAACCATAATTTACAGGGCAAAACCATGACTTTTGAAGTAGCATTATTGCAATGAACCTATAAAATAGACTATTAGTAGTTAAACAAAGCCATGAATTTATAAGCAAAATCGTAACTCTCTAGACAAAGTCACAATTCATGAGTTACAATATTATCAAAGGGCAAAGAACCTGTCACAGTCAAAAAAATGGTTAGTGGTTAAGTCAAGTGGTTAAGATAAAATCGCCACTCTCAAGGACAAGATCACAACTACACAGTCGTGAATACCAGTGTAAAACTATGACTTCCACTTGTGTGTGCAAAATTTCAAGAATTCAAGATTTTTCTTGATTGATCACACCTGTAAACTAACAAAACACCACTAACAAGCAAAAATGATTAGTTGAGAGGGATGTCCCATCATGGTCACCAAAATGTAGATGAAAATTTGAGCACAATGTATTTGAGATCATGGAAGTAATCTAAATCTACTCAAACATCAAACTACCTAAGTAAGATCTAGAGCCATTACAACTAAATGAAATACATGATTTCACAATTTAAATCAACATTAGAATACTAAAGCTAAATGCTCTAAATCATGGTTAAATAGAATATGAAAATAAGAGGATTGGATTGATTACCTTAGACTCAGAATCTGGACATGGTGATTGCTTAATCAAATATGTTGGATGGATGCTTGTGATTGAAGGATTAGGATGACATAAAGACTCTCCTTAGATTTCTAGTTAGTTTCTATGGAGGAATGAGTTGTTTAAATAGAACAAAGGGAGAAGGATCAATGGATGGAATTCAAAGTTGGTTTGTGAAAATCGAGGGTTGGGGATTATTCAAGGAATTTAAAATTCCTTGGAAGCCTCTAGATTTAGAGGATTATAGAATTGGAGGATTCTATAATCCTCTTTAGGGATTAATTAGGATTAGGTAAAGGATTGTATAGGAACTAGGTGGGTGGTTAGGGATCAGGGGTGTAGGAAAGCCTAAGAATAGGCTTAGTAGGTGGTTAGGTGGGTCATGGGAATTTAAAATTTTCAACTAATAGATAAGTGGGATTAGGATGGGATAATGGGGATTTAGGATAATTAATGAAGAAGTGGGATAAGACTATGGTTAGTAGATGAAGATATATTGAAGGGGGATATTAGATAAATGACTAGGAAGGGGGTATATTAGGACATGATTAATTATAATAAATGAGATGAGTAGAATTAGTGTCGACTAATAGTAATATAAGTGATGATAATGTAAGTGAACGAATTTAGATGCATACAAGTGTAAAAGATACAAGATACATTGTGAAATGAAACAAATGGTACCAACATGTTAAAGAGTAATAGTTTATTCAAAATAGGTTTGATAATAAAGAATGACTACTAAGAGAAATCTATTAAGTATTTAGAATCCAAAAAAAATAAGCATCCATATTATGCAAATCTATTTAAAAAGAATTAATATTCACAACAATCAACAAATCCAAATTAAGATTAAACACAAAGATGTAACCATAATAATTGTACAATATTTAAACCTTTATCAATATCTTGGCTCACTATTTATATAGTTGAGTACATCTTGTCTTTTACATAAACATTTGCTTGCAAATCTCACTACACTTGATAATGGAAGTAACAAATATTAAAAATAATTTAATTCTTTGTGATTTTTTATAATGTGTTTTTTCAGTGCCTTAAAACTCTTACATGCTATTGAAATTGTAATAATATAATTTTTCTATTTATTTTATTTAAAATTCAATTTTCCTCGACATTTGAAAACATTTTCACAATAGCCAAAATGCACTAACCCTTGACATTAAATGTTACCCTTGTTATTTTTTGCATTGGGCTAATTTTGTTTTTACAATTGGCATATGTTATTTGAAGAGTTATTTAAACATTTTGTGCATAATCTATTTCTTGGTTCGATATGGTCAAAATTATCTCAAACTAAACAATGTTTGCTTTATCACATTCCCATGTGCATTGTCTAATACCAAACTATGCATGTTCTTCCCAATCAATGGCTTCTTGTTGAATTAATCCTTCAGCTATTGTGAGACCCATACTGACTTAAAATTTGTATCTACATAGAATAAAAATACCAAATCTTGTAATCATGTGAAAATATTTTTATTTTTATGTGATCAGTTAACAACTAGGTTGAAGGGACCCGTACCCTTTACAACAGACAACCAAAAGATAAACAAGATAAAGCAAAAGAACATAAAGGGACAAAAAGATAGACATGGCAGTTAAAGAACCCTGTTGCCTAACTTACACCAACTATCAATCAAAAAACCAAAAGGTATCCAAAAGGAAACAGAGCTAGATAAACTATTTTGATTCAGAGTAAGAGACCAGCTGCTTGGTCTCAGTACTAACACCTTTGTTATTTCTTCCTCTAGTTCGACTACCCACAAATTGATCATTACCTTTATCCTGTCTCTTCCACTTGAGGCTAGAGGATTGAATCTCCCCTTTTTATTCCTCAAGATCCCTAGTAACTTCCTCCTCTTCTTTGTACTAGGTGGGTTTACCTTTAGGGATACAAATCGAGTGATATTTACCTATATTAGTAGCTACTAACTCTGGGCTGAGGAACCCTTTAAGCTTATCGAATTCATCAGTAATTTTGTCACATAGGAGCTTCTGAATTGTAATCTTTGTATTTAGCTTTTGAAGGGAGTCCTCAATTTTTGCTTTAACATTGAACCTAGAGGCTCCTTTACCTTTACTAGCAAGTGAAACGATGAATATAGGGCTCCCCGAATCTGGTTTGAGATCCTCCTACACTTTTTCAGTTGAGTCTCCAATGTTATGCTCTTTTTGATCATTGCTAGAATTTGACTGAGTGTAGTACCCTTCCTCCTCCTCTAACTTTTCCTTTTCGCTATTGATGTCAATAGCTTTGATGATAATTTTTTACCATAATGGCTCCTCGTGCTTGATCAACAACAAGATTAGACCTTGATGGATTAAATTAGCCAATGGGTTCTCTTTGAAATTCAACACCAAAATCTCTAAAGATTGCAGTAGGAAGAACAAAATACTAATGGTATGGCCTTTAAAGTGGTTGAGAAGAAGGGAGTGATGGGAGAAAATAACAATATGTTTTCCTTCAAGAGTAATGTACCTCATAATTTGAAGACAAACTTACGATCATTTCCTTGGTAGCTCGGTTCTCCTAAAACCCTTATGTGATGACATCTTAGGTTTCTTCTTTTCCTTCTTATATAATATGCTCAAGAGATATTCCTTCTGCCTCTTATCTTTGAATGCTTTGACATCATTGCATTCTATCCCCATAGTTTCACCAATGATCTCCTTAGTAATCAAAATTTTCAGCACATGCATTCTTACTTCATGGTCTTTCTAGTCGTAGGCAAAATCCCTAGAGAGTGTAGTGTTATGCCTGACCAGATGTTTCATAAATGGTGCCAGCCCACCCTTGACCATTTTATGCCATATGTACTCATTTTTCTTAACATCAACATAAGAGATCACGTCGAATTGGTATCTGTCCCCACCCATTATGTGAAATTTCCACCTACTTCTGTAGACTTCACAATGCAGGCTCTTCGAGAAGGAGATGGGGATATTTTAGATAAAAGAGCCATAATTAGTCATATGATGTGAGCTCAAGACACCCCAAACATGCAAGGCCTTAGTAATAATAGCCTTCAACATATAAAAATCATAGCTTACACTCTGTGTTTGTGTCATTATTAATGAACCCATTGCGACTTTATGTGGTGTGTCCTTTCTCGAATTTGATAATCTAGATGATGTCATCTAGGAAGTCACTCTCATGCCAAGTAATAAAATCACTTCTTAGGACTCCAATGTTTGACATGCAATTGCACCCCTATTGCCTTCCTTATAAATGTGCCCTATGGAGACCCCTTTGAAGGGGGTCAACAAGTTTTTAGCATTGTTAATGATTCTATAAATGTTCCAAGAGGAATGAGAAAGGACTTGCAAACAATTAATAATGTTCATCGAATCTCCCTCAATCTAGATGAAATCCATTTTGAGATTAACCACCAACTCAATGCCCTATAGCACCATCATGGCTTTTAAGACATGATTGGTTTGGATCCCCAATAGACCCACATAGGCTGCTTTGATATTACCAGAAGAATCTCTGATCACACCTCCCACCCCTGTTGGACCTGGGTTCCCTTTCGTTGCCCCATCAAAATTTAGCTTAAACCATGAGAGGGGAGGAAGTGACTACTTGAATTTTGACCTATCAACCCCCTTTACTTGATATTTTCTTGAAATGACCAGATTGAGTTGGTTTAGGATTCAAGAGAAAAAAAGAGAGCTAGGTTGGTCAAAAGAGAAAGCAAAGGAAGACCAATTTTCATGGACAAAGGCCAAGACTCACTTGGAGGTGGAGGAAGGACTCAGTTTGTGGTTCTCAAAGATACAAGAGTTCCTAGCTTTCTAGATGCCCCAAAAAATATGAGGGAGAGCCAGATTCCACCAAAATTTTAGTGGGAGAGCTTCCCAAGGTAGCTTCCATTAGATGATCAGGTCCTTAATGGAACTAGGAGTAATCCAAGAAAAATTGGAAATGCTGAAAAATTGTTGTAAAATAAATGAAGCAATAGAGTAAGAGAGGAATAAATGTTTGATAGACTCGACTTCCTGCTTACAAAGGACACATCTATTAGGGATGGGAATGCCTTTTTTCACCAAATTATCCACAGTTAACATCTTATTTTGGGCAGCAAGCTAAAAGAAAACATTGATTTTAGGAATGAGGTTTTTAATCCAAAGCTCTTGCCAGTTATCATCATCTTCCTCCTAGTTCCATAGGGAAGAGTAACTGGATTTAATAGAGAAAAGGCTACTAGGATCATAAGCAAAACATGGGGATCATATTTCTTGGGTCTAGTTATATAGTAATAGTTATGCCCATTTAAATAATAAAGAAAGAAAAACAAACTAAAAATAATGAATTATTTTCTTCCTTCACCAATGTTAATAATTGAGATGGGGCTAAACTGTTGATGACGAAAATTGCGCTTGATCTTAATCAATCAACAATGGGAAGTTTCAAGCTGTGGGATAATGCGGCTTGAAACAATCTCCAGATTTTAGAAACGCTGGTCTCTTCTTTTGTATCGAGTGTTTGGGGAAAAGGGAAAGGAAATTAGATAGAAACGCAAATGCAGGAAATGAAACCTAACTATGGCGATGTGCCTGAGTGTAATCATAATCCTAACCTTGGGCATAGTGACACTATATGTGGGATTCAATTACATTTAAGAGCAGACAAGTGCATGATCAATGTAAAAGATCAAAATAATAGAAACAGAGGCTCACAACAGAGACTTCTTTTGCTGAGATACAGGAAATGTCAACAAAGGCATAGTGTTCAATCTTCTTAATAGAATCTTTCAACCACATAAGAGGCGTAGAAATCACGTACAGTTATGTAGAACTTTCGACTCAAGAAAATGAAACAAAAGCAAATGACATTCCTAATCACAACACTAGAAGATCTACAATATAGACTACTTTGCAAATAACACAGATAACATCAACCAAGGCATAGAGTTCAATCTTCTTAATTCATTCAACCACATAAAAGGCACAAAAACATGCACAGTTACATCAACTTTACAACTCAAGAAAATGAGACAAAAGCAAATGATATTACTGGTCAAAACTCTAAAAAGTCTAAAACTATAGAATGTCTCTATTTTCTTTTACAATTCTTCTTCTTTTATAGCCTCGGATCTCTCACCATTTTCCTCTTTCCCAAACAATTCTACTCTGTCTTTAACTCACAGGGGACAAATAGATGGTGCTTTCAATGCCTTGGATGCATCCTGGTCTTATCAAGAACTGCCCTGACTGCGGCATGGTGATTCATGACTAGTACCTCATTATACGCTTGAATTTCTCATTCCATCACCTGCTTAGCCACTCAACTATCTATTCAGCCTCCTCTTACAGGGGACAACAGACGGCCTTTTTTAATGTTTGCAAGCTCCACAAATCTACCCGGTGAACTGTTCCATCTACTCGAATTAACTCTAGCCAAGTTTCTCTCCATCTCACTTTGCTGTAATAGATACACGGAACACTCTATTTTGTTGAAATGGAAGAGGACACTTGGTCAATTTTTGAAAATTCTCCTTATTACTTAGAAGGCATCGGAGAATGATGCTTGGCACTTTCTGCTTTCTCTATATTTTGCTTAAGAACGCTCTGCCTTCAACACCTGTTGCAATCCGCTTCCTCGATACTTAGTAGTTTTAACAAAATAAAACTCACCGCATTCCTTGCCTAAGCAACTTTTAAAAGGGGATGGATGCACGTGGCAGTCTTCACATGTTGGCACTTGGTGCTTCCATAGACCTTTGATATAACACCCGTGTCCCACCACAATCTTTATTTGGCAATGAAGCTCGAAGATGGTCTCTCAAAAGTTGGCACGTGGCGACCTCTGTTGTTCTTAAGAAGATACATGGCATCCTCCATTTCTCCTACTAGGGGTATGTGGCGTCTTCCACTGCTTTTGAGAATGGAGTAGAAAGGGGCTCAGAGAGTGACACTTGGCAGCATTCGCTGCTCTTTGACACTTAAACAAAATGAAACGATGTCTTTCTATGTTGAATCAAAGCATTGAACCCAAACATTAAATCAAAGTCTCTCAAATGCCGACACATGGTGACTTCCACTTTCTTCTAAAAAAGGTAGTCTAGGGCCTTCTGCGACTGCCACCTGGCACTTTTCGCTACTTCCTGTTACTTAGCCTATTGCAACCCTTTCACCAAAAAATAGATGGAACGCGGGTGGTGACACGTGGTGCATTCTGCTTAGCTGCTATTAGATACTTGGCATATTTCATAGCCTTCCCAAAGGTTATGAAAAGTGCACCGGATGACGCCAGTTGGCCAGCTCTGTGTTTCAAAAAGTGACACTTGGTGGCTTCCGCTCGAATTCAATACTTAGGTAAAAATGAAATGAAGGAAATGGAAAACAGGGGGAAGAGAAACTATGTCTAGACTATGCCACTTGGTAGCTTCCGCTGCACTTCGACACTTAGATGAAAAATGAACCCACGCTCTGCTCCAAAACTCTGCTGCCATGACCAAGGTATGCGGGAACCAAAACTGCAGTACGCGACTAAAAATTTAAATACAATGTAGAGTAAAAATTACTCTATAGTTATTGGCGACCCCCAAGACTTTTGGGCCTACTCAAAAAGAGACCCGACTCTTGCTCTGTCAAAATTTAAAAATTTTATAGCTTCAAAAGTGTTGTTTGGTAGATTGACCACTCATGGTCAAATAACCCTTGCTTGTTCTGCAATTCAACGAAAGCTAGATCAAGGTTAATGATATCCTTGTGCAAAAAAGTTTGCAAAATCTAGATTGTAGCTTTCAGTTTGAATTCCAGCTGAGAAACAAGAACCAAAATAGCTTCGACTTCTGAGACTGAGGAATCATCTCGCAGGCCCTAAAAAACTATTTGATCCCTCTATTTGGCCAGCAGCAATGGTTCGATTTGATCAACCATCAGCACCGTGTTGGCATCTGGAAACAGAGAAGGAAGGCCTAGTTACACCAGATCTTCAATCTGTTGTCTCATCTCGTCGATGCCTTCTTTCACGACTTTGAGAAGCTCTTTGCAATTGTTGGCTGCGACATTGCAATTGAGCACCTCATTGACCTGTTTTGTGGTAACCATCCTGTCAGGGATTCCCACGGCTACCAATGTCACATCCATTGCATCGTAGAGCTTCTGCAACAAGGTTTGGGAGTCTGTGACTCTGTTAGAGACTGTGGCCAGAGTGTTCTGCACTGAATCTTCCACTTTCTCACACAATTACTGTGCATTGAGTAGGAAGGTGAGAGATGGCCTGAGCTAGATAATCTCTGAGGATATTCTCTCCCATGTTGACTCTTAGAGCTCCTTCACCAGTTTTATCACTCATACACGTTGTGGCCTATTAGCCAGTTCTAGCGTCAGTTGTGCTACTTTCTGTTGCTCCACTTGGAACTGGGCTTGAAAAGCCACAGCCTTGTTTTATTCATCCAGCAAGTTCTGCTGTGATTGGGTAACTTGCAGTTGAAGTCCTTCAACTCTTCCTTGCAACCCTACTTTCTCCTACCTCAGGGCTATTGCTGCATCTTTTGCAAGTGTGAGCTCTATTTTTAATGAATCATTCTAGGCTTAGACTGCCTGTTAAGTCTGAAGGAAAATAGTATCTTGCAACTGTTTATTCAGGCTTGCTATTTCATTATCTCTCTTATTTATTTCTTCGACCAAACTGCTATAGTTTGCCTTTTCTTTGGCCAAATCAACCTCCATCTTCTGCAGTCTTCTTAATTTTTTCAAATAATCCTCTGTGACTGTAGAAGTGGATTCTGTCAACAACTCAACTCTGTCTTGGAGCCTGAATAGGGACATATCAATGGCCACTACGTTCATTGTATAATCCTCTGGCTGCATTTGCTCGCTTGACTTGACAACGTTGGGTGACAAATGAGTCACCGTCAACCGCTGCTGAATAGGGTCAAATTGTGACCACAAGTGTGGGACAGCCGATGCTTTGTTTTTTTTAATTTTCTTTTTCTCCAACCGGGCTTCTCTTGCCTTCCTAGTAGCATCAACCTACATCTGGAAGGTGGAAGGGGATGCAATATGTCCTCCCGCGAAAGGATATCCTTGTGGTAGGCCATATTGGATAACCATTGGTTGGATAGGGGTGAGCTAAAGGGGCATCTTTTTGGGAATAAAGGGGGATAAATGGGGTAATGTTAGGGCTTGAGGTGCCAAGGATGGGGTGAATTGTAAAATGGGGATGGCATGGGTGATAGGAGGAGTCATTTGGCTAGGTGGAGGCACCACGCTGATAGGGAAAGGAACAGACTGAGAGGGAGGAGGAGGAGTAATACTTACTTGAGGGGAAGTTGTAACGCTCTGCACTTGGTGCTGTGAAGGTTCCTCTTCCTCCTCTGAATCAAAATGGAACTGCACCCTCTTTCTTTTCCTGGGTGTCTATGACTGTAGCTGCATTTGCTTCCCTTCCACCTCTGGTATTGCCGGTGGTGCTTGTGGAGAACCGAAGACTTCAATCACTTCTGATGATGGGGAAGCCTTTGGTGGTGAAGACACCACACTCCTCTATTGTTCCACGATGCTAAGAGGCTGGGGCCAGGCTGATGTAGTGATTGCAACTACAACTTGCTCTGAGGCCTGTGGTTGTTGGCTTGGTCCCGTTCCAGCTTCCTACTCTGTCCTGAGTGTCGGCAATTGGCTTATTTCTGGGCTAGATGCAGGGGAGGGATGACACTCATCCTAGAGTTCTTCCCATCTTTGATCTAAATCCACACTTCTGAAAGCATGGGTGGTTTGAGAAATTTCCTACCTATATTTCCAATCTTCTCCGCATCCCAACCCTTGTTCTTCAACATCCTTCTCAAACCATAAGTCATCCTGACTTTGGGATCATAATCCCTCTGCTTATCATAGAAGGTTTCCCATGGCCTATTCTATGGCAGGGGCAAATCTGTCAATTCAACATAGAGACTAGGAGCATCTTCTGTGGGGTTTTTCCTAGTCTCCCAAAAGGGGCAACCTTCATGTGCAATCTTGGCCCCAATCTTATTGGTCCTTACCATGGAAGCTATGTAATAACTTGGGTCATAAACCCATTTGTCTTCGACTAACAGGAACCCTAGGAAGGCCAACTTCCTCAGCAGCATAGTCTCAACATCTCTGGCTTCTAGGCTTATGTTATCTGCCATCCACGAGAGATTGTACATTTTTCTCTTCTTCTCCCCGGAACCATACTTATTGTCAACTGCCAACACTTGCCTAGTGACTTCTAGGAATGCCAACCTAAGTGTTAAGGTCTTTGGTAGCAACACTGGTTCTCCACAAAATCCATGAACCCTTATGATCATGTGATGGGACCCAAAATAGAAGTCACACGGGATTGGACAACTGACCAGGAGGTTCGTAACACCTAGAAATAACCTATTTATGACAAGTTTAGGGCTAAGGCAACAAAGAACGGGGGTAATAAATAGTTCCCAAAAATCATATAGGTCACTAGTTCTTGATAAAATGTGTGTCCATGCAGACATAGGAATGGTCCTTTGGGGGTCAAAAGTTGGGTCATACAGATTCAAATTCATATGTCAGGTGAAAAGGTTAGGGTTCTGATGCAGTATGAGATGGAACAAATAAGAAGAATACCTGAATACCCCTTTTGATCTGAATTGGTTCAGTTGTTTTGTTATTAAAAAGGCAATGTGCTCCGAGAAGTCAAGTCAATATTCTTGCATCTTATCGACTGTCTTCAGCCTGAAAAGGATGGCCATTTGCTCTGCATATACCGCCATGTCATCCTTCATACCAAATATGAGAGCCATCATTGACAACGCGTCTTGGCTAGCTGGTGCGAACTGAGTTCTTGGTATAGGGAGCATGGGTACCGTTGTATCACCATCGGCCATTTGTAACTCAGACCTCAAAAACCTTGTCTGAGTGTTGACGTTCGCCCACATTCTTTGCATCCTATCAATAGTGGGGAATGTAGTGGTATTGTCATAATGTAGGGCTAACATGTCCTTGATAGCTTATGGTGTGATCTACAACATGAAGGGACCCTATTGAATGGTGTAAGATGGTGCATGAAGCAAGTTTGTGCATAATTCAATCAAATCAGGGCATAGATGCATAGCTAGGACAATGAACTGAGCCAGTTGTGAGGTCCATATCCTCATTTCGAACATCTCGTATTGCCCTGTTCTAGCCCTTAGAAGGCACCTTTGGTGTGCCCCTCCTCTAAGATTCTTGCTACTGGTTCTTTGCAAGATCGGGTCCATGATTTCATCTGCGTAATCCTTTACCTTTGAGGGGTCACTGACTTGACCAACTCCCAAGATTTTGGTTCTCAGATAGCTTCTCGATGGTTGCACAGGAGCTGCAGCATATGATTTACTAGCCAGCAACCTATTAAGAGATCCAGGTGTCCCAGCTCCTTATCATGAAGATGATGTTCCTGCCATCTCTGTCTTTTATGTAATACCTGGTGTGAACCTTGTGCAAGACATAAACATGCTTGCTGAAGCAAATTTTACTAGGTGCTAACAATCGCAATGAGCAGGATATTTTTGCATGTGCAAGAATGCTTGAGAATTTGTAAACTTTAAATCTTGATAAGGGATATTTATGGGCCTATCAAGTCTCAAATATCATTAAATTTGAATGATCATTAGCAGATCCTACTCAATCTTTAGGAAACAGTGAGGTGGACACGCTATGCAAGTTGTAGCGCAAGGTACCTTAGAGATTTTGAAAGATTTGGGAAGCATTTAATGCGACAAAATTTAAAGAATTAAAAACTTTCTAAGCTGCCAACTCTGTGTTTAAAACACTTATTCAGAAGGAAAGCAGGAAAACAACAATAATGCAGGAATGGAAAACTACCTAACTACATTAATTAAGCATCCTTATTTTCCTCCAAGATCAAAAACAAAATTTTCAATGTCTCCTTCACAATGAGCCAGCTTTAGTTGCCATACAAGTGATTGAAATAGGTATATCTTTGGTGAAATGTCCTCTGTGTAGGCCACATGGATGTTAGGATTGTGGAGCTAAAAGCTTCACTGATGCAGACATGGAGGAGGTTGCAGAATGAGTTGCCGAAGTGTTAGAGGTGTTTGGCGTTGGTCTGGCCAACCGGCGTCGGCAGGGTAAGACAGGAAGGCAATCGACGTCGGTCATATATCGGCCGGCGTCGACGACCCCAGGCAGACAGGGACCGACGTCGGTCGCCTGTGTGGTTCGATTGCGAGCTATTTACGGGCAGTTAGCTAACGAACCAAGAGTTTGCATGATGAGTGCTAATTTTAGACTCATAGCTGCGGATCTAATTATGGTAATTAGATGTCTAATCATTGTTTGGATGAGATCTATATATTAGACTCATGGTTGTATTGGAAAAGTGTGCTAGGGAGTAAGAGAGCATAATTATAAGCTCCTTTTGTGTGTGAGGTAGAGCAATGGTGCGTTCCTCCTAGTGCCACAGTACCAGGTGTGTTGGTACTGGATTGGAGAGCCAGCTGGGTTCTTCAAGAGTGTAGGATCTTGGTCACAGTTGCATGGCCTATATAGGAGATCTACATGGTAAGTAAGATCGTTGATCTGCAGGTGTATGTGTGTGCAAGGTCGAGGTTCACAGGTGAATAGAACCATTGTTTGATTTGCAGGTGTGCAAGGTCATATAGACAGCAACACTACAGGGAGCAGTATCAGGCAGGATCTACTTGGAGTACAGGTGTGTACTCGGATAGAGCAAGAGGAAGGCAAGGGAGTTCCTTCCATAAGTATGGTCTGTTGAATTGCAGGTTGTTGCAGATTCATGGGAGATCTACTTGAAGTACCTTGAGTACTTGTGGAGCACGTGGAGTGCTTGTGGAGTGTGTGGAGCACTTGTGGTGTGCGTGGAGCACGGGAGGTGAACACCAACTCTGTATTTTGAGTTGGGTGTTGGGACCTGTGAGAGGGAGAGCTTTGGGGAGGAGAATTACTGTTCACTTGAGGTGTGGGAAACCTCTGTAAGGTGGTGGAGAAGAAGTGGCATCTTCTTTATTGTATTCTTTTCTGTATAAAGTGTTAATACAATTTGTGTATTGTCTCTCATATCATGTGTTATTCTGAATTCTAGTTACTTGGTGAATCTGGTTAATTTCCGCATATTAAGTTGCTTGGTTTAGTAATCAAATTGTGTGCTTCCGGTTTATCCTCCTCCCAACAATGGATTTGCCTACTTTTGAGTGAGTCTAAGTCGAACATGTGTTCGACACCCACAAACTCTTCTTGCTCTCGAAAGCTCATCAATACTGGTTCTTCATGATGTCGTGTCTCATCAAGAAATCGAAGGTTGTTGGTTCTCCACTCTGTGTCTTTTGATATCCATCATCTTTTGGCTTATCTCCTTCTGCCTCATTTTTAGGTTCCATTGCATCATCATGCTCCTTGATGACTTTAACCTCTTGAAGGGATAAATCTGAAAGCTGGCATCTCCTCTGCATATTTAGTTGAGTCTCAATGTTGTCTTCTGCACATTTGGTCAATTCATGGCCTTCTTGAATAATAATGTCACTTGTCTCAATGACTTGATCAAGGGAGTGTCCATGTTCCTCCATATCTTCTTGCAAAGTGAGGAAAAAGTCAAAAATGATCTCTTTCTCATCAGAGGTTAATGCAAAAGCTTGTGACTTGTCCTCTTGTTCATCAAAGGGGGTACCTATGGTGATTTCCTCTTCATCTCTCATGAAATCTTCTTGACTAGCCATGAACCGAGTATACTTTTCCTCAAAGTTTTCAGCTGGTTCATGATCTTCTTTCTTCCAACTTGGAATCTTGTCGTCATGCTGAAGAACCTGAGGATTGGTATAAGAGGTATCTTTTGGCATAGGCTCCCCTTTGAGGTCTGAAAGCTCTATCTCCCTTTCTTCAAGCAATCTTATCTTTGCCTCTAATTCCTCAGCTTGCTTAGCTAGATTTTCTTGAAAGATTATTTCCTGGAGCTCGTAGGAATCATCATAGAAGTGAGGAGTGCATGAAGGCTGAGATGAAAAACAAGAAGCTTCTTGAGGAATGGTGAGAGGGACTTGAGGGGGAAGTGAGGGTTTGGACTCCACTTCCTTTGCTGCCAACATAGACTCGACATTATTGGGGAAATAACCTTGACAGGTTCGATTTGGCTCATGAGCAGGGGTTGCATATATCTGATATGAAACTTATGGCAGTGAATGTGCAAGTTGATAGACTTGGTAAGGCTGTCTCTCATGAATGCTTAGCTTCTCTTCTAGAAATGCAATCAAGCCACACACATCCAACATCTTGTATGTAAGCTTTTGCCAATTTGCTCTTTCAATGGGATCCCACTCACTTTTAATCAGATCTACTGCATCCCTTACTTGATGGATGACATGATTAAGAATTTCTTGGCCACATCCCCTTCTGTTGTCGAGCTCTAACACATATTTTTTATATCCCAGTAATGCTTTTTTGAAGGTGAAAATAAGATTAGGCTGAGCATGGGATGTGACACATTGGGGAGACTGGTCATAAGACTGGTATAGCTCATGACAGGGCTGAGGTTGGTCATATCAGACCTGTGAAGGGCGAAACTCATGACCGTATGCATTCTTTTTACTTGACGTGATTCTAGGAGAAACTTGTTCTTGATTAAAAATATATGAAGGAGAATAAGACTCATAGCTATGAGTAATAGAATTATACATACCAAACGGTGATTTATTGATGATACTAAGATTGCTAAATCAGCTGATTTGACTCAGGGTCGCCGTTGGTGTTGATAAAACAAAAACCTCCAAAGGCTGGCTGGCCGAAGAACACACCAAAATTCTTCAACTCCTTGAAAGATTGGTCCCACTAGGCGTGCCAAAAAATGTTGATGATGAAAATTGTGCTTGATCTTAATCAATCAACAATGGGAAGTTTCAAGCTATGGGATAATGTGGCTTGAAACAACCTCCAGATTTTAGAGAAGCTGGTCTCTTCTTTTGTATCGAGTGTTTGGGGAAAAGGGATAGGAAATTAGATAGAAACGTAAATGCAAGAAATGAAACCTAACTATGGCAATGCGCCTGAGTGTAATCTTAATCCTAACCTTGGGCATAGTGAGACTATATGTGGGATTCAATTACATTTAAGAGCAGACAAGTGCATGATCAATGTAAAAGATTGAAATAATAGAAACATAGGCTCACAACAGAGACTTCTTTTGATAAGATACAGGAAATGTCAACAAAGGCATAGTGTTCAATCTTCTTAATATAATCTTTCAACCACATAAGAGGCACAAAAATCACGTACAGTTATGTAGAACTTCCAACTCAAGAAAATGAAACAAAAGCAAATGACATTCTTAATCACAATACTAGAAAATCTATAGTATAGACTACTTTGCAAATGACACAGATAACATCAACCAAGGCATAGAGTTTAATCTTCTTAATTCATTCAGCCACATAAAAGGAACAAAAACATGCACAGTTACATCAACCTTACAACTCAAGAAAATGAGACAAAAACAAATGATATTACTGGTCAAAACTCTATAAAGTCTAAAACTATAGAAAGTCTCTCTTTTCTTTTACAATTCTTCTTCTTTTATAGCCTTAGATCTCTCACCATTTTCCTCTTTCTTACGCAATTATACTCCATCCTTAACTCACAGGGGACAAACAGATGACGCTTTCAATGCCTTGGATGCATCTTGGTCTTATCAAGAACTGCCCTGACTGCGGCATGGCGATTCATGACTAGTACCTCATTTTGCGCTTGAATTTCTCATTCCATCACTTGCTTAGCCGCTCAACTGTCTATTCTGCCTCCTCCTACAAGGGACAACAGACGGTCTTTTTTAATGTTTGTAGGCTCCATAAATCTACCCGATGAACTGTTCCATCTACTCGAATTAACTCCAATCAAGTTTCCCTCCATCTCGCTTTGTTGTAATAGATACACGAAACAATCTATTCTATTGAAACAAAAGAGGACACTTGGTCAGTTTCTGGAAATTATCCTTATTTCTTAGAAGGTACCAGAGAACAATGCTTAGCACTTTTTGCTTTCTCTATATTCTGTTCAGGAACGCTCTGCCTTCGACACATGTTGCAATCCACTTCCTCGATACTTAGCAATTTTAACAAAATAAAACTCACCGCGTTCTTTGACCAAGCAACTTTTAAAAGGGGATGGATGCATGTGGCAGTCTTCGCATGTTGGCACTTGGCGCTTCCATAGACCTTTGAAATAACACCTGGGTCCCACCACAATCTTTATTTGGCAATGAAGATCGAAGATGGTCTCTCAAAAGTTGACATGTGGTGACCTCCATTGTTCTTAGGAAGATACGTGGCATCTTCCATTTCTCCTACTAGGGGTATGTGGTGTCTTTTGCTACTTTCAGGAATGGAGTAGAAAGGGGCTCAGAGAGTGACACTTGGCAGCATTTGCTGCTCTTCTACACTTAAACAAAATGAAATGATGCCTTTCTGTGTTGAATCAAAGCATTGAACCTAGGGGTTGAATCAAAGTCTCTCAGATGCCGACACGTGGTGACTTTCACTTTCCTCTGAAAAAGGTAGTCCAGGGCCTTTCACGACTACTACCTAGCGCTTTTCACTACTTCCTGTTACTTAGCCTATTATAACCCTTTTGCCGAAAAATAGATGGAATACGGGTGCTGATATGAGATGCAGATGTCAACACGTGGTGCATTCTGCTTAGCTGCTATTGGATACTTGGCATATTTTGTGGCCTACTTGAAGGTTATGAAAAGTGCGTCAGATGACGCCAGTTGGCCGGCTCTATGTTCTAAAAAGCAACACTTGGCGGCTTTCGCCTGAATTCAATACTTAGGCAAAAATGAAACGAAGGAAATGAAAAAAAGGGGGAAGAGAACCTATGTCCGGACTATGCCACTTGGCAGCTTCCACTGCACTTCAACACTTAGACGAAAAATGAACCCGCGCTCTGCTCCAAAACTCTGTCACCATGACCAAGGTATGTGAGAAACAAAATTGCAGTGCGTGATTGAAAATTTAAATATAACGTAGAGTAAAAATTACTCTACATAAACAATGCAAGATTAACACCTTGCATCACTTGTCGATACCCGTTGGAAGGGGAAAATAGATATTAAAAAAAATTTGATGGTGGTAGTCACTCTACAACATATATTTTGTATCCCAAAATTTCAATCTAATGAATATTCAAAGCAAATATCATCATCATTAGTCCCAGAGGGTATACTAAAGCAATCAATTTACTTTAACATGTGATTAAACTCTCCCTTTTTCACCAATGAAAATTCATTATTTTTTGTGCATTGAAATATTTTCAATTTTACAATAGGTAATGTGTACATTTGTTAACACAAACAATGAAAAATAACATTTATTTATGTTTTGATTGGGTGAGATTGTTAGCATGTTATTAAAGGGTAGACTGTTGATGTCATATACAATGCATAAAAATAAATGCATTGTCAGGGTGCAAAGCTCAAAAAATCACATGGGACCAAATAAATAATATTATAGGATTGACAATATTCTCTTATATCATTAATTTAGGCTTTTAAGAGGCAATAAAAAATAAATGTGATGTCAATGTGCACATCATAACCCATTAATGTAATATATTAATATTCCTCCACCAAACTTTGCTAAAATTCATCGCAATGCACATAAAGATATTAAATTAAAATGCCAGGTGTTCCTTCCACTAAGTTAGAATTTGAAATGTGTTGTGATGGAGATTTTAATGCATTTATTCTTAATCATCTTGGCCTAGGGTAGAGTGCATCTGATGGATGGAATGCACCATGTTCATCGACATGGCCTTTGAGCCTCTCCATGAGTGCCACAAGGACCACAAATTCATACTGCATAGTTGGGATGAGCTCTTCTACATCAGGGCTCATATGGAATGCAAGGGCAAGATCTGAATGAAAGTAGGTAGACTACTCACCAGCTTCCTCATAGGGTGACTCGAGTTCGAGGCTGATAGCTAGTCAACCATCATTTACCTCCTCATCATGCAGAGACAAAATTGGGGTGACAAGGTTTACCTTGAGAGCACCTCTTATCTCCATGGCTACTGGGGCATTCTTGTTGACAAGTATGAGGAAATGCTTGAGAAATATCATCTGGGTCTCGATGATTATCATTGAAGAGGGAGCCCTTGAAGATTGAACAAGTATAAGTCACTCCTTTACAAGCCATATAATTCAGAATCAAAATCTGTTACACTTCTTTGTGCCACTCAGACATTGTTTACTAGCAGACAAAGGTGAGTCTTCCTCCAAATAATAATAGATTCTAAGTAAGATAAAAGAATTCATTTTTTGGTGGTTATTAAGAGGTTTGTGGCACATTCTAGACTTTTGTGCTAAGTTAGCACCACCTTGACTTGGCACTGAATTAGCAAATGTTGTAAAAATATTGTTGAATGCCCCATTCCTGAGGATGTTGCAAGGGAGGTGAGATGTTGCCTCTTGATCCCAAAGTTTTGATTGTGGCTAGTGGGCAATGAATAGACTCCTCTACTGAACTTTCCAGGATCAGTTACAATTCTAGGTTCAATCAATTGTGTAAATCTTTACAGATGTTTTAGTAGTGTTAAATTTTTTATTATTCAAGAAATTAGTGGCAGTAGTGCTAAATTTTTATGTTTAAATTATTAGAAGAAATTTTCTTTAAAATAATTTATGTCAAGTGAAGTGAAATGGATTTTTTTGAGCCCTGTACATAGCAATGAGTTTTGATCCCTGTGCACATTAATTTCAAGTAGGGACTTTATGATCCTATTCACCAGTGCTTTTTGTTTCGGGTTTTAATTATTTAGGTTTCTTTTGGCCTTTTATTAAACCCATGTGGTTTATAAATGAGGCATTGTATGATGATATAATCATTCTACTATTATTCTTCATTACTTCATTTTTCTATTCTTGTAGTTGATGATGCCTGTAAATGTGTTTTAAGCTTAGAGTTGATAATGTGTACCAATATGCTCTTGTTTTAGGTTTTGAATTTTATGTTTTGATCCATCAAGAATAAATCTATTTTCAAAATTTCTTGCATTTCAACCATATTAATATATGTTTATTGAATCCGAAGGATATCTGTAACAAGAATGCTAAGGAAGGCAATAACAGTTAAAATCTAAATGGGTTATATTTGTTAGCTGTTAATATCCAATAGGGTTTTATTTATTAGTTAAAATTCAAATGGGTTTTGGTGGATTTAGGGCATTTTGATTTGGGTGTTGTTTTATTTGTTTCATTATAATTTGATGGTTTTCATTGAGATTGTAGAAGAATTTATTCTATTTTGATTACTTTTCATAGCTAAAATTCAAATGGGTTTTGTTGATTTTAGGGCCATCTGATTTAGGTGTTCTTTTGTTTGGTTTGTCTCTGTATTGGGCTTTCTTTTTGTTCCTATTTTTTGGCAAAATATGCTGTAGATGTGGTTATCTTAGATGTTGTATCTTACCCAACGTTTATATATTTTATCATGTCTTTTAGGATTTCAACCTTGACCTCTTCTATGAAAACCCCATTGCCTCAACACACCATTCTAAAAATTTTGGAGGTGTTACTGATGTCAAAAGATTGCTATTTCAATTAACTACATTTTTTTGATTTTGTATGGATTTTATGTCTATTTTTGAATTCCCTTAGAATGGCCAAATTTTGGAATTATGATTACTCTCGATAAAGTTTTAGATTGTTAATAATTAGATTATTTCTTAGTTATTTTTAGAAGGGATTATGCACACAGATTTTTTAATGATTTTTACGTTATTTCTAATTTGGGTTCCATTTTATCTGGTTTCAGTTATGTATTTCTTGCAAGAATTATATTTTAGGGGTTCCATTGCTGAAGTAGAAATTTTTGCAGTAAAACTACAGATTAAATATTTGACCTCTTGTTACTAACACTAAAAATTTGGTAAATTAGTTTTTTGTAGTTTTAAAGTTTTTAATATATTTTCATGATGTAATTGTAGGTTATTTGATTTTGGTGTCATACTCTTTGGTTCATGTCTCTAATTTTTTGTCTTTCTTTTATAAGGCTCAAAACATGGGGTTGTGAATGATGAGGTTGAAGTTTAAGATTATTATTGGTTATACAAGCATTTTCTTGGTGATTTTGATAATGGATCCCACATGCATTTTGACGTTACTTCTGATATTAGGTATCGTCAGCTCATCTAGTTTTAGTTGTCTGTTAATGTATTTATCACTTTATTCAATATTCATTTTAGGTGTGATGATTCTTTATCTTGTGAAACTATATTAAAATTGACATGCCAAGGTATAACAGTTTAAATGCATGTTGCTTCTGCATTGCCATTCTGATTGATGGGAAATTTTATTTGGTTTGTTGGATTTTCCCATTTATTTAAGGTGCCCACATTTTTCAATTTTCAAATTTAAATTACAAAACACTTTTTAGTTTGAATCTGAAACTATGATTTATTATTCTCATATGTAGTTGGGTACCTTTTATCTGGCTTTATTTCCCTTTGTGGTACCAAACATGTAACTATAACATAGGTAATGTTTTAACAATTTCTATCACATATCTTAAATTCTAAATGTTGTTTGGGTGATCAGATCGTAATTGCATTTTGCTGATTTTAGGGCATTCTAATTTTATTTGGATTTTGTCTCTATTTTTTCTCCCATTTGAGGGGCCAAATTTTGTAATTATGAATTCTGATGCTAAAGTTTTGGATTATAAATTCTCTATAATTTTGAGAACATATTTAGTAATTTTTTATGAAATTTACGTTATTTCTAATTTGGGTTCCATTTTGTTTGGTTTAAGTTATGCATTTTTGTGTAAGTCTGTAAGGATTAAATTTTGGGGATTCCATTGCTGACATAAGAACTTTTGTGCTAAAACTTTAGAATGAATTTTTGATCTCTTGTTACTGATGCTAAAAATTTCATAAATTAGTTAATTATTTTTTGTTTTAACCATTTTGATATATAATTTTGGGATAATTTTTTATTTCATTAGCGCAAAGATAATTTCATAATAGGAAAGCTTATGAGGCACCCACAATTTTGGGATGCCAAATTTTATTTAAGGGTTGAGTCTCAGTTGTTCTCTAATATAACATACTATGATTTTATGGAAATAATTTGATTCAGATTTTTTCAAAATTTTATGATTATGTTGCAAGTTGATTCACAATTATTATTTTTCAGATAGTTATGGGGTTGTATTGACGCCCCCCCTACCCTAAAAAAAAATTGAAACCAAATACATCCAACCAAAACTAACCAAAAGACCAAGAAAACCTAACAATAAACAAACCCCAACTCCACTCTAGAAGACACGATAACCAACAACTAACAAACAACCAGACCCCAAAACCAAAAAACATAAAGATAAAAAACTAGCGACCAATCAACATTTACCCACGATAGCTTCTTCCTTTGAATCCAGGATATAAACCATTTTTCTACCCCTATGTTCCACCACCGCTACCTCAAACATGTTTTTAGCTTTGACAACTATGCTCGAATCAACACCCCCTCCAGTCAAAGGCCCAGAGAGACCTGTCACTCCCAGGAAGAGGTTTCCAAACACTTCTTCCCATGACTTGTTATACCATGGTGGCACTACTACATCCCTCTATAGAACCCATTTCACCAACTTATTTATTGCTACCACTCTGTTCTTACCATGCTGACATTCGCACAACTTCTCCATTTTTGAAATTTGACCCTTAAGTTGTTCCAAAATAGGCATAAAAATTAATTGACCCTCCTTCAACCTAGGCTCCACTATCTTCCTTTTAAGTTTCTCCACAAAATCAAATAGAATCATGAAGCCCTTCTCCAGCACCCTGAAAGCTGATAATGGGACCACTCCAAGGCGGTCTCTACCTGAGAAGGGAAGATTGGGTAGTGGAGAAAGGTCATAAATTAGAATCTTCTTGATTAACCCCACTTAAGATTTTGAATGTACACAAAACATCATCACCTGAGCGACCACTTCTACATCAGAGACCAATGCCATAAGATTTGAGGTGACCACCATCATAATTTGAGAATTCACTCGACTACACACACTTTGTAGCATAAATTTGAGCCCAAGGACCTCTGAAATAACCTCTAATAAATCCTTCAACAAAAGCCAGAAGATGTGAGATAAATGAGCTCATGAGATTTTTCCATCAAAAGACATTTCTCGCACCTTACTCCCCCCAAAAAGACATAAAGTTGTCAGGGATATTTTAGTAACATCATCCGTGTTACCTTCTTTAAACCACTAGACTTTACAACACTTGTGAGTTGAAACAATAAACAACACATGAGCCCCATCTAGCTTAAAACCCACAAAAAGATGTAATGGGAAGAGACGCTTTCCTCAAGACCCCCACTTACCACCTATAGTCACCAATTATATGAATCTAGCCCTTAAGCCTTCATGAATGCCCACCCGTGTGAAGCAATTCCCATCAAGCAAAGAGATGTCAACAAATCATGAGATGGACAATCAACAAAAATGTACCCAATGCTAAAACACCACCAATCAACAACAAAAATGCCATGCCAAATTTAGCCATAAAAAATAAATCCATTTCATAATTCACCCATAACATCATAACACCACACATTTTACCCAAACTCAATCTAAGTGATATTTGGAAAATCCTCCCATAGTTCTCTTACATTATCCATCCTACTCAACTCCTCTTGGTCAATACCACAATTAACCAAGAAATATGTGGTTGAATTCGCCTCTCAAAAATAGTGTCTACACTCCCACTCTAATAAAAACTTTAGATTTGCCATGTGTTCATCAGGATGTTCTCAAGATGCCACGCTTTCACCTCTTTCCTTTTTAGTGCTGAGATTGTAACCTAGGATTCTCCTTCAATTATCAACTTTGAGATTCCACATTGGAGAGCCATTTCAATACCCAATGCAAGAGCTTGTACTTATGCTTCATTATTTGTTCCATCTTGAATTTTTTGTGACATAGCTCATATTAAGGAACCACAACAATCCTTAATAATGCAACCCACTCCTAAGGCTCCAAGATCACCCTGAGAAGCTCCATCAAGGTTGAGCTTAAACCATCCTCTCGAAGGAGGGCTCCAATTTTGCTTGTTTTTTAATCTTTCTTACTAATTATGATTGACCCATTAATGGGGGGAATTGAAATCAAATTCCTTTTAGCTGACATCACCATTTCCAAACTAGATAGGAAACCTTGCTTCCTACTCACTTGAGCTGAGACAAGCTCTGAAATTGAGATCTCATTTTTTTGGATCACTTTGGAGACCTCTTTCTCTTGATTTTCAAAAATACACTTATTTCATTCCTTTTACACAGACCAAATCACAATGGCAGGACTGACTCTCCATAAATCATAAAGAGAATTTTTGCAGTCACCCATGACCATGTAGATAAATCAATCTTTAGAGAGGGAAGTCATGCCCATGATAGCTCCATTCTTTCACATAGCGAGTTCTAAAAATAATGCACAAAAGGACAAATAAAGAGCAAATGATTGGCATTTTCCTCACTATTTTTACAAAGGGGGCACCTCGAAGGTCCCAAAAAACCCATCTTGGAAAATATATCCTGTGTAAGAATATGATCTTGTACTGCCAACCATGTGAAAGTGCCTACTTTCTATAAACCATTTTTATCCTAATAAAGGAATGTGCCCAAAACATTAACTCATCCATCGCCTTAGCCATCTAATAGCCCATATTGACATTGTAATGCTCCATTTTAGTGTCAATCTAATGTAAAGAGTCCTCCTTGTCATTCAGAAAGACTTTCCTCACTTTGAAACAATTCTCAAGTAATACCACTTGATCCCTTGGAATATCCAGACTTTCAAAAAATTTCCAACCCCGAGATCTTAGACTAGAGATAACCTTTGGTTCCAAATAATATACAATAGAAGAACCCCAAAATAAAGAAAGGATACATTTTGATTCCCCTAAAGATTGATTATCATCAAGAGGTTTATGTCCATTCTAAGAATCCTCCCAAAATTTGGCTTTCCTACCATTATTGATTGTCCAGGATACATGATCTGAGATAATATTTATACAACCTAGAATGAAATTCTAAATTTGTGAACCTTTAGGTGGATCAACCATCGAAATGATGCTTAGAAGGTCTTCTAGGTTGAGATATTTACTACGTAGCACTTTGACCCATAGAGCCTCCAAAGAAATCAACATATTCCAGACCAACTTAGCTCCTAATGCACAATTCTATAGTTTTAGGTTCTTAATTCCAACACCCCCCATTTTCTTAAAACTACACACCCTTTCCCACCTCATCAGTGGGATTTTCTTTTTACCTGAACTCCTTGCCAAGGAAAGTCTTTTATAATTTTATCTAGCTACTTGATAATTTTAACAAGGGGTTTCAGAACCAAGAAACAATAAGTAGGAAGAGCACATAGAACCAATTTAATAAGAGTAATATGACCAACTAACGAAAGCCACTTACCTTGCTAGGAGGCCAAATGCTTTTTGAAATCCTAAACCAAATGAGACCAATGTATATGCTGAGAGGCTCCAAAAAAGGGGGACACCAAAATATTTTGAAGGAAATTTCTGAATATTAAAGCATACCACTAGAGAAATAGTTTGTTGGATTTGTTTCGAAGAATTGATAAAGAAAATCTCAGATTTGCTTACATTCACCATTTGCCCTGATGTTGCCTCATAACTGGAAAGGATTTCCTTGAAGGTTTGCACTTCCCTTATACAGGCTTGACCAAACAAAAATGTGTCATCCATAAATTGTTGCTGTGTCAAATTCTTGAGACCATTGGCCACTTGAACACCCCTAAGCAAAGTAGCTTCCTTGGCCACTGACACCACTCTACCCAAAGATTTCATCACTAAGATGAATAGGAAAGGGAATAATGGATCTCCATGTTGAAGGCCCTTGAAGGCTTGGAAAAAACTTGTTGGGCTTTCATTAACTAGGATAGAGAATTTTAGGCTAGAGATATAACCAAAAATCCAATTACACGAAGTTTTACTAAAACCAAACTTCTCCATAACTTTAAGCAAAAAATGCCAATTTACCCTATCATAGGCTTTACTAATGTCAAGATTTAAAAGCATCCCTTTCTGATGTGACACTTTAAGAGAATAAATGATTTCATGAGCAACTATTATCCCCTCTTGAATATTCCTCCTTGGGATAAAACCCACTTGTTCCTCATAGATTAAGCACAATAGGATCCTCCAAAGCCTAAGAGCCATAACCTTGGCAATAATCTTATAGACCATATTACATAGGGAAATAAGCCTAAAATCCCCAAAAGTTTCCTAACTTTCCCCTTTTGGATAAAGTGAAATAAATGTGACATTCAGATCAGGTAAGACTTTTGATTTTCTCCTCAATTCTTCCACCATCTGTAAAACATCCTCACCCACAATTTCCCAAAAAACCTAGAAAAAATTTGTTGGAAACTCATCCGAGCCAGGAGTCTTATCTTTTACCATTAAAAAATAGTAGTTCTAACTTCCTATAGTGAAAAAAGGGCCAACAGTTTCTCATTTTACTCCAAAGAAACCAAGTGAGGAATGTGAGACAAGTTGGAATCCTGAGCTTTTAGATCTGAAAGGATAGCTCCATTGAGGAGATCTGAGAAAAAATGACCTCCTCATTCTTGATATTTTCTAGGTTGGTTAAGCATTCTCCCTTAGTTGAGATACTTTCTAATTTATGAGTGAAATTTCTTTTTAGCATAACCATTTGATGAAAGATCACAAAGTTTCTATCCCCTTATTTTAGCCAATAGTTTTTGGATTTTTGCCTCCAAAAAACTTCTTCCCTGAGCAACACTCCCTCATATTTAGCTAGCAATGTCTTTTCTAGTCTATAATACTCTCGATCCATTCCATTTTTAAAGATAATTCTATTCAGATTCTCTAATTCAGATTTAACTCTCACTTTTTCTTGAAAAATATTTTTGAAACAATTAGATTCCATTGCCTAAGTCGACCCTTAATACAATGTAATTTCTTGGCGATGTGAAACATAGGGGACTTAGAAGGAATAATACAGTCTTTCTACCAGCTTTCCACTAGTCTAAAAAGAGACTTGTCTCATAACCACATTTTCTCCCATTTAAAGATACAAAGAAATAGGGGACCATCTTTTTTAATACAAATAGCAATGGGGAGATGATCAAAGCCCACAAAAGAGATAATTAAATATTTTGCCAGCCAGTTTTAGGCAAGCCACAAATTAGAAATCATAAATCTATTCAAACGTTCTAGAATATATTGAACTCCAATTCTTATATTACTCCAAGTGAAGAAATCACCTTATGACGGCAAATCAATAAGATCATTGTCTTTCAAGAACTCTCCAAATTCAAGACATTCTAAAGCTTTAAAAACTTTCCCACCTAGCTTTTTTGACTGATTCAAAATAGAATTAAAATCACCACCAAAAGTAATCATTTCAAGAGCGAAGCTAGATCACAACTTTGAGAGCTCATCCCAAACCTTTCTCTTATCCCGAAGATTATTGGGGCCATACACATTACCTAAAAAAAGAGACAGTTTAGTTCTTAGACAAGTTATACTATAGAATTGCCAGTGAGATCCAACTTCCATCAGATCCACCTTAACTCTTGAAGGAAGCCAAAGAAAAGTCAGTCTTATCAATGCCCATGCTGCTTCTACAAAGAAACCATTCCAACCCTTCCATCCACCTTTCTAAAAAATCTACTCTTCACCTTTACTCAACTTGGTTTCTTGTAACAATAGAGCTTCTGGATGTTCTGCCACCATCAAACATTTAAACAAATGTCTTTTATTAGGAACATTGATGCCCCTAACATTCCATGAGAGAATCTTCATGGTTCCTATGGGAGGAATTTCACCTCCTGCTTATCAGGTCCAATTATTTTTTAGCATTCCTTGCTTACCACATGACACATCCTTAGATGCCTGAGCATGCTTATCTTTCCTCCCTCTCTTGGGACCTGAACCAAAATCTAGCTTAGCCCTAGACATTTTTGACTTAGCAATGGATAGACATTCTCTCAAATTTAATTCTTTCTCTGAGTCTGTTTCATCCTCCTTTGAGTTACTTTGAAGAGCTTCAATCATAGGATTCTCCTCTTGGTAGGGGCATTCTGAAGTAGGTGAAACATTCTCTTTCTCTAAATTACTATCCACATTACAAATGCTATTTTTAATAACTTGAGTTTGTTCTATTATGAAATCACACCCCTTGATTGTTGAATTGGGGGAAAGAAAGTTTGGTTTATCGAGTCTCTCTATGAGTGCTACCATCTCAAGAATATTTACCTTTTCAACTTTGGGTGAGGCTTCCCCCACCTGATTAGGAGAAGATGAACATGGGGAATTCTCCTTCAGGGGACCAGATGATGAAGGGGCCTCTGAGATGATATTTGACAAACCTAAACCACCTTTCTCTATCTCTTGAGCCTGATATTTTTTTATCCACATAGGTCTAGCCTTGCAACATGGATTACTAGGATAAGAAGGCATTGCACTATTATCCTAAGAAGAAGGAACAGAGGACTTAGAAGCCTTACCAGGGCAAAAATTCTAAATATGACCAATCTTTCTACAATTGTAGCATCTAAAAGGAAAGTTTTTAATATCCACTACTTGATTCTAGACTTTTCCATGTGATTTAATCACAATGTTATCTGGAATGGGTTTTGACAAGTTAAATAAAACCCTAACTCTAGCATAAGATGCTAGACATCCTTCCTTCGACTTCAGATCTATCTCCACACATGATCTTATGAGATTGCCCAATGCTTTTAAATAGTGTTTGCTCCAATATTCCACAGGGAGATTATATAAATGAATCCAAAGGGCCACCATTTTGGGGTGGAATACCATGGCATCAAAGTTGGGTCTCCAGTGTTTCATCCATAACCTAGTGCCATTTAAGGCCCAATATGGATTCTAAAGCACCTTATCTTGATTCTCTTGATTTGGGAAAACCACTGAAAAAACCTTTGGTTAAAAATTTTGTTTTCATATTCTTACCCCAATTTGCTGTAAACTAGGCTTCTATTTCCCCAATAGTAGGCCATTTTCCTGCAAACCTACCGATGAGAGCCTGAGCCTCTAGGCAGGAGATTTCTTGAATGAGCTCCATAATATCCCAAACTATCTCCTTGTCTGCCCCCACTTTTAGAGCCATTTGTATGGAAAAATCTTCCTGCCCCAGCCTGCTTCTACCAGATACCCTAGGATCCTCCTATTAAGGAGCCATAGAGATTGAGGGAGGACATGCACTTCCCTAATTAGGAGAGTTCATAGGCAAGGGAAGAACCTCTTGTACTGCCTTTAGCTGTTCCTCTATCAAGCAAACCTCCTCCCCATTTTTGATAGTAGTTGCTGATGAAAAACCAATCCATTTTTCTATAAATTAGACATCCTACTCTGCCACCTACGAATCAGCTCGAGTTTGACGATGGCCCAGACCCACTTGAAAAGATAGGGTTTCTATTTTTTGCTTTATCCCTCCTCTCTCGACCAATCCTCAAACAAGTTGATTCATAATTATTACATTAGAGATAATACTACATTTCAATTTCTAGTCTCGTATATGTACTCTTAACTATACCCAATATGCCATTCTTGTTACTATAAATCAGTTGAGCCGTGAGTGCATTAAAGTTAAATTGATTCTATTTTTAATTTTTTATGGTAAATCTTTGTCATATTTATAAATGTATAATATTGTTATGTTTTTTTTAATTCATATTGTTTTAGCACTCTTTCAATACACACACATATTATAAATTATTTATAATTATAGTTATTAAATTCTTCAAATGCAATAAGTTTTTGATTCTGGTTTTAATTAAAAAATTTAACTTGTCCAATATTTATATTTATGCATGAGTTTTTAATTTTGTTTCTAATTAATTAATTCAGAGTTTTCATTATTTTCATTTATGCATAATTTAAACTATTAGAGTTTTGATATGGATTTACTTTTATAAGTTAGTTGATCTAATTTTTATTTTTAATTATAAATTTATTAAATTTATTTTTAATATTTATTAACACCTTATTACATTTTTTATTGAAAATTGTTTGATTTTCTTTATTAATAAATAAGAATATAAGAATCTCTTTTTTACAAAAAGTGAAATGTTATAAAGGTGGTCTTGATTTTAAGAACTCTCTCATCCATATGGAATTTCATATTTTTTATTTCTATATATCTAATAAACCCTTTCTATCTATATTTTATTTATTTATTTTTAATTTTTTTTTATAATTTGTATTTTTATACATCTAATAAGCTTTTATGTTTGTATTATAAATTGACCTTTTATATGATAAATGTTTGTCTATAATAAATTTCTCTTTGAGAATAAGGATTTATGTTTGTGTTATGAATTGACTTTTAGCAAACAAAAATAATATATATGATAGATGATTTATTAACTTTAAAAAATAAATTGTTAATTGTTAAATACCATCACACAAAATACAAGTAATCTATCCATGACATTTGGATTTTAATTATTACTCATAATTATGGTTTTCACTACAGATTAAATGTAAATAAATATAAATAATACATCTTTTTTTCACTTCGAAGTGTTCAATGAATATTGAAAAGACAATAAAATATTACAAATAAATAATACGCATTTAAAATTGGTGAATGTAAGTAAATAAAAAATGTATGATTATGGTACACCTTCTCTAAACTACCAAGTGTTCAATGAACATTGAAAGGTTAATAACATTGAAAAAAATTAACACATGTAAATAAATGAAAAAAGTATGATTATGGGTCACCTTCTCTTCACTATCGGGTGTTCAATGAATATTGAAAGGCTAATAACATAGTAAAAATAAATACTATAACATTTAAGAATAGTGAATGTAAATAAATAAAAAATGTATGAAGTTAAGTTTTTAGTTTTAAGTAAAATAACACTAAGTCAAGTTAATAAATGTCATGGTATATATATCTATATATGAAAATAATGTTAAATTATACTTTATTAAAAATTAGAAAAACAAACTATAATTTATAAGACTCTCTTAACGAATCATTTTTTACTTGATAATATGTTCTAAAAAATTATATTTGCATGAATATATTGTTTAATGAGAGAAACACTAACAATCTATTTTTTATCATATCTACTTTGAGTGATAATGATAAGACACAAAGTATTGTGGAAGGGTGATTTATTTTTGGGATTAATGTCATGTATATAAAATAGGAGATATGATCAAAACTCTTATTGAATGTAATCCAGTGAATCTAGTAATTTACTATTCCAATTGTCCATACAAAATCTTTCAGCTCCTCTAAATAGAGTCTCTTTCTTAGGCATCTCAAAATCTTATTGCAAGAAGCTTCTATATTATACTTTTCTATAACAATAAAAACTATATGATCACAATGAATCAAAGGATACCTTTTTATGATCCCTCCAACCCACATCTTTTGGCTTATGATCACAATTAAATGGATTACCTTACATGTATATGATCAAATAAAGTTAAGACATGTCATAATTTATATATATTTGAAAATAATTTTAAAATGTTATAAGTGTCAAAGAGAAAATAATATTTAAGTAAAAAATAGAAAAACAAACCAGGACTTGTGTTATCATTCTTAATGGATCATTTTGAAGCAGTGTTTTAGGTAAGTAGTCTTGTGATTTTTATTTGTGTGCTACTTTTTCAACTATCATTATTTTTCAAGGAGAATTTACACTATTTTTTTTTAAAAATTATGTGTCATTTATTTGCTTTAATTTTTTGCCTATATCTATTCATAATGGAAAATGTGGAGAAGAAGTCTAATAGAAAAATCTAATGGTGTCATAACTTAAAACGCCTCCTAGTGAAATGAACTCTAGCTACTCATAAATTTTTGAAACATATTTAAATAATATTAGGGTTTTATAAATATTGATGGAGTAACTCATCAAAAACCCTCACCAACAATTATGGAAATAAATTTCATGTAATGTTCTCATTGTTGTTACCCAAAATATATAGCAGTTGAATAAAGTTAGGGTTAACTCATATTTTTCAACCACTGCACGTCTGAATGCTTTCCCAAATTATTTAGAAGAGGCATGCTAAGTTCTGTTACCTACCCTGGGTATTTGGAAATTTTTGATGCAATGGTTTCTGTAAGCTATATTGTGACTTTATAAGATATTTCAATATTAGCAATGTTTTACAAATATAGAAGCAATTCATCACAAACATTCAATAACTGTAAATATTTAGGTGAATAAAAACATGTAGCAACAAATAAAACTCACTTTGGGAAACATAAAATATAAGATTTCTCCACTCCTCGAGATCGATCCTTACAATCATAGCATGTCCATAGTAGATAATAAATGAAAAAACATGATAACATTACCTAAAGGCTTTGGAGAATCTCCATAATGCATAAAGAGTGTTGGAATAGATAAGGATATATGAACCATTTAAATATTTTAAGAATAAAATTAGTTCTTATTTTTAATTGAGCTTCTAAAGTACTTATTAAGGTAAAGTTTCTATTAATAAATAATTCCATTTAGATGTAACATCCAAATTATGTTAGAACATATTAAAACAAAAATATTTATAAATATTATTTTTAAATTAACAATTATTACGATTTTGAGTTTATTAAATCATGATCAAAACATTTTCAAGATGTAAATAAGTCTTTTAATGAATTTATAATGTCTAAAAATATATGAAATGATATTTTATTTTTTGGATGTAAATAAATTTTCTAATCAATTTATAATGTCTAAAAATATATGAAATGATATTTTATTGGTCCCAATCACACATGTCTAGTGATTTATCCTATCAAACAAAATTATCTTTTAAATTTTGGGATACAAATATATTTTACCATCTAAATTTATGTAAATAAACACATCAAAAATAAATTTATGTGAAAGATGTCAAGAAATATTATTATCATATGTATATTCTATTTATATTATAAATCTATGACACACACACACACACACACACACACACACACACACACACACACTATTTTTTAATATTTTAGTTATTTTCAAATTTATATTATAAAAATTATAATTATTTTTAGAACACAATTTTTTTATTGAAATATTATTTATACATATATTAGGTGTACATAATATTTCTTCAATTTAATGTTAAGGATTGAGGGGTTTCTATTCCATCAAATTTACCTGGGGCACAATCTTGGTCTCATCCCATTTTTGTATCTTTTGGGATTTATAACTCAGTAAATAGCTAGACAATATCTTTTATACTATCATCATCACCATTAATCTATAACCCACTTAATTTTAAAACACATTAAATATTTTAAATATATATATATATATATATATATATATATATATATATATATATATAAAATGAAAACTTTATCTTCAAAAAATCAAAACATTAAGAAACAAAACAATAGGCATTATATAATTTTATCTTTTGAAGCATGTGAATTGCTACTTTTATGTAACATACATACTTATGTGGATCTTGGCATTGATCACAATGCACAAAATGTGGATAGGGTTAAGAGCCCAACGATTTATAGTGTTAAAAGTGTTGCAACTTGTGAATGTAATCCATCAAATTGACCCAGATCTCTCATGTAAACAATGGTCTAAATTTGTAAATGTGTAATTAAGAGGCACAAAATAATACTTAGTTTTTATTATCAACCATGGGATACATGTGTACTATTTGGATGGCATCCCAAGGTTGTGGATTGAATTTAGCTTTTTTATCTCACTTTTTTGAAGAGTTAAAAAAGTACTTCATTGAAATTGGCTCAACTAAATCATGTTATTTATATATACAGTGCAACTTGGCTTACTTAGGCCCATTTTGATCGTTTTAATTTATAATTATTGTGCTCAACATGGCTACTACTCTTTCCTTTTTTTGGTGAAGTTATTAAATTTGGTGAATCTCAAAGTAATATAGTAAAAATAATGATGGCCTAACAATAATAATAATTTGGGGTCATTATTTCTAAATTCTCTACTTATGCAGTCCCAACAAATAATTAAATGTTCTTCTTATTCCATCCAACTCATTTCCAGACTTCTATTTTCTGAGAGGTATGTCATATATTCATTATGTATGTTCATGATGGTTGGATGATCAGACCAAATCTATCTTTACCTATGTTTTATGTGTCAGGGAATCTCTATTTTGAAGATGCAGACATTGGGGATGTTTCAAATAAAATTTACAACATGGTGTTGTGTTTCTTTTTTATATGCATATAGTTTTCCAACTACCTTTTTATTGCATTCTTTGATGGTAGAGAGTGAAGAACATTGTGATTAAAAGCATAGATTAAATCTACAATAGAAGGATGAGAGATATATTTGAAGTGTGGACACTTATTGAAGTGTAGATACTTGGGATGCCTTAATTACAATAGAGTGTTGTGTTTATTTTTAACATGTGTTTGGTTTTTCATGTATAATTTTATTTTATTAGTTGATGGTAGAGATAGTGATGAGCATTATTGATGCATTTCCATTGTGGTACATATAGAGGTTCTACAACGGTGTCACCATGTTCACCATGCAAAAAGTCAACAACACCACCAATGTAACCTTCCAAATTTAGAACTTTGGCAATGTATTTCTTTTATGTTTATTGGATGCACACAAAATAAGTCCATTCAACTTGATTTATTTTGTAAATTTAAAAAAATTCTAATGATATTTTTATGTCTCATGATGATAGCAAAGGGGTGTTCTTTGGGTATGTAATAACTTGTAAAGATCATCTTCATGTGTTGAAAATGTTCTCATCTCTCTGCAAGTAAAACTATACTTACCATATATGTTTTGGTTCTTAGACTGTTGTGTATAGATGGGTTAACAGATCAAATGTGTCTTCATCATAATTAAGATGAAAAATGTTAACCTTAAACCCCAAATCTAAAACCCTAAATAACTAAGCACTACTTGTTTAGCTATAAGTTATTATTGGTGACATTATTTTTCTTTGTCTTCTTAGTCTTTATACAAGTTACTATTTGTTTAGCTAGATTTTGTAACATAAAAATACTATAATTTTATTACAAGTCGCAAAGTATTTTAATAACTTTATTTAAAAATGTGTTCATCATTATTAGCTGAAGGTTTCTTTGTATGGAAATACAATAATCTCATTCTGCTATAATAATATTTTAATTTCATTGTATTGCCATTATCTTAATATACTAGATTATTAATTGAATTAAAATAAGTAAAATATAAATTTTGAATATTTTTAATTCATTGTATTGTAGATGTATATTTTATGAATTCACCAATTCCTGAATCTATATATCAAAGCAATATTGCTGTATCAAAACACTCCAAGCAAACAAGACACTAAAAAATAATATGTCATCTTTGGCATCTAATCAATAAGTTCTTATTATCATCAATGTTCATAAAATAATTTTTTTGATTTACACTAATTAGTTCTACATAAAAAATTTAATGGATTTAAAAAAAAAAAATAATTTCTAAAACAAATCTTAAAACACATCTAACTCTATTTTATACTCTGTAGGGACTTGACGCATGACACCCTTGTTTAATCAATATCCACAAATATGCTTACTATATAATCATCTAACATCTACATAAAAAGAAAAATCTTATAAACTAACTAGATCCATAAATAATACATACTCTTATAACATTCAATACTTAGCACGATCATTATCATCTATATCAAATCGTAAGGTACAAAGCCTTTTAAATGTAAATGTAATAAGATAATTTTTTTCATATATATATATATATATATATATATATATATATATATATATATACGATTTTGGTGGGATCTTTATCCTTGTATGCTTTTGATTAGAGCTCTAACTGATTTGGGATATAATCGGGGGCTCATATCTTGAAATACACAAGTACTAAAAATATTAACAACGACCACAACCAACTCGAGAATACCATCAACGGTCACAATCGGCATATTATTAACGATCGATCACAATCGAACTCCAATACCATATAAAATTAAAACTTAAATGGTACTTATTGCAACCTAATTACTTTATCAATTCACCCACATCTCATCGATTTTTTCATATATATTTTATTGTCGAAAATAAAAATATTTATTTAATAATTTATTATTATTATTTTTTAAAGTTATTATTTCTTTTATAGATTTATTCATTGTAAAAATGGTTTCTCTATGGAAACGATAACTATTTTTTTAAGGGATGAAAAACTTTTATTTTATTTTATTATTTTATCATAACATGGTTTTGAATCTTACAGATTAGGAATAGATTATCTTCTAAGTTTTAAATGTGTGAATCTAATTATACATAGCTTGTTCTATAAAAATAAAAATTTCGTATTTTTTAATTTTTTAATGATTTCATACACATTCCAATTTAAATGATCATTTCTTTTAGCAAAATGTATAAATATATATACAACTTTTGAAGTGTAAATGCTTCCTTTTCAACATGTATAATAGACTTAATCCCAATTTCAATAATAGAAACATATAAAAATTAAATTGTAATTTATATTCAAAATAGTAAATAAATAAAAAGATGAAAAAATAATTATCATTTTATAGAAACGAATATTTTTATATAAAATACAAAACATTTTCATAGAAATAAAATTAATAGATGCCACATAATATAAAAAATTAATAAATATATTATTAATATGAATTATAATATTATTTATATTATAAAATAATATATAACTATCATGCCACCTGATTTTAAAATATTATCATATTAATATAATATTTGTAGGCTTTTTTAAATATACAATATAAGAGACTATAATATGTTAAAATATATATATTTAAAAATATTATACAATATATGAAAAATATATACTATATACTACATATAATATATATAATTATTATATTATATACAATATATCTTAATATAGTCCATCCATGTTTTTTGAAGATCGACAATAAGATAAGAAGAGATGTCATTTTGGTTTTCAGAGTATTGTATAATCAGAAAAATTGTTGCGTTGGAGCTGTTGAAAAATGTTGGAGTTGTTTTCCGTATGAGTGAGAGGTATGATGTTGTAAGTGTTTCGATGTTGCATTTTTTTAATAATGGATCATTTTATTTGAATGTCTTCTGAATTGATTAAAGAAATAGATTTTGTTATTTTTTTGCTTTGTATGCAGAAAACATTTATTGATGAGGGTTGCATCCACAAATGTTATAATGATTTTCATACTTCAAAGAATTTAAGGTCCATCAAGAGAGAAAATATTTGATGTTCATACTACACCTGGTTCCAAAATACCTAAAAATAATAAACATACATGGCACTTATCCTCCTACATATGTGGTCTCTTGAGCTACAACTCATACAACTTTCAACTAAAACTCTAATTGACATACTAATTGGATCACAAAGTCTCTAAGCAATAGTTTCTAGAGAAACTCTAAAATGATACATAATTGCAAACAAGAATCTCAAAACATTAACATACTATTTGTTTTTGGTATTTGATAATATCAAGGGTCAACCAAGAACAACTGTCAAGCTTGCAGAGCTCTTGGACTCATTAGGTTGATAAAGTCAAAGCTTTACAACCTAGTTTGCATGGAAACCAGTCTTGCGAGTGCTCTACAAATTTCAGTTATTAGTTTTATTTTTAGTAACAGATACAAAATAATATTTTAATTACATCTCATACTTGAGCATATACCTAATTGTTACATGTTACCTTTTTTTATTCTTTTAGCTAACCCATTATCTTGAATGGATTGTTAAAACAAATCCTAATTACAGAAAGTGAAAACGAAATACCATATGGTTGTAAAAGTAGCATGGTTGATGGTAGTAGGAGTGGGCCAAGTAACATCTATGCATGGGCTTGATAAAAAAAGGATTGTTTCTAATTTTTTAGAAACTTTGTTTATACAATTATATTAAGAAAGAGAAATAATCTAAACAAGGTTGATAGTTTTGGATAACAAAGAGACAAACCAAATACCTAAGAAATGAAATACAAATTTGAAAATAAAGCTGATTACAGAATGAATGGCATGTTAGATGGATATGAACATGATCATTTTTTGTTGATATTAATCTTCACCCATCATGTTACCATCTTTGACTACTAGGTTAATGTCCAAATGCTAGTTTCATACCCTGACACATATTACAATCTAAGGAAGTTGTCAGATGGAAGGTAGGTGATAGATGGTCTGGAAAACTAACGTAGTAAACTGGGTAGCATAAAAAAAAACTTTGAGGCAAATATTCCCTTCCTGCTCCTAGTGTTAACATAAAATGGCAAAAATGGGATATTCTTTGCATTTATCTCATGTCTGAGGGCTTCACCCCACGGTTTAAGCCTCTAACTAATTAAAATGGCCACTAAAAGCTTTCAACTTAAAATTTGTTCTATAATCTTTTCACCAAAACAAAATTTGTACACTTAATTAACATTATATACATTCGAGAAATGTATTCAAAATAATTTTTTAAATCATATGTAATGCTATAAGAGGAAACCTATTATGTTGGTTTTTTTTTGGTATGTTTATGCTATCTTTACTTTCTTATTACTTGTCTTTGTTGCCTTCATACCGTATCTACGATATTTTCTAGGGTAGTTGCATATTTATTATACTCGATGCACAACCCTTTGGGTGAGCTCTTTCTTTATAATAGCCTCTACCCTCTTTGTTGCAACTATTGTTATGAGCAATGAAAAAGATGGGCCCTAAATGAGCCAAAAAGTTTGTACTAAAGGTACAAATGAGGTAACACCTTTGATTCTCCTTCTCAGCCTAAGGAATGTTTATATTTTGATGTCATTGATAGTGTATGCAAATGGTATGAAAATAAATCACTTATTACTTATTTTGTTTGTTGAATCCCTTCAGAGGAGTCTTTCAATGCTTGGTTTTGGCACCAGTGGGAGCCCTCAAGCATCCATGTCACTGGCCTCTAAAACCTAAGGGTTATTTTTTTTCCTTTAAGGAGTCATCTGAGATCTAAATTATGCTTTTAAAATTGAGTTGTTGGTTCTCACAAACACACTTTTGATTTTATCTAAATGGATCTAGGACTTTAAGTTAACCAATCGGGCTTCCCTTCAGGTGTCAGTGTAGATTGAAATCCTTTGCCTCATAATACCTCTATGGTATTTTCTTGAGGATATTTTCTAGCCCGTAGGGTGTGTCTTGTTCCCTAAAGCTCTTATTTTTTATTCTACACACCCTAATAGGTGAGTCTATGTTGAGATCGACTTAACTAAGAATTTAAAATAATCTATTGACATTCAAGTTGGCAAAAAACACTAGGCATATAAAGTTGTGTATTTTAACCTCCCCAATACATGTTATCATTATCAATCCTCCAACCATCATATCAAGGACTACCCCCTCATGGGTTGGTCAAAACCCTCAATTGAACCTTCAGAGTCTCAAAAGCCTAAGGCGAGGGAAAATAGTGATTGCATGATGATTACCAACAAAAATTTATCAATTAGGGATAATCCCTCCCCCTTAAACATTAATCCCATTATGACCAAACCCTATTTGAAGGTTCATAATGTCATCCCCCCACTTGAATCTTTCAGTTTACTTACGACCATTAGAGCCATGTTGCACAAGTTTCACATCCTCAAGTGAGCTCTTTTCCTGTTGGGATATCCTCTATAATAATTTCCTTCTCTAAGTGGTCGCACATCTGACCTCATGGTGGTGATAACTATCCCTAAGAGGAAAATGGACTAATCATCACTCCATTTCACTTAGGGACTTTGTCTTATCAAACCAATGTAATAGTTTTGTAAAAGTTTTGTAACACTTGAAGGTTTTAAAGCTAGTCAAGGGGAATTACTTATGAATGATGTTTCCTAATGAATTTTATATCTTGGAATGTTTGATATCGCATAAAGTATTCTAATTTTTTTATGCGATTTATTTGTTAACACTTTGGATCGCTATATTTTGTTTGTCTATAAGAGGTAACAATTTCAAGATTTCTTTAGCATGCTGCTCTAAAATTGACATCACTCAATTCTCCACCCCACATGTTGATGAATGAGGTAATGCCAATAAAGGTTTTGAATTTATGGAGGGAATACAAATTAGCTTTGATTTAATCTGAAATTGAAGCTATGTATCAACAAATTCATCCCATAATTACTAGATGTTAAACTAGTTGTGTTGTAAGTGAGATTGTCAACCAAAACATGTACTAAATAACTTCAAAACAAAAAATATATGCTTTCTAATCTTCATTTGTGAATACTACAATAAAAAATTAGATATACTAATATGCAATACGAAATTCTAAAAGGAATTATAGTGCCACACTTTTACACCATCTTTTATTAACAAGACAAGTTCAAAATAAAGTCAATTACAAGAAACTTGGATGACAAGATATGTTTATAAAGTGAAAACTAAATTAATAGTTTTACTTAACCACTAAGTAAATTAAAAATAAACTCCTAAAAATAGACTTTGAGATAACAAGTTTAACTCACTGATAAAATATGGACATCATTCAAGAAGCCTCTTCACTAATTAAGTAAACATGCACACTCACATGCACACTAGATAATTAAAAGTTTAAAATTAGAATTATAAAAATATAAGTTTCAATTAACTAAACATTGAGTGAACCAGACTCTAACTCGTACTTCTAGTAAATTCTTAAGAAGTTATTTACAAGTGTCCAAAATTAACCAAATAAATAATTAAAGACATAACATAATTAAATAACATTTCTAAACTAATAAAACATCAGATAAACTAAATCTGAAATTGATTATCAAGTGTTCATATTGACATAATACTCAACATTCTCCCCTTTGATGTAAAAAATAGAGATGCATATAATCTCCTTGAGTCTTTCACGAATCTACTTATGCAATCCATTGATGAGAATATGAACAAATCATTCTTCACTTATTACATATTCAATGACAAAGTGTTTATCGTTGACCGAATCTCTAAAAAAATTATGTTTGAGTTCAATATGCTTGGTTCTAACATGAAAAACATGATTCTTAGATAATTGTATTTCCCTATTATTATCACAAAAAATATGAGTTGGCTCAAGTTGAGTCTCTCTAAACCAACCAAGAGTTTTTTCAGTCATAATCCTTATGTGCAAGTTGATGTAAGGTTTGTATATTCATCTTTGGTAGAGGACAATGTAATTATATCTTGTTTCATTAATACCAATAAATCAACCCACTTCTCAATGTGAAGCAATAACTTGAAGTTGACTTCCTATCATTAAGAGATGCTACCCAATCTGAAACTATGTATCCAATTAGACATAATGAATTTTATAGTATGAAATAAATAATATGATTACAATTTGCTCTTACATATTTAAAAATTCTCTTTACTACGTGTAAAGTGTTTGAGTGACAGTTTGCTCATAAATCTATAAACTACTGAAACCTCATAACTAATATCAAGCCTTGTCATAGTGAGATTCATAAAACCTCCCAGCATGCTTCTAAAAGTATTTTAATCAGCTGAATGACTTCCATCCTCTACTATTTTTTCTTCACTTTTAATTGGAGTGTCTATAGGATTCGAATCTTGAAGATTGAACTTCTTTAATATGTCTTGGGCATCCTTGGCTTGACAAATGAATATTTATTTCTTTTGATGGACTTTCATGATAAGAAATTAATTCATGAGTCCAAAATCAGTCATCTCAAATTCAATTTTCATATCTTTTGTGAAGCTATTCAACATATCCATAGAGCTACATGTAAATATCAAGTCATCTACATAGAGACATGCATATAAAACATTAGAACCCAATGCTTGTATATAAAGAGTTTGTTCATTTTGACTTCTTACAAAGCTTTGATCTAATAACCAACTATCAATTTTTGAATATTGAGCTCTTGGAGCTTATTACAGCCCATAAATACCCTTCTTCAACTTATATACTTAAAATTATTTACCTTTTACCTCAACCCCTTGTGGCTGACCTACATATAATTCTTCAATTACTCCATTTAGGAATGCACTTTTGAAATCCATTTGATAGATTTTTTATCATTTATGAGTAACTAAAAAAAGCATTAGTCTTATAGTATATGGACATATCACATGTGCATAAGTTTTCTCATAATCAACCCCATATGTTTGTGCAAATCATTCTACAACTATGCTAGCTTTTAGCTTGTCAATTATACCATCACTTTTGAATTTGGTTTGGTAGACCCACTTGGTTCCAATGACATATTTATTTAATGAAGACTATACAAGAGTCCATGTATAATTGTATCACAATTGAATACATCTATAATTTTATAACATTAACCATTTTTTTTTTGACTAGATTTTGCATAATTTATAGATTCACTAGACATAATTAACAATGCAAACATAATATTTTCATCATAAACATCATCAAATAAATCATCTTCCTGATGTTATAGCCATGCAATCCTCCTCTCATAATTATGATCTAACATTTTATTAGTTTGACATGGATTCAAAAAATGTTTGTTCTTGCTTGGTTTTGATGTAGATGGATGACTAATCTCTTATGAACAGTTAGTATTATTTATTATTGAACTATAAACATGTGCAAGACTTTATATGCCCTCAAAATCAACTTCAAGAGGTTTCCCCCTTCACTTATGACCTGTATAGCTTGACTTATGGTTATTTTCATGATGCCCTTTCCTTCAACTTGGATGGACTTTCTATTTCTCAATTGCACTTGGATTTTGAAGGAGTCATCTAACTTGTTAAAACCATATTTATGACTTGTCATATGATTTAAGCAACCTGAATCAAGAGACAACAAATTATTTCCATCCTATATTCCTACAATACATGTGGGTCAATAATTTGAGTGCCATTGCTCCTCACTTTTTTATATCTTGGAATGCCATCTCTTCATCCTCTTGATTAACTTGATTCTTAACTGTCAATATCATGTAATTTTTTATAAAGTGTCATGGTTTTTTACAATAATGACAAGTAAGGTTTCTCTTGATTTTACCTGTAAAGTTAGTTTCATCTTTCCCCTTTGAATTTGAGTTTTAAAAACTCATTTGATTATAATTTTTTTCCTCTTGGGTATTTGAAACACTTGCATTTGTTTTAAGTGCATGTTCTAGATCTCCTACGTATAGTCTCATCTAATCCTCATGGGACAAGAGAGAACCCATTAACTCATCAACACTTATAGTGTTCATGTATTTTCACTCTTCAAAAGTGATCATAATATGCAACCAATTTTGACTTAAAGATCTCAAAATTTTCCTTACTACAACACTATCTTGGATAATGTCTCTATAAATCTCCATTCTATGCACTAAATCGTTATCCCTTATGCAATATTCTCCAACTCCATTATTTGACATTATCAAATTCTAAAACTCATTCTAAGAGTTTGGATTTTTGTTTCTATTACCTTAGTAGATACTTGATATGATATTTTAAAGGTATTCCATGTCTCATCAGCACTCTTACATCCCACAATTCATGGATAGATACTTGGGTCTATGACACTCTGAAGATAGAAGAAAGCTTGTGCATCCCCCTTTTATTTATCTTTTTTTGTTTTTTTTTGATCTTAAGTCAAATTATTTCAATCTTGAGGTGGTGTGTACCCACATAGAACATTTTTTTAAACTCCCTTATACAAAATAATTCTCTTCAACTCATCTTTCTAATATTTAAAGTTGTCAAATTTGTAGATGAGAATATTCATGAAAGTATAATTTATTGAAGCTATTGTTTCTCTTGATAATGGGCTAAAACCCTTCTAAAATTTTATTGAATAAGGCTCTGATAGAAAATGAAAGTTTTTAATGTATGGTGGGAGTGCAAACCAACTTTGATTTAATCTGAAATTGAAACTATTTATCAACAAATATGTTATAGAATTACTAGTTGTTAAACTAGTAGTGTTGTAAGTGAGATTGTCGACTAATATTTATACTGAATAACTTCAAAATAAAAAATGTATGCTTGTTGGTCTTCCTTTAAGAACACCTGCAATAAAAAAGTAGAGATAATAATATTCAACACAAATTTATAAAAGGAATTATGGTGCCACACTTTTGTACCATCTTTTATTAACAAAATAGGCTAAAAATAAAGCCAATTACAAGAAACTTACATGATAATTTGTCTATAAAGTGAAAACTAAAGACATTTACTTAACCACTAAGTAAAATAAAAATAGACTCTAAGATAACAAGTTTTATTCACTGACAATAAATGGACATTATGCAAGAATCCTCTTCATCAGTTAAGTAAACATGCACACTAGATAAGTGAAAGTATAAAATTAAAACTCTAAAAATATTAGTTTGATTAAAATAACTTTAGAGTTCATTTAGTTATACATTCAGTGAGTTGGACTCTAATTGAAACTTCTAATTATTTTTAGAGAGTTCTTAAAAAGAGTAAAAAATTGACCAAACAATTAATCTAGGACATAATTGAATTATATAACCTTTTTAAACTAATAAAATATGAAATAAATTAAATCTAACATTAATTATCAAGTGCCCACATTGACATCATACTCAACAACTAATATCTTGGTTTCTTTGAAGTTTTCTTCCTTGATTGTTACCATGGTGGGGGGGGGGGTGATCCGTCACACTAGGCTATTTGGTTTTTCTTTGATGTTACTAGACATTCATTAGGGGTTCTTAAAAATTACACTCCCAATGATGGCCCTGACATAATGACTTTGTGGTGATATTTGGAAAACAACCTGCCTTTTTCCACATGGCTTGTGTGTGGGGATTTTAGTATGGTGGAATGTCCCAAGGACAAAATTGGAACCTTATCAAAGAGATGGTGCATGGGAGAATGCAAAACTTGTTATCATTCTTAAAATCAGGAGGGCATAGTCAGCCCTCTCTTATGATGGCACTCAACAACTACTACACCTTGGTTTATGTGGTCCAATTGTTGTGCCAACATTGATAGTATCCTTAAGAGATTAGATAAGTCTATTATTTCATAGAAAAATATTTTCTTTTATGATTACCATGGCTAGCATGTTGTTCTACATCATGAACACATTCTCTTAGACCACTCTATGATCACTTACAGAGTTGAGTAGAGTAATAACCAATTCAAAGTGCCACATAATCAATTCATCCTTAACACCTCCCTCTTATGCCAGGAGGGCACCATCTACGTCATTACCTGGATTTAGTGTAGACACTAAATCTAAATTATATATGACCTCAGTCTTATATACTTGTCAAGTATTTCTCATGGTTGTACTATTTAGCTCCTAGAATTTTGTGTTGTTAAAAAGCTCACATCCACTATCTCTTGTGTATATTGATTATCTATTAGTATAACCATATGTTATTTTGATGACCAAGTTTTTGTTATGCTCAAAATGCTATAAACTTGCTTATTATTATCCTATACAAGTTTTGGACATGTACTTATTTTCTAGCTTCCCAAACACTTACATCCCAACTAGATGACTGCATCGACGCTAGTGTCTTGTGCCAAACCAAGTGTCTAGTGCCTTAAATTCATCAAATTTATAAATGAAACATATCCTTATGATTGGCCTAAGTACTTTAATGAAAGATATTTCTAAAAGGGATTGGTATATATACAATATCAATCTTCATTCATTCATAATCTAACATAGACCTAATAACTCATAAGACAACTTACCAAAAGCACTCTATCAAGAATTCAAGTGAACACAAATTTCCCTATTCTTATTTAAATATTATTCATAGGGACAACCCATATACTGGTATGAAGTACTGAAAGTGCATTCTATGAGCCATATTTACCAAGTTACAAGCTAGTTCTACTCTATGTACTTGCTTATCACATGTTACATCCTTATGCACACATAAGCCAACACGTAGGTAAAACTAAAAATATTTGAGTCCTTTAGAGTATTGGATATTTAGGTAGCACCCATTGATAGAGAGATCATTGGGGTAGCTCAACATTGTGTGCCCACTAACTCATTTTTCCCATAGTCACTCCAAGGGTGAAAAAGTTAGGGTTTGATTATTTGACAAAGAACAATACTCTATGTGTGAGTTATGAACACACCAAAGCAAAGGTGATAGAAAATATAGAAGGTTATAGGTGGTCACATCCATATCCAATAAATATTCCATACTAGACACTTGTGTCCAACTCAGACACCAACATTGACATAACTGTCTAGATTTGATGCAAGTGTTTGAGGCCATAAAATGTAAATTTATATAATTTGACAATTGATCCAGAATCTAAATCCAATATATTTCTAGCCTGTTCCATATCATATCTACATGTGTGCAATAAAATAACCAAGGACTCTCATTTTCCATTTATTTTAATATCAATCAATAACTATACTTTCTATTTTTAGCATATCTTAGTATTATAAATTCAGGATATTTATTAAATGAGTTTGTAATTAATTGGCTTGTTATAGATCTATTTATCACCCTTGTGCTTATTCATTTTCATATTATTAACCCTATAACTTATTGACCCATTTTAATTTAGGATTAAACATTTGATGAACTTGATCTCTATGTCTTCTCATGTAATTCCTAGGGCATTCTAGTAACTTTCTTATTTTTTTGATTTATCATTTGCTAGAGTTTGTTTCAAAAATTAGTTTGTTTTTAAAATCAAATGAATACATTAACATAATGAATTTCTCCTTAGAGTTTGTGTGCCTCTCATATCCTATCCTCATTTTTATATTTAAAATAGTTCAAATGGATAAAGTGGAGCCTCTTTCTGTTCCTAACCCTAAGGAGGGTAATAGCCACCATCCCTCTAGACAAGTCCATGTTATCACTGTTCTAAGGGGTAAATTGGCCCATCCTTTGATTTTAGATAAAGGTAACCAGTATGCCCTTCCTCAACATCCCACACTTAATAATGATGGTGTGGGTATTATTAAGCAATCTAAGATACCTAGGGGTCATGTTAGTCAAACCCTTATATATCAACTTATAGTTAATGAAAAAAGTTCATATCATTGCAAAATCAAATTTTATATATGCAAAAATCAAAATATGCTAGTAATGCACATACCTTTGTATTTTTAACCCATGTCTTGACCAACAAAGGATCTTTTCAAAATCTAAAGTTCTAAGAAAATCCATTTATGATAACTAATTTACATATTATGCAAAAGGTTAAATAAAGTCCAAGTGAGATTCTCAGAGTATTGCTTAAACACAACTTGATCACATTACCTCCTATACAACCTATAGGGCGAACAAAATATTATTGTCAATATCAAAGAATGCATGGGCATCATTCAGATCATTGTTTGGTTAAAGAAAGAGGATCTAACACATATTTGATAGTGGTGATCCTACTATCGATACATTTCACTATTACTTATAAACCAATCCAAAATCAAATATTTAAAAAATAACAAAAAAATAGAAAAAATTTACAAATATTTTTAGCATTTACATGTTCTATTGGATCCTTGGCATCTATATTGTTATTTCCATGTTTATACATAACATATCATCTATTTATATATACACATGTTTCATGAATCTTTTAAGTGTGATACAAGCATATCTAGTCACATGATCTATACATTTTCAGATGTCAGGCCTTCCCTCTACTCATGTCATATGGAAATTGGGGGCATCTAATTATTTGATCACAATACATCCAAGTTATATCATTCTATGATCATTTTCTATTATCATGTTATGAGATTATATACTTACACATGCCTTTATCCATGCTTATATCTTTCACAGTGTACTCGATATGCTATGTACTTATCATTTTTTGCTAACACATATATCCAGGGACTAGTATGATATGCTTATGTTGGTTGTTCATGTTTCATGATTTTTTTTGTACTTATTTAAGTATCTTGCCTTTCTTGTTTGAGCATTTGAATATGTTCCATTGATTGTGGCCCATGTGCCTATGTTTGCCTATTGTGACATTTACATATGTCATAGTTCATTATATGTGAACATTTGAACACATTTTTTTATTATTTGTGGATAGTTGACTAAGTTATGTACCTTTGATTGTATGACATTTGAACATGCCACTTGTTTGATGTCTCCTTGGACCATTTTCTTTTTTATTTTCTTTTGAGTGCTCTTGTGTGTGTGATTAATTTATTGTTGAGTTTGTACTATTATTATCTAGACATTATTGTGGTTCACAACATGCATCTTAGGATTCGATGTGATCAAATACTGTATACCTCATTTATATATCTACCTAAACATGCTACTCATATATGTTACATGATTCATACACAGATTATACAACTATCTTATCTTTTTGAGATAATGTAACTATCAATTTCTTCTTCCCCTCACCTCAAAAGGGGGGCATATTAGTGGTATCATGTCATAGAAACATGGATTTCACACCTTAATAGCTTTATATTTCAGTGGGAGAATATTATGGAAACATGTTATCCACACTTATACTAGTTTTCAATTTTAGATTTCCGTGGGAACATGTCTTCTACACTTGCAAAATTTAAAATTGGGAAAATTGCATAGTTATGTGATTCATATACACATTTATGGTAGCATTTTATCCACTGGTACCATTTTTATACCCAAGTTTTAGTTTGAGACATATATGAGGTGCATATGCCATAAAAAATAGGACATTAAATTGCAAAATCAAATCAACTTTTAGATTTCAAATATTTCTATGGACTTTAACATACACTAGGATGGACTTTTATGGATTGTTATTGAGCCAATCTACTTCATTAGTTGGTTCAATTTTGGTAAGGTTGAAGTGTTTACATCACTCAATATTTAAAATTTTATAGGATGGAGTGATTATATCATCCACCCTCACCAAATTTATAGTGTGATTTGACTTGGATCACTCACACTCACTAGGTTATAAGTATGATTCAGTTACATGATTAAGCTGAACTCAACTATTAGGTGGTAAGTTACCTTTTCTCCAAGGTTGGGGCAAGTTTTCCTCCAATATTTATATATATGTACTTGTGGGGTTTTAAATTATTCTAATCTCAGATTCAATACTTCATATTGAAGCATATTTTCAAATCAAATTACCAAAATGCATGATGGTTGCATCGATACACAAATGTAATCCTAACTTTGCTCTCTTTCCTTTCAATCATTTAAAATTCTTTCAATTCCATATAATATGCACTCATTATATACTCTAACATGATCTTAGTTATAGTTTAATCACCAACAAATCATTCAAGTGGGAGTCACACAAAGATAAGGCATGTTATACACACCCAAATACACATTCCTTTTCCTTCAAACTAGTAATTTCATTACTAGATTAAAGAGGGGGGGAAATATAGACACTAAATCTAAATTAGATAGCACCTCAGTTATGTATACTTAAAAAGTGATTCTTATGGTTGTACCCTTTAGGTCCTAGACCTTCATGTTGTTAAAAGGCTCACATCTGCTATCTCTTGTGCCTATTGCTTATCTCTTAGTCTGAACATATGTTATTTTGATGACCAAGCCTTTTGTGGTACTCAAAATGTTATAAACCTATTTATTATCATGCTCTACAAGTTTTTGACATGTACCTATTTTCCATCTTTCCAAACAGTTGTATCCTAGGCTAGTGTCATGTGCCAAACTAAGTGTTTAGTACCCAGAGTCATCAAATTTGTATATGAAACATATCCTTATAGTTGGATTAAGTGATTTAATGTGAGATATTTCTAAAAGAGATTGATATACATACAAGATCAATCCTCATTCATTCCTCACCTAGTGTAGACCTAACAACTCATAAGGAAACTAAACAAAAGTACTCAATCAAATATTCATGTGAGCAAATCTTCCATATTCTTTCATATTTCAATATTAGTCATTGGGACAACCCATCTACAGGTCTAAAGTACTAAAGGAGCATTCTATGAGCCATATTTTTCAAGTTACAAGGTAGGTCACTCTATGTACTTGCTTATCACATGTTGAATCCTTATACACACACAAACAAATATGTAAGGGATAACTACATAAGTCTAAGGCTCTCTTCATAGTATTGGTTATGTAGGAAACACCCATTGAAAAAGGGGTCCTTGGGGTAGTTCAACACCATGTACCAACCAACCTATTTTTCCCATAATCACTCCAAGGGTGATAAAGCTAAGGTTTTATTATTTGACAAAGAGAAATAAATTATGTGTAAGATCTGAACATACCAAAGCAAAGGTGATAAAAAACTCATAAGGTTTTAGGTGGTCATATCCAAATATAGTCAATATTTTATACTGGACACCTACATCCAACTTAAACACTAGCACCAATATAACTATCTAGGTTTGATGTAAGCATCTAAGGCCACAAAATGTAAAGTTACAGAATCTGATAATTAATCCATAATCTAGATATAGTCTATTTCAAGCTTGTTTTATATCAAATCTATATGTGCACAGTAAACCAAGTACTCTTATTTTCCATTTACATCAATATCAATAAATATTTATACTTTATATTGTTAGCATATCTAAGTAATATAAATTTAATATATTGTTTATCTAAGTTTGTAATTAATTAGCATGTTATAGATCTATTTATCACCCTTATGTTTATTAATTTATATATTCTTAACCCTATATTATATTTACCCATCTAATTTTAGGGTCAAACATTTAGAATCTTATATATTGACCACCTTTTGTTATTAGTTGGATAGAGTGGTGCAATGAGGCTATCTTAGACACTAACACCTTCCTTAGCCATTACGGTAAACAAATTGCTCATATTCAAAATTAGGGGTAAGAGGTTGTGCTCAAAGAATACCAAAGGATCTCCTCTCCTCCATTATTGAGTGCAAACCTTTTGATTTATAATTAGAAACCCAAGTCACTTATCTCAAAAACCAACTCAAAGTGGTAAATCATCATGCATCTAGAGGGGCATAAGTTTGCGCTCACCTTCATTAGATTGAAATTGGAGATAAGGCTTCAATGGAGTTATTTAAGTCTCTTAGAACTAAAAAATCTTGATGCTAAATCAAGGACATTAAATCAGCCCATTTGAGATTTTCTACTCTTCCTAACATGTCCTTTACTTTTATAGACCACTACAAATTAGTATTTCAAGCTCAAGAGGAAACAATTGAGACGACATAAGTCTTATAGGAATGCCTTTATGTGGCTCCTTATAAGATCAAATCTATAAATTGAATGTTATTTGATGTACCTTTATCACTTCATGAGCTCTCTCAGGGTCTTCATAGCATGATTAATGACAAATCCCCTACAATTGATGGATTCCCTTATGAAATTTATAAATCCAATTGGGAGTTTGTTATGCCCGATTTGATCTAATTTTACAAAGAGGCTCTTCTGAAAAAATCATTGGGCTCTCTTATTAATCAAGGAAATATCAAGTTTATACCCAAAGTAGGTGACTTGGAGCTTATTACCAGTTGACAACCAATCACTCTGTTGAATGTGTCTTATAACATCCTCACTAAGCTTTGGCTAACCACCTTTGACTCATCTTACCTACCATTGTTAGACCTAATAAAACTAATTTTATAAAAAATAAACATATTTTTGACAACTTTACTATTTTTTGGGAGGACATGGAATGAGCAAGAGCCTCTCATCAAAAAACTATCTTTATCAAACTTAATTTTGAGAAGGCTTATGATAGGATTGAATCACCTTTCATTTTGGCCATAATATAAGCTCTTAGCTTTGGCCCATTATTTATTTTGGTTGTTTAAACTCTATTTACAAATGCCTCAGCTTGCATCACTATTGGTGGTCTCAAATCCAACTATATTTGCCTTTATTTCTCTGTTATTCAAGTTTTCCCCCTTGCCTTAGCCTTATATGCCCTATTTATTCAAGCTCTAGGTTATATGTTAAATCATAGAGTTGAGTGGGGTCTCATCTCAAATGTTGTTCTCCTTGATTGATCCTATTAAATCATCAATGACCACTTTATGAATGACACCTTCCTCACTCTAGAATAACAAGAAAATTTATTTAAGGAAGCTATGTAATGTCTTGAGACTTTTTGTCTATCTTCTAGGTCTAGTTTGTAGTGGAGTAAAAGCCAATACTTTAGACATAGTATGATGCCCATGCTCAAATGGTTAATCTAATAAATATGGAAATAAATTCATAGAGGGGAGTAATTTAAGTTTTATGGGATCCCTTTTTCCTTTTATAGTTCCATCATGGAGTTGTGGTAGAATGTCATAAATAGAGTGGAGAAAAAGGTAGAGTATTGGGTCAACTAACCCCTCTCTCTTGTAGGTAAGTTCCATGTGTGACACAAAATTTTTGGTTGCTAATCATGTATATTATTATCCTATTGGGCCCCTTATAAAGCCTCCTATGACACACCAGCTAAAATTCTCAGATACTTTCTCTGGTATAATGCAAGTAGACGGGGGGTTTCCATAGAGTTTCTTGGAACATTTGTTGTTTGTTTCATGATAAAGGAGGTATGGGAGTTTTTTACATCAATAGACAAAACATTAATTTGCATGCCAAATGGGAGGTTAGAGCCATTAAAGGTGATGAATCCTGGAAAATTCTTCTACATCATTATATATCATCTGAATCTCCTTGTGGTAAATACATTTGGAAGAATAATGGTTTACTTACTCTTCTAATCATGTCTACTCCAATCAAAATTGAAGGCTTTTTTGTATTTAAAAGCATCTAAAAATCTTATGAAGCTATTAATACTTATTTAAAATGGGTTGGTGATGGAATTCATAGTGGTATTTCTTTCAATGACTATAATCTCTGGTGGTCTCCCATCATGACCAATACTAGTCTTTTATTGGTATAATTCCCTGGTATAAAAGCCTTTAAGATTTTTAGAAAAGGGATTCACACTATAAAGGATTTGGTTTTCAATTGTGACAAGGATATTCAGCCTATGCTAAAATATAAATTTAATCTAAGTGATTCTGACTTACTAGTTATTCTTCACATTCATGAGTTAATTCCATATGTTATGCTCCAAAAGCTGGGTCTTCAACCTCCATGTTCATGGTGGAAATATTAGAGGTGGAATTGTGATACCCACTTCAAGAATCATTCTCCAAACCTCTTTTATCGATTGATGAACCCATTTTATTTAGAGTTACACAACTTAATAGGTGCTAGGACCTTAACTCCTCACTTATAATGTGGCTTGCCCAACTTGTCATGATTTGGAAATTCAAACTTGAATCCAAGTTAGTTGACTTCCTTTGGTGTAGGTATATCAAGGACTTCCACTTGGGGAGCATTTGTTTAACCCTAAAAGGTAGATCTAAGGTGATCACATCATTAACCCTAGATTTTGATTAAATGGGTATATGTAAATAAAATGGCACAAGGGTGATAATCAAATCTATAACATGCCAATTAGATGTTAAACACATATATAAACATACACTGAATTTATTATGTTGAGATAGTCTAAATATGGAAAGTATAACTATGCTAGATATATAAATGACAAAGAATTAATGTAGTTAGAATGTTTTGATGCTAATGTAATTCTATATCTAGAACATTTATATAACAGGCTAGAAGGAGATTATAAAATAATCATCAAATTATAGATCTGACAATTATGGTGCTCTAGACACTAATGTTAACCTAGGATAGTTGTATCGATGCTACTATCTAGGTTGGAAATAAATGTATTGTATGGATTACATACTAGAAAATGATGCAACCACTTGGATGGTTCTTGGTTTTAATTCATTTTTGCTCTGGTGCATTCAGATCTATGTCATGGACTATTGTTCCTTATGGAATGGCAAAACCCTAGTTCTCAATCTTCATAGTGACCTTGGGGAAAAATGGGTTTGTGGGAAAGTAGTGTAAAACTAATCTCAAAGACCCATCTATTGGTGAGTGCTTCTTACATAGCCAATATTTAGAAGAGGGACTCAAACTAATGTAGTTATCCCCTACGTGTTGGCTTGTGTGTGAATCATGCAATATGTGTAAAATAAGTATAATAGTGATATAGCTTGTAACTTGGAAAATCAAGCTCTTGGGCTGATCCTTTAGTAATTCAAACCTATAAATGTGTTATTCCTATGACTAATATGGAAATAAGGAAGCTTTGTTTAATTGAATGTTTGATAGAGTGTTTTTTATAAGTTTTCTTGGTCTCTCTTGGTCTTTACTAGGTCTGTGCTAGGTCTGTGTTAGGTGAGGAATGAATGAGGATTGATATTGTATTTATATAAATCCATTTGGACTAATAACTTGAATTAAAGCACTTAGATCAACCATTAAGATACATTTAATTTGAAAATTGGATGACTTTATGGCACTAGATACTTGCATTAGGTCAAGACACTAATATCGACTTTAGTAGTTATCTTAGACGTTAGTGTCCAGGGAGAAAGAAAGTAGGTACATGATCTGAACTTATAAAGGTGGAAGATAAGTACATTTTAAGAATTCTAGGTAAGATAGAAGGCTTGGGTCATCAACATAAGACTAGTCTGACTAAGAGATATAGGGCAAAGGGCGCAAGATAGAGCAGATGCAATACATGCAAAAGCGGGAAAGGTATAGAACTAAGAGGAACAACCAAGGTTTGAGTTTGTCAAGTGTATAAGAATGAGGTACCATATAATCATAAAATAATTTCTACATTTACTCCCACTATAATCTAGTAATGAAATTGCTAGTTTGAAGGAAATGAGTGTGTACCTAGGTGTGTATGCACACCTTATCTTTGCATGTGCCCAACTTGAGTGCTTTGATAGTGACTGACCTCCAACCAAGAACATTATACAATATAAAATTAGTACATATAATATGGGATTGAAATTACTTGAAAGTGATTAAAATTTAAAGAGCAATGTTTAGGAGTACACTTGTGTGTCAATGTAAACACCTTGCCTATTAGCAAGTTTTGAAAAAGATGTATCATTGTAAGGCTCCAAAATTGAGATTATGAAAAATATAGATAAATCTTGAAAGTTCATATATCTAAGGAGGCAATTAGCCCCAACCTTGGAGCAAAAGTGAGTTTTCACTTGACAGTTAAGGTTAGCTCAACTATGCAACCCAATGATATTAATAACCTGGTTCCCACACTATATGTGGAGTAATCTAAGTATTGAAATAAGTAATAATATAGAGGACATGTTTCTAAAACATTCCCCCACTATAATTTGGGGATGTTAAATATTGAATAAGTGTGGGAACATGCTTCTAAAGCATGCCCCCCATTGAATCTGAAAATTTTGAATGTGTGGAAGCCATGCTTATGTGACATGCCACCACTAAATTTGAAAAATTGTGCCATATGTGAATAACATCTCTCTATGACATGCCCCCACTAATATTCCCCACTTTGAGGTGAGGGAAGATAAGAACTAATAGTTACCTCACCTCTAAAGGATAAGACAATTGCATAATCTATGAATGTAACCATGTAGCATATAAAAGGAACATGTCTAAGTAGATGTATTATTCAAGTGCATAGAATAATGTGATCACATCAAGGCATATAAGGGCTACTCAAATGTTTACGATCATTAGGATCAAATGCATAACCAATATTGAAGGATACTGTCAAGATCGGTGGTGGTTTATTTTAAATAAATGGCTTATAAATAAATGGTTTGATAATTTGAGTATCTGTGTATTAAAAACCAATGACACCATAGGATGTTTCTTGTTTATTTTCATAATTGGAAACCTATGGGATATAAACTAGAAAAATATTTCACATCTTCTCTTTATCATTATAAAAAGATGCATTTTGATAATTCTGTAACATTACCATTTGGGATTGTTCTTTCAAAATTTCTTGATTTGGTTCATTATTTGAAATATTTGGTATATATTTTGGAGAATTTGGAACATTGGAAATTTCACATCATGTGAAGGTTCATCCACCTTTAATGATGTATCATGAAATATTGAGGTGGATTTGGTAAAGGGTTCTTCTTTTATTTTGGAGGATATTTTGGTACCCATTTTTGTTCATTTGACATCTTTTCTTTGAGAGAATTTATGTTTTGTATATTTTGTTTCAATGCAAAACAACAATCAATATGGTGACCATACATTCTATGATATGCATAATAATATATGGATTTTTGTATAGGATGCATATGAGGTAATTTGATCACATTATTTCTAAGCATCTCCCCTAGAATCTCACTTGACTCTTAGTAGGCTTTTTTTCAATTGTAGAATCATTATCATTAGGTGACTTTGGTTTTGGATTCTAATATTGATTTTTATTAGGCACATAATTGGTATGCAAAGATGAAAACACATTGTTCACATTAGTATAATGTGGATTCTTTGTATATGAAATCTGATTTTGAAATAAAGCAATCTTTGAATGTAGAGACTGATTTGTCTTTTGTAACTCATGCATTAGCTTGGTCATGGTAATGATTTATTCCTTTAGGGTTTCAAAAGCACAAACCCTAGGTATTTGAGATTGATTATATCCATTTGAAACTATAGGGTTGGCTACCTTACCCCTTGGATAAATGATAGGCTAGACCTAGTTAGAGGGATGAGATCTATCACCCTCATTAGGGTTATGAGGAGGAAGGATCTTCTTTGTATACATTTGAAATGTTTTAAAAATTGATATGAGGATAAGATTAGAAAGAATTATAAATGCTAAATAACAATCAACCATGATACAATAAGGATATAATAATTTCAGACTGTTGGTTAAGTTTTTGGAAAATTTGAGATATGTTTTTCAATAAAAAATAGTAAATGAGATGAACCCAAAAAAATAGGTAAAGAAAAGCACATGTACGACCTAAAAATAGTAAAATGTTAAATTTGTAAAATTCACATAATATTTTGGCAAATTGAAAGACATTTTTTTAATATATAAACATATTTATGAAAAACCTTAGATAAATTTTAATTTTGATCTAATATGAATAAAAAATGGGCCAAATAATTTTGAATGCTTTGTAGGTAAAACCTTAAAATATTAAAAATAAAGAATAAAAAATTATGATAAATAGGGAATATTTTTTAGAGATATGAGAGAGGTTTTTGAATAAAATTTGATTTTTGATGAAACCTAAAAATTAATCTCAACATTAGTACATCATTAGCCTTATATGCCAATCTTTACTAAAAATAGTAAAATACAAAAAATTAATAATACGTATTGAATTTTTGTAAAAAAGAGGTTTTTCATATAACAATATGAATAGAAAATACCTCTGAGTAAAGTTTGAATGAACCTATTTGGGGCCGAAATGTGCCATTAAGGAAGAATCCACTTATAAGCATAAGTACACAAAGCCCTTGTGACCAGAGGAGGTAAAACCCTAGGGTAAAGTTTCAGATCTAAAAATTCATCACAACCAGATGAAACCCTAGAAGGATTGAAATCCTTATATTATAAACTTTTTACATTCACATGTATCTAGTTCACCAAATGTTTAACCCTAAAATGTATATCCAAGGTGATTTTATCATCAACCCTAGATTTGATTAAAAGGCTATATAGAAATGAAATGTCACAAGGGTGATAATCAGATATATAGTAGGCTAATTAGATGCTAAACTCAAATATAATAATATACTAAATTTATTATGATGAGATAGTCTAAATATGAAAAGTACAACTATGTTAGATATGGAAATGACAAAGTAATGTACTTAGCTTATTCTGATGTTAATGTAGTTCTAGATATAGAATAGGTAGACATCAATTTGGAAGGAGATTATTGAATAGTGATCAAATTTTTGATTTGACAGTTCTAGTAATCTAGACACTAATATCAATATAGGATGGTTGCATCAACACTATTATCTGGGTTCGATACAAGTGTCCTATACATAATACCTACTGAAAAAGGATGCAACCACCTAGATGCTTATGGGTTTTGATTTACCTTCATTTTGGTGCATTTGGATCTGGGTCATATACTATCACTCATTATGGAATGAAATAACCCTAATTATTCATCTTCATAATGACCTTGGGGGAAAATAGGTTAGTGGGCACACAATGCCAAGCTGACCCCAAAGACCACTATATTAGTGAGTATTGCCTACATAGCTAATACTTTGAAGAGGGCCTTAGACTGATGTAGTTCTCCCCTATGTGTTGGCTTGTGTGTGAATATATAATATGGGTAAAACAAGTACACCAATGACCTAGCTTGGAACTTGGAAAATCAGGCTCTTGGGATGCTCCTTTAGTATTTCAGACTTGTAGATGTGATGTTCCTACGATTGGTATGGAAATAAGGAATCTTTGTTCAATTTAATACTTGATAGATTGTTTTTGATAATTTGAATTGGTCTCTCTTGGTTTGTGTTAGGTCTGTGTTAGGTGAGGAATGGATGAGGGTTGGTCTTATATTTATAACAATCCCTTTAGAGTAATAACTCACATTAAAACACTTATGCCAACCATTAGGATATATTTCATTTATACATTAGATAAGTTTAGGGCATTGGACACTTGCATTAGATTACAATTCTAATGTTGATGTTAGTATCTATCCAAACATTAGTGTTTAGGGAGCAAAAAAATAGGTACAAGCTTAAAACTTGCAGAGGTGGAAGATAAGTACATTTTAAGCATTCTAGGTAAGATAAAAGGCCTGGGTCATCAACATAAGACTAGTTGAACTAAGAGATGTAGGCCAAGGGGCACAAGATAGAGTAGAATCAAGACATATGAAGGAGGTAAAGGTATAGAATTGAGAGAAACAACCAAGGTCTAAGTTTGCTAAGTGTATAAGATTAAGGTGCTATATAATCATAAAACATTGTCTACAACATCTATTTCACCTAGGAATTACTCAACCAAAGTGTCCATATTGTAGTATAATAGAGTCTTTCAAGCACATATTTTGGACATGTCCCACCCATCTAGTAGTGGATACACAATCTCTTTCAACCCTACCATACTAAGCCTTTCTCATGGCATTTGGCCCTCCTTAGGCATTCTACTACTTGGCCAAATTATATAGTTTTTTAATGGAATTTATTTAGAGTTTTCATTATATTTCAATTATGGAAAGCTAGAAACTTTGATTTGTTTAAAAATGAGGAATCCTCTTATCACTTATCTATTAATGATAAGGTTTATTTATTATCTTTAGCCTGCATGTAGATTCAAGTCCAAGATAAAAAATTTGCCATGAAAATCAGACATTTTCAAGATTTGTTTGATTATCAGGGGAGTGCTCGCTGTACTATGAGTCATGTCCCCCCAAATAATCCACCACAGGGCTTACCACCTCTAGCACCTAGACATCGTTGAAGCTGATCTCATAGTCATAGTCACTTTTCCACTCCCCTTTTATGAGGGGGATGGAGATTACGATTATTGTGTGGAAAATTTGATGTTGGTCCTTCCCATTGGGGGTCACCAATTGGCCCTTGTAGCACTGAGGTGTAGCATCTTGATGGATGTGACACTATTTCTTTGGATCTTCTAGACCCCATGGATGGTTGGGTGCTCCAGATCCTCCCTTGATAAAACCTTCTTTGCCCACTCTATCACCCAAGGATGATCCTCCACCTCCTCCTTTTGGTGTGGTGATCCGTGCCTAAGTTTTTTTTATGTGCATGAGATATATGTAATGTTATTTTGGAGTCATGTTTTATCCAATGTTGCTTTGTGATCTTTGATTTTTTGTTACCATATTTTGAGTTAACATTTTCCTCCAGTAGGGAGTCTGAGTCATGCACACCAACTGGTTGATTTACTATGCACCATTTTATATATTATCATTTTATTAATAATAGTCAAACTGAAGTGTTCCAATATTAAAATTGTATGTAATGTATATAATCATATTTTAAAAAACAAATGACAACTATACAAATTACTACTTTGTAAAATAATTAGTTACATTAAAATAAATTTAAATACAAGGATTTTAGAATTATTAAAATAATTTTAAAATAAATAAATTAGAGTGGTTGTGAAAATGTATTGACTCTTTAGCTTGACCTTCTCATCGATTATTATATGAAAATGATTAATTTTAAAAATATATACTATATTTAAATTTTTTGTCTTGTTATTATGTTGTGTAACTTATAATGGTAATAGAGATATTGGTGAGGTGTAACAAGATGAAATGTCAATAAAAATGGTAGACCTTAAATTTGACATTTATTTAACCATCATATGATAGTTATTTTTCTTGCTTATAAAAGGAAATGAAAAATCATGATATCTTGGACATATCACAGAGTTTAGAGACTATGTTTTTTCTTAACAAAATTCTTCTCAAGCTCAACACAATGGTACATTGAGATTGAATCCATCTATCACCTATCAATAAATTTTTTGTTTATCTTAAATTTTACATCTATTTGATTGTCATTGGAAAGTTTTTCTCCTTGCTTGGGGGAGGCAATAAAAAAATTGCGATATCTTAAGCATATAGTGGAGTTTGTAGCCTAATTTTTTCCCCCTCAAATAATTTTTCAACCTAAACATAATGGTATATATATAATGAGGGAATTTATACCTAACCAATAATAAATTTACAAAGATGATGATCGAGTCATCAAATAACTTGGAACACTTCAATGGGCAAAACTATGTGACACTTTTAAGATAAGCACATTGAGATTGATACATCTCAGAGTTTTAAAATAAACTTATTTAAGATATATGTATTAGTGTTGATATTAATTATAGAAACCTAAAAATAACCCTTAGGCATTTATTAGTCATTAAATTCCATCATTTTATGGTCTTTATGTAAATGTTTCTTATTAGTCTAAATTTGGTGTTGTTTGCATGTTTTTGAGTTTTCATCATGTCTCCCCTTGTTCTCTCCCCCCTTTCTCTTTATGTTTTTGAATTTATAGGCAAGTGTGTTTGGAATGTACACAACATTCTAGATAATCTAGAACATAAGTGCACAATCACAAGAATTTTTTGTGGCCCCTTGTGGTTGGAGTGCACTCGCTTGATTTGTGCTACCTTTTTTGCCTTGTGACCATTTTATGTCAATAGAGTCCTAATTTGAATTTAGTATGTATATAAATACAAACACATTGTAATTCATTTAGATACATAGAATGTATTTATTATTCACAAGAATCTATTGAAAATTAACAAGCATTTTAGAGGAAATCAAGCATTCATTAGAGCATTTATTGAAGTGCATAATTTTTATGTTGAGACACATGGTACAAGTTGTTGGTTTGCATATTTTTGGAACTTATCAAATTATTGAGGATTTTTGTTTTTGATATTCTTACTGTTTAAGCAAAACTAGGCAAACACAATCATCAAATTATTTTGAGCATGTTTACATTTGTTTTAGAATGACAATGTATAGTGTAGACTATCTATAGAGTGTAAGTACACATTCTAAAAAAAACTTCTCTAATAATTTTCAATGTTATGGGTTGGCTTCATATCACATCTAAGTGCACATTTCCATCATCACCATTTGACTACTACCACTAGATCTCAAGATTAAAAGAATAAGCATAAACCCTATGGATTTTCCTAGTTTGGTATTTGAATTAATTAATAAGGTTTGGTTACTATTTTGTGTACATTATTTGGCTTAATTAATTGTAATTGGGTATTTATGTTATTATTTAGTTAAAATCCATTTATCTACACTACATTTTGGTGAACTTATGCTCTCTCGCACCCCTTCCAAAGTTTGATTTTGATTAATCTCGAGACATATCTAAAAATGTTAGGGTTTGTTTCTTGACATTATCCTTTAGGGTTTCATAAAATCCTATTTTTGATGCCTTCCCCTATGGTTATATATTATTTTAAAAAACACTATATATATATTTTTCTAACATTTCCAAGGTCAATTCCATTGTCTGCCCTTAGATCTAATATTCTTAGTTTCATTTTCCTTGATTTCCTTGATTCCAAGACCTAGATCATTTTAATTTTTTAAAATATGGAAAACCCTAATATGCTTGTATTAGATCACCCTTTACATGTAGTGTTTCAAGATGTGATAAATTCTTCTATGAATGTCACATATTTTCAAATTGATCTAAATGGTAGTGATTATGATGATTATGTTGGTGAGGATGACATCAATTAATGGTTATGGAATTAAATTTTATCTTGGTAGGTATAGGTAATATACAAATGACATGGGTGTATTTTGTCAGGCCCAAAACATTTGTCCCAAAAACCCAAGTAACATGATTTTTTTTTATTAATTATAATTAATTATCTATTGTTACCTAACAACATAACTCATAAGGTAAATATGACACAAAAAATTAATTAAATGATTAATTAATTTGTTTAGTTATTCATCCAACAACATATGTCATAAAATTCAAGAAGGTAGTGTGATGTGAAACTAAAGAACTTAATTAATTTACAAAATTATAAAAAGTATCAGATTTGGATTAAAAACATGAAGTGATTGATCACCTATTCATGTTACACAACCTAAACTCATTTCTGAGTCATTTAAAATTTAGGTTCAATTCAATTTCATTATCAAATTCAATGAAGTCATGTTATAAATTATTTGCAAGAGGATAATTCAATGCCAAATCTTATATCGTAATAAAACATACAACACTAGTAGATATAATAGAATCTAAAACAAAGAGTTGTATTTTAGTTAATTGTATTTTAATTACTTTAAGTGTGTAATAAAACAAAAATTCTCCTAAGGTCATTCATTTAGTAGTTGTTTATATGATACATTAGTCAAACCTTGATGATCCTAGGTTACAAGTCATAATCGATAGTCAAAGCCACAAGAGAACCTTCAAATGGAACATTGATACTCCTCCAAAAACAACACAAAGACTAACAAATATCATCTTGTAATATGTATATAATTGTTTAATGGTTTTTTTGATGTAATATAATTTTTTAATAAATAGTAAACTATATGAATTTGATTCAGATTTATAGAATATACAGAATTTGAATGTAAAATATAATAAATTAGAGAAACTAAAATGAGATGTAAATAATAAATTGTAAGGAATTATGCAAACTTAGTTCAAATCTAACTTGTGATGACTTTGCAGGTAGATATCTAATGTAGAACTAATTGAGAATATCTCTAAAGCGTGTCACACCTGAAAACAAAATCATGCAATGAACTAAGACTGGTTTGCACTAGGGTCGATAGGGGTGCATTATGGCCTTATCTATTTAAATATGGTAATGTTTATATTTAATGTGTAAGTGATTTTAATACTTGGGTACATGTTCTCATTAGAGGTGGTTTATTAGTTGCTTGCATACACTGATTTGTTACACATAAATACCTATAATATTGAAACCATAGTTTCTACAAAAACTAGATAAACATCAAATACAAAGGGGGAATTAGGCAAAAGAAATAGCCAAGCCATCCTTAAAAAACTTGCATAATCTGAGTACTACCTACATAGTCCAAAATGTTTTCGGGCTAATGTAGTTCCCCCTCCTGGAGTGAGTGTGTGAATCTTGATACTTACACTATATAGATGTAGTTAGTAAATTGATTTAAATGCTTGATAATGAATACCCTTGACTTGTAATATATTATCTTTAGACTTGACATATGACTATTAGAATAAATCATAAATCAAACCATAAATATTAGTGCTCTTTTACTTAATATACAATAATTTGTGTAGAGAGTACTTGTCATTTACTAGGTGATGCCATGAGTGGCCTTAATGTGCGTATATAACAACATATTTGAAATTTTTTGCTAACCAAAATTTATAAATGCACAGGAGGGCTAACATGAAACATCTCAAATTTGAAAATGAACTATTAGAGCATAGGAGATGAGGCCATGCTAATCCACAAGGTTGGGTTGTGGCCTTGTTTGATCTAGTATGGTCTTGTCCCAGAAGGACAAAGACTATTGGAGCTTGATTGACAAGAATTTGTAAGTAAAATAGGGATGTATTATTGATATTTTTAGTAATTATAAGATAATGAGCATAATAGTGAAGGTTCTCATAGAGATTATAATTTAATGAAATGGTGAATAGGTCAAATAAATTAAGGGTGTCAAGATTTAAACATTGTCAACCACTTAATGATTAAATTTGAGTGTATACATTTACTCCTATTTTATTCTAGTGATGCAATGAAATCAAATTACTAGAGTAAAGGAGATGGAAACCTAAGTGTGTATACACACTATATCTTTTGATGTGAAATTTGATTATGCAAGGTGCCTCAATGCATAACCTACAACAATGGCATTAAAAGTAATTAATGTCCATATTTTAGATTTAAACATTTAAAACTTGAAATGAGAGCGATGAAAGAATACACTTGAAAGAGCATGAAATATAATTACCCTGTAGCTTAAAAGTGGAAAATTATGTGCCCTTTGTTGAGGCATTTAGATAAATTTTGAACTTATGATGAATTGAGATTGATCAAGTCTTAATTATAGAAAATAGTGAAAGTCCTTGAATTGGAAATATTGTATGCTTGTAACCTCATATGAATATGTAAATTACTCCGTAAATTAATTGAAGTAGAAGAAAAATGTGGCTTGCTAAAGTTCAATCATAGACATTGAATATCACTAGATTGTAACATTTCCCACTTTCAAAATGAGATGAATCACACCACTATAGGAATCTAGTTTATGTTTGAAAATTTGTACCTTTAAAAATTTTGAATTTTGAAGAAGTGAAATTTGAAATTTGCAATGTAGTAGCGTGAATATGAATGAATATCATACCCCTTGTATTTATATTGAATTGATATAGAATGCCAATTGAACTTGTAACTATTTGAAACCTATAATTTTTAAATTTTTTCACATGCCCATGTATATGCATTAATTAAAGGTGAATATGTATTGAAGTAATTGTAGGAATGAATACATATGTATGTCATATACCCCCATAATTTGAAATATTTGAAACATAATAATATTCTAAAAAGTATATAATGTCATAAATCTAAATTTTTTTGCTCATGGGGGCTTGAATTCTCAAGGCAAGCCCATTGTGATGCCCCCCTTTTGAGATGAGGGGTGTTGCCTACAAGTCACTAATCTCAAAATAAAACTTGTAAAATATGTGAAATATATCACCATGTAGTAGTATATAAACATTTAAAATGTATTGCATCATAGTATTCAATATAATATTGAATTGCATATGAAACATGTGTTAGATAGATATAATATTGAGGCACATAAGCAACATATGCATGATATATATCATGACATACGAGTAAAATTATAATAGGGATGCAATGCATGATATGAATTATGACACCATAGTAACAAATAATGAACATATAATTAATGTCAAACAATGTCACACAATTTGCATAGAATGCCACACATAAGGCCCAAAGGCCACATACAAGGGACATGTGAATATCATACAAAAATATAAGTCCAAGAATCACACTCAAATGACATGATGATGTAATACAATTGAGAACATGTATATGTTTCACATAAAAGGCCAAAGGAAAACATAATAAGCAATAAAGTCCTAACTTATCATGCAATAAATTAAGAATTTGAAAAGAAACATAGAGAAAATGAGATTAGTCAACCATGTGTATCAATTTCATTATTATCAAGTAGTATATCCATATAACACAATGTAAAGTGTGAGTGAATAACAAGAATTGTATGATGTATAGTTAATATGGTAGAAAGGTTTGGATAGATACAACCTATTGTAGCGTTCATGAATAATGGAGAGATGCCCTCAAATTAGCAAGGTTGGTTAGGTAAACAAGGAATCCTGATGTCAAAGAACTATGAGATAGTATGTCCTTATCACACTCACATACCTCATGAAAACAACATGTATTGAAAACTTAAATATGTTACATAATTAACATGAAATAAATAACATATGGAAAATAAGTAAATTGGCAACATAAAAAAATTCTTTTGAGGTCTTGATTTTGAAATTATTATGATTTTTGTTATTTTTTTCCATATTTTAGTTTTTTTTGAATTTTTCCAAGATTGACATTTAAAAAGATTTAAAAAGTACCAAGAAACAAGGCTTTGAAAATATAAGAAATGGGAGGGATTAGAATAGTCCTAAACAAGGTGTTAATTTATAATTTGACAAGAAGGAAGATAAATAATATGCCCCCAATGTATGTGTAAAATACTCAAAGTAATATAACACAAATGATTGATATGGATAAGAATGTATATGCTAACCCAATAGGCAAGAATCTATATGAGCTCATGGAGTGTGTAAAAGTAGAAAGATGTGATCATGCAAGTGCAATAGAAGCCATAACATGATAGATCTGTGATATTAAGCAAGTGGGTTGACATAAAGAATGTGCATTGAAAGCATTATAATATATTTGTTTTATATTGTTTTAATTGGTTTGAAAATAAAGAGGGAAAGTGCCCAAAGTGAAAATAAAGCCAAAGGATACAAGAAAGCTTAGATAAAAGATAGAAGAAATAATAATGAAGTAAAAGAAAATAAGTTATGTATACATGGAACTCTGCAAGTAGCTAACCAATTATGTCTATAATGGGAGGCAAGTATACATAACCTATGACATGATATGGAGTAAATTTTTGTGAAGAGGAAGTGCCAACTGTAGATGCCTATGAATCTGAATAGGAATCATATGATGTAATATAACCATATAAATAACTACTCATATACCCTTGTGAACATGTATCTACATGTATAATAGGAGAATATGTAACTACTTGTACTTATGGTGAAGCAATCTAAATAGTTTGAGGTGCCTTAAGTGAGAGACCTATTTTTGTGTGCCACTTTCTACTTAGGATAATGCACTATGTTCTTTGTAACTCACTAATTATGTTCATGTATAACTATATCATGCTTATAAATAGATGGAGAAACTAATTTTGTAATATGCTTTTGAATTTTTTAGAACATTTGAAAATGCTATATGCTAATAAATGATATCATCAATGTGAGGATCATAACAATCGATGAGAATTTGTAAATGGATGATTTTTTGTGAATAATCTATGCTAGATGTGCATGCATTAGAACCAATAAATGTATCATGTGTGATATAACACTCAATCATATTTCCATATTCATCCTGCATATTAGTTGTGTCATTTTAATCATATTCTACATAATCATTATCATGATCATCATAGGTGAAAACCAACTTCATAGGTTGAGCTTGAAATTGTGATATGTCATTTGGATCATATTTTGTATATAAAAAACTAACTACCCCATACTGTGGTATTGACCTTTTTTATTTCTCTTTAACAATTTGTATTATATCATGTGCCTCTAATAATATTCCATTAGTTGTATTTATTAGAATATTAGCTGAAGATATGTTTTGTTTTTATCACTTCTACTCTAAATATGTTTCCTATTTTGAAATGAAAATGATGTTGCCTTCATGATAAAATGTAATGCAGCCTTTGTGTTTATCAATAGTTACTTTTATTGATTTTAACCATGATCCTCCAAACAAAACATTGTATGCGCTTGTATGAGAAATAATGTTGAAAGTAAGATGTCATTCTTTTAAAGAAAATAATATTGTCAGCTTAATTGATTTCAGACATGATTATGATGTGGTAGATTGATATATGTGCTGATGATTCTAACCAAAAAATATAATAAATGATGTAGGACAAAAATTTATTTTTTAATAGTTCATAACCTTGACATTTTAAGATTGCTTACCAAATATGTTAATAATGATAGTGAAAGGTTCTTGATGGAATGAAGGTCTTGTAAATACCTCCTTTAGTACCATACTTGTAATATTAGCTTTTGTAGATATCTCTTACTTTTGAACCTCTTTTGTTATAAACCCTTTCTTAAACATACTTTCTTACTTACTTTGAACTTATTTTTACAACTTTTTTGTTAATAGTTTCTCTTTTTATAACATCTCTTTTTGTAACTTTTGTAACCTTTGCTTTTAAAACTATTCATTAATTGTTCATTCTAAAATCTTGATTTTTCATCTTGTTCTTTTTGTAATCTTGTTTGCTCTAATATTTTCCTTTTAATCTTTTCTTACTATGATTTTTTCATTTGTAACCATTTTTTCTCTAAATTATCTTTTTGTATCCATACTTGTTGTCTTTGTTTCTCTTGCACTAATATGATTTTTCCACTTATTCTAATTGCACTAGTTCCTTTGGAGATGAAATTATAATGTGAGTGGGTTGCTTGATTGATGTATTTATTATATGATCACCACTAACAATGATACTTTATATTTTATTCTTCAAAGCCAAACAACTATTTGTATAATGCTCATGCATTCTATGATATGTAGAATAGTATTTTAGAAATTTTAGAGGAGGCGTAAAAGGTAATGCAATAATTTTTTTTGAAATATTATAAGCCTTTTTTACACTTTTTAAATCAATAATGTTGGATGGTGGAGCCTGATCTTATTTTAATGCCCAGTTCCTAACAGAGGGGGTGTGGGGGGGAAATGCCCCCCCACTATGGTTACCGTGGGGGTCTAAGGAGGGTGATGACCTATTTTGGAGCCCCCCTTGATGGGGGTTTAGGGGTAGTGCCTCTGAAGCAAAATTTAGTTAAAAATACACTATAAAATATTGTAATTTCATAGTAAATCTAGACTAATCACTATTAGGTTACATATATAACAGTAGAAATTATGTTTGTACATTTTTTCCCTATATGTAACCATCCTTTTTATATGAGGGGACTGTAATTATGATGGCACACTGTATGTGAGTGAAGAGGATATTGTAGTGGTTATATTACATGTTTTTCCCTTCATTTGTTGGATCAAATAATAAGGACTAACTATTTCTGTGTGGATGTAGCCCATATTGGGTGAATCATGTTAAATCTTTGTTTCTATTGTGTTGTGTTTTTCTACATTTTATTTTCATCTTTAATTCATTAATATTGATCTGTGTTCTATATTCCTAACAACTAATTGTATATGTGTGTTATTTTGGGGGCACATGATAGCTATATAAATATGTAGATACATGATTAATGCTAATGTACTTTGGATTCATTGTATATTTTTTATTATTTTCAAATGATATGATATTTAAATTGAAATATTGATTTTGATTTTGCAACTTTTATATTGACTTTATAAAAGTGATGATTTTAAGGGCTTCACAAACACAAACCTTAGGAACTAATTATTGAATATGCATACAAATACCATCAAGAGGAGAAGTGGGAGGAGAAAATAATTATCACATTTACTTTGACTATAAATTATATATATGATGAATTTAAATAAAGTACATGTGATAAAGAATAAGCTTATTGCTAGCAAACAATGTTGCATATATAATAAATCTAATGACTATGAATACAATATAATAAAAAATCAAGATATAAAGGGTGATTTATGCAAGTGTTTGAATGATTATATAGGATCTCAAATATACTTACTCATTCATAGATTAGTGTTAGTCTAGTGTTTCAGAGTACTAACTATATAGGCTAAACTATGTTTGTAGCCTACTATCCTATCTCTGAGGTTATGGTGAGAGTAACTTCCCTGGGTAATATTATCCTCATAGGTGCACCATATATAAAACAACTAATGAGGCTTCATATAGTGCAAACAAGAGACCATATGAATTTCCAATATATGTGAGGTATAGGGAAACTAAAATCTTTGTATAGTTTTTTTTAGGTCCTGGGTATTGGGATAATATCCCTCACTTCATGGTGTCAATAAAATAGGTCACTACTTAACCAAAAATGATAGATCTTTATGTAGTTTTATAATTGTTGGAACACAATTGAAAAAAACAAGTAAAAATTAATAGAAAATAAAGAAAAAAGAAAAATCATTTATTTTATGTATAGAGATCAATAAATTTCAACCCAAGGTTTAATTAAATGCTTAAGTGTTAGATGTTATCCAAAGTGACTATAATTTTTTTTTAATGTTAGATTAGGACCCAAGGTTGAAGATGATTAGCTCATGGTGTTGGATTTATATCCAAAGTTGAATGTTATTTATTTTAGTGTTAAGAATTTTCATGAATTTGTATAAAATCTTAAGATAAAAATCAAACAAACAACAAATAGTGTTCTAATAAAAAATTATGGGTTCACCAGAATGTTATATGATTATTTTGATTTAATACAATAAATGTTGTAAAGACATCTATTCAAATTTTATATAATACACAAAATTTTAATGTAAAACATAATAAATTATAGAAACTAAAATGAGTTATAAATAATAACTTTCAATGAAATATGCAAATCTAGTTCAAATTTGACTTGTGTTGACTATGTAGATAGATCACTAATTTATAACTAACTAGAAGGATATCATAAGTGTGCCATAAATGAAAACAAAATTATACAATGAACTAGAATAGGGCCATATTAGGGTAGACATGGGTATAATATGACCTTCTCTATTTGATTACCACCATGTCTATGTTGATTGTGTAGGTAATTTACTTGTTCAGGTACTTATGCCTATTAGAGGTGGTCTATTGGTTACTTGTGAGTGTTGAGTTGTTGCATAGAAATACTTAAAATATCGAAACCCTAGTTCCTACACATAAAATTTATAGACATAAAATGCAAATATGGTAATCATGCGAGGGGAGTAGCTGAGCTATCCTTAAAAAACCCTATGTAATCTGAGTGCTATCGACATAGCCCAAAAGAGCCTCATATTGATGTAGTTATCCCTCCTAAAGTAAGTGTGTAAATATTAAAACTTGAACTATATGGATGCAATTAATAAATTGATTTCAATACTTGACAAATAATACCCTTCACTTGCAATAAAATAAATTCAAACGTGTCCTATAACTACTAGAATAAATCAAAACTTGAATTGGAAAGATTAGTGCCCTTTTGCTCAATATGCAATAACTTGTATAAAGAGTGATTGTTAGTTACTCTGCAGTTAATTGAGTGGCCTTGATGTGCTTATATAGTGGTATATTTGACATATTTCCATTAAATAAATTTTATAAAAGTGCAGGAGGGATTCCATGAAGCATCTCAAATTTTAAAAGTAACCAATTTATTTGCAAAACTAGTTTAAAATATAACTAATTTTATTTATGAAATTCAATAATAAAATTATTTATCTATTGGAGTGGTAAGTTTTATCTAGATTAAATATGTTTTGATTCTCATATTTGACAAATTTTATTTTTGGATATGTATTTTTTTGTCAGTTTTAAACTGACTTTTATGAGCTAGAAGAGCACTAATAAACTGCTTGTGAAACCCTTTATCAAAACTGACCCATTTATTTGTAGTCGTCAATAATAAAATTATTTAGCCATTATTCTAGTATTTTCAATTCACATTAAATGTAGTTCAATTCATGATTTATAAAATTTTAATAATAGGTATTTAATTTGTTTAAATTCTTGGTTACTTCTGGTGGCCTTTTAAAAAGCAAAATTAACACATTATTATTATCATTATTATTAAGTTGTATAGTAGCAACAAAACTTGTTTGAATAACTAACCAAATTTTCCAAGTTAATAAAGGAGTTGTAAAAACACTAAGACCCCAAATCTTCATTTGTTGATGAGTTAAATGCTCCACCTTTTTGTTTAATTTCATATTGTCATGAAATCAATTTTTGCATTAAGCAAAGGGTTTAGTTTTTATAGACTTATCTAGAAGGAAGATTTATTTTAAATAACAAGGTGCATGGTAGCATTTTAACAAAATAAAAATAATAAGTCAACCTAAGATGAAAATCATTCCCTCCTAAAAGCAACAAACACTACCCACCATCAGGTTAATTGAATTTGGGGGATTGATTTGAAATATTTTCTAAGGAAACCCTAATATTTTATTTTGAAGAAATACAAATGCTTCTCATGACTCCATATTTACATTTTCCTTTTTTCTTGATTTTACAAGTTTTGAAGAGGAAGAGAACTATCCATATTGTCAAAGATTCTATGTGTATATTCTTTTTTGCATATAAATATTTTTTAATCTAAGAATCTAGATTAGAAAATATATTTTCATATATAAATATTATTATTATATGTGTATAATACACACACACACACACACAAAATTAAATCAGGGTATATATATATTATGCATTATGAAGATACCCAAAGAAGAGGCAGGTGGATGGTCAAACCCCATCCACAACTTGACAATAAAGCAGTCATGACACACCCCTCGACCGCACTTTAAAACTATTAGGGAAGATAATGCCATCCCCTGTGCCTATACATCAAGTGGGGGTCATGATGGCATGATCCATCCCATTATTGTAAAATAAGGGGGTGTCAGGGGTAGTCCGTGCCCCACATTTTCTTTTTTATAGAAATATAAAATGTTTTATAGGTCTCAACCAAAACCCACATTATCTTTTTTTTGTATTATTATTTTTATTTCATATTTATATAGTTGTTATTTTTATTTTATTTAGTTTTATATTCAAACAAATATGTGTTTATACTTATGATAAGATAAATTATGGATATATTTAATCATGCATATTTAATTATGGATGTATATACACATTTTAAAGAATTTAAATTGAGCAATCTCAAAATTTAACCTTTTATTTTAGTTTCTAAAATAAGGCATGGGAAATAAAAAAATGTATCTGGGATAAAATTTTGCTCTCTATGATTTTAAAAGTATGGAATATGTAGAAGCTAATACAACAAGGTATATTTGAAAGGAGAGAGTTTAACCAAATTTATGGGGAAATAATTAAGAGTTTACAAAGCAAGTTTTCTAATTTTTTATTTTCAAGATGTTGTAACCAACACCCCACCTTTTTAATTAAGAAAGAGGGGACCCATTTTTCCTGAGGTTTTGGCTTTGTCTGATTGAGCCTGCTTCTTATATGTTGATGCTAGTTCTTGAACATATTAATTATTAGTGTTTATACTTATGAGGATTCAACATTTTAGCATGGCATTATGTATTTTATGGAATAAATTTATTAATGCATTTTCAATTTTTTTTAAATTATGCAAATTTTTGGGATTTAAGAAATTAAGAGAAATTTATTCCAAGATTTTACTTATCGGGCCTTTTGTTCAAGCATTTTGCGTTGGAAATTTTGTCTAATAGGTTTGATTTTTAGGTTTTGTGTTTCATGTATTTTGTCCAGTAATCTTTGGGTGTTTATTTTTTTGGCACTTTACTTCATTTGGCCTTTTTATCATGAACATTTTGTTCGATGAAACTTCATTAAACCTTTTTGTCATGGATATTTTGTCCAACAGAACTTCATTTGACCTTTTTATATTAGGCTTTTTGTCACATACATATTTTTTGATGGGAATTAGGTCTTTAGACTTTTGTTATAGGTCTTTTGTAAAGACTAGTCCCCAACACAAAACCTAAATACCCTATTCCCTATTGCAAAATTAATTGCTATACTTAGTCAAATAAAAATCTAAAATACTTCTTATCAATTTGCTAAAGACCCCTACCAACTTGAACTAACAAAATTTGAACTATATAGGAAATATAAAGGAAGTGAACATTGGGCATTTAATATCACACAAGTTGGTATTTAATATGACAAGTCATATAAATGATGTACAACCATTGAAGAATTCATGACTATCAAACAAACTTGAACTCAAAATTTACTACTATCCTATGCAATGAAGAGCCCTAGCTACTACTTATGAGGAGACTATGAGTAAAACAATGATTAAGTGAGGGTAGAATTGATCATACAACACACATAACACATAGAAGGAGATTGAAAATATCATAGAACACATATGAAACAATGGCATCTTCATCCAAGGCATTTCAAGAAACAAATCCACCATCCCCATACTCAATCAAGGATTCCACAAAGTTCACTGATATAGTTTTCAATGCTACACCATTTGATAATAGGTACACAAATTATTCAAAGTTGTGGGATATAGTGGATTCTTTGGATGTATTTTCATTGGATGATGATATGTCACTCTTTGATCAACTATTTGGCAAAGAATTATTTACCCTTAAATGATAGAGATTGCATTTTATTGCTACCAAACTTGAGGTGATGCCATGCATCGACCTCCTACATGATTTATTTTTTGTAGGTAAGGTAACAAAAGATGCTTTCCTTCATCATATGAGTAATCAAATAGTCATCACTTGCATTTTGTGAGCTGACTTCCAGAGATACCTATCTTTATGCATGCCTGACACATACTTCAATAAGCACACATTGCTATAGTAGAATGCTGAGAACACAATTGAGAAGGTGCTATCTTCATGGTTACTCCTCAACTATAATTTCACTTTTAAATGAAAGAAACCAAAGGGGGATACTTCCATAGATAAATTTAGGATGGGAATACACATTGGCATGGTGATATTGAATAGACTCTATGGTATGCCAAGCATTCACTTTGCTAATTTAGATTGGGTGCCATTGCTACACATGATGCTGACCCATGATACTTCATTCACACTGGGAGAAATAATTAGTTTCTAGTTAAGGGAATAAGTAATCCACAAGGATAAGTGGCCCACACTTGTGGGCCATTTTTATATGATGTCATATTCATTAGATGCCATCATGGGAACCTGCTACATAGTTCTTGGTGAATTGTGGAGTCCAACCACTGATTACATTAAGAATAGGATTTGTGACCACTTTAAGTTTATGGATGTGTATGCCTATACAAAAAAGTTGGTAAGGATTATAGAGAATGTATATCCTCAAGTTTGGCAAGCCATCCATGGTTTGCCTATGCCCAAAATGGGAGAAAACATTGTGAAGACACTTGCCACCAGAGGGGATTATTCCTTGTATCCAAAATTCATAGTTATAATGATCTAGGGAAACAAGGTTGAACCTATATGTCTCCCAAATTACATTCCAAACAAGTTGGTGGAGATAGAAATTACTTTTTAACTATGGTGGAGTATTGAAGAAGACCTGTCTAGATAGAAGAAAAGTTCATATTTTGGCCACCATGTAGTCATTGGGAGAATAGTGTACACCATGAGGAAACATTTTGGAGAAGTGGGTGGAAAGAGGAAGAGTTATCACTTTCTCACACTTCCACATAGGGACTAGGATCCCCATGGATTTATCTAGAAACATATACAAGGATTTAATATCCCCTACAACCACCACCTTATTCATATGACTTTTTGTTTCTAAATGCAAAAGATGATGATGAAGTGTTATAAAGGGCCAGGATCATGGGATTAAAATAATATCATTTGAGGATGATCCAAAATGACCCTTAAATGATTGGGAGGGAATTGGATAACAAGAAGGCCCTTTATAAAGGATGGAAGCATTCAAACTTTTGGAGAGGATAGTCTATGTAGCAATCAAAGGACTAGGCAGGTTATTCATCTCAAGGACTCCCTCTAAAGTTAAAGCTAAAAGCTATGAAGAAAGAACTTGGGGTAGCTGAACTAATCTCCAGGGAGCATAGGCAAGATATCTCATTAGTTTGGACTTTGATGAGGAGGAAAAAACATAAGAAAAGATAGTTGCAAGCACAATTCAAGTAACTATTATTATTCCCCAAGACTAAATTATCACATTTGTAGGGGTAACAATAAAAGAGGAAGTTGTGCCAATCCATCAAGGCTACCCCACATAGCTAAATACCCCTTTTGTTTATAGGAGGAAACCTAGGACACCCATAGGTAGTCCCACAATTGAATTATCTCAAGGTTTGCCTACTACACCTCAACACTTATAAGTGGTAGAGGGAGAGGCTATTAAAATTGAAGATGTTGGAGATGAAGAGGACTCTGATAAAGACTCAAAGCTGAAAATAGCTAAGGCTTTGAGCCTTAAAGTAGAAAAAAATAAATAATCGACTGTGTAAGATCTCTAAAGTACCCAGTTTATTTAGACTACTCCTTAATCTACTATTCTAATATTTGGTAGTGTTTCTATTCTTTCTATGTTAAGGACCCCAAAGGTGGAAGTGCCTACTTCCACCTCTATTCACCCATTTGATACAACCACATTCATTCATTTCCCCACTTTCACCCCAAAGGTTGAGAAGGATATTACCATCACTTCCATCCCATCCACTTCCACCATGGTTACATCCTCTATCCCTTTTGGTACTACTACCATCAGAGTAATGAAAAGAAAAAAGTCATCTAGAAAGGCAAAAACAACCATGGCAACCCCATAATTCCACATTCAATCCACTTAGATCATCTTCCCATGCCATCTGACATATCCATAGAATAAACCATTGAGGCAAGTACCAACAGAGGTAGGAAGGCCAAGCCTCAAATGGTCATAGTCCATCTACTCCCTCAGTTTGGAGGAGTGGATTGGTCTAAGATCATTTGGCCCTGCTTACTTGACATCCTTGTGAAAGCACATAAGAAATAGTTGAGGAAGAGGTTGTAGTCACAACCTTAGAAGAAGTAGATGTATCATAATTGGACATTCCTCCCTGGGTTATGTATTTGAGAATCAAGGCCTCCCAATTGCCTATCTTCAAGATTATTGAGCTCCATTCCATCACCACTCTATTTGACAAGCCATATAGAAGCATATAGAGGGTAAAGAAGAGGAAGTTGGAGGATGGTAAAGGCAGAGAATTAATTTTTGAGGATAGAAATGAGATCTTCTCCCTCACCAAGAATTAAAATAGGCAACCATGACAATCCCCTTATGTTGAGAATTTTTTAGACTTGGATGAAACACGCAAAGAGGCAATGGTGGCCATTCATGAAGGAATAAGTATGGTGAGGTAAGAACTTGAGGTTGAGGTAGATTAGTTGAGGGAGTAAGCAAAATTTATACATATTCTAGTAGGTACTGAGGTAGAGGTTTAGGAAGCAACCTCTATATGTTATAATTCCTTAGAAGCATTGGATTTCATGAACACTAAATTAGCCCCTCATATTCATAAAACTTATGAGTTATTCAATTATTTGAGGAATGATGGCAATACAATGAAAAATTCTAGTCGCATATATAAATAATAAGGCCTACAATCATCTAGACCTTATGACACCACTTGAGGCATCTAATGCCCTTAACTTGGTTGTCACATGAATGGAAGAAGCTTGAGAATGGGTAAAGGCAGTTGGGGCTCTACTCCAAAAATATCAAGCACATGAGGCCCAAATTATCCAAATTTTGAATGATTTGAAATTATCTAAGGTGAAGGACCCTATAGGAAAATTGATTAGTAGGATCAATTTTGATCAGCTCATATAAGAGGTGATGAATGACTTCAAGTAGAGCCAACAGGGCTTAGCATTAGAAGAGATAGAAGCTAGATTGAGTGTTGCTAGGAAGAAGGTTACCAAGATGGAGAGTTTTAATAATAACTTCCAGACAACTAAGGCCAAACATGCAAAACTCCTCGATCAAGTCAATAGGATATAATAACCACCTCTATTGAATTTGGACATCATATAACAACAACATGATGTCACAAATAAGTGTTACTAGGAGATTAAAGTGAAGAAGATACAATCTCAAGCTAGTACTTCTAGTGTCATGTCAATGTTTGTAGTTTCAAATTCTACCACCTCAATCTTGACACCCACCAAAGTGCATGTAACTATTCAAATGACACAACTTTGAAAGGCTAGATTTTATGCATGGATAGTTTTGTAATTATTATATATATTTATAGTTTTCTTATTTTTTGAGCTATAATTATAAAGTCACCTTTGTATTTTGTACACATGCACACATTGCATAGTTTTGTAAAGGCTAACTTATGACTAATTGACAATTATAAGTAAAATATTATACAATTTTGACCATAGTTATAACTCATGTTCTAACTATCACATGTAAATGACCTTGCATGAACTTGGAGGATGAGGTCACCCCTTCCCCAAGCCGATTTAAATAATTGTAATCTATATACATCAAGGAGTCATATAATTTTGAATATACATGAGTGAAGCAATTTAGATTATCTACTCATGTGTTTGCATATTTTATTTCCATTGTTTGTGTAATTTGATTATATTTCTTTGGTTGTGTGATTTAATAACTCTTAGTGTACAAAAGATGTGAATGGGTTCTTAATTATCTTGACTAATATATCAGTCTTAGATGTGAAATAACTATTGAATGATTGGTAAAATACATTGGTTAGGAAAATTAAGTTATTTGATTCATAATTTTGAGTGTGTATGAGTGATTTATTTGATATAGTTTTATGTATGTGTGCAACAGCTTCTTTAGATACCTCACCTAGCCTAAGCCATAATATCCTAAGTAAGAGTATGTAACAACTACCTTAAAAGGAGAAATCTTTGACTGATGCCCATGAGTTTCCTATTTCAGTATTACCTTAGACTTCTAGCCATGTCTGGCTGCATGTATTCAATAGCTGTTAGCAATAGGTATAGGTTTTGAAGGCAGCTTATCCACTTAAGAACCAACCAAATAAGTGATTTCTTAAAATCATAAAGCTTTATTTTCTGCCTTACCCTTCCCTCCTTTTTAAAGTTTGTTTTGAGACTTACCCACCTTAGATTAATAACCAACTATCCATCTAATTAATATATATTCTTACTTCCTTTTTAGAGACCATACCTCCATCCAAAAAAACTTGTTAATAACCTATATACTCTACCAACTATTCCATAAATAGGTTGTAAAGACCGTATACCTTCAACTTGTGCCTTGGAGTGGAGTTCATCTCTATTGAGATCTTAATATGTTAGAGGCTACCTCATTATCTATAGTGTGCATAAAACCATATAAACATATTATTAAAACTATAAGGAGGGTCTAAACCTTTGATAAAAGAGGTTAGTTTCTACATAGGGTTAGACTGGAGTCACCTAGGAGAGTGACCAGATATAATTCCTAGGCTGGCCTTCTAGTCTCATCTTTTCCACATCATAGGGGACCTAAAATTATACTAATTATTCCTAATAGACCTAGGATTCCTTCCCTAATAAGGAACCCTTTACCTATTAATCCTCTAATGACTCAACTAACCTAGTTAGTTGGATCTATTATTGCCATCTCATGAGACGTGCATGATTTGCCTAAGAATCCTGAAAGGTATCTACCATATTTTTTTCCTTTAGGAGCAAGGATAATAGAAGAGCATATTAAGTCCTTTAAATAAGCTTTGAGGTTGATGGATGTTATCCATGAATATGTTGCATACAAGCTTTTCCATTTTATGTTAATGGATGCTACTTATGACTGATATTTAAATCTAACAAAAAATTTCATCACTTCTTGGGATGCATGGAAATCAACTTTTCTTTCATAATTTGGATAGGTTTCCAGTCCCAACATAATATATCAATTATTCACCAACATGAATAAATAGCCTAACCAACCTATCCATGATTTTAATGTGAGATTTCAAGAGATGTATAATTGGTTAAACCTAAACTATAAGCCAGATGCATCATTAGCATTGAAAATGTATAAGAATTCTCTAGATCAAATCACTACAATATTATTGAGAAGAGAAGTTGATACCAACAACTTATCATAGGCATATGAAGAAGCCATTAACATCAACATGTAACTCAATCCTCAGGGGCCTGATATACCTATTGTCCACAACAACTTTCTAACATTGACTTCGATTCCACATGCAAATTAGAATACCCTAACGATCAATCAAAATTAGTTATATACACTACCTCCCATAATATAGTAATGCAACCAAATTATAGCTTCTTGAACAATCACATTAAGAGTAATAGTTACCAATAGAATCAATAATCAGCCCCATCTCCTACTATTGTTATACAAGGCACTGACTCCATCAAAGTGGAACTTGAGTCTATTCAAAAGATGGTTCAAAAGTTGAGCAAGGACTTCCTAGGCATGTAAAGAAAGATAGGTAATGTTAACGCCCGAAACAAAAATTAGAATCTTGAATTCTAGAGGTATAACAAACCATTTAACAAGCTTTCAAATAATGTAGAACAACTTACCAAGCTTCTAGAGATCAATATAGAAGATACAACTTTGCCTAATTGGTGTAACATTCATAATACCTCTTAGCATGGTGAGCTTGATTTCATTGAATTATATGCAAAATTTGAAATGTTTCAAAGGGAAGTGGTAAGATAGGATCAGATACATAATCTACATAAATCCCATCATGATCCTAACCCTTCTAGGACTACCATGTTATTCAAGACTCATGAGTTTCCCTTTCTAAGTGAAGATGACAATGTGCTAAAGGACAACATGGATGAAGTTCATTCTTTCTAGAAATTCTAGAAAGGTGGCTATAATATAAGAAACAAGTAACCATTCACTACATCTATTTTTCCAAATACTAAAATAATCCCACCTAATCCTAAGGCTGATAATAATCTACCTCCTCCAAGAGGGAATGATCAGCCTCAGATCGAGGAGGAACCAAGTAGAGGAGGATACAAAATCATTGAAGACATGAAGAAGATCAAAGAAAATATAAATCTTCATGAGTTATCTCAAATTTCTAAATAGAAGAAGTTGTTGATAAAGTCCCTTATTGGGAAGACACCTATGGATAAAATGAAAACATCTATAAATAAAGCAAAAGATGCTGACACCAATGTCATCTACAAGAGTAAACCAAAAGTTACACCATTCTTGTTGACTATTAGAGTATTTGGTAAGAACATTCATAACTATTTAGTTGATTTTAGAGCTTTTATGACTATTATGCCTACTTCCATATGTCAAAATCTTAGTTTTAATCCAAGCCCTTCAAAAAGAATAGTTTCATATTTGGACAAGATAGTGGTGCTAGTGGTCAGTGAATTGAAGGACATACATATTCAAGTAGCATCTTAACGATGGGTTCAGATGACCATCGACATCATTATGGTGGACATACCTAAAGGTTATAGGTTTTTACTAAGTAGGGATTGGTCCAAGACACTTAATGGATACCTATCTATGGACTTCTCTCATATCTGGTTACCATGGAGAGGCATTACAAATCAAATTGGATCGGTAGGGAACCAAGAATGAAATATACCATTATAAAGTACAACATCAATAATGAAGAGGTAAATTAAGAATCCCCTAGCCTTGGTATTTACACTTTCACCATATAGAATAAAGAATAAAAACTACAATTTGAAGGTTCCAATCAGTTGTGGACCTTACATTTTGATGGTGCTAGATCTAAATGAGGATTAGGTGTAGGAATCAAGTTGATTGATCCACATGGAAGGAAATCCTTGGTAACATACAAATTACAATTCCCTTGCACCAACAGTAGGGATAAGTATGAGGCTTTAATTTTGGGATTATAATTTGCACTAAAGAACAACATGAAGTAGGTATTAGCACTAGGTGATTTAGAGCTGGTGATTAACCAGGTTAAAAATAAATATCAATGTAAGTTGTCTTATCTGAGGAAGTAAAAACACCAAGCATGGGACCTAATTGAAAGCTTTGATGATTTAAATATAAAGGTAATTCCTAGAGAGTAGAATCAAGCTATATATTCACTAGCTACTACCACAACTAATTTGGAGCCTCTCCAAGAATCCAAGGTAAAAAGATTTTTTGTTGAACTAGTGCTTTGCCCTTTGGTGCCTAATAATGTGGAAAATTTTCAAGTCTTTGATGATGACCAATAGATTATTCAATTTTTAACCAATTTAGGGGAGTTTGAGTCCTAAATTATTGATGATAAAGAAGTTGATCATTTCTACCAAGAAGAATCAGATAAGGAAGGTATTATCCAACTCAAGGAGAATCATATTCCAGTAGGGTTGGTCTCTTTTAGAATGATCATTTGACACAGATCCTCAAGCTTAGCAACTTATAATACCTAAGGTCGATGAATCACAATTCGAAAAGGAAAACCTAGGAGATGAACACAACCCATGCTATGTCAATATTGGTCTCAATTGTACCCTAGAAGAAAGACAATGAATGAAGGATTTAATCACTCAGTAGAAAGATGTTATTGCTTAGACTTATGAATATTTAAAAGTATATGACCCTCAAGTCATTACCCATATAATTCTTCTAAATCTAGATCACAAGCCATTTAGATAGAGACAGAGACTAATTAATACTATCTTGGAGCTGCTCATTTAGAAAGAGGTGGAGAAGTTATTAAGTGTAAAAATCATCTTCCCAATCAGACATTCCACCTTGGTGGCTAATTTGGTCCCAGTAAGAAAGAAGAATGGTGAGATCAAATTATGTGTAGAGTTTATAAACCTAATCAAAGCTTCTAAAAAGGACAATTATCCCTTACCTTCTTTAGATGAAGTGATACAAATAGGAAGTGGTTCTAAAATGATGTTCTTATTAGATGGATTTTCAAGATATAATCAGGTATTGGTACAATTAGAAGATATGATGAAGACCATATTTATTACGAAGTGGGGAACTTATGCCTATAAGAGGATGTCATTTGGCCTAATAAAGGTAGAATCTACTTTTCAACATGCCATGGATCATGCATTCAAAGGATTAACTAGAAAATGCATAATCATCTACATCGATGATCTTACGGTGTTTAAAAAAAATAGGAATGACCACATAAGCCACCTTCAATTGATAATGAAGAAAGTATGGTATTTCACCAAACCTAAAGAAGAACATACATGGAGTCACTAAAGGCAAGATTTTAGGAAATATCATCACCAAGAAAGGGATTACCATTGATCTAGACAAAGTTCAAGCCATTTCAAAAATTACACCACCAAACAATAAGAAGGAGCTTAAATCATTTTTTGGGAAAATTAATTTTGTGAGGAAGTTTATCTCAAGATTCACAGAGATTGTTATATCTTTTAATGCCATGCTTAAGCAAGATGCCAAAATAGAATGGATAATTAAATCTATAAAGTCTTTCTAAGACATTAAAGCTACAATATCCCAAGCTCCAATACTAATCAATCTAGATTTTATAAAGGATTTCTACTTGTACTGATTTGCTTCAGAACATACCATTACTGCTACTATAACACAAAATAAGGATGAGACTAAACACCCAATTGTGTTTATGAGCACAAATCTTAAAGATGCAAAACTTAAGTATTCTATGATTGATAAGCAAATTTTTGCACTTATTACAACAATGAATAAATTTTGGCATTATATTTTGAGGAATAAGACCATTACCATTGTGCTTGATCTTGATGTAAATATCACCTTATCATAGAATGAATTGGGAGAACACTAAGGAAATTGGATGGAAAAAATATAGGAATTCGACATAGCAAACAATCTTGCAAAGATTTTAAGGGGTTAAGGCATCATTCAACTCATGACTAAATCTAATCCACGTATCACTATTGAAGAGGTATGTGAAGCTCAATTATCTAAAGGAGAATGGTATACTGATGTAATATAATACTTGCTACTTGTTCCCCAAAACTTAATAGAGAATGAAGGAGATATTTGAGACTCAAAGCTGCTCATTACATGATAAAAAAGGGACTCCTCTATAGAAGCAACTATGAAGGCATTTATCTTAGGTGTGTATCTACAGAAGAAGATAAATAAATTCTAGAAAACTTACATCATAAAATCGGTAGTGGTCATGCCTCTGGGAATACCATAGTCAATAAGATCTTAATAATGGGATACTACTAGCCAATAGTTTTCAAGGATGCTCATGCTCACATACGAACATGCCACAAATGCCAATCTTTAGCTAAGAGGGAAGTACATGCAACAATGCCTTTATAAATAATTGTTGAAGGAAAGCCATTTTCCCAACGGGGTTTAAATTTAATTTTTGTCATCAACCCAAATTCTTTAGTAGGTCATAAGTTTGTGCTTACTACTACAAACTACTGTACTAGATGGACTGAATCCATAGCCATAAAGAATTATAGAGCATAAGATGTGATTCACTTCTTAGAGGAACACATTACAACCATATTTGGTACCCCCATTTCTTTGGTTTGTGATAATGGACCAAGTTTCATATCAAGAAAATTCACCGAGTGGGCACATGACAACTAGATCACTATCAAGTCATCCTCTAACCATTACCCCTAGGGAAATGGATTGGCTGAATCAATGAATAAGAACCTAATAGATGTAATTAAAAAATTAGTTAGGGACAAGCCTAGGGATTGGCACAATTTATTTAAGTACACTCTTTGGGCAAATCAAACAAGATACAAGCAAACCCTTAAATCTTCACCCTATCTATTGGTGTATGGATGCTGGCCAATTTTATTAATTATGTTGAAGCTACTAACTTATCAGTTCATGTAGGATTACATGGAATTGAATGACAAAACCAAGTCTCAATTTCTAGATATAATAGAAATGGAAGATTCAAGGAGTGAATCCCTACATACATTCATGAAGCACCAAGGCATAGTTAAGTGATGGTTTGATAAAAGAGCAAAGGTCAAAACATTCAAGATTTTAGATCTGGGGCTTCTTTGGGATAAATCCCATGAAAAGAAAGGACAACATGATAAATTTTACCCATTATGGATTGGACCATATCATATTTTAGATATATTGGGAAATAATGCATTCTATCTAAAGGATTTATAAGGCAATGAGCTCACTTATCCAATCAATGAATAGTTTTTAAAGCATTACTTCATGGCTGTGCCACCTAAAGGTATCACCAACTAATGAAATAATGAGGTAGAGGTAGGATTAGAATAGATTTCTTGCTTTCATAGAGTAGATTTCCTACTTTCATAGAGTAGATTTCTCACTTTCATAGATTATATTTATTGCTTTCTTATATTATATTTCAATGCTTTCTAGATTAGTTACTTTGTTATTTCCTATGACAATCTAAATGGTGTTGATCTGGTTTAACCAAGCTAAAATCTAACTAATTGAGCTTATAGACCTATGGAAAAGAGGAAATTTTGAAAATAAATGCAACATGGGACCTATGCATAAATTGGGTATATTTATGTGTTTATAGTCTTCAAGATGAAGGAAGATGATCATAAATTATTCTAGATTATGTCACAATTGAATACTTTTCCCAGGTATGTGGAAGTTGATCTCAAAGTAATTCAAAATAATTTATAAAGTTTTCTTATTCATGGGATCAAACACTTATTACACTAAATACTTGTTAGAAGCGATAATTCTTGGTATAGATGTGGCTGGTAAGGATATTTTGGTAATGATTTGTTTTATAACCAAACTAACTCACCAGGGTTCCATCTCTCTCTCTCTAAAAAAAAGTGCAATTAAACAATTGAACCAAAAAATATCTAAATAAAATCAAAAGGGCTTACATGATGACATAAGGTCAATGTGCTATGCCTCATGATGAAGAGGAAGAAAAGGAACCCTAGGTATCTTTATTGGGGTTATGGACACCTGGCTAGTAGTAGACCAATGCCTGAGCTTCCCTTATTTTTTATGAGATTTAATAGAAACCATAACAAAACCTAAATATCTATCAAGCCTTTGGGAAAATAATTACACTAAGGATTAAATGAATCTCACATTTAACACACATAGATCCAGGGGAAGAAGGCAAGTATGTTATGTGAATCTAAGTAGGAGTCTCTTTCATATTTTTGATTTTGGTATTTTTTTTTATAACCTGGTTCATGTTTGATTTGGGGTTGCTAACTAGAGTTCTAGGTTCTCAAATAATTAGGAGTATTCCCCCTGTATGTCAACATTTGTTATACCCAACACCCCCCTTTTCTCCATGAATGAGGGGACCCATTTTTCTTGAGTTTCTAGCTTTGTCTGATTGAGCCTGCTTCCTATATATTTATGTTAGTTCTTGAACAAATTAGTTCTTTGTGTTTATACTTATGAGGATTCAAAATTATAGCATGGCATTATGCATTTTATGGACTAACTTTATTAATGCCTTTTTAGAAATTTTTGATCTATTCAGATTTTTGGGAGTAATTCAGATAAATTTATTCGAAGATTTTACTTATAGAGCCTTTTGTTTGAATATTTTGTCCAACAGGTTTGATTTTCAAATTTTGTGTTTCAGGTATTTTTTCCAGTAATCTTTGGGCATTCATTTTTTTGTCACTTTACTTCATTCAGCCTTTTTATCATGGACATTTTGTTTGACAGAACTTCATTTAGACTTTTTATCATAGACATTTTGTCTAGTGGAACTTCATTCAACCTTTTTGTTGCAAGTTTTTTGTCATGGACATATTGTCTGACAAGAATTAGGTCTTCAGACTTTATGTTATGGGTCTTTTATAAAGACTAGTCCCCAACACAAAAATTGAATACCTATTCCCTAGTGCATAAGTACTTGTTATACTTAGTCAAATAAAAGGCTAAAATACTTCCTTTCAATTTGCTAAAGACCCCTGCCAACTTAAACTAACAAAATTTGAACGATATAGGAAATATAAAGGAAGTAAACATTGGGTATTTAATATCACACAAGATGGTATTTAATGAGACAAGATATACACATGATGTGCAATCATTGAAGCCTTCATTGATATTGAATACACTTGCACTCAAACTCTACTACTATCCTATGTGATGAAGAGCCCTAGCTACTACCTATGAGGAGACTGCGAGTAAAATAATGACTAAGGGAAAAATTGATCATAAAACACACATAACACATAGACGGAGATTGAAAGCAACATAAAATGTGTATACAACAATGGTGTCTTCATCCAAGGCATTTTAGGGAGCAAATCCACCATCCCCCTACTCAATCAAGGAGTCCACATAATTCACTAATATAAATTTTGACGATACACTATTTGATAATAGGTACACAAATTATTCAGAGTTGTGGGATATAGTGGATTTTGTGGATGTATTTTCCTTGGATGATGATATGTCACTCTCTGATCGACTATTTTTTAAATAATTATTGACCCTTAAATGATAGAGACTGCATTTTGCTACTAATAAGTTGGAGGTGATGCCATGCATTAACCTCTTACATGATTTGTTTTTTATAAGTAAGGTAACACAAGATGCTTTCCTTCATCATATGGGAAATTAAATAATCATTTCTTGTTTGTGAGCTAACTTCCAGAGATACCTATCTTTGTGCATACCCGACACATACTTTGAGAAGCACACATTGCTATAGTGGAATGTTGAGAACATAATTGAAAATGTGTTATATTTATGGTTGATCCCTGACTAGACTATCACTTTTAAAGGAAAGAAACCAAAGGGGGATACTTCTATAGATAAATTCAGGATGGGAATACACATTGGCAGGGTGTTATTGAATAGAATCTATAATATGCCAAACATTCACTTTCTTAATTTAGATTGGGTACCGTTACTACACATGATGCTGACCCATGATGCTACATTTGCACTAGGAAAAATAATTAGTTTATATTTTAGGGAACAAGTAATCCAAAAAGACAAGTGGCCCACATCTATGGGCTATTTTTATATGATGTTCTATTTATTAAATGTCATCATGGGAACCTGCTACAAAGTTCTCAGTGAACTATGGAGTCCAACCATTGATTACATTAAGAATAGGATCTATGATCACTTTCAATTTATGCATGTGTATGCATATATAAATAACATGGTAAGGATTGTAGAGGATGTATATCCTCAAGTTTGGTAAGCAATCCATGGTTTGCCTATGCCTAAAATTGGAGAAAACATTGTGAAGACACTTACCACTAGAGGGGGTTATTTATTGTATCTAAAATTCATAGTTATAATGATGTAGGGAAATAAGGCTAACCCTCTATGTCTCCCAAAGTATGTTCTAGACAAGTTGGCATAACAAGAAATTGATTTTCAACTATGGTGGAGTATTGAAGAAGACATATCTAGACAAAAGAAATGTTCATATTTTGGCTACCATGTAGTCATTTGGAGAATGGTGTACACCACGAGGAAAAATTTAGTAGAAATGGGTGGCAAGAGGATGAGATATCACTTCCCCATGATTCCACACAAGGACAAGGATCCCCATGACTTTATCCAAAATCATATACAAGGATTTAATATCCCCTACAACCACTAGCCTTATTCATATGACTTTTTGTTTCTAAATGCAAAAGATGATGATGAAGTGTTGGAAAGGGATAGGATCCTAGGTTTGAAATAAAATCATTTAAGGATGATCCAAGATGACCCTTCAGTGACTGTGAGGGAATTAGATAGCAAAAAGGCCCTTTATAAAGGATGGGAGCATTCAGAGTTTTGGAGAGGATAATCTATGTAACAATCAAAGGACCAGGTAGGTTCCTCATCTCAAGGACTCCCTCTAAAGTTTAAGCTAAAAGCTATGAATAAATAACATGGGGTAGCTAAACCTAACCTTAGGGGAGCACAGGTAGAGATCCCATCAGTTTAGACTCTGATGAGGAGGAGCAAACATAAGAAAAACTAGTTACAAGCACAATTCAAGTAACTACTACTATTCCCCAAGCCTAGATTATCACATCTATATGGGTAGTAATAGAAGAGGGAGCTATGTCAATATAGAAAGTCTACCCAACATACATAAAGACCCCTCTTATATATACAAGGAAGCTTAGGACTCCCATAGGTAGTCCCATAGTTGAATTATCTTAAGGCTTGCCTACTACACCTCAACACTCAGAAGTGGTAGAGGAGAGGCTATTGAAATTGAAGATGTTGGAGATGAAGAGGAATTTAATAAAGACTCAGAGCTAAAAATAGCTAAGGCCTTGAGCCTTGAACCAAGTAAGTATAAATAACTATCTATGAAAGATCTCTTAGGTACCCAGTATATTCATACTACTCCTTTATCTAATGTTTCAATATTTGGTAGTGTTTCTATTCTTTCTGTGTTAAGGACCCCAAAGGTGGAAGTGCCTACTTCCACCTTTATTAACCCATTTTATACAAACACATTCATTCAGTTCCCCTCTCTCACCCCAAAGGTTGAGAAGGATGTTACCACCACCATTGATCCATCCATCACCTCCATCCCATCCACTTACACCATGGTTACCTCCTCTATCCCTTATGGTACTACCACCATTAGAGTAATGAAAATCAAAAAGGCATCTTGAAAGGTGTAGATAGCCATGGCCACCTCATAGTTCCACTTTCAATCCACTCAGATCACCCTTCCCATGCCATCTACCACCTCCATAAAAGAAACCATTATGGAAAGTACCAATAGAGGTAGGAGGGCCAAGCCTTAATTGGTCATAGTACATCCACTCCCTCAATTTGGAGGAGTGGATTATTCTAAGATCAATTGGCCCTCCTTACCTAATGTCCTTGTCAAAGCATATAAGAAACAACCAATAATTGAGGAAGCTAAGGAAGAGGTTGTAGTCATAACCTTAGAATAAGTAGATGTATCACAATTAGACATTCCTCCCTGGGTTATGGATTTGACAAGCATGGCCTCCCAATTGCATAGCTTCAAGATTAATGAGCTCCCTTCCTTCACCACTCTATTTGACAAGCCATCTAGAAGCATACAAAGGGTGAAGAAGAGGAAGCTAGAGGATTACAAAGGTAGAGAATTGATTTTTGAGGAGAGACAAGAGGTCTTCTCCCATACCAATAAATAGAATAGGTAGCCATGATAGTCCCCTTATGTTGAGAATTTTATAGACCTAGCTGAAGCACACAAAGAGGCCATGGTGGCCATTCATGAAGGAATAGAAATGACAAGGCAAGAACTTGAGGCTGAGGTAGAATAATTAAGGGAGAAAGAACAAATTATACATATTCCATCCATTAACCATCTAGACCTTATGAAACCACTTGAGGCATCTAATGCCCTTGACTTGGTTGTCATATAAATGAAGGAAGCTTGGGAATGGTTCTAGGTAGTTGGGGATCTACTCCCCAAATATCAAACACATGAGGCCCAAATTCTCCAAATTTTTAATGATTTGAAGTTATCTAAGGTGAAGGACCCTACAAGAAAATTGATCAGTAGGATCAATTTTGATCAGCTCATACAGGAGGTGATAAAGAACTTCAAGTAGAGCTTGCAGTGCCTAACATTAGAAGAGATAGAATCTGAATTGAGTACTACTAAGAAGTTCATTGAGGTGGAGAATTTTAAGAATAAATTCTAGATGATTAAGGTTGAGCATGTAAAACTCTTCAGTCAAGTCAATAGGATCCACCAACCATCTCTATTGAATTTGGACATCATATGACATCAACATGATGCCATAAACAAGTGTTACCAGGAAATTGAAGTGAAGAAGTAGTCTCAAGATGCTAGTTCTAGTGCCACATTAATGTATGTAGTTTCAACTTCTACCACCTCAACCATGACACCTACCAAAGTGTATGTAACTATTCAAATGATGCAACTTTGAAAGGAATTTTTTTGTGTATGGATAGTTTTGTAACTATTATATATATTAATAGTTTTCTTATAATTCGATCCATAATTGTAAAGTTTCCTTTCTCTTTTATACACCAACACATGTATAGTTTTGTAAAGGCTAATTTATGACTAATTGACAATTATAAGTAAAATCTTATGTGGTTTTGTTCATAGTTAGAGCTCATGTTCTAAATATCACATGTAAATGACTTTACATGAACTTGGAGGATGAGGAAACCCCTTCCCTAAGCCTATTTAATAATGTAATCCATAGACATTAGGGAGTCAGTTTTTTTTGAATATATAAAGTGAAGCATTTTGGATTGTCCACTCACGTGTTTGCATATTTTTTCCACCATTTATGTAATGTGATTAGATTTATTTGGTTGTGTGATTCAATAACTCTTAGTGTAAAAAAATTATGAAAGGGTTCTTAATTATCTCGACAAATATATCAATCTTAGATGCACAAAAACTATTTAATGATTGGTAAAATACATTGGTTAGGATAGTTAAGTTAATTGATTCATAATTCTGAGTGTGTATGAGTGCTTTCTTTGATATAGTTTTCTATATGTGTGCAATAGCTACCTCAGATACCTCACCAAGCCTGAGCCATAATATCCTAAGTAAGAGTATGAAACAACTACCCTAAAAGGAGAAATATTTGATTGAGGCCCATGAGTTTCCTATATTAGTATTCCCTTAGACTTCCAACTATTTCTCGCTACATGTGTGAAATAACTTATATCAAAAGGCATAGGTTCTAAAGGTAACTTATCCACTTAGGAACCAACCAAAGAAGTGATTTCTTAAAATCACAAATCTTTATTTTTTGCCTTACCCTTTACTTCATTTTTAAAGTTCATTTTGAGACTTTCCCACTTTAGATTAAAAACCAACCATTCATCTATGAACTAAGAATTTGACTCAAGAGAGGATGGTTAATTTAGTGTTAATTCCAAAAATGAAATCAAAATTGAAAGAAACACACTAGCATAACATCTCTAGGCCTAGTTACTAGGGGGAGATTAGTTAACAAAACATGAATGGAAAACAAACACAATTAAAAAGAAAAAGAAAACTTCCTTTCACCTTCCTTGGATGCTCCAAAATGCTTGTTGTAGTGGCTTGCTTAGTTTGTGCTCATGAAGTCTGTATCAATGGAAGCTTGGCTACCTCCATCTCTCTTTGGCACCTTGTGTGGCTTTGGCTTGGCTTGGCTCAATATTTTAGTATTATAAAACTAATTTGTATGAAGCTTTGGAATAAATTCAACATTATAACTTTGGCATATGAGAGCTTAGAATTATGGCTTTGAGGCTTGCTATTTATAAAATTTTAGAATGGTTTGAGTATCAACCATGACCTTCCATCTCAAGATTGAGATGTGTGGCCATGGATAAATCCAAATATTAAATTCATTATACAAATATCCCCATTAATATTTGAGATAGAGGGGCATTAAATAGGCATGGAAGGGCTTTGATGAGGCATGGGAGGCATGAATCCTGATATTTGTGGCATTTATGGCCTAAGAATGTCTTCTCAAGAAATGAGGTCACCTGATGATGCAAATATTCAATATTCATTTCCAAAAATAAATTATTCAACAAGTTCCATGGAATTCTTAATTAGGCTCTAATTTGGTTTAATTAGCTCTTAAGCATGATTAAGCACTTTGTGCTTAAATTATTCAAATTGATCATTGGCCCAAAATTTGACTGGATTAGAATTAGGATGAAATGTCAGATGCATTGGATCTATTATCCCATTTAGGATGTTGCCAACACCAAATAACAAAGGCACAAGTCTTGTGTAAGAGATTTGATAGAAAAGAGCAATCCATATAACCCAAGTGCAAAATTGACATTTTGACTCGAAATGATCTGATTAAAGTTAGCTAGCCCATAAAATGCATTGTCCCATTTAGGGATACCTTGGCCAAAATTGGCACTTGAATATATCAGTTTCAAATCTTTTAATGTGTTTTAGTGTTTTTAGGCCAAATTATGCATTTTGGTATAAATTGATCAAAAGCCTAGTTAAAGGTCATCGATGGCTAGATTTAGGTGTCTACAGTTTGATCCTATTTGGGAAGGTGGTGTAAAATATAAGCACAATAAAATATCCTCAAATAATGAAAAGGTCCTATATGCCAATAACTGTAATAATGATGAACTAACTACATGATGCCCCCTTAAGGGAATAATTGGCACAAGTAGGTCAGTAAACAGTCCCTCAAAAGAATGGAAATGAGGGGACCAAAGAAAAGGAAAATGATGGGATGAGAACACAATGAATTTGAAAAATTAGGCAAAATCATTGAGAATGCAAGTGGGATGATGGATAATGGTTTGCTTAAAGGCGGTTATAAGCATTGTACCTCGATAGTGGTAACATGGTATGAAAACACAATGATTTGCCCAAAGGTGGTTATAATCATTGAGAAGATGAAGCTATCCAAATTAGGATAAATAAAAAAGATAACAACATGCCCCTGTATGGGAAAAAAAAAGTAAAGTGGTGACAACACAATGATTTCCCAAAGGTGGTTATAATCATTGAGAAATGTAAGTGGGACAGTGTACAATGATTTGCCCATAGGTGGTTATAATCATTAGAACCTGAGTATGGAAAACATGATTGATTTGGCTGATGATAATGGTAACTTAACACAGAGGGTAATGATGAATTGAAATAACCTGCTAGTGGGGAGATGCTCATCTAAACTAAACAAAGGTTAAAATTCTTTTGTTAATTACTCTATTTGGGATATGATTGGGATTGAATCGAAATGATGGTGTCAAAGAGATGTCAATGCAACCATTTTTGAATAGACTTCCTAAAGGTGAATTTTGTTGTAGCACGTGTTGGTAGGCATCATGGTAGAACATCATGAGGACTTGGTTGAAATATGCATAAGGACTGACTCCTATAATCCAATACTCAATAGAAAAATAATGCACCAATAATAAAAACTATGATGACAATGTAAACATATGAATATGGATGGATTCAAGTGTAAGTGTGGGTAAGGAATGAACTAAAAAACACACATAAAATGAATCAAGGTAACCATACAAAAAACAAACAAATAGGCACAAAAATAAATAAGCAAAAACAAACAAAAAAATAACTTAATATACACCATACGAAGATTGCCCCTAGAAAATAGGTGACAACTTAACAAAATAATAGAATGGGGGAATATAAGAAAAGGAAGGGGGTGGTAGAGTTATTTTCATATGCACTAGGCAAGTGGATGCTACCTACATAGTTCCATGGATGTAATATCCAACAAAAACTTTAGGCCAAATGTAGTTCTCTTCGGAAATGGGAAGAAAATGATAACTAATAAAAAAATAGAATGGATGTGATAGAAGAATATGAATGGTCTTGAAAAATGACAAGTGCATAGGAGAAAAGGCCAAAAAGGATGGGGAAATAAGTGAAAAGTGATTGTCTTGGAACTTAGTAAGGGTTCCTAGAATCCTTAAGGCAAAGAAGTGGTCAATGTTTTTGGTTTTTTCTAATGGTTTTACAAATATTTTTGGAATTTTTGAAGTGTTTCAACTCAATCAAGAATGATTAGACACTAAATGATTCAAGCTCACAAAATGGTAAGAGTGTGGCTTAGGTTTCTCAAAAAATGATGAGAGAATTCAAACTTAATAATTACTCACAAAATGGTGAGATCGTGGTTAGAAAGGGTGACTGAGCTGACCTCAACAAGTATTGTGCATTGCCTACACAGTCCTAGGGTAGGACCTCAATTTATTATAGTTTCACCCTACAATAGAGGAATTTGACTAGTGGAGCAGTCAATTCAAACAAAATAGACACAATTGGTATAAAGCCATAGTACAACATAGGAAATGACAAGTTGGTATGTCAAGGCTCAATAAACAAAGTCTACCCCTAGTTTTCCCAGAGGTAGTTATAACTAGGACATAATGACATAGATCAATGGTACTAATTTTCCCATAGGTGGTTATAATTAGTATCAAGATTGGTGATAAAAAGGAACAATGAATGAAACTTTTATCATACGACTCTAAAATACTATCTCTATTTGAAATGCTTGAAACAACTACTGGAGCTGATCAGATTCATGTATGCTAAAAACATGAAACTAATGATGAAACCAAGGTCGAACGAGATAGGTAAATAGGATTCAAAAGATGCTGGGATGATAGAATGGAATGGTAAAATAGATAAGTAATAGGCTAAGATGAATGATAAGAATGATATTCATACAAAGAGGAATAGTGATAAAGTATCATAACAAAAATGGTCCTTATAGACAATACACCGTAGTGCTCAATCATAATACCATTTGAGGTGAATAATATTCATCAGCTCAAGAATTTCAACTCCATCTAGTGTGATGAGCTTATATGCTCTTGATCCATAATCTAAAATAATGATAAAAGGCCCTATCCAATTTGGTTTGAATTTACCTTTATGCTTCTTCTTGGCCATGGTATTCTTTTGGTTTTATTTAAGAACAAGATCACCAAGTTCAAATTTTCTATACTTGATGCATCGATTGTAGTGTCCTTTGAGTCAGGTCTAATATGCCTGAAGATTCTTGAGTAATGTTATGCATTTTTCATCAAGTAGGTCTAGCTCTTGTAGGTGAGCTACTCGATAGTCACGATCATCTAGGACATGCTTGAAAGATATGTGCAATGAAGGTAACTCAACCTTAATGGGAAGAATAACTTCTATACCATAAACAAGTGAGTATGGAATGGCTCTTGTGGGGGTATTATATGCCCAAAGGGTACAAAATATTTGAAGGTACCAATTATGACTGATATCATTAACAATATTTTTGAGAATATTAACAATTATTTTGTTGGATGCTTTGGCCTAGCCATTATCTTGAGGGTAATATGCTGTAGAAAAATGTTGTGTGATTTTGTATTCGACACATAGCTTGTCGACATATTTGTTCTTGAATGGTCCTCTATGATCAGAAATAATGTCAGAAGGGATATCATAGTGGTAAATGAGATGGTTAAAAATGAATTTGGAAAATTGCTTTCCAGTCAGGTAAGTGAGGGGTATAACTTCGACCCACTTAATGAAATATTCGATGGTGATAAGGATATTTTTATGGCTATTTGAGGATGTAGGATTGATTTTTCCAATGAATTCAAGTCCCCATGTAGCAAATGGACATGGTGTCAACATTAGTTTCAAAGTCTTGGTTGGGGCATAAATCATATAGGCATGCCATTGACATTTATCACACCTCTTTACATATGCAGATACATCTGTGTCCATCATGGGCTAATAATAACTAGTATGTAAATTATTTTTGGATAAGACTACCCTGCTAGAGTGGATGCCACATACTCCTTTATGTACCTTCCATAATGCTAGTGTATATTCTACTAAAGTTAAACAATGAAGTAGAATTCCATTAAAACTATGGTGGTAGAAGGTTGATCCTAGTAGGGTATAATGAGTGAAGTGATGGATAAAGGCTTTGGTTTATTTATGGGATAAATCAAGTGGTATAACTTGGTCATGGAGGTAATTATAAAGGTCTAAATACCAAATAGAATTAAGACCAAAAACATCACAAATCATTGCAATGATTGAAGGTTCATGAGTTGGTATGACCACATTCTTGATGAGGAACTGATACTCTCTAGCTTTGTCTATTTATCAAATCAGAGCATCGATAGTAGCCATGAAATTTGTAGTTCTATTACTATCCCTTAGTATATGCTCAAATTGGATTTCAATAATTTGTTATTTTAGAGTGTCAACTATAGATTTGTAAGGAACCAACTTGTCATCTTTAGTTTGGAAATGGTTTTTGACCTGATTGATGATTAATTAAGAATCACCATAAACCTTGAGATGAATTATGTTCCACTATACTCCCTGTCAAAGTCCTAAAATAAGTGATTCATACTCAACCATGTTATTAGTACAAGGAAAAATGATTTTAAAAGACTTGGGAGTTAGATCCTCCTGTGGTGTAATAAATAAGAGGCCTACCCCCAATCCATGTATAGTAAATGATCCATCATAATATAGCTTCCAGTGTTGCTCCTCAAGAGGTGTGTCCATGATGGTCATTATGGATTCATCAATAAATTAGAATGTGAGTGGCTCTATATCTGAAAGAGGTTCTTTAACAAGCTGATCTACAAGGATTTGTCCCTTGATTGCCTTATGATTAACATAATCTATGTCAAACTCACTAAGAAGCATGATCCACTTGGCCATTATACCTTATAAAGTTGTTTTAGATAGTAGATACCTAAGCAAATCTACTTTTGAAATGACCATGGTCTTATTATTCAACATATAGTGTCATAATTTTTGAGCTACAAATACCATGGCTAAACAGGCTTTTTCAATAAGCATATAGTTGTGTTCATACGTGACCAATGTATGGATTAAGTAATATACTACATGATATTTTCCATTATCATCATGTTAAGCTAGAAGTGCCCCCAAGGCATTATCTATAGCTGATAGATACAACAAAAATGGTTTTCCTTGCATAGGGGGTAACAAAATGGGTGGATTTGCTAGGTAATCTTCTTGCTACTAAAAAGCTATTTGGCAGTGATTATCCTAGTGGAATGTAACTCCTTCCTTCAAAATATGTGTAAGTAGATGAAACTTGTCTACAAACTGAGATATGAAGCATCAAATTGACTAGATCTTGCCCTGAAAATTATAGAGCTGCTTCAAATTGGTTGGTGGTGGCATATTTGTTATAACTTGGACTTTGACTGGATCAACTTCAATGCCTCTGCAAGCCATAATGAAGCCAAGTAATTTTCCTGATGTTAATCCAAACACACATTTCTTTAGATTCAATCAAACTTTATACTCACGTAGTCTTTCAAATATTCTACGTAGCATTAGTGGATGGTCAGCACTGGTTTTTGATTTGCCTAATATGTCATCAATGTAGTCTTCAATATTATCATGCATCATATCATGGAATATGATAGTCATGGGTCTTTGATATGTAGCTCTAGAATTTTTGAGACCAAATGGCATTACCTAATAACATAATGTTCCCCATGGAGTGGTGAACATTGTTTTATGTTGGTCTTCTGATGCTATTTTGATTTGGTTGTATCTTAAAAACCCATTTATGAGTGAAAGCATTTCATAAATTGTTATTGAGTTAATAATCATGTCAATATTAGGCAGTGGAAAGTCATCTTAAGGGAAGCTTTATTGATGTCTCAAAAATTAGTACATATTTTGATTCCTTCAGACTTTTTGCTAATAGGTACAACATTAGATATATATTTTGAGTAATCAATGGATCGAATACATCCTACTTCTAAGAGTTTTTCCAACTTTTTCTTTACTAGGACATCAATGCAAAGATGCATATTGCGTAACTTTTGCTTAACTGGTTTGGCATTAGGATTTACCACAAAGTGATGTAAAAATAAGGTGGGGTCCAAACCTAGCATGTTAGAATAAGCCCATGTAAAGATATTTAAAAATTTTCTCAATAGAGCTGTAAAGACTTCACATTCCTCTTTAGTGAGGGATGAACATAATCTTATCCATTTTGGGTCTGATGGAGTGAAAATTTTTAACTCTATTGTATCCTTGATTATAAGGGTTTAACCATCTTTTAGGATAGTAGGCAAAGATTTGAACTTTTGGGCTACACCAGAGTCCTATGTTAGGACTAGATCTTTAACTTCTCCTAGGCATGATGAATTTGAGTCCCCTAATGGGAGATCTAGCCATGTGACAAAAATAGTAAAAAATTCTTGTAGAATTTGATCAAACACTTATTTTTTCTCAAAACTAAACTTAGATCCATAGTCAAGTTCATCATTGGTGGTCTCTTGGTCTAAATTTGAAGAAGAATGAACGCCCCCATCTAATGGCACCTAAAATAGGTTTTCACCACTAGAATAGCCTTTATCTTTACTTTTTCCCTAGTTATAAAGTGCCTCAAAGAGGTTTTCACTTTGGGACCTCAATGTTTTACTTATTTATTTTTGGCTAAGGGTGTTCACATGCCTCTCCAAAATAGACTTTAGGATCTAATGTGATTGAGAACCCTGATTTATGATCTCCTAGTGGAACATTATCTCTAAGGCCTATAAAGTCATAGAATGCCTCATCATTTGAAACTCATCAATTGATAGACTAGATTCTTGTTGGTCCCAATCTATTAATTAGGGATAATATAATGGTAATGGATTATTATGAATGATTAGGCTAATGGTATATATGGCATTGCTATCAAACATGTTAGTCTCAGCTAGGTCATCAAAGATAAGGCTATGATCAAACTCTTCTTTGCTATTGGCATCATAATCACTAGCCCCAGTGATATAACTCAAATGAGATATGTTTGGTCACCCCCAGGCAGTTTAAATCTAAGTCCATAAGATATTTTATACTTAGTCATAGAAATTAGCTCAAATGTTCCTTGTTGATTTGGTTCAAGGCCTCTTCCTTCATAATCTTGATGTTCCATGATCCTATTGGGAATTATATACTTGGTTCTCTTGTAACAATCAACTAATTTGTCATTGTATAACCATGATTTATCTCCTTCGAGAGGGTCTTGTTCTTGGCCAAATGCCAGTATGAATGTGACTGGTATTAGATTATGAAGTTTGTCTTTACCTTTTCATTACCAATGCATGTGTGGGGAAACTTTAGGTCATCCAAATGTCTTGGGATCGTGAGGAAGATTGGTAATATGAAAGGTATCATGGGTCACAAACTCCCCTGGGCCATTATCTATAATGGTGAAATGATTAAAAGCTTCAGGAGGTGGCATGTGGAAAAGTAAATCTAAGTTATTAGGATGTATACAATTGTCCTCTAGAGAATCAATTAATATGGCATTTACTTTATCTTGATTGGAACATGGATTCATGCCACATTGGTAATTGTAGCTTTGAAACTTAGCTTCAAGATGTTTGTAGTGTTCATATGGGTGAAGATCTCTTGGAATATTCAACTCCATCCTTGAATGGGAGAACTTGATACATTGGTGTAATGTTGATGGGATTGCATGAATCTCATGTAACCAAGGCCTCCCATGATTTATTTAAGACATATTATAGCCTATTATCCCCTAAACCACCTTCCATGCTTTTGGAATTATGGATTAGGTCTATGACTGCTTAGAAGGGGATCATTATTTAATATGTTGGTTGTAGGTTATTTTGAGCTTGGTTTATGCTTTAAGGACATAATAAAAACCTCCCTGATGTTAGGCAGATTAGATGAGTGATCATCTACCATTTTTACAAGTTTAATTTCAACCCCCTTGCACTAGTTCATCTCTTATTCCTAGGAATAGGCCATTGCTTGTTGAGGACTGAGACACCCCTAAAATCTTACCTATAGGTGATGGTCTGAGCTTTGTTTAGTGAGTGTGGACTTTATATTAATGTTTATTAGGTCATTATATTCTACCCATTATTTGAAATGACTTGAAAATGTTAAATCCATATCAATTCCATGATTAGATCCTCAACTAAGATACCCTGCCTTGACTGTAACAATCATTATTTCTGTTGGGGATCAACCAACAATGATTACACTTGTGAAAGCAATAAACGCGGAAATAAATCAGATAGATAAGTAACTAGAATGATAAATAGCATAGAATAAGAGATACAAGAGACCACCCTGAAAACTTGTATTAAAACTCTTTACAAAAGGAATACAATTGAAGAAACTTCTTTCTTCCACACCTCTCTCAAATGCACAAGATCTCTCACTAGATCTCTATTCCTCAAGAGCTCTCTCTCTCAAGTACAATCAATTCCAACAACCTAGATTGATACAACTTCTATACTATCCTTCAAACATTCACAATGTTTTACTCATACAATTCAACTCACTAAGCTAAGAAGATCTTTCCTACATATAGAATTAGGAAACTTGAGCATGCACTTACAAAAAATAGTTAAGCCTCTTGAATAAGGGCTCTAAAAATAATCTTGCTAATAATAGAAATGCAAACTTAAGACTAAGACTTAAACTCATCATGCAAACACTCGCTTCTGTCCTCGAAAATAACATTCTGGACACACAGGTAACCGACGCCGGTTCCTGCCAGTCTGCATGTGACCGTCGTCGACTGATCCTTTTCCGATGCCGACGTTCCTCTAGTTGCTCCTGACCGATGTCAGTCGCTCCTGACCGACGCCGATGACTGTGTAAACCCAAAATTGTTTAGTGTGCTCCTTGGTGAAGCTTTTAGCTCCACACACCCTAACAATCTCCCACTTGGAGATAAACAGCTGCACCAGTACCTGTACAGCAACATATTCTAGCTCTTCCATCTTCAACTCAATCATGAAGACCAACAGAAGTTGAATGAAGATTCAACTTCTCCTTAGTAATTGGCTTGGTTAACATATCAGCAAGATTCCTATCTGTATATATTTTCTCTAGCTTTAACTCACCATCTTCCAATACCTGCCGTATGAAGTGGTACCTTAGCTGTATGTGCTTGGTTCTTGAATGAAAGGCTGAGTTCTTAGCCAAATGGATTGCACTCTGACTGTCACTATACAATCTGCAACTCCCATGCTCCCTTCCAAGCTCTTCCATGAACCGTGTCATCCATATCATCTCCTTGCTAGCTTCTGTGGCTGCAATGTACTCTGCCTCTGTAGTTGACAAGGCAACAACCTTCTGCAACTTAGATATCCAGCTAACCGCCATTCCACCTACAGTAAAAACATAACCTGTGGTGCTCCTCCTGCCATCCAAATCACCTGCCATATCTGAATCTACATAACCATGTAGAGAAGTATCTGAACCTCCATAGCACAAGTGTCTACTACTGGTTCCTCTCAGATATCTAAGGATCCACTGAACTGCTTTCTAGTGTTCCTTCCCTGGATTGGCCATATACTTACTTACAACTCCCACTGCTTGGGCAATATCCGGTCTAGTACACACCATTGCATACATCAAACTCCCTACCACAGAAGAATATGGAACCTTACTCATGTACTCTACCTCATCATGTGAATTAGGACATTGTTCTTTACTTAACTTAAAATGTCCAGCCAAAGGTGTGCTTACCGGTTTAGCATCCTGCATATTGAACCATTTCAACACCTTGTCCACATAATCCTCTTGAGACAATATCAACCTGTGATTTTTTCCTGTCTCTCTTAATGCTCATGCCAAGGATTTTCTTTGCTGCTCCCAAATCCTTCATAGCAAACGTTTGAGCTAATTTCACCTTAAGCTCAGAGATATCCTGCATGTGTGATCTTGCAACCAGCATATCATCTACATACAACAATAGAATAATATATCTACCGTTATCAAATCTCTTAAAATATACACAATGGTCAGATTGACACCTACTGTAGCCATGCTCAGTCATAAACCTGTCAAATTTCAAATACCATTGCCTAGGAGCTTGCTTGAGGCCATACAAGCTTTTCTTCAATCTGCACACTAACTTCTCCTTACCCTTGACCTCAAATCCTTCTGGCTGTTCCATGTATATTTCCTCATCCAAATCTCCATGAAGAAATGCTATCTTAACATCTAGCTGCTCAAGATGCAAATCTTCAAAAGCAACCAAAGACAATACAACCCTTATAGAAGTCATCTTAACAACAGGAGAAAAAATCTCACCAAAATCAATACCTAGTTTTTGTGCAAATCCTTTCACTACCAATCTGGCCTTATATCTCATCTGTCCATCCTCACCTTCCTTCAACCTGTAGGTCCATCTGTTCTTCAGTGTTCTCTTACCAGCTGGAAATTCAACCAAATCCCATGTTTGGTTCTCTCTCAAGGACTCCATCTCCTCAACCATGCCACGCTCCCACTGACTCTTGGACTCCACCTATAATGCTTCTTCAAAACTCTCTGGTTCTCCACCATTAGTTAGCAATAAATAGTATAAAGAAGGAGAATATCTAATTGGAGGCTTACTTACCCTTTATGACCTCCTGATGGGTGTCTTGGACTCGTTCTCAACACGCTGTCCACCCAAATTCTCTGACAGTGACCAACCTCGGCCACCTGTAGACCTGTTACTGGCCGACGCCAGTTCTACCTGGCTGACATCGGTGCCTGTACTACCGACGTCGATCTCTGTATGACCGACATCGGTTTCTGTACTACCGACGCTGGTTTTTGTGTTTTCCTGTAAGTGATTATTTCTTTTTCCTGCGAGCTCATTTTGGACCATCACTTCGTCCAATTCTCCATTGCTCTGCCCAGATTGATTCAGCTTCCTCATCTGATCACTATACATCACTCTTTCATTAAAAACAACATCACGGCTCCTAATTACCTTGTTAGTTCCTAGATTCCAAAATTTGAAACCAAAATCATCTGAGCCATAGCCAATAAACGTGCACCTCATAGACTTAGCATCAAGCTTCTTTCTATTTTCCTTATCTACGTGCACAAAGGCTTCACAACCAAAAACTTTGAGATATGAGAGATCTACCTTTTTACCTATCCATGCCTCTTCTGGAATTCCACCATCCAGAGCTGTAGAGGGTCCTCTGTTAATCAGGTACACTACGGTGTCAACTGCTTCTGCCCAAAACTCTAAGGGCAACCCAGCATGCAATCTCATACATCTTGCACGCTCCATGATTGTTCTATTCATCCTTTCAGTAATACCATTCTGCTGAGGTGTCCTTAGAACCGTCCTTTGCCTATGGATTCCGTGTGTGTAACAATACCAGTTAAACTTAAGACTGCAGAACTCACCGCCATTATCAGATCTCAAGCACTTTAATCTTCTGCCTGTTTCATTCTCAACCATAGCTTTCCAAATCTTAAAAGTCTCAAAAACATCAGATTTCTTTTTAATACAGTAGATCCATACCTTTCTTGTAGCATCATCTATGAACGTAACATAGTACCGTGATCCTCCAATAGAGGCTACCTGAGCCGGTCCCCACACGTCTGTGTGAACAAGCTACAACTTATGCCTTTTCTTAGTAGACCCAGTCTTGAGAAAACTAACCCTTTTCTATTTTCCAAATACACAATGCTCACAAAACTCTAGATCCATACTTTTCAAATCTGAAAGCATACCTTTAGACTTAAGAATTGACATCCCCTTCTCACTCATGTGGCCAAGCCTTGAGTGCCACAATTTAGCATCCACATCTGAAGTAGATAATACAGAAGGAGATTTGTTAGTAACACAATTACACAAATAGAGAGTACCTTCTCTCTTACCTCTGGCCATAACAAGTGCACCCTTGGTCACCTTCCAAGATTCTGCTGTGAGAGTTACTGTACAACCCTCATCCCCTAGCTTTCCTGTAGAAATCAAATTTCTCTTCAAGCTAGGAACATGCATCACATCTCTCAACACCCATGTGTTGCCATTCTGCATCTTCAGCTGCACTTTACCTTTGCCAATAATCTTACAAGGCTCATCATCCCCTAAGTACACTATTCCAAAATCTCCATGGATATAGTTACTGAAATATTCTCTGTTAGGGGTAGCACGGAAAGATGCACTAGAATCTAATACCCAAGATTCTATATTATTATGCAAAGAGAAAATTAGAGCATCTTGTGCAATACTTGCAACCTTTGCCTCTTCCTTTCCTTCGTGCTGATTGTCCTCCTTAGGCTTTGACCAGCAATCTCTGCTTATGTCCCCCAACTTTCCACAGTTCCAGCATTGTGGCCTTCTGCCATTTCTGGATTTGGATCTGCCTCTTCCCTTAGACTTAGATCTTGATCTCCTCTTGCTCCTTTCTTTTTGCCTTCCCCTGCTCTCGAGATTTAAAGTGTTCCCAGATGTCTCTTCTGTGCTCTTCCTGCGAATTTCCTCATTCAAGATAACACTAACAACATCCTCTACTTTTAAAATATTCAAAGCAGAAACAGTATTAGAAACTGCCATTACCAAGCCATGCCAGCTTTCAGGCAAAGAACATAATATTTAAAGAGCTTTTATTTCATCATCAAATACAATATTGACTGAACTTAATTGATTAACAATTCCATGGAAATCATTCAGGTGATTAGATACAGATCCACCTTCTTGCATATGCAAATTAAATAACTGCTTCATAAGATATATCTTATTAGAAGCTGAGGGTTTTTCATACAAATTTGCTAACGTAGTCATTAACTCTATCGTTGTTTTTGCCTGTGATAAATTAGATATCATAGTGGATGCTAGACTCAGTCTTATAGACCCCAGAGCCTTTCTGTCAAGAACTTCCCATTCTTCATCCTCCATGTCCTTGGGCTTCTTTGCAATCCCACCTAATGGTAAGTAAAGATCTTTCTGATACAAATAGTCCTCTATCTGCATTCTCTAATGTTGATAGTTCTTGCCATTAAACTTTTCCATTCTCAATTTACTTTCTTCTGCCATTGCTTCTCCCACTCAAACAGAAATCCCTACAGAAACCCCTGTGAGCAACCTATAATCCAAACACACTACACAGATTTGAATCACCTGTTAGTGAACCTGAGCTCTGATACCACTTGTTGGGGATCAACCAACAATGATTACACTTGTGAAAGCAATAAACGCGAAAATAAATCAGATAGATAAGTAACTAGAATGATAAATAGCACATAACAAGAGATACAAGAAACCACCCTGAAAACTTGTATTAAAACTCTTTACAAAAGGAATACAATTGAAGAAACTTCTTTCTTCCACACCTCTCTCAGATGCACAAGATCTCTCACTAGATCTCTATTCCTCAAGAGCTCTCTCTCTCAAGTACAATCAATTCCAACAACCTATATTGATACAACTTCTGTACTGTCCTTCAAACATTCACAATGTTCTACTCATACAATTCAACTCACTAAGCTAAGAAGATCTTTTCTACATATAAAATTAGGAAACTTGAGCATGCACTTACAACAAACAGTTAAGCCTCTTGAACAAGGGCTCTAAAAACAATCTTGCTAATAATAGAAACATGAACTTAAGACTAAGACTTAAACTCATCATGCAAACACTCGCTTCTGTCCTCGGAAATAGCATTCTGGACACACAGGTAACCGACGCCGGTTCCTGCCAGTCTGCATGTGACCGTCGTCGGCCGATCCTCTGCCGATGCCAGGGTTCCTCTAACTGCTCCTGACCGACGTCGGTCGCTCTTGACCGATGCTGGTGACTGTGTAAACCCGAAACTGTTTAGTGTGCTCCTTGGTGAAGCTTTTAACTCCACACACCCTAACAATTTCACCCTTGTATGGTGCATCTTGTCAAGAATTAGGCCTTATGGATGTTGCATAGGGGTTACTCATGATATCCAAGATCATTATTTTTTATTTAAGATATATTTTTTTGATTTTTAAGACCTTATACCTGCACCTAAGCCTCATTTTCATCTCACTATTTGTCTCAGCTGTAGGTGGCAATTTACATGTCTGTAAGTGCATATATGGAATCTCTAGCCTTTAGTTTTGATGTAATAGAACCTATTGGATTACCTTCAAGATCACATGAATTTATTTGAACCAACATTATTACCTTGGAACCTTTAAAACACCATGTATAATTCAAATTAGATCACTATCTAAAAAGTTGGATGTAGGTGTTTGTTATAGGCCTGTTGTACGAACATGGTGTTTGTTTAGGAGGTCTCAAAACATCAAATTCTACCTTGTCTCTATCATCTTGGATCAAGATTGAATTTTGAACTATTTGGGATGATTTCCCTTTTATGGAATATTTTCAATGCCACTTTTCAATCAACACCATGTAGACTTCATTGCCCTTTTTAGTGGGTTTTTGGCCATTTTTAGACCTTGAAAACTCCCATCTTCACTCATCTTTTGCGCTTCAAAATTGGCATAGTTTTTTTTTATGTGGATAGGGATACAAGGTGAAAATATGAGAGTCCTCAAAAACCACCATGATATCATTTTGTGAAAACCACAAAAACACCTAAGAGCTCTATTTTGTCCATTTATGAACTGTGAGTCCAATACAGTCCATTGCCTTCCCAAGTTGGTTTTTGACTTTTTGTGCTACCTTGACACCTTAAAAAAGATTTTCATGTTAAATTTTTCATGATAGGGACTCAAAATGGATTCCATAATGTGTTTCATCATTCATACCTCTATACAAACCTCTTAGAGCTTCTGTATAAGGTAGCTGTAAGTGTTATTCTACAAACAAGGCAGTGAACAAGAGAAAAAGGATAATCTGCCTTATAGTGTATGTTGATATGATATTATCATAGGATAATTCAAAGAAAACACTTTGAAAAAATTAATATAAGCACACTAAACATCCCATGGATCTCCTTCTACATTGAAATAACACAAATTACCCATCCATGGCTGTAAACTTGAGAAACAAGCATAATTGGGAAATATCCTTCAAAGACATTAATAAAGGAAGTTTTTGGTGATGAAAAAACCATGGAAATGGCCTAATACAACCTAAAAACACTCCATAAAAATCATATAACTCCATGAATATCTAAAAACAAGAAATATATGCAAACATATACACCTCTTGAATGCAATTTCATAAAAAGCTACTTGAAATGTAAGTGTTTGTTCATGAAGGAGGAGAAAAAAATATGAGAGTTATTATTATGGATGTGAATTACATACAGATTACTATCCACACCCAAGACCATTCTTTCCGACTCCACTTGTATGACCCATAACATGTTCTTGAATTTGCTCCTTTTTAGCTTGCTAAGTCAAAATAGAGGAAAATAAGTTGTAGATGGAATTTTAAAAGAAATATTTGTTAATAAAATGTGGAAACATCTTGTGGGGAGGTGAAGAGTCACAAAACCCATGTTTTTAGCTACAAATGAACTTAAAGAGTCCGTACAAGTGCCCAAAGAGGCCTATTTTTAAGGGAAAACTATCATGTCTTGAATATAACTAAATTTTAACTACCACCTAACTGATATTGACATAATTTGACCTTATCCATGTTGAGATACACTTTGGTGACAAATATTTTAACTCCATCATCCATAAAAGTCATTAATTAGGCTAGAAAAGTGGCCAAATGACCCTTTTGACACATGGAACCTAGTAAGTGGCCAATTTATGACTTGAAGACACCTTGAAACAATTAAAATACCATATTAGGATATTTTAAAAATAAATTTAGCCTTTGATTAAGTTTGACTAGGTTTGACCAATGTTGACTTTAGTTGATTGGCCTAATACAAAGAGGATGGGCTTCAACAAGGATAAGTGAGACATATAGGATAATAAGAGACCCCATAAGACATATGAAACCTTATAAAAAAGTTAAAAATATTAGGGTTTGACATAATTTAACTTGGGGTCAAAGTTGGTTAACATTGTTAGTGATTCATTGAGGTGGCATGCTAGCTATGCCTAAGACCAGTTGCCTAGTCCTTCCATTGGGCATAAAGTCATACATATGGGCAATAAAATTGACTTGAATATACCTTTTAATCACATAAAATAAGATGGTTGACCCACACACAAAAAAACAAAGACACACACCAAACAGAAGGAAGGAAACACACTTGTGTAATGAAGCACTTAGGAAATATAAGACAAACTAAAACAAACACACTCTAATATGTGCAAACTAAATAGAAAGAACTGATCCTTTTAGATCAAAAGGAAATTTTTTCATACCATCTTATTGAATTAAAATAGAAGGATGTGCAATCTCCCACTTAGGACTTGTTCTTGTTTGTCTAAGGCCTTGTTCACCTCCCATGGTGCTTGCATTAGTTTCACCTGGTTCCACAGCCAAGAACATGTGTTTAATGGAAACATACTCCTCTTGATTGGTTTCAATGGTGACCATAACCCTTATTTTAAGTGATATTTCATTTATTCTAGATTCATTTTGATCTTCACACTCAACCTCAACCTCTACTGCAAGTGGATTTCCATCATTAAGGCTGTATTCATTTTAAAAAGTAAGCTCTCCATCAAACTTTGGTGTTTCTAGCAGTTGAGTACATGGCAAAGGTTCTTAAAAACTTACTACCTCTCTTGGTACCTTGTATTCTTCATCTATATTATGCATTTCATCTTCTTGAGATGAATCATGCTTACCTTGATCTTCTTGTTGAGGTGCTTCATGATTTTCAATAGGTTCAGCTGCAACATCTCCTTCAAAAATTTTCTCAAGCTCTTTATGAAGTGGAGATGCATCATCCAAGCTCAAGAAAAAATTATCAAGGTCATCCCAAAATGCCAAATATTCATGGTCAATATAAAGGTATTGAATTTTATCAACATTCTTACGAATTTCTTGTGGAACATCATGTTGGCTAATGAGTACCTCTTCTTCATCTTGTGTTGCAAATTGATCATCATCATCATCTTCCAAGAAGCATGGAAATTCATCAATCCAATCAAGGTCTACTTCTTCTTGTCTTACCATTGAAGTGTTTTCTTCTCCCAAAACCTTTATTTTCTACTCCATATCATCATCTCCTTCTTCAATATGTTCAAGGTACTCATTTATGGTAGCATCATCTTCCAACTCTTGAGGAGTCTTCAGAATATTTAGCTGATTCTCAAGTTGTGAAGGCAATAGAGAAAAAGTACTGAATAGAAATCCTGTAGGTGCTTTGTCAACCTTGTTCACATAGTTATCTTCCTCTTGAAAGTTCATAAAATTGGTACTTTGGTTTCTACCTTCTCCAAGAGTATCCATTTGCATGAGATTTTATTCTTTTGATGTAAAGGCAAGGAGTAGCTCCTTATTGTGCCACTAAGGCTTGACAACCTCCTCCAACATCATACACAAGATGATCTTGAGATTGTTCCCAATGATCCAAATGTTCTTCTCCCTTAACCAGGTTAGTATGGAATAGAACAAAAACCCTTTTTGATGGAATGGAATCATGATGATAGACATTGGGCTACCTATTAAAACCTTGTTGACCCTATCCTCCTCCTTGGTAATTATATTGGGGTGGAGGTCTAAAATTTTGTGAAGGATAATATTGGGGATTGGGTGGAGTACTTGTATGCAATTGAGCTTGTTTGAGCTGAGCTTATAATGACCAAATAATTTCATCATTTTCTATAGCATTATCCATCTTCTTAGGAGTGGTTATAGACTTGGAATTGGAATTGGGAACTTGTGATACACTTGAATTTTCAACAAAACTACGAAACAACAAAGGTAGTGAGACTCTTGGAGGTAATTTCCTAGCTTGTATCAAACTATTCTCAGCTTCAATATCTATCTCATATGCATCAAGTAGAGTAAATCCTCCCATTGACTAAAACATTACTACCACATCAATGCCAATGGCCTTGAGATAAGTGGGGAATACAAAGCTTGGGGGAGGCCTCATGATAGGTGGCAATCTATACCATGTCCTTTGAAACCTTTCATTGAAATATCCCATGGATTCATTAGGATCTCTATTTATTACATTCAACTAGTGAATTAGTGAAGTATGGTCACTCTTATTGTCAAACATATTCACCAAAAACTCTCCAAAGCCATCCCAATTAGTAATGCAACCACCTCCTAATGTCCTATACCAATCAAGTGCTTTACCCTTTGGAGACATGGTAAGTATTCTAATAGCTATGTTAACTTGAGTGATATTGTGGAAGTTGCAAAAATTTGAGATGTCCCCAATGTGCTCAGATGGGGTAATATGACCTTCTCCATTTAAGTTAGGGAGACTTTTGGTAGCAATAAAAGGAATATGATCATATAGAGGAATATTAATTGGATTTTGGGTTTTTAAAGTTGGGAAAGGATGTTGCCTAGCCATCTCTTCTTCCTCCTCTTGATCTCCTATCTCCTCAACTTCTCCCTCTTCTTCTTCAAAACCTTCTTGTTCAGGATCTTGTTCCTTAAGAGGAGTTTTAGGTAGAGCTATATTAGAAGATGATCTAGTGAACTTGATCTACAACTAGAGATTTTCACCTTTTAGAGTCACCAAATGCTAGATTAGAAACACTTCTACAACCTTGGGCTTGTCAAGACCAGCATTCACCTTGACATGGAAATAATGAGGACTAGTTATCTCACTAGATGTGCTAGAACTGTTGGTATAAAATTATGCACCCTAGGATACTCTATCAAGCTCCTATAATTTGATGAAACATTGAATCATCTCTCAAGTTATGGGTGGACTTGTAATAGAGATGAATATGTAGATTATGAGGGCTAGCTCTCTAGATTCTTATTTAAGTGCTTATCACCTAATCTAATGCTTAACATGGAAAAGGTTAGTAATTTTTCATGAAATGGAAACTACACTAAAGAGGTGATACACTAAAACATATCCCATAGACTATCACACTCTTACTAAGCAACAAGGCTTTCTAAGACCAATTCTAGGCATTAAATGACTCTAACATAATTGATTCAATATGAAGGTAGCATACATAGGACAATCAAAAATATAATTGACCTAGGGGTAGATTTCACACCATAGAGATAATTACTTGCTTGAAGAATATCCTAGCACAATCAACACACTTCACATGACCTGCCAAAATTAGAACTCTTGCTTAAACATGAAGGATAAAGGGAGCAAGGATGATATTATCACTTGGATCCACTATTCATCACTCACACACTTAGAAAAAATGTTCATAAATCAAAATTAGACTTGTATTCATTATTCAAAGACAAAATGTAATGTCATACCAATAAGGCTTCACAATACTAGTTGTGGTCTCCCCTTACAATAGCCAAAATGGCTCACATTTATAGAAGTTAGAAGAAGAGAGAGAAAAGAGAAGTTGAAGAGGTGCAAGGAAAAGTGTCTAAAGGTGAGAATTAGTTACAATGCATGTATATGAAGTGTAATAAGAGTCATGAAACTTATTTTCACATAATTATATCCTAATCAAACCTCTTCTCCAAGTGTGGTGTTTCATCTCTTCAATCATTCTCTCTTGTGAAACTGCCTTCATCATGGGCTTTCTTGATCATTTGGAAGTAGTTTAGGGACAAGTTCCTTATGTGTGCTAAGGAGAGTGAGTTACAAATATGCCTCCACCTGCATTGGGAGTTTTCCTAATCATGGATATTCTCTTACATAAGCCCAATCATCACCTACAACCATGATCACTCTCTAATAGGATTTTCTTGACAATTGGCACTGGCATCTTTCAATTATTCCAAATTGATTCATACCATGGGTCTCATGACATGTGGTAGGACACTTCATACACTTGGCTTCATTAGACACATCTTAAAAGGCCTTTAAACTTAAGTTTCCATGCTCTTCACTATGTCACTTGAGATGTCTGTTTAGATTGGCTGAAGTGAGAGACCTAGAAGGGACACTTGTGAGTATTTAAAATATCTAAAAATGGCATACAAAGTTGGTTCAAGTCCCAAGCTACCCTCCCAAGTGATTGGTATCCATTGATCATCTTCAGGACCTATAAAACATAATAAAATGTCAAATTAACATACTTCTTACATGACATGTATGGATTATGTACAATATGATTATATGGATTTTATCCTCATGAATTTGGAAATAAATTATATTTTAAAATCATGGTCAAATTCATCCATTTTGATACACTTCTAGCCTCATTTCTCCCATCGGGTTATAAAATAGGGTTTTCAAGGGTTTTAGAGTGACTAGCCCTCTTTACATTTTTTCATGAAGGATAAATTTTATAAATGTTTCCAAATTACACTGAGGGATCCTAAAGGACCCTCTAAATATTACCTAAACACATCCATGCCCCATACATAAGCTCATGAAATTTCCAATCTTTTTAACTTGACCACTCGAGCCATTTTCATTCATTTTGTGAGGGTTTAGGAGCTTGCAAGTCAAAATATGGATTTATAATGATTATCTTGTCCACTGAAGGTTCAAAAAAACTATATATGCATCCTAGAAACATGTTTTCATCATTTTAATATCTCCTTAAGAGCCAAAAATGAAACCTGACCCCTGTTTGGCATTAGGCTTAAACCTTGCCAATAGGTCTGCCTACCACTTGAGACTCCACCTGACCCTCAAATGGTTTCATTTACCTCTTTATGGATTAAAAATATATATTTTACCCATTAAAGCATGAATTATTTGAGTGGAAGGCATGGACAAGGCTAAAAATATACATGACCCTCAACTTGGCTTTTAGGCCTAAGGATTTCCCTCACATATGACTACAACCCTTGTTGTGTAGGGTACCCTGTTTGCCCTCAAACCTTATAAAAAGGTTTTTAAATATATTTTATGTATATTAAAGATTATAAAACCTTAATTGTTTATTTTTTTACTTTTGGTCATCAATTTAACCACTTTTCTCAAAACTATCATCTTCATGGATGAGAAAACAGCCCCTGATCTAAGACAAAAGCGAGAGGGTTTTCCCTATTATCCTTGGAAAATTGATCATTTTAGAGTTTATTATGGGTACCAAGTATTATTTGTACCAAAATTTATCTTTAAAATCATCCATTTGACCCTCCAAATCTTAACATTTGCTAGGTAGACTTATGAATAAGGCAAACTGTAAGGGTAGGCAGGGTATAGGTTGTATTTTGGAGGTTTTATGGATTACATTAAGATTGTTCATGAAATGTAAGGATAATTAATGAATACAATAATTTATTTAATCCATATTATATCATATTGGCCCATAAACCACCTTCCATGCTTTTGGAATCATGGATTAGGTCTATGACTGCTTAGAAGGGGATCATTATTTAATATGTTGGCTGTAGGTTATTTTGAGATTGGTTTATGATTTAAGGACATAATAAAAACATTCCTAATGTTAGGAAGCTCATATGAGTGATAATATACCATTTTCCCAAGTTTGAGTTCAACCCCCTTGCACTAGTTCATCTCTTATTCCCAACACTAGGCCATTGCTTGTTGAGGACTGAGACACCCATAAAATCTTGCCTATAGGTGATGGTCTGAGATTTATTTTTGAGTTGATCTCAATAACTTAGGTTTGATGATAGAATATTTCCTACACATTTGATACTCCAAAAAGGTAAACCAAGACACACATAGTTTTCCCACCTAGTATGACTATGAAAATTGTCTCCTTTGTTATATGTATACAAATAATTATTTAGATTTTATAATTGATAATGCTTGCTTTTGATATGGGTTTGGTATTATTCAAACTTCACTTATGACTAATCATAGTGATAAATTCATAATTTTAGAATAATAGGGAATATTTTTGTAATGTGAAATAGTGTATATATGTGAACTAATAAGTTACAATCACCTTATAAATTTAGGGTTTGATTTGTATATATATGAGTCTAATTGGGTAATTTATGATGCCACATGCATGTTATGAAAATGGGATGAACGTAAGGAAATGTTTGATTTTAAAAAGTAGTAATTATCAAGAGAGGGTCAATATTAAACAAATAATGTTAGTTTAAATTGAAAATATTGAACACACTTCTAATTACTAAGTAATGTACAAGAAGACTGAACTGATTATTTAGGCTTATATGTGTAGGATAGTGTGTTGGTTTAAAATAGACACTTAGGTTCCTATAGGTATGTAATAATAGAATGAAATGACCAAACTCATAAGGTAGAATGTAATTTATATAATTATAATCTTAGACCATTTTTATGTGATCAATCCATGCCTTATAAATGTGTTTCAAGATTGACATTGACAAGTACTTAATACTAAATTTTAATATCTATAATAAGATCAATGCAAGTCAATATTGAGATTACCACGTGTCAAATATGATATTTTAGTATCTACAAATACCCCCCTTTTGTTTTAGTTTTATAATAAAATTAAAATACTAAAGTAAAAGGATAAAGATATACCTAATTGTGTATAAAACACTTTTTATTTGGGAAAAGGCTCAAAATGTGCAAGCTTCTTGAATAAAAAATTGTAATGAAAATATTGTATTAAATGTTGATCAAATGAAATTTGAAATATGAACTACACTTTAAATTTTAAATTTGAAAGAGTAATGAATGAGCACATATGTATGTGATTAAATTTTGTTTCCTTGTAATTTGTTAGAGATGATTCATAGTAAAAAAATTGGAGAATTGGAATTCTTCATTAAATCACTTGGAGAACATGGAAAAATTGAAGGTGATCAATTCATAATTTTAAATTTAACTAAGGAAAGGGCCATGGGTTAGAATATAAATGCCTTCAACCCACATGTAACTAATTTAACACTAATTTTATAAAAGCAATATGGAATGAAGGATCCATATAGTGGGCTTGTAGAGTAATTTCCATGCCATTGGGTGATGTTAAACGCTAACCACATTACTCATTTAAAAATGAATCAATTTATATATAAGAAATTATAGATATAAGGTTGATTAACACTTAAAAATACTTGAGAAATAAGTGCAAAGGTTCAAATGTGTAAATATGCATGAACCAATATCATGCCCTAATGAATCAGTTCTAAATTATTGAAATTTGAAATGGTATACATGTGTATGAATTAATATCATGCCAAACAAAATATATCATGTAAAATGGAGTATAGTTTCCCTACACATGTGCCCACATGTATCTGAATCTGTATAAATCTAAAATATGTCACTCATTGAGTGTAATTTGGACTATGCATGCCTTACATATGCCTTAAAAATATATCTAAAAACTATAAACAATTGTCCCAATATAATGTCAGAATCACATTTGAATGTTGAAATATTTATATTGTACTATCTCCTCATTGAGGCTTTAGTCTCTGACAAATTTGACTATTCTAAACCCATTTTTAGGTGAGGGATATATCCTTTAAGTCACTCATTTAAAAAAATAAGTGAATTATATCATGTTATGTATAAATACAATATCACTTAAAATCATGTAAACATATGGAGAGTATGCCATCATAGCAATGCATATATAATCAAGGCATGTATGTAACATATGTAATACAAGGGTATATAAATGGTATGTCAAGATAGATGTATTTATGAAAAAAACTATCATTGAATAAGACTATGTAGTAAAGAAGTGCATGATGCAGATCAAGATGCAACACATAAGGGGAAAGAGCATGATATGGATCATGACACTTGAAAACATCTTAATCATACAATCTCATCAATCTCAACATGAAATGTCAAACAATATCATATAATGTCACACATAAGGCCAAGGGGGTGTATAAAAGGGACATAATGTTTTCATTAACAAGCAAGACTAAGGATTCACAAGAAAGGGAAGATAAATATTGTAATAAATAAGGATAATGAGCCACAATCAAGGGGACAAATGATGAAAAAATAAGGTTATAGATCCAAAAATAAGGCTAATGGGCCACACACAATATACAATGATAAATAACCTATCATGCATAATTTATAGCATTTGTGAAATATAGAAAAAGTAAAAACTAGTATCCACTATCCATATATGTTGATATCACATTGTAGTAAAATAAAATATCCAATGTTGCAATGTGTAATAATTTAGTAGCTTACATGCATATGTACGAAATATATGTAGTTTAACATGGTAAAAAGGTCATAGAAAGATATAACATGTAATAGTGTAGCATGTGAAACTAGATGTTCCCAACATTGGCATGGTCCTTGGGTATCGGAAAGGTCCAACATCTATGTATCCATGTATAATATTTATATCCTACATCACATTCATAATTCTCATAAGATGCAAGTGTGTATGAAAATAATATTCCATATACCAAACATGTGATAAATAATGCATTTAAATAATTTAATATATTAAATTATGTCATGCTTAGGTCCTATTATTTATTTTTTGAATGCTTGATTTTTTTTGTATTTTTTTATTGATTTGAGTATGTGAAAAAATTATAAGAAATTATCTCATCAATGGGATACTCATGGGGGATTCCAATATCATAAGGTGAAAGGATTATATTTCATGAAATAAATGTAATATGTGTAGGTGTATTGTAAGTTAAAAGAGTATTAGGTGATATAATGTAATCATTATCATCATTTCTCATAGAATCATTTATAAGATGTGATACTGTAAAAGGTCTAGAATTTTTTGGGTTCCAATATATAGTTGGAAAATTATAGGTGTATATGTTCATTTAGAAACATGTTGAATTATATTTGGTAATAACTTGGTATGTGTTATAATATATAAAATCCTTTGGAATATCGATAGCATATGTTGTGCTAAATGTTGTGAAACTAGATACCAAAGAGAAGAAAATAATATCCTCTAAATTACAACTAGACATAGCTACTGAATTGGTGCAATAAATTCATTTGAATAATAATACTACATAGAAGTAACAATATATTTTGTATGATGATCCTAAATATGAGTAATAACTAACTTTGGTGGTGGTGGGGTGGAAGAGGAGATACCACTAGTTGAAGAGGGAAATCATATTGGTTTAAAAACTGCATTTTTTAAATGTATATAATTGACACATTCATGTTACTATAAAGATATTATGACTCCAATGGCATCCCAATAAATGTGAAAGGCCCCATTAAATGTTATAGTAAATAATAAAGTAGCCACTATGGTAGGGCCCACACAAATATGTATAAAAATATGTCTGAAGTGTCATGCATATGTCTATAAAATCATTTGACGACTCTTGTAGAATCTTGTATATCATTTTATGTGTATCCAAAAGATTAGAGAAGTCTTATGGTGAAAATATTTTAAAAAAAACCCTTATGAATCATAACACTATGTATATGGTGATAATTAATGTGAGATTGCATGAATAATTCATGGAAATATGAGGCATACTATAAAATCTCTCTAACATTCAATGCAATCATAAATAATATGGTAAACCTATCATAATTTTAACAATAATCCCATATAGTGGATGACTATATGTCTCAATATGAGGATACACATAGTTTGTATTATTTACTTTAAAAGTATCCTTAGTTTTTGTTTCCTCATGCTTTGGAAATGGGCCATTAAATATTTTCAATTTATAGTTCCTATTTTATTATAGTCTAGAATACTCTATGGGTACACTCAATACAATAGTGTTGTCATCAATAAGATATTTTATATTCTACCTTAACTTGGCACATCTATTTTTATAATGTCCAACATATTGGTGATTATCATAATAAATAATTTGATTATGTCCAATAGGTAAATGTATTCTTGTATCGACTATTAGTGGTGGAGGGATAGATAAAATGTTTCACTCAAGTAACCTTTATATTTTTATAAGAAGGTTAAGGTAGCATGAAAAGTGTCTCTTTTATTAAGTAGATAATAGAAACCTATTTTAAGTTATGATGTTATGTTAACTATAAGCTTGGATTCATTCTTGTTCACATTTGATTTTCCCTTATAGTTTGTCTTGATTTGAAACATGGAATTTGAAGCATTAGTAGTAGTATTGGTGTACTTAATATTATTGAGTGAAAAGGTTTTAACTTAATTATCTCTCATTGTATAGGACAACACATCAAAATAATTGAATAATATGGACTCATGAAGGGGTTCTATAAATTTTTTATTTAATATATATTGTAACTCATTATATGTCATAGGATTGGTCATATTAGCTAGCATGGTCTATACTGAACTACATACTAAATAATTAGATCATTAAACCCTTGAGTTTATAAATTTGCACTTAAGATATATTACAATCAATGTTGAGACATAAATCTACTAAAAACTAATCAAATAGAGGAATAAAGACATTAAATGACTAAGGTGGAAGGTCATAAAATCAACTCAAATCATAGTGTTTGAGACTCCTTGGAAATAAATTGGTCAATAGATGGTTTTTTCATTACAAAACCTAAACATGTTGGATGGAATCATTGACTATGTTCTTCAAGATCACATTTTTTTCATATAGTGTAAGATTGGGAGCTAAAAACCCTAAAGGTAGGGGATAAGTTTCTATATTAGGATCTAATGGATTATGGAGAAAGGTATGTAAACATATTGAATGACTAGCTCAAGACATACATTTCTATAACTATAAAACCTTATATTTTAGAGATACAACATTATATTAATGTCTAGTAAGTGAGGTAAATGATTTTATGCATAGTCATCAAAGGATGGGAATATGTTTATTACATAATAAGAGGCATGGAAATTTTTGGGAAGCCTCATGTTTCCCCCACACTTTAGATGTACATCACATGTGTAATTGGAGGTGTAGATGTAGTAATATTATCAATATTAAAGGGCCCTTATGCAATAGATGTGGCAACCTTAGCTTGGTGATTGGATTTAGATTCTATAATTACTTTTAAGAGCCTATCCAAATCATGAGAAGTTTAACTAATGCAATTTTAAAATTTATATCAGGATTTTTAACTTTATTATGATCTATACTATTAAGGTTATATTTTTTATAAAGTTTTATATTATACATGTGAACATTATCATCCGTTTGCATATAATAATTAAAAATTACATCAAAATAAGATGAATAATATTTCATATTAGCCATTTTAGATTAATTAAGATAAATGTGATTTTGTTCAATTTGAAACGTTAGCTTAGCACTTCATCTTAAAGGAATAAGAAAACTAGCCTTTTAAGGTAGCATATGATAGAAACATTCAAGAAAAAAGAAGGTCAGGGCTAAAGGATGAATTGTGCCTGATTCATGTTAGGTGAATGAGCCAACCTAATAAAATTATTTAGTTCTAGAAAATATCCACTGTTAGGCAACATACAATAATGTCATCCTTAGGATAATACAATTGACATTATTGTCTTAGTATGAATTTATTTTCTAAGAGACATGAATGCAAATTTGGTGATCTATAAATGTTTAATTAGGATATTTTTACTAGTTTAGCATAGACTAGGCATTTCATATAGGTGATTGATATAAACTTAGGATAATTTAGGATCATAAATAACATGTGGGTGTATGGGAATTGAGAATAAGATTTTTTTGGAAGGATGAGTTATGTAGGGTAAATTTATGTCAAGATTTAAATTTACAAGTGTTACATACTATATTTAAGTAATATATAAGAGAACTATACTATACATAGGGAGAAAGGTACTATTATATAATTTATGCTATGAAAAACACCAAAAATAAAATAAAATTTAGATGGATGGGTCCTTACATCATCCAAAACATCCTAGATATTGGGTTTACAAGATATGCATGTTGAATTAAGAAATGATATTGGGCATTTCAATGGATAAATTTTAAAGGCATACTATGAATAAACTCTCCATGAAGTATAATAATAAGGGTGTTAGCTAATAAATGATAACCCATTAATATTTCTTATTTTCTAAGATTTTTTTTTTAGATGTACTTTTTATTTTATTTACTTTTATTCTTTTAAAATAAATGAGTGCTAACTCCATGTAAAACTATTGAAACATAATGAGAATTGTTTAAAAGTAAGTTAATTTTATAAATATTGTGTAGAACAAATTTTTAGTTGAGTTGTGTCTAATTTTACATTTAATTCAATCATGTACATTTAAAATCAAGTCTATGCTACTCAAATTAAAAAATCAGTGAATGAGCACATAGAGACTATTTTAGGAGAGATGAATAATAAAGGACATATAGAGGAATTTGACCTAAGGTTTTTAAACATAGATAGGAAAATTGATCAGAACCTATATATTGTTTTCATAAAGGTCTTAGTAGAAGAATATGGAATAAAGAAACCATGGAATAAATATTCATGTATAAATTAGGCACTTGTGTGTGATCATGAAAATAAGGAAATGCCAAAAAAAGAAAACAAGAGAATAAAATGACATATATACATAAGTAAATAAATAAAAAGTAAAAATATTTAATACTTTTTTTTTTAAATTATTCATTAAAAAAAACATTTAAGGTGTAGGGTGGATTAATCACATGATGTTAAATGAGTGATTTCAAATGATGAATTAAGTGGATTAGGGTTATTTTAGCAAATTAATGCACTCAAATATATAAAATGGGAGTGTAATTTTATCATTTGGATCATTTAAAAATATAATATTCAAGAGCTAAAGAATTTCGTAGTAGCATAGAATGACTTATGAAATTGTACAAAGGGCATGAGCAAAAATTGACAAAAATTAGTGTGAGGTGAGTAGTTCCAAGTTCGATTAAGTAGAAATAAATTAGAAAATAAATGTAATAGTATTGAAGGTGTTTAATAATACATCCATTATGAAATAATTACTAAAAACTATAATTAAAGGATTCATCTCATTGCCTACATGATTGTTTCCATAGAATAAAAGATATGGAAGGCACACATAAGAGGAACATGAAGAGGATGAGCAGTTATAAGTACTAAAAACATTCAATTTAATATTGATGAATATTATATAAGATGTAATAATAATAGAGGAATAAGATACATAAATTAAGAATTGTAGGATAAATTTTTTAAATCATAGGTTAAGGAGCCAATGCATATTTTGTAAGAAGAATTGGAAACTACTTGGATAGATGAAGAAAATAATGAGAAAATAGTTGAGTATTTATTAAGGAATACATGGGTACTTAAAATCTTGGATATTCCCTAGTTTTTTTAATGCTAGGGGATATCAAAAAGTGATATTTTTTAAGGACCCATGTTGGTTGGATATATTTTGGGGGGAGAGAAACCTAAAATATAGTAAAAAAATAAGTTGATGCTTCATATTAATTAATAGATATGCATATGTGTACCCAAATTTGGATAATATTATTGATTGTAATAAATATAATATCTCAAAGTGAGGTTATTCATGCCATGTTAAAGTAAATAACAACATACCAACTAGGTTAGCAGGGCACTTTATCACTACACAAATATCTTTAGGGTTTTTATTAAGCTCCACTTCAAAAGAGATAAGATTCAAGGAAAAAGGATGGAAAAGGACCAAATTACATTCAATTATGAAAAATATGTGGTATAATATATTTTAAAATATGTGTAAAGGGCACATGATAAGTATAATGTAGTTTTATAATGTCTTTTTTTAATTCTAATTATAATAGATAAATTGGGTGTTCCCTTAGAAATCCATTTTTAGATGTCAGTAGCCAAGGAAACTCCTAAGTAAACATATGAGGATTATATATAAGATAAAATACATACTACTTATAAAAATAAAATGGATAATTTGTATGAAAACATTTATAAGGCTTGTTGGGATGAGCACACATTTTAGAGGATCTAGTTAAAGGTTATAAGTAGGTAGTATGATTTAAATGTAGGTCCCATTAATCATTAATATTTATGAATGAGACCTTAATAAAAAATGGATAATTAATTAAGAGATGATATTCATTCTCAATTAGATGTATAGAGTTGATATTGTAATAATTATAAAGATAAATAGGTTAGAAGATCCTGATATAAAGGACATGGATAAAACATGTGATGGGTAGCACATAAAATGGAAGAAGAAAGGAAAGTATGAGATGAATGATGAAAAGGAATCAAAAGAGGAGTCCATTATTATGAGTGAGATAGTGAATATTTAAGATGAATCATGAGAGGAAATTGACATCATGCAATGACCAATACCTTTTTTTCTTAAATAAAAAAGAAAAATACAGGTCAATAGGTTGACTTTTAGATCCTTGGTCATTACGTAAAGGAAGAGGAAGGTGGATAAATTTGAAAAAGGCTCTGGAGGAAAAAAATAAAGTGAAAATAAAATTAAAGGATGACTAAAATAAATAAATTGTACCCTTAAAACTTGAAAGAGGATAGTAGGGGAAAAGAGGGAAGAATAAAAAGGGAAATGATGTATTTGATAAATAAAAAATGGAAAAGAGTATACAACTCTCCAAAGAAGAGATTGAATAATAAAAATGATAATAACATAAGGATGACACAAATATAGAATACTTGGAGGATCCAAATTTATGTAGGTCTATTTATAGAAAGATGAGGAGGATATAAGGATGGAAGACTGCATGAACTTGTTAGAGAGAGAAGAAAAAATTCCCAAAGTGAAGACCTAATAGAAGGCTTAGGGTAGAACCAAGACAATGAAGATAACGAATATACTAGTCAAGGTAGGGCATAATATTTCCTCAAAAATTATTAGATGAAGTCACATTTTTATGTACCCATAAAAGGGACATAGATAATACTACAATGAGTTGGCTCACAGGATAAACATATTTCCAAATGCAACCTAAGAAAGTGGAGCATGCAACATGCATGACCTTCACAGTAGCAGTGGTGGTAACCAATTTATATTGAAGTGAAATTTTAGAAGTGGAGATGAGGAAAATAAATAAAATATCTATAAAAAAGGACAAATAATTGGCTAAGGTAATAGGTGAATTGGAAAAAGTAAAAGAAAAACCTTGGAGATGATGAAAAAATAAATACCAACTTTTTGGGTTAGGGTAAATAATGGGGGAATGAAAATTGTAGAGAAGTTAAGTGCAACTATGATAAAGCTATTGAAATAGGGACTAATAATAAATATGGTGGAGAAAATTAAGTGGGAGAAACACACAAAGAAATTCAAGTTACACATTGATAAATGGAAGATCTAGATAAATAACTTTAGTAGAAGAGTATAGAGGTGATTTTTGTTTTGATAAATTAAGGTGGTTAGAAGCATAGGATTTTTTTTATAAAATGGAAATGAAATTCAATAAGGAAAATTATCTATTATTATCCATGAGGTTTTAAAAGGAGGTATGGGTGCACAAGGACTCGAGATGAATTCATAGAAGAAGAAATTTGATGAACTATTTTTTTATTATGTATTAAAGGTGATAGATGAAAATGTAGTGATTGATGGGGTAGTCAATGATATTCATAAATAAGAGAGGTTTGGAAAGATGATAATAGATAAAAAGAAAGGTATGGAAATTGTGGATATAAAACTATAAGTTTAAAAATTCCCTTAAAGTTTTGAATGCACCATGTAGGGTAAATTCCAAGATCCCTTATAAGAAATCCCCTTGAATTTTGTTGTCAAATTTATAGATATCTATTTTTAAGTCATGGTGATTAGTATCTAATTATGTATAGGTATGCTGGCTAATCCAAGGAGAAGAGAGGTGCAAAAGTATTTTTTTCTTTTATGTACAATCAAACAGTTACACCATATAGGCGGTCAATATTCAAGAACAACCTGATACATTGTGTAATTGGTCGGTGAAAATAATTAGTTAGTAGTATGATGTATTTGACTGGTTATTTGCATTAGTCAATTGTAAAATGCAGTCGGTTTATCTTGAATATTAATTGACTATGTTTTGGCACATGTCTATAGTGCAAACCAGAGGCTAAGACATGTCCATTAATTCTTATATGTATGATTATTACCCTTATTTTTACATTTTTTCAAAGGCATTATTTCTCTCATAGCATTGAAAATTATTGAACTACAACATCCATAGCTACAACATCAAAAACTATGACATCCATAAGCACAATACATAACTTTGTATTAAAAACTTTATTGTCTCCTAAAATTAATAAATAACTATAGTATCTAGATGCATACAATGATTAGGTTAACCAATGTATTTTAAGAGTCCTTATATACATGCCTCAATATGAAATAGACACAGACTTGCTCAAATCTCTCATGTCCTGATATGACAAAAGTGAGACAAGGTTCACTATCATTGTCAACTCAAAGTTTCTTTATTTTGGTATGTATCTTTTTGATATCCATTATTTGATAGGGATTCCACATTAACATGCCAACCCTGTCACTATGAAAGCAATGTTAACAGACAACGACAAAAGATACTTAAAGTCTCATTATAACTTTATAGATCAATCCATCTAGTATTTTTAACATTATTATTCAAATTTCAAATTCAAAGTTTTGTAATTTATCATGCCTTTTTACTAATATACTAAGTGTAGGTTTTTGGATTTCATTATAGCTAATCAATGGAAAATAGGGCTCCAAGTTTAAAGTGTATCAAACCCATTTCTAGAAGCCATTATTGAATTTTTCCAAGATAGAATAATTTTATAGGGAAGACCATCATACATTAACTTGTGGTTTGTTTCATACATTATTTTCACTCTTATGGGACTAAAATTTGGCTGGTGTACATTTATATCTAATGGGATTAGATTGGAGTTGAATTATGATTTTTGAAATGACAATTATATAATTTTTTGCACCAATTTTATTCTAGATTTGTACTATGCAGATTTTTATAACCTACATAAATCAATAATTCCAATTATGATTCATCAAAAAATAAGCACAGATTCTTTGTCCATTGATTTTATGATCAAGAAGTTAGTTTAAAATTCAAATTTATCAACTGATTATTTTAATTTATAAGTTTTACAAATTTACAATGCAATATTCTATTTGGTTTTTATAGATAATAATTCATTCTTTTAACATAAGGAGACAAACTACATCAAAAGGACATTGTACACATAATGGATTTGTAGATTCTAATATGAGTTCAAAATCATCGATTTAATCATTTATAATTTCCAAACGTGTGCATATTTCTCTTGTGCCATATCAATAAGAATCATCTCCACTTGTAGGTTTTGCTAGTTCCAAAATTTAATGAGAAATGACACATTGTGAAAACTTAAATTTGTGTATTATTTTATTTATTTGTTAAATTTTTACAAATAACTATGAATCCATTTCCCTTGAAGCCACTCAATAAACCACCAGATTTTAATTGCCACACTATTCTCAACAACATTTTCAAGGTTTCTTACTTTTGGTTTTTGAATTGATGTTTCTTAAATTAGAGAATTTATTCATTGAATGTTTGTTTTTATATTTTTTGGTTGAATAAACAACCACTCTAATTCAAACATGTCTAGAAGAAAACATACAATCTCAAATTCCATATAATAATTGTTAAATTTCAAATTAGCATTAAATTTTGTTTTTATTTACCATTTTAAATAAAAATTCTTTTTGTAGGATAACCTGCATATATAAATAAAATAATCGCACCACCACTACCACCTAATTGTTTTTATACAAATGGAAAAATATATCATTTCCTACACAAAATAGAGGAAAACTACAATTATCAAGTTCTGAGTTCCCAAATTTCTCTCAGTGGTGTATCTAGTGCACATGGTACTACATTTTTGTAGCATATTGATCTTGGTGATGTATTTATTAGGATTGAAAGTTGGGACCCAACTAATTTTAATCTGCATGATTTTATTCAAGTTACAAAAGTGCCTACTAAGGAAGGACTAACTACATCCTCTTCACGACCTCGCCCAACCACTACTCTTGATAATTTAGAGTTATCTGAGGATGACATTACTTGATTTATAGTAAATAATGTATTATCAGAAAGTTATTTAGTAAATATTAATGAGGTTTTTCTCAAAGATATGAATATTTTAAAAGTATGGGATTTTAGGGTAAAAACATTGATCAAGGAGATAAATACCCATTTTCACAACCACTTCCAAAGACTCAATTTGTATTCACTAGTACAAAATGAACCCACAAAGCTTAATGTTTTAGTCAATCAAGTTCAATCTAGGGTAATTTTAGTTACCAATGATTATGATGACACTATTTTAGATATTATGTTAAATAGGCTAGAGATTTTGAATGCAAAATCCCAAGCTTATTTCAATAAATGGTTAAGATATAACAACCTTATCATAATTTCCAATGCAGAGAAATAAAAAGATTTGGTAAGTTATCATCCTTTTGATCAAATATATTCTATTTATTTTAATTTTTATTTAATTATATTTCATTTTTAAAATTTAGGCAAAATATGAAGAAAAAATCCCATGTCCTAAATTTCTATTTGAAAAATACACACAAAATTTTAAATTCATAAATTACATTGAAGGAAAAGACTGTGATGTTAAATTAATAGACCAATACACTAAAGATAATTATTAAAGAGCATGGCATGGATATTGACATTCTATTAAAGAATAAAATAGATGCATATCCTAATATAATTTCTACAAGAGATGCAACTAATGAGGAAAGGGAAAATTGTGCAAATATCAATTCTATAGTAGAGGATATTATTGCATTAGGTGTTTCAAAGGACGGTATAGAGAAAGTGAATGAAAGTTATCTTCAAAAGGAATGATATATATATATATATATATATATATATATATATATATATATATATATCATGTTTCAAATGATATTTTATTATGTTTCAATAATAATTTTATTATGTTTCATGTTTAAAATGACAATTTATTATGTTTCAAATGTTTAAATCACAATGTTACAAATATTCCAATGACAATATTTCAAATTTTATAATGAAAATGTTTCAATTGTTTTATTATGGAATATCTTAGATTATTTCCCTTAGGATTATTCTATATTAAAATAAATGTATAGGAAAAAGTATATTTCTTTCGATCTATAGTTTGTTTTATATGTTTTTACTCCATTGTGTACAAATATTATTTTGTATGATTTTTATGTCTATGAATATAGGTCTATGCTTTATTTTATATGTTTAAAAATTCAAATGAAAAATTATTATGTTTTAATGACAATTTATTATGTTTCAAATGTTTAAATCATAATATTACAAATATATCAATGACAATGTTTCAAATTTTATAATGTCAACATTTCAAATGTTTTTACAACAACAAAAAGGACATGAAATTGGATTTTATAAAATTATAATTTAAATAAATATCAAATTAAAACTTAGGTAGCTGAAACAATCCTTGACAAACTTGATCTTCATAAGTGACATTTGTATTTACCATATCAATGGTATATTCAGTCTCAATATTTACATCATCTCTATTGGTCACTGTATTAGTGATGCATATTATTTCAATAAGATAACTCCATGTTGTTAGATCTATTTCTTAAGGAAATGTGTCCATAAGATAACATGAAATATAAAATATTAATTAGGTCTCTAGATTTTTATCTAATCTATTTCAAATTTTTGACTTAATGAAATATAATGCACTAAATACTCTTTCATCTTCCACTGAGCCAAAAATAATTGTTTGAAAAAGTTCATATAATCATAAATATTCACTAATATTTTATTATAGGACACTACCAGGATAAATTTTTTCCATATCCATGTAATAGAACTTTTTTTTATTGGTTAACTTAGATATTGATATTGATCAATCACTGTAAGTCTGAAATGTGTTGACTAAGATGCTAGTAAATAATTTCACAAAATAAATTTAATTTCAACTCCATTGACCTATATAGATTTACTAAAATGCTTAATAAGAGAACCCATGTATTTTTGAAATAAATTGTTTATCAAATTTTCATCACTATCATTGTTGCAAAAATGGGATTCACAACTCCCATGGCCTCCAAAAAATCATCACTTTTAAAGTGTTCTCTAATCTCAGTAGATAAGATTTTTGAAATTATTATCAATTTCATCTACATTTTAAATATAATAATATCATATAGAAGATATTTTACATGCACTTCTTCAGTTTTAGCTCCTATAAATCAATTCTTTTATAGAAAGTGTGAATTGCTATCTCCTTTCCATTAATACTAATATAAATGTGATCATTGATATTAAATTTCAAGTAGTCTTCATGATCCTTAATATATATTAAAATTTTCCAACTCCTTTAAATAGGTCCCTAATTTTTTTATTCAATATGTATAATATATCTAGAGATTGGCATACTCCTTTTCTCAATCATATGAAGTCAACAATATATATATATATAGATCTCTCTTGAACATGTTTCACTAAAAAATTGATTACCTTAAACATTGGGAGAATACCACATAATGTTAGTAATATTTCCAAATTAATTAAATGGTAAAAAAAATATTTTGTCTTGTTAACTTCCATATGGTATTTATACATTAAACCTATTAATGATGGATATTCTTCAAAAAAATTGCATGCAGGCTCATGCATGAAAATCCATCTTATATCAACATCTTTCAATAATTTTTTCCCCATGAATCAATCCATTTTAAAAAATTTGAAAGTCTAAAAATATTTTTTGACTGCTTGAGATATAATCATGTAAGTCACGAATAAGCTCTTCCATTTTTCTGACATTACCAAATGTGCTAATAATTTTGTATGCAAGATTCATTGTATGATCCATACAATGAATTAGAATAATATATGGATAAACTATTGTTTGAATCAAAACATTGAGATCATTTATATGCCACTGCATTATTAATGTACCATCAGTCCCAACACACACTAACTTGGTAGTTATTTCATAATCATCTATCCCAAATTCATCTCTCAAATTAGAAACAACTAAACTGTAAAGGTTTTCATCATTACAATTTTATATCATTTTATAAACATATGATAGATGAGGTTGCCTTAAATAGTTCTCAAAAGTATAAACATGCATGCAAATTGTCAATTATTGTGACCTCATCAATGGACAATGAGATAAACAATTGTTTTTTCACTTTTTATTTCAAATCCTCCCTCTCAACCATTGCTAGACATTTCACCATTTATTAATCACTTATACCCAACCAATGTGATTGTGGAATATTAAGAAACCCATTATATTAAACCAAAATCTTACAATCTAAAAAAATCATAAATAGGTCTGTCCATTTTTAAAATGTGCTATATAATAGAGAACTGTAGATATTTGGCCTTTAGATTAGACAACATAACTTTTCTATATTGATCTTTGATCATCCCCCTTTCTCAACAAGATTTTTTTAATCATTTTCATACTCACGTGTATATATTACATGCATGCATTCTTCTGCATTTTTCCATCTATGTGTTGTTGTTTTTCCATCTTTGTGCTTCTTTGACATATATATTTTACCACAATTTTTTTCAATTGTGTCTAAATTAAGTTGCATTATATGTTCCTTTCCTAGTTTCCAAATACATTTTATACATCTAAATTCTATTGGAGTATCATTATCATTTTCTAACTCTACATGACCTATCAAGGGATATTTTTCTACCCAATTGACCTTAAAATACCTTCTGATTGTCCATCTAATTCTCTTCCTTTGTAGAGATTTCTTAGTATAATTTTGAGCTGAAGTTGTTGTTTGATGACAACTATAAATATTTTCTAATAGTTAAATTTCATCATCATGAATATCCTCAAATGGAGGCATATCATGATTTTCATCCAAAAGAGTGTCTTTATAGTGGTGACATGTCATCATCAATAAAATTTTAAAGTGGTGACATGTTATTATGATTAATTATTTCATGTGAAATACCATTGTTAGTGGGGATTTATGCATGTAAAAGGGTTTTGATATTATTATTGAAAATTAAAATAAAATGTATTGCAAATAAATAAAAATATTTTGTTAATCAATCATTACCTATATTTTAAGTGCATGTTGTTTATGTGGGCACTTTTTTGGCTTTCTAAAATAATATAATATGCTCATTTTTCCTGATAATTATCCTACTTTTTTAACATTATCACCAGATACCATTTTATTGAGCCAAAAATAGTAATAAATTATGTGGCCAAATGGGTATATGAGCGATGTAGTTGGATGGCTACATGTATTACATCTATATGCACTATGACTATGTGTAGATAGTTTCTAGTGTGATGTGGTCATCTAGTTGCTAGTGTGAATCAATTGGATGGTTATTTGTATCAGATAATTTCTAGTGTGATGTAGTCGATCAGTTTCATTCCTGGTCTATGTGATATATTCGATTGATAAAAAAATGTAATTAGATGGTTACCAATGGAATCATATATATATATATATATATATATATATATATATATAAAGTTGGCAATGGCCTATTTATTATTCAAGGAAACAATGATATTTATTCCAAAGTATGAAATTATGGTAAATGTTGGTAACATGACTTAGAAAAATAGCTTACATTATAATTATTTAGGTGACCCAGTTCTATGTACTAGCCCTCCAAAATCACTAAAAGAAAATTCCCAAATATTGAATATTCTTGAATTGACAAATATTCGCCACTAAAATTTACCTTGACACCAAATTTTAGTGAATAAGAATGAACAATATTATCTGAGGACATATAATATATTTAATGTGGGAAATGTCAACCCAGATAAAATGATTTTTTTTTGAATTACGTAGTGGTCCAAGCACCTATGCCACACAAAGTGAGATGTGTGAGATCTTCCAACATTGTTATCCATCAAATAAGAAGTTTAATGTAAGACTTGTAGCTGATTTTGAGCATTGTATAGAAGAGAATCACATGTAGATCAATGGTATAGAAGGAAATAATTGTCTTCCTCTTTGAAAGGATTTCATATGACATCAAATCAATAAAGGAATGGATTAGAAATCCAAACCAATTAGAATTTATGGGAGAATATAGAGTTAGCTATCACATCCAAAATATTTAACGATTATATTTTCTTGGATGTCTCATGGTACCAAATGTCAGGGTCAATGGGTCCCTAAAACCATATAAATATACCCCCTTACACTCATTTAATAATAGATCTATGTTTAGATGGAAACTTGGTGGGATATTTTATCAAGAGCTAGCTTAAGTGATATTTGACTAAAAAGGGCTATTTCAAAAACTTGGGACTTTTGAAGGCTTTAAGTAGTATCCATCTCCCAATTGTAAATTATTTTTAAATAAATGAGACTCATGATAAATAAATGGGACTCATTAATTAAAAATTATATGAAATTTTATTTATTTAAATTTTCAATCATGATTAGTTAATTAATTAATTTTTTTAATTAATTATTATGCCTAATTAGTAAATAATATAAATTAATAATTAATTAATAATCAATAATAGAATTATATTAATTAATATTATTTATTACAAAATAAAATAGTATTAAATAATTATACATCATTAAGAATTAAATAATATTAATTATTAATAAAATAATATATACTCTAGAGCTCATAAAATCCCCAAAAGACTGAATCTTATTTCAAAACAATGGGACTCATTAAAAAAATTGGGGCAGATTAAAAATAAATGGGACTTATGGTATTTTAATAAGAAATGACACTGTAATTTTTTAAATTAATAATTACTCAATTAAATTAGTTATTAATCATTAATTTATAATAATAAAATAATACTAATTAATTAATAATAATAAATTAAAAAATAATATTTATTAATTATGAAAAATAAAAATAATATCAAATACGTATTAATAATTATTTAATAATGTTTACTTATTTAATTGTTAATATTTTTTAGTAATATTTTAACAATTAATTAATAACATTTATTTTATAATTGGTCCCATTCTTTTTAAATAAAATTTTGAATTTTTTGGGACTTTTATTATAAGTATTTTAATAAGAAATGATAATACTATTTTATTAAATTTAATAGTTATTGAATTAAACTAATTATTAATTATTAATATATAATAATAAAATAATATTAAATAATTATTAATAAATAACAATAATGTAATTTAATAATTCTAAATGTGTGTGTGTGTATGTGTGTGTGCAAAAGAGCATTTCACTAACATCCACTCAACAAAGTATAAGTTATTTCGCCCCCCCCGGTTGAAATCCCTCCAAACCATGGGGAGGACAAAGTTTTCCCTCCTAAAAGATCTATATTCACAATACCATGGAACATAACAAGAAAATATAATGACTCTATTCACCATACCACATATACATCAAGAAAACCATAGTTATATTGATAATCAGTCATTGAAACAATGTAATATGTGACATCATATCCTATAATTCTAGTCATAAGCATGTATATGCTAAATATTTAGGTATATTAAAGTAGAACTAAGCTAGCATAGGTGCAAGATTTAAGGTATGAGGATATCTTTCTTCTTCATAATTTTTTTTTCAATTGCTGTATAGGCTTAGGAATAAGCATCATGGTTATTAACAAAATGACCTTCATCCCTTTTTTTCAAGGACTCATAGTGGTTGAGTAGAGTAAGTGTGCTAATCCAATATTCACAATGAAGGTTAAACTTCTAATATTTAACCTTACCATATATGAGGATGAGTACAAACCTAGTTAAGTAATAATAACACCCTTGGATTTACAAGGTGAAGGGTAGGATTTAAAATGTATGTAGGTACCCTTATGTTAGGTATTTTGAGCATAAAAAAAATACTAAAATAGAAACAAATCCCTAGAAATGAAAAGATATCCCTAAGCTTCATAGTGTACCATGAGACATCCAAGAAAATATAATTGTTAAATAACATCCATCACATGGGCTATACACATACTCAAGAAAGCTATAGGTTTCTAAGGTAATATTATAATTTTTATTAAGGGAGTTATTACTAAGTTTACCTTGTCATGTTGCATGACTAGTGTTGTCAAATCAGTCAATAGTAATGATGGTTGTACAACATCTATTCTAGAAAGTCTAAGTTCATAGGTCATAAAATATCATAGAAATGAATAAATAAAAAATTATAATTTATCTTAGTAACTCTTATTCTTATCATTCCATAGTGTTAATTCACAAAAATAAATATTCTAAAGACATTCAAATTCTCTATATCTTAAGTATTTAGCATAGGGAAATTGTTAACATTTCACATAGGTTGTAGCTATCTATAAAGCTACCCTTACCAACATTAATTAGTTTAATATGCTTCCTAATAGAGCTAAGAACATTAAAATAGAGGGAGAGAAGATTTAATACACATGGTAAGGTAATCTTTGTATCTCATATTGAGTCATCTTTAACTCATATGGGTAAAGTTTAATTCCAAAACTTAGGCATGATACAATTATGCTTTAATTATAAAAGATATTTCACCTCATTAGTTAAGGCATAACTACTTATAGATCTATTCAAAGTGCCTCTAAGTACCATTTACTATCCTCAAAATATAACTACTTATATATTCAAAGTGCTTCTAAGTACCATTTGCTATCCTCAAAATATAACTACTTATACATATTGAGACATTAATACTACATAATTCAAGTCAGTACGTAAGTTAAAATCAAATAGGGGATTCCATACAACACTTGTTTATATATTCTTAACACACCTCCCAGCACTAGGGAAATACTAAAATACATTTCTTATATTTGAAATAAAACATAGTGCTAATTGAAGGTTAATCACATTAATGCCTTAATAAATATGGAAATAAGGTTATGACAATACCTTAAAAAATTTATATATTTTTAATAATTAAAATAAATTCCATTTAAATAGGTAATTTAACACTCCACATAGTTTTCAAGTAATTTTCATTGCTTACTATGAATTTTATTAAATCTAAAGGCAATTATTTTGATGACAAAGGGAGGGAAAATTTTATCCTTTCTAAAGTTGGGATCCCTCCCAACCATGGAGAGGACAAAAAATTCCCTCATCATGGGTAGATTAAAAAATTTACAACCGTCATACACTATAATTTCATGGTAGTTATGCATGCCATGCTAGACATGTATGAAATTTGTGGAATCATAATGAAGGAACATGAAATATTTGATAGAATTTGGAACCATACTAAAGGAAAATTCTATAAATTAATTCATGTGCCTTCAATATAGTTCTAAATTATTCATAATTTTATAGCATGGTATTAAATATGATGACTTTTGAGAGCACCATTGGCTTAAAATCATCACATTCCATGAAGAAGCATTTATTTGAAGAATTTCTTCAAATAATAAAAAATTATGTCACATAGTTCATGTGTTATTAGTATGTGTAAACTATAACATATAGTTAATGTGCCTTCAGTATGTGTACATTTTGTAAAATAGTTCAAGTGAATTCAACATTATCCTATAATTTTTATGCATGTATACCATAGAATTTGAAACTAAAAAATATTAAAAATGTCCATTTTCAATTATGTTTTAATGAATGCCTTACTCTATAAATGCGTCTTTCAAAATCATAAATACATTCATTTTTTTTGAATAAATGTGAAATGAGGGATTTAGATGGGATCCTTCCATTGTAAACATAAAACCAAAGATACAATAGTGAAAACACAAACATAACACAACATCCATTAGCTGTCAATAAACTAACAATAAAACAATAACTGATTAATAATAAACTAATAACTAGACAAAAAGAACTGGGATTTGAGGAAAACCAAAAAATAAACAAGTAAAATCTAATCTTTACATTTATTATGTTTTCCACTCATAATAATTTGGGGCTCCTCCAAATCCAAATTGGAAAGATATGAAAATGTAATTTTTTTCAATTTGAGCTTTGAAGATAATATCTTTGAGATTTATTAACTTGTGGATGTGGATGTTATGTCCTTGGTAAATAATCCAAATTATCATAATCAAGTAAACATGAGTCTTGATAGAATAATGGCTTGATCAATTCCTTATTTGGAAAGCCCCTCTTTTAATTTAAAAATTATGATTAGTATTATCATGTCTGCATGTTAGGGTCCTCTTTAGAGGGGATAAATATTTGTGTGTGTTCTTCCTTCTTATGATTTGAATCCTCACTCTATACACACAATATTTTTAAATTTTATCATTTACTAACAATTTATCTCTTGCAAGAACCTATCAAGTTTAAATCTCCCTGAGTGCATGTCATAAATGGTGCACTGAGAAATGGGTGGATAGATAACTGGTTCCTTGAAATATTATTGGTTAAATTATATCATACATAAACCCATTACAAATCCCACTTATAAAAATCCCAAATTAAAAAATAAATTTTTAATCCAAATCCCTAAGTAAATAATATTCTCAAATACCCCCTAACTAATCAAACACCCATATTTCCTACTAAGTCAACCTAGTTTGTCTTGTTGGGAAATTTACTTCACATGTTATATAACTACATTGGCCTAATTGACCTAGTTTACAACCTAATGGTAAGTTTATATAAATAAGTTTGTGTGCGATGACCTTTTTGGATAAAATTTTGGAAGAGTTACGACTTATCCATTATAATAAATAAAACCTTCACTTCAATCAAATAGAGAGGAACATTCATTTTCACATTATTACAATTCATAGTTTTGTTACATCTACATTTGAAGGAGCCATTGCTTAGGGTTTACCTTGGATAAAAGATAGCTTGTATAATGGGAAGCCTTGGATGAAAGTAGGAGTATTTTAAACTAGATCTGATTTATATAGTGTGATCCTTACAAATCCATAATAATATATTACAAATTACCATTAGCTAAGGGGGAGATTGAGACTTGACATGTTCTCTTAAAGGTAAATATCTCTAACTTATACTATTTCATTTGAAAGGCATATTATACAAAGAAATAATTTTTGAATGAATAAATCCTTGTTTAATTTATGTATACACTTAAAATTTGTGTAGCTATAGGGTTTTCTAGGCTTTTAATCTTCTACCTTAGGTGATCTAGGACCCTATTTGCCTAGCATGATTCCTTGTTTGTTTTAAAACACCCCCTTTATGTTATATGATTTGATAACACTAGATTAGATTTAATTATATTCATTATAAGACCTAGCTAGGGTCATTACAAGATATTATTTCCTAGAGGCTTTGAAACCCACTCTTTTAGTATCATGTGATAAGTGATCCCCTAAGTTTAGCAGATCTAATTTGGTCATGTTACTGATATACAAATTATTGTAATATATTTTATTTAATTACCTTCTCTAAGCTTGGATTTAATGTGTAGGATAAGCTATAGATTTATCTTAATCTATTAGATACATTCTGGTAAACTCGACATGAAACTAGCTTTTACATTTTTAATTTAAAGTCAAATAGGTAATCTTAGTCAATCTAGTCTTATTCTTTGTTTGTTTATTTTGGATCTACAACCAAGTCATGTTGATCAACCTAGTTTTTTTCTATTTATAGGTCTTAATCTATAGTAAATTAGGTTTTATTGTTCAAATCAATTCATTTCTATAATGTTTAGTTTTCAGTCTCAACAAACTAGGTCATGTTGGTTGACCTAGTTCATTTTCTACAAATTTTATTTTTCATCTATAGATAACTTAGTCAACCTGATTGACCTTATTATTTTATTTTATTTTATTTCCTTTTAACTATCTTATTAATTCAAAATTTTCAATTATCTTAGGTTTCTATTTCTATTTTTTATTAAAACTGCTCAGTACTTCATATTTCCATTTTGTTATTGTTAGTTTTTCAATTATGTTAAAAGTGTATTACATAATTAACTAAGTCAACTTGGCTAACATAGTTTTGTGTCTATTTGTATTGAAATCAAACTGATTCAACATAACCTATATTTTTGGCCTATTTTTGCAAAAAATTATGCTAACTAACATCAATATTATTTTATTATGTTTGCTCAACTATAACGACATAGCTAACCTTATTCTATGTGTTTCAATTTTAACATAAGTAAGGTAATTCACTTTATTTTCATTGTAATTAATCATAATTTTGATTTGAAAAGAGTTTTTTTCCTATTTTTTTTAATTTCAAAAATTTCAAATTGATTTTTACCACTTGGTTTTCACCTTTATTTTTGGTTTTTCTTGATTTCCCTAGAAAATATGTATCAATAGTTTTAAAAATACTTAGCTAGTGCCATGAAGGGATACACAATACTTTGTTTACCATCATTTTCTATAAAAGTATCATGGTGTGAGGGGATTTATATAATACACATAGCCATAGAACATAACTAAACATGGTCTTTAGCTTTCATGTACCTCATGGTATTTAGGAAATACATAGGAGTTCCCTTTGTATTGAACCTGAGGAATCCAACCATTCATTTGATCTTGTGGTGCATAAGTTAGTGGTTAGCACGCAAAATTGAATTCCATCATACCCTTGAAAATATGTTTAGTGGGCTATGGAAAATGTCTAATAATCTATAGTTAACACTCTAAAACATTGGGTTATCACTATCTAATAAATAAACAAGTATCTTTGGGAGCCTACAAATCAATCAAATCCTTATAGTACATTTTCCTAATATTCATTTTGGATAGCTATTTAAATAATTAGTTAGTTATATGCTTTCAATTCTACTTATTATTTTATCTATATGGTATTATAGACTATGTTGACTAGCATTGACATAGTTCTGTGCCATTTGATTCAACTAAATTTACCAATGTCAACCTAGTTGACTATGTTTTAAAAGACTAAGTCAACTAGGCTCAAATTAGTCTTTTATATTCTACTTATTTGCCTCTATTTTCAAACTACATCATCTAGTTTACAATAAATTTTTTTATAGGTTCAACTAAGTTGACCAGATCGACCTAGTAGGTTTATAGACTATTATTTTCATTAGTCAACCAACTCAATCGATTAGATTTACATATAATTATTTTTACCTATATGTCTAACTAAGTTGACCAGCTCAACCCAATAGGATTCAGGACTACTATTTTTACCTATCTGTATAATTAAATCAAACAACTCATCTTGATAGTTTTCTAGACTAGTATTTTTATCTATCTATCCAACTAAGTCAACTAACTCAACATAATAAGTTTTCAAACTACTATTTTTCATTTTCTATCCAACTAAGTTGACCAGCTTGACCTAGTGGGTTTCTAGATTTTTTTAACCTGACTATCTAAGTAAGTTGACGAACTCAACCCCATAGGTTTATAAACCATTATTTTTACATGTGGATCAATTAAGTTGACTAGGTTGACCTAGTAGGTTTTTAACTCTATTTTTATCTCCCAAAATCAACTAGATTAACTAGGTTGACATAGTGCATTCCCAGTTTCCTTTATTCTTAACTAAGTTGACCCTAATCAACTTAGTTTCGTAAGTGTATGACTACATTTTATTTCTAGTTTTTTCATGATTCTCATCTCTAACATTATGAAACCACCATGTAGGATCTTCCTTGAAAATGTCAACCTATTTAGAGTTTATATGGGTCCCTATTTCTTACCTACCTTAGTCACCTAAGGGGATAACCTCTTGTGTAGTAACTACTCTTGACAATCATCTAGTTAAATGGAATGAAACATGGTCCACATTACTCAAAATGATGATCTAGATGATTCTAACATGAATGGTCCCTTATCAAAAACTCCATACTTTACCATTAGATAAATTTATATTAACATAGGAAACCCTCCCCTATTGAATACTACCATAGGGAAATAGTCATACCCCTAATGTTGGCATTACTCCTCCTACCAACATTATCATTGCACTTACTACAACTAGAAAACAAAATTCACCTAAAGATATGACTCAAATTCTTTCTCAAATCATTCAAAAAAGGAATTTTATGTAAAAAATTAACAATTTACAAATGCTCCAAATGCAAAAGCATATCTTAGAAATGGTAAGCCAAAATCCTGTTGGAATTCCTCAAAATAAGCAAAAAATGTTGCCCCATCTTCTTAGATATGCCAATGGGAATTTCATCCCTCAACTTATCATGCATAAAAAAATTCTTCAACATATTCAAAATTAACCTTTAGATCCAGTAATCATATCCTTAGATATTGGAAACATATCTCCAAATACTAATTATGATGGAACTAAAGACCCTACTATTTTCCTCAAAAAGTTTGGTACTCTATAAGGAATGGGTCCAAACCAATGCTCTCATTACCAATAAACTTATTTTCAAGACCTTTATGGGAGATATATTATAATGGTATAGTAAAATCCCCAAACAATCCATATGGAAACTAGAGGATCTCATAAATTCTATATTTCAATACTTTCAACAAAATGATGTTCTTGAAATTTTTATTAATCAATTCATTAATGATAAATAATTTCCTATTAAATATTCTCATATTTTTATCAAAATATGAAAATCATTATCTCATAAGGATGGCTGTAGCATGAGTGGTGATAATCTTTTCATAATTTTCATTACTTCCCCTAAATCATCTCTTTAATATAAGGTACAAATATTTTATCCTCAAAGCATAGAAGAGGCTTTTGATCGAGTGAAAAGATAAGATTTGACAATCAATAAATTCTAACCAAATTATAATTCAATCAAGGAATATTTCCAAACTCCAAATAATTTTAAAAATAATAAAAATTCTCAATCTAAATCCCCTCAAATAAAAATGGGATTAGTCAAATTAGATTTTTAAACTCCCTCATACCCACCCTTAACAATCATAAAAATGAAGATATTATTATCTCCATCTAAACCTTTCATATATAATAATATTGATCCCTAATCATGATATGATACTTATAAAATTTATTGGTTCCACACTAAAATTTATCATTCTCATGAGACATGGTGTGCACTTGTAACATTTTAAATTTTTTTCATGTTAGGAGATGTCTTTGATCATGATGCTATGATCAAATTGCATCATCCCAATTATCTTAAAGCTTTTCAAAAGAGAAAGTTTTCAAAATCTATTACCCTAAAATATTAAAAACCTTCTTCTTATTCTAATGTAAAACACTCTAATTAAATTTTTTTAACTATTGATGTTGATTATGATCAATCTTATACCAATCCTTAATATGTGAATGAGGATAAATTCAATTATCATTGTAAACCTACTCATAAAGACCCTATTACAAAACCTAATAAGTCATATGTCTAAGAAAAACTTCATAAAGACACCACAACTTCTAATCCATTATATTCTAAAATAACCACTAGTGATGATCCACCTCCACCAATAGAACCTTAGACACTTATAAATATTAACCCACCTAATAAAACTAAGCCCCATGCTCAGTCCTCTTCTAAACCTCACTATAATTTATTAGAGTAACTTCATTCCATGCCTTGTAATATTCCTATAATGGAATTAGTAATAAATTCTCCTTATCATATCATATTCTTTATGAAACATCTCAAAGATATAGAAGAACCTTGATATAATGAAACTAAATTACCTCTTGATTCTCCTCAACTTATAGAGTTGAATAGTATCAAAACAATTTATTTTACCAAACCCTCCATATAGTTTCATGAAGATGATATGATTTTTGACATAAAATCTTAAGATATTATCTACATATAGTTATATGTTAAATAGGTAAATTTTAGTGATACTAATGTATTACAAGGGTTAGTGTTGGTTAGATTCCTTATAATTCACTTAAAAAATGTAGTTCCTATATTTTACAAGGCATGCACAATACATATAACATAATATTTCCTACTCTAATTCTTCTATTTATATATATATTTATATAACCACTTAATACAAATATTCATATTCTCTATATTTGATACCACAATTACACATGTTACTCTACTATGTAACACTTATACAATTTATCTCTATTTTATTATATTATTCGCATATATGTCTATCTATTACAATGTTGTTTTATAAATGCTAAGTTAAAACAACACAATTCAATGGTAATGTCTATGTGAGACATGCCTTTTCTCTAATCAAGTCATTATTTATCTCCATAAATCCTTATTTATTACTATAGATACAGTCCATGGAATCCGCTATTTTGTCAGCTTGGATGAGTGTTATGCTATTATGGTAACATAATCAACTATATTGTATATGTGTTTTAGTTCTTCAGTTAATAGATAATTCTACCAATATTTTCCTAGCTTTTATAACTTTATCTCATCCTTGAGAGAACTCTAAGTTTTGATAGGTATCAAATTTTTCTCAATCCACTTAAGTATAACAAATTTTTTAGAATTGCTATAATACATGGTTAGATATCATGTTGTTGATTCCACTTCCTTGGGAAAATTATACTAGTACTCGTTTACCATAATCTAAGAAAAGGTGTCCCAATCCAAAATGACCTTTTTGTCCTTCATAATCATATCCTCTATGGCCACATTTTCTTTTGCAACCAAGATTATGTCATTTAAGATGAGCTTTATCAATTTTTCTAGGTAATCAGTATGCATCTTAATTTTTATCTCCATTTTCTCCACTTGATTGCTCAGGTACTCACCATAATATCCATTTATTTATATATGGATATTTTTTATCTTTGTTTATCCTTGTAGCATTCATATATGGATATAATTTTAGCCCATTCTGTAGTGGAAGGTATGTGTTGAGGCTTGAATCTAGTTAAAGTTGTACTCAGCTATTTTTCCATTTCCTCCAACTTAACTTTCTTATCATTTATATATAAGGGAAAATTGAGTGATTAAGTGAAGTAAGTTGCTACATCTTCTAATTTATCCTTCATCTTCCCTACTTGTTTCTTGTATGCTACTCTATTGGAATTATTTTCTCCCATAAGTGGCCCTAACAAGTCCTCATATTCCTCTCTAGCCTCAATTTTGATGAGGCCTTTATCCACTATAGCTCTATCATGGTTGATATAAAATTCAATTATTTCCACAATTTTTTTTTATACTGGCATAATTATGTTTGGATTAAATTATGGTCAAGCGGTGGTCAAGACAAAAAACTTTTCTTAATTCCTTCCTCTAAATTAACACACATCATTCAATCCCCTATGGCACTTTGGATGAGAGTCTAACATACCATATATTTTTCAATTAGGGTTAAGTTTTTTTGGGCAACCTAAATTTTCCCTCGTTCAACAGGTTAGAGAAACGTTGATGTCATTAGCATGGTGGAGGTCTTCTATTTGTGCTTTGTCAGTTCTATTTTGATCCATACCAGTAGATCCATAGGAATTTTTGTAATGATTTGGCTTACCCCCATTGTGATAAAATTATTTTGTGTGGAAACCTAGGTGGTATCCTAATATTTTGAAATTATCTCCTTTTCCTTCCCTTTCCCCTATGGATCCATTTTTTTATTTTGTTTGCTTCTTCTTTTCTAGATCTTATTTTTGTTACCCCTCTACTTCTTTATATTTCAACTCTGTAGACTCTTTATTATTCTATTCATCCAATTTATTTATTTTTTTCCTTCTTGAATTTTCCTTTCCTCTTCATCTACTTCTTTCTTTTGTTCTTTTATTCTTTCTTCCTAGTCTTCCTTTTTATTCTCTTCTTTTGCTGAATTTTTTTTGTGTTTTTCATCCTCAACTCATTTCTCCGCCAGTTCCTTACTTTTATTTTCTACTTCCTCCTCTAATTTTTCATTCTCCACTTTTTATTTTTCCAATTGTTTTTAAGTCTTTTTGGTGGATAATTATGTGATTTCCTTAATTTTCCTTTATTCTTCCTCAAGTTCCTATTTTAGTTGTTTACATTTTTGAATCATTTATACCTCTAATTCCTTGGTTTTATCCAATTGTTTTATTTTTTATAAGGCCTTAGAGACTATATTTATATTTTTATTAGACATTAAATATATTTAGTGGAGTTTTTGTATATGGGACATATATGGTTGCCTCTTTATTTGTATCCTCCCTTATTTATTATTCATCCACTTTATCTGAGGACTCTAATTTTGAGTTTGGTATCACTGTTTGGATTTAGATTTGGTTTCTTTTTATTTTTCATATCCCTTATGTTCTACTTGTGGTGACTAGTTTCTTCCACTTTTTCTTCCACTTATATATAATAGGGTTCAACCTATGGTGAGGGATGTAGTAAAGGAGATTTAAAGTTATTTTATTGTATGGATTTTATATTTTGATTTTGAGGATTAGTCTCCACTAGGTCAGACTTTCCTTTTCCTGAGTGAGTAAGGGGGTAGACTTTTATACCATCTCTTCTTCTCCAAACTCTTACTATGGTAGAGTATTTGAAAATTAATGTAGTTTTATCCTCTTCTTATTCCTCTTACTCAATAAAATTCCTCAAATCGATAAAAAAAAATTGGTTTAAAGGACTTATAGTTACCACCTTTAGGATTATATGCCTCTACTCCCCCTAGCATAAATGGATCCTCACTTGTTTTAGTTTCCACTTGTTCCTCTTCTTGATAACAACCCTCCTCTGTATCACTAAAAAAAATTGTGCCCTACAATCTAGTGGGAGACTTCTTGACCCAATGATGACTGCCTTAACTTTCTCATTAGTAACATCATAAGGTAGATTTGGGAGAGGTACAACATTTTAGTGAAGGGTTTAATTAAAATATTATTTGCATCTACCAAAAATTGAACCTCTATAAAATATTTTTGAACAATTGCCTTAGAGATGCATAATTTCCCCTCTACCATACTCCTAATTATATTCTCCCATTATAATAATTTTTATAATTATAGTAATACGAGGATACATTTCATTATGTATAAGATTTGGGATTGTATGGGTGTATATGAATTACATTCTACTTGCTCCTCATGCCCCATAATGGTTTGTATGAAATACATTGCAAGTGCTAACAATAATGAACCATCACAAAAGTCATGAATAGTTTTACCTTTCTTGATTTTCCTCAATTTCTCCAAGTACTATTCATGTAATGTGGTGACTAGGTCATAATGTAATCTAATGGAGATCATGCCATAGGCTATTTAGACACTCTTTGTCATTGTAAAATCATGTATGTTTGTGTAGTAAACCTTCCAGTCGATGGATTTTATTACAAATATGATATTCACATCATTTATGATCAAAATTGATAGAGTTCTATTATTTAATTTTGTGCCTATCATGGTATAAAGGGAGATCGTACTCACATATTTCTTCCCATCATACTTGTGAGTGGAGTGTACTTCAAGTAATAGGTTGATAACTATTTGTATTACCTCTAGTGTGATGGAATAGTGTTGATCCAAATAGATAATATCCTCATGCAACCTAATCAATAACACCTTAGTTATGATTGACATCAGATCAAAATATGGAAATTAACTTTGTGCATCCAATATCAACCTTGGGATGACTCTATATTCTTATTTGTATTCTAATTCTTGAGTTAATAGGTTTACTTACATCATTATGCTTCTTTCTACCTCCATATCCATATGATCAATTTATGGTAAATGTGTCTTGATATATCTATATGTATCCTCTACATGTGAATCAAGGGTGGGAACATTTGAAAATACAACCAATGGGTCTAGAATTTAAGACTTGAGCAAATGTTTCTTATATTTAGGTTGTTTAATGTGCTTGGTCATAACCCCCTGAGGAATATCTATCTTTATACTAAAAAAATATGGTTGCTAATAGAGGATGAATTTTTTACATGAAAATTCTATAGTCTCAATGCTTAAGAGATTTTGTAATTTTTCTATTTAGCTAAACCCTAGATTTATAACTATCTATTGGAGTGCTCACATTAGTCTAGGAATTTATTAGTGAAAACTAAGCTAGTTAAGCTTACTTAGGGAATAATGTGGTCTAAACACATTATGTTGACATAGTTTTATCATTCATACTTTGGGATGACACCTCATACTCTCTCCCCTATATTATGATCACCCTTGGAGTGTATTTGTAATCAGGTAAGCATAATTAGAAGAAAAGGAGAATAGGAGATATTAAAATAAGTTAGTTAAATAATAGATAGTTTGCATTAGCTTTGTATATGTGGTTATGGTATTCTTATATGATCATGGTTGAGAGTGCTTACCAATCCAATGTGATATTAGAGATTATGCCTACTTATACTTAGATCTAGAGCTTATTCCAAATTTTCTTATTATTTTTTAATTCCACATTAGAAGATCTTATGGCTAACTAGATCCTATAGATTGCTTGAAATTGAGATCAAAGCCTACAATAGGTATAAGAATCCCAATCTGGTTATAATTTATAGTTTTCAAAAGCAAAAAATTGTTAAATATAGTGATATTGTAAGGATGAGTAGTCTAAGGTCTCACATATGCCCTAACTCACCTAGGCAAGTTAATTGCCTCCTAACTCAACTTGGAAATCTACCCTTTTGTTACATAGTTCCTTCTATTACCAACATTGGTTTGGACTTGAGGCACTTCCTTCAACTATCATTTCTAATCCATTTTTAGATGAGGAGTTTATTGGATTTGATGATGTAATAACCTAATAATAGTGTATATTTTGAAACATATTATCTCTTCAAAATGGACATTCATGAAGGCTCCTAGTAATATTATCAATGGCATACATGCCTTGTCTATGGCCCCTTCCTCTTCTCATCAACAATCACCTTGTATATTATCATAACCATTCTTTGTGAAATTTAATTTGCCCATAATATAGTAGCTATTCACCATATGCAAGGTCACCACAAATTCACTTGGTTTTAATAGCTGAGATCCCTGGTAATTAACATTGAGGCTACCTTGAAACTTAGAACTTTAGTGAGACCATTATACCATAGTCTTTGACTGGTGTTCAACCTCTACATGTTGGTTTCTAAAATCACTATCCACCATTAAATCCCACTACTATTTCAAACTCTATCTCAGGTCCTCTACATTGAGTATATCTTCCTTCCAAGCATGCCATTCTCTCTACCCTCAATCGCTCCTCCTCCACATGCTTACTACATCTAACCTACCCTACTCTAGTACATAGAAATCTTTCCTCATCATCATCCTACACCACTTATGTTTTTCAAAGCCACCTTTTGGTCAAATTAAAAACTAAAAAATGTTTGCCATCTAATTCAAATCTAGACACATTCATTAGTGGGGATGATATTTTTAAAAGGGAGATTTTTTAAATTATTTTCATTATAAAAATAATATGTATTTTATAAATTTGGGGACATGGAAATTTTTGGGGAAGACTTTTGAAAAAGCATGCTTATGCTTAGTGGAGGTATTATGAGTGAGGGATATTATAACAAAGTGATAGAGTAATTTTTTTAAGGGGGGGCAAACACTTTAAGTGGTGATTTGAATTTTTCAAATGAAGGCCCTTTATAGATCATGAGAGAGCTAAGTTATTTGTAGTGGTAGACATTTTTTAATCATTTGGTGGTGGATATATTTTTAGTGGGGATTTTTTTAAAATTTAAAGTGGGATAAATTTTAAAGTGGGACAAAATTGTAAAAGTGATGAGCATTAATGTAAAGGGCAAAAGTATTATTTTTTTCATTTACCTAAACTGTTGAAGATGGAGGGTGAGGTCTAGTCTGACAAGAAGTCAAACTCCCTCACAAGCAAAACATATGATTTTCTTTCTCTCACCTTTATTTATGGAGGTTGTTACTCTTTGTATCCTCTTGGCTCAAACATATTGTTCTCACAAACACATTTTTGATGTTAACTAACATCCTTTCTAGGAGGAATTTTTGATGCCTAATATAGTGTTTTGGTACCCTGTACCCTCACACCCTAGCCCCTTGTCACTTGTACAAATATGGATGATTTTTTGGTAAATCCTAATGTACCACATTATATGTGTATATTTTTTATGCCATTTATTTTTTTGTCACATGTTGCTTCTATTATTATAGCTGGTAATTTTGGGCCTACTATCATTTCACAGTCTAAATATCCCACTTTAATTCCACTTGTATACATACTTGCCTCTTTTGATAAGCATGCCACTAGTTTTGGCTCTACAAGTATTCATTTCATAATTAGATTTGTGGGCATTGTGAAGCATTTATAGGGCATTGTACCCATATCTAGCCTATTACATGGATGCCTCAACATAGAATTTCTTATTCAATAGGTGTTTCATATTTGATGGGATCATTTGATGACATAGATACTATTTTTATCTGTTTCTTTCTTTATGAGGATGTTGATCAAAATGGGTTTTATTATACCTTTCACTTAGGATCAAGAAACCTGAGATTATAGTTGTCAGACATGATGACCCTAACACACATCTTTCACCATTTTTATTCATTAAGGATGGATTTCATATCACTTGTTATGGTAACATAAGCATTCTTTGTGAGGATTTTATCGTCATGGTTATTCCAAGTTTCAGCTTCATTATTGACACATAACTCTCTTGTTTTAGGATCAACTCTCATGTTCTTGATATCATCTTTTGACAAATTGATAACATTTTATGATTTCTTACATCATCTAGTGTTTATAGTATTTGGGATTATTTTGTATTCACACTAAGTCATAAAGTGCTATGGGGGTTTGTTGATTCAACCTTGACTATATTCATGTGTAAGTGCTCTATTTTGGGAACCTTTTCACTCCTTTAGTTTCTTGAATTTCCCATCACCACTAGGGCCGTCTTTTTGAGGTATATTTGATATGTATTTTTGACACCTTTTAGATAGTTAATAGTCTCCCACATCTTTAAGTGTAGCTGATTTAGTAGAAGAAAATGAAGACTTGTATTAGTAAGATGACATATTTGAACAAGTGCTTGAAGAAATAGAAGAACTAGATGAAATTTATGATGAAGATGAGCTAGATCAATTGGCTAGTGACCTTGAAGAAGAACCAGTCACTATGATGCAGAGACCCTAAAGAGCAAGGATAAAGTATCTTAGGAAGACCACCATCATGAGGATCCCCAACAAGAGGATGCAATGATAGATATCCAAGAGGATGAAATAATAGATATCTAGGTAGAGGAAGAAAACCTCATTTTTATTATATTCCTCCTACTATGCAAAGGCTTGAACCAAAGCCATTACAATTTGATCAAACATTTAAACTATCTGATAAATAGATAAAAAAATAAGTTTAGCTATTTATTACCAGATGAACAACCAGCTAGTCCTTCTAGAATAGCCACCTTAGAACTAATTGCTCCTACTTTCCAAGCTGAAATCAATCAAAATGATTTCTTTTTTGATACTAATGGTTATGAAGAAGATTGTTTTGGAGAATATTGTTTTGACGATTGTCAGCCTTCTATAAAAAATAGATTAATGGCATGGTACAAGACATATGGAACTCCTAGCATAGAACTATGGGAAGAACCATTAGAAGAAGAAGATTCGTATGAATCTAAAAAGGTACAACTTGAAGCAACCAAAGAGAATCATCTTCATTTTAGAATGGTATGTACCTTTATTCCTTAAGAAGATGAAGAAAAACTAGTTTATATTACTCAGTTGATCAATAGAAGGTTTACCCAATTCATATATGTAGAAATGAATGGCAGAAGATATGATGCTCAAGTTGATACTAGAGCTTCACATTCTTTTAAAAAATCCCCCATAATTAGAGATTGGGAACAACTTCCCCCTAATCAGGTGTATAAATCCTTAGATTTCCAAGGGAATTCTTTCATAAGCTCCCAATATAAACACCATAAACCTATAAATATCCAAGGCCATACTTTATTTTATGATTTCTTTCAGTATGATAAAATGCATGTAGATATACTCCTTAGAGGATCCTTCATAGATAGATATTCTCCTTATGGATTCACCTCTCAAGGTGTTATGTTTACACTTCATGGTAATAGAATTAGGGCTCCCCCTGAAATGGAAATTATGATTAAAGAAGGAAAACACATGAAAATTGGGAAGAAAATTCCCATCTCAGCTACAAACTATACTAATATGGAAAAGGCTATTCAAGAACTAAAAGAATCAAAATTTATTGAGCCTTTTACTTCACCATTTTGCTATTATGCTTTTATGGTGAACAAACATTTAGAACAAAAAAGATGAAAGAAAAGAATGGTAATTAATTACAAACCCTTGAATGCCATAATAGATCCTTATCCATATCCTATTCTAAACAAGTATTATTTATTACAAATGTTTGCCCAGTGTAAATACTTTTCTCAATTTTATTGAAAATTAGGGTTCTATCAAATTTAGGTAAAATCATAAGATAGGCATAAAACAACATTCAATTGTCCCTTTGACCATTTCTAGTGGAATGTGATGCCGTTTGGCGTTATGAATGCACCAACCTATTTCCAATCACATATGGATAAAATATTTGAAGGAACATCTAATTTTATTTTTGTATACATTGATGATATCCTAATTTTTAGTAAAAATCTTGAAGAACATCTTAGTCATTTATCTCAATTCTACAAGATTGTAAAGGAAGTAGGAATAATACTTTCTAGTACTAAAATTCAATTGTGTCAAAACAACTACAATTTCTTAGGGCTTGTAAAAAATGGTGAATTATAAGTCTAACCTCATATTATAGAGAATGTCCTTTAATTTATAGATGTTCTTGATAAAAATAAACTCTAAGCCTTTTTTGGAATGCTTAATTATGTCAATAGTTTCTATGCAGACACTGGAAATGATAGAACAATTCTTTAAGAATTGCTCAAGAAAAATAAAAAATACATATGGACTAAAGAACACAAGAAGGTTGTCCAAGCTATTAAAGGAAAGTAAATCAAAATCAAAGGATTTATTTTCATTACCCATGATGATAAGGTCTCATATTCCTATCAACCCATGGTTTCTTAATATAGACAATATGTTAAATCCTTTGATAGAAATTACTACATGGTGCAACACTATGCAAACCCTTGATACTGCTACAAATCTAAGTGGATATAGCAATGTAGTATTTTCTACTAAATATTTTTGGGGCATAGTACTTAAATGGTGAAATGGTCTAGGTCCAACCCTATAAAAAACTAGAATTCTCTCTCAGCCAAATCCTATGTAATCTTTATTCCAAATTCTTATCAATGAGTTTGTCCCTCCTCAAGGGAATAAAGAATTAGAAAGTCATAAATGGTTAGCCAAAATGAAACTTTGTGATCTTGACTAATTTGAATAATATGGTTTCCAATATAGAAAGCTTGCTTATGAAGCAAAAGCTCAGACTATTGATCTCATGAAGATGCAATTTATAAACTCTCTTCCATATAAGCTAGCTGAGTGTCAGGAATCTAGAACAACAAACATGCTCTGACTCAACTCGTTAGGATCTTGCTCCTCAGATAGAGCACAGTATGATTACCAAATATATAAGCAATTGAATATGCGGAAATAACCAGAAACACAAGTAACTAGAATTCACCAATAGCACAGAATATGAGAGACAATACACTATCTTGTATTAACAATATACAGAAAAGAATACATCAAAGAGCCGCCACACTCTTTCACCTTACAGAGATTCGCCACACCTCAAGTGTATAGTAATTCTTCTCACACACACTCTCTTACACAAAAATGGTCCCAACAACCAACTCACACACAGAATTGGTGTTCACCTCACCAACCAGTCAGTAATAACCCTGCCGGTACATCAAGCACTCTATAGCACTTCAAGCTGATCTCTCATGAACCTGCAACCTACAATTCAAAGATCAAACTTACATGTAGATCACCAACGAGCTTGCAACAACCTGTAACTCATAGATCTTACAACTAGAAGGAACTCTTCCTTTCTATCTCATGCCTTAAACAATACATGCCAATGGGTCTATAAATAGATCCCTAACTCAAACACTAACTAAGACTCTTAATTTAAACAATTATCCTCGCAACCCAAGACTCTAGCTGGTCTTAACATGCAAACTCATCGTTCACTTAACTAACTGTCCGTGAAACGAACACTTCGGGAACACACAGGCGACCGACGTCGGTCCCTGCTGGTCTGGTTCTGCCGACGTCGGCCGACTTCCTGCCGTCACTGGTTGCCTTCTGCACTAGATTCTGCCGACGTCGGTCATGCTGCCGACGCCGGTTCCTGTAGAACTCAGCAACCATTGTTCCTAGTTTGCAAAGGTTGAAGCTTTTAGCTCCACAACCTAACAATATCCCACTTGGAGATAAATAGCTGCAACCTGTACCTGTACCTGTACACCGTCTAGTTTGTTTCCTTGGCTTTGTATCCCTCCTCAAGATCACTCTTGAAGACCAACCACCACAAAATCCGTGGTGCAAAATCTGTCATCCAAATTACCTGCCACATCCGCATCTACAACCATGTAGAAAAAGAACATGACCCTGCATAGCATGTGCACCTGCTGCTAGTCCCACTGAACTGCCCTTCAGTATTACTCTTTCGGATTGACTCCAAACTTGTGACAACTCCCACTGCTTGGGAAAACTCAGGTTTAGTACATACCATGCACTCAACCTCACTATGTGAATCAAGACACCTGTTCTATGAACTGTCTAACCATCGGCGTGCTAACCGGCTTCACACAATCATCCTGAAACAAAGTCAACAAGACCTCCATGTCTCTAGATCACACTCATGCCAAAGAATCTTGCTGCTCCCAGATTCTCCATGACAAACCCCTGAACTAGCTTTACCTTTAGTTCAGCAATACCTGTATATGTAACCCTAAAACAAGCACATCATACAGAAAATAGAATAGTGTAGCTAATACTATCCAACCTGGTAAAGAGAAACACAATGATCAAACCTCCATTGCCCTGCAGCTAAAACAAGATCATATACCCTGATCTACCATCTCACATATCCATTTCCGCTCTTCTTCATCCTCAACATCCATTCATCTCTCAGTGCTTACTTCCAGCTGGCAACACTACCCAAAACACCTGTTTGGTTCTCCTCCAAGGAATCACATCCTCATCCATGCCTAGCTCCCACTGTTTCCTGGATCTACCTGTTCTGCTTCTTTAATAACTTCCTGGTCCTATGCCATAAGTGAGCAACAAGTAGTGTAAAGAAGGGAAATGACGAATTTAAGAACTTACTTACACCTTCAGTCCTCCATATGGGTGCTTGAGACTCCATGACAACTAGCTGTCCACCCAAAATTCGTCTCAGTAACCGATGCCGGTCACATCTCAGTCTACAGCCGACTGATGTCGGTTCCCTGCGACTGCATCCTTGCCGACGTCGGTTTCCCCTGGCCGACACCGGTTTCTGTTTGCCCCGAGTCACCGACGTCGGGCTGCACATAGCCGACGTCGGTCCCTGTCTGGATGCCGACGCCAGTTTTCCTGCCGACGTCGGTCTCTGTGTTTTTCTTGTGAGACCTGACTTTTTCCTGCGAGCTCTTTTAGGATCAAAACCTTGTCCAAATCACCCTTGCTCTGCTCAGAATTCCTCTGCACCTTATGCTGAACTCTGTCCGTCACTTTCTCCTTGAAAACCAAGGCTTTCCCGTTCTTGTCACTAACATCGGATTCCTCAAGAAACCTTACTTTCTTCTTCTGCATACAGAAACCACGATCCATGCCTTCCAAATCCGAAAGCATATTCTTTGACTCAAGAACCAGCATCTCCTTCTTATCTATGTGACCAAGCCTATCAAGCCACATCTCTGAATCTACAGCTGAAGTAGATAACCCAGAAAGAGAATCAGTAAAACAAGTAGATAGATAAAGCGTACCTACTTTCTTACCTCTAGCTATAACAAGTGTACCCTTGGTAGCCTTCCAAGAGTCCGCTGTGAGAGTTACAGTGCAACCCTCTTCACCCAAACTTCTAACCGAAATCAGATTCCGCTTTAGAACTGGGACATGCATGACCTCCTTTAACACCCATGTGTCACCTGTCTGCAATTTCAGCTTCACTTTGCCTTTGCCAACAATCTGACAAGACTTACCATCCCCTACACAAATTTCTCCAAAGTCTCCCTGGACATACTCATGAAAAAATTCTCTATGTGGAGATGCATGGAAAGAGCACCAGAATCTAATACCCAAGATTCTACTTTATCCAAAGAACATACCAGAGCATTCTGTGCAACGTAGCCTGCAACATCTGCTTCTTCTCCATGTTCTTCATGATGATCTTCACCCAATCTGCAATCTCTCTTTAAGTGCCCTTGCTTTCCACATTTCCAGCAGGTTATTCTGCCATACCTGGACTTGGATCTTTTGCCTGTCTTCGACCTTGATCTCCCACGCTCTGTCCTCTCTCTTGGCCTTCCTCTTCCTTCAACACTCAAAGCATTTCCAGATAATTCACCTATGCTTTTCCTGCGTATCTCTTCATTCAAGATCACGCTCACAACATCATCCACTTTTAAGACTTTTGAAGGAGACACAGTATTAGAAACTGCCATTACCAAACCTTCCCAACTTTCAGGTAATGAACACAAGATTAAGAGATCTCTAAGTTCATCATCAAATACAATATTCACTGAACTTAACTGGTTTACCAAACCATGGAAATCACTAAGATGGCTATGAATAGATCCACCTTCCAACATTTGCAAATTAAATAAACGCTTCATAAGAAATACCTTGTTTGAAGCCGAGGGTTTTTCATATAAATTTGCCAAAGATTTCATCAACTCCACCGTTGTCTTACACTGTGATAAGCTGGAAATCACAGATGAATCAAGACTCAATCTAACAGATCCCAGAGCCTTCCGATCAAGAACCTCCCATTCTTCATCTTTCATATCCAAGGGTTTGCTAGCAACCCCACCCAACGGTAAGTACAAATCTTTCTGATACAGATAGTCCTCAATCTGCATCCTCCATAATTGGTAGTTCTTGCCATTGAACTTTTCCATTCATAGTTGACTGCTTTCTGTCATTGCTCAACTCCCACTCAAACAGAAACCCTGTGAGTAACCTGTAATCAAAACACACTACCCAGATCTACACCAATCTGTTAGTATCCCAACCAAAAGCTCTGATACCACTTGTTGGTATCAAGCTCAAGAACCTACAACCAAGGCTCTGATACCACTTGTCAGGAATCTAGAACAACAAACATGCTCTGACTCAACTCGTTAGGATCTTGCTCCTCAGATAGAGCACAGTATGATTACCAAATATATAAGCAATTGAATATGCGGAAATAACCAGAAACACAAGTAACTAGAATTCACCAATAGCACAGAATATGAGAGACAATACACTATCTTGTATTAACAATATACAGAAAAGAATACATCAAAGAGCCGCCACACTCTTTCACCTTACAGAGATTCGCCACACCTCAAGTGTACAGTAATTCTTCTCACACACACTCTCCTACACAAAAACGGTCCCAACAACCAACTCACACACAGAATTGGTGTTCACCTCACCAACCAGTCAGTAATAACCCTGTCGGTACATCAAGCACTCTATAGCACTTCAAGCTGATCTCTCATGAACCTGCAACCTGCAATTCAAAGATCAAACTTACATGTAGATCACCAACGAGCTTGCAACAACCTGCAACTCATAGATCTTACAACTAGAAGGAACTCTTCCTTTCTATCTCATGCCTTAAACAATACATGCCAATGGGTCTATAAATAGATCCCTAACTCAAACACTAACTAAGACTCTTAATTTAAACAATTATCCTCGCAACCCAAGACTCTGGCTGGTCTTAACATGCAAACTCATCGTTCACTTAACTAATTGTCCGTGAAACGAACACTTCGGGAACACACAGGCGACCGACATCGGTCCCTGCTGGTCTGGTTCTGCCGACGTCGGCTGACTTCCTGCCGTCGCCGGTTGCCTTCTGCACTGGATTCTGCCGACGTCGGTCATGCTGCCGACGCCGGTTCCTATAGAACTCAGCAACCATTGTTCCTAGTTTGCAAAGGTTGAAGCTTTTAGCTCCACAACCTAACACTGAGCATGCCACTAATTTCATTGATGTTAAGGGTCTCAATCTATCTATAGTGACTCTTACCAATGTTATCGATTTTGCTTGACAATAAATCATGGAGTTCATCACCTAAGCTCGTGATAATTAGAAGTTAAATAAGCATCAAGCTTCTCAAGCCCTTACAAAATTCCCTGAGACTTACCCATTTGGATATAAACCATTTGTTTGCAAGCACAAATGCTAGTGTCTAACCTATAATCACTTTTCTTTCCCAAAACATTTCACTCCTGCTCCTCGACATAAATTTATTTGTCATAGATGATTTCCTTGTCCAGTGTCTAAAACTATTCACTACTATATCTACCATCATCCTGTTCACATTGCTCCCCAATGTTCTTGTAAAAATAAATCCATTAAAGCTATATACTCAACTAACATAGCAACATGATGGGATTTAGTATAATAAAATGAAGACTTGTATTACCAATATGACATATTTGAACCAATTCTTGAAGAAATAGAAGAACCAAATGAAATTTATGATGAAGATGAACTAGATAAAATGGCTAGTGACCTTGAAGAAAAACCAATCACTATGATGTAGAGACCCTAGAAAGAACAAGGAGAAAGTATCTCAAGAAGACCACGATCACGAGGATCCCCATCAAGAGGATACAATGACAAATATCTAAGAGGATGCAATAATAGATATCCAGGTAGAGGAAGAAAACTTCATTTTGATTATATTCTTCCTACTCTGCAAAGGCATGAACAAAATCCATTATAATTTGATCAAACATTCAAACCATTTGATAATTGGATAAAAAATAAGTTTATCTATTTATTACCAGATGAGCAACCAGATAGTCCTTCTAGAATAGCCACCTTAGAATAAGTTGCTCCTACTTTCCAAGCTAAACTCAATAAAAATAATTTCTTTTTTGATACTGATGGTTATGAAGAATATTGTTTTGGAGAAGATTGTTTTGAAGATTGTTAGCCTTCTACAAAACATAGACTAATGGCATGGTACAAGACACCTGGAACTCCTAGCATAGAACTATGGGAAGAACCATTAGAAGAAGAAGATTTGTATGAAGCTTAGAAGTTAAAAGTTGAAGTATCTAAAGAGAATCCTCTTCATTGTAGACTGGTATGTACCTTTGTTCCTCAAGAAGATGAAGAAAAACTAGTTTATATTACTTAGCTAATCAATGGACGGTTTTCCCAATTCATATCTATAGAACTAAATGGTAGAAGATATGATGCTCAATTTTATCCTAGAGCTTCACATTCTTTTTCAAAATCCCCTATAATTAGAGTTAGGAACAACTTCCTCCTAATCAAGTGTATAAATCCTTAGATGTCCAAAGGAATTCTTTCATAAGCTCCCAATATAAACATCATGAACCTGTAAATATCTAAGGCCATACTTTATTTTGTGATTTCTTTCAGTATGATAAAATGCCTGTAGATATACTCCTTGGAGGATCCTTCATAGATAGATATTCTCCTTATGGATCTACCCCTCAAGGTGTTATGTTTACACTTCATGGTAACATAATTAGGGCTCCCTGCCTTACCTATGCCTCTGAACAATTCCCTAGTATAATGAACCAACAACCTCTGGATTATACATATCAAAGGATACTAGAAATGGGGAAAAGACTTCAAGAAGAAATATGTTTATATAATCCTCAATTATTTTGGGAAAAGAAAATTTGTAAAATGGAAGTCAGGATTAAAGAAGGAAAACACATGAAAATTGGAGCTTTTTTGGTGAATTATAGTGTCATCTTGTTAATGTTTAAGTAATGGACTTAACCCACTCATATAGAATTTTTTGCATCACTCCACCTAGTCAGAAATATGGGGGGTATGGTGTAGATCCTGCTTCTTTAGTTATGACATTGTGTGTTAACCCTTGGTACACCACATATTTTAGTAGTAGATCAAATTGATTCATGCTTATTTAGTTGTTGTGTTCCTTACTAACCCTTGGTGAACCACATATTTTAGTAGTAGATTGAATTCATTTAGAGATCATTTTTTGCACTATCTATTTCACATAAATTTCACTTATGTTCTTTATAAGAAAGAGAAAATAAACTCGAGAAGGGTATGGTATAAAAACCTAATATATTGTGTGCATGTTGATTCAGATGAATGAAGATACTCCTCTTTGGCTTACGAGGAGTGAATTGCAGTTAAGAAAGCACTAAAGTAAATGGGTTAATTAGTTAGATAGTAGGGTGGATTTCCTAATGAGCTATATCCATGAATCATGAGCTTCTTTGGAGGCTGTCAATCCATACTTTTAAACAATCAAGTTTTAAAATATAAAGTACTTACATAAATAATAAAATTTAATGAACTTAAGTACAAGAAGTGTTTGATAAAAGAATAGATGAAATTGAGTAATTATAGGAATAAGTGGGTTAATACTAATGCTAAATAGGTTGGGTATGGTTCAAAAAATAGGTTAAGGCTCTATGATTAGGCCAAGAGTCTAAAATTTGGATTTGACTAGGATTTGGTAGGTAAAAAGATCTTATTATTATTTTGTCACACAGTGACCATCAGTGGTTGGGGTGATCATCGATAGTTAGGGTGCCCATCGATGATTAAGGTAACTATTAGTGGATGGGATAAATTGTTGGTGGTCAGAGTGATCCTCAGTAGTTACTATGGGTTGGGTCTAGGTTGAAAAAAGGCTACTTCAATGAGATCACATAATAAAATTCTAAGAGATGGGTTTGGGATAGATTGATGACAAAAAAAATCAAAGTAGTTGAATGATTGAAAATAGATACTTAGCTTACTAGTTGTTGATTTGATGAATGGTTGAGATGATGGATCCTAAAACAATTTTGGTAGAGTCATGATACTTGGCTATTGGCTGATAGGTGATGCCACTTTGGATCTCTATCATACTTGTTGGTTTGCTAGATCTCTAGAAGAACACCTACAAAAGGAAGTATGATACAAGGGGTTGTGGCTCTCGATGATTGATTGATTCTACATCCCCATTCACTCTCTCCTCCTCTCTCTTTATAGGAAGGAAGGAGAGGTGAAACAATACGTTAATAAGAGGTATAACTTGATATCTAGATTTAGCTCTTGCATGCATGGGCTTGTACATGAATTAGGCAATCTAATTATAACAAATCAAGTCAAAGTTATAGTGAATTTTGGTGGTTCAAGTGGTGAAAACCTAACCATCAATAGTTAGGCCTAATCATCAATAGTTAAGGTGACTATTAATAGTTGAGTCTCTAAGGTCATGTTGGGTTAAAAGGTGGGTTATCCAATAGGTCAATTTTGACTTGAGTTAGGTTTGGTTTGAGGTCAAAAGGTCAGGGTTGGTCTCTAGGGGGTCTAGGGGTGTTTCAAAACTTGGAACCATAGTATGTGGTTTTACAATGTCTACATTTTGCCCCTTTTTATTATTTAGTTTGTATCAGTAAGCAAAAAAACAAAATGGAGTGTCGGTCAAAGGTTTAGTTTCCCTAAGTATGGCAGGAGGTGTTCCCCCTCAAATTTGGAAGTGATGAGGGGAAACTAAATTAGGTGTGGGTTTTATGAGTGATTTAGGTGGTAATGAGGTGGTGGTTGATAGGTTGGGCATTAAAGTGCAAACATGCACACAAAGTGTAACAAAATCATGATAGCTAAGGTTACACAGTGACTAGGTTACAATAGCTAGTAAAAATTAAGGGTGGTATTAGAAGGACAAGTGACAAGTGGACCACATGACCATATGTGATGGTTTGGATACACTTGTAAACTCAAATATCCTAGACAAGGTTACTACTAGAATGACAAGTGACAAGTAGACCATGTGACCGTATGTGATAATTGGGAACACTTGTAAACACAAGTCTCCTAGATAAGGTTAGTGTTATTATGAGTATCCAAGGTAGGAAGTGCTCCTATGAATACATAAATTTTTTGGGTATACAAAAGGTAGCACAAGTTCAAAAATAATTTCAACTTGGTAAGTAGTTTGTGTAGTCAAAAGGACTAAGGCAAGGTCATCACAAATTGTGTGAGATTTAGGCTAAAACATCTAGTGGTAAGGTAATGGGGTGGGTGGAAAGGTTGGTAGAGAAGTCATTCTCTGATTGGTTGAGTGCTAGGAGTGTTTTGGTGAAAAAATTTGCTTGAAAAATTATTAGTTTAGAGGAAAAAACCTCAAAACACTAACTATCAATGATCAAGGTGGACCTTCAGGGTCGACCATCGGTGATCACCCTGATCATTGATGATCAGGCATCAACCCTAAAAGGGTGGAGACAAAAGTGAGGTTGTGGGTCATTTTCATTCATTTACTTGGTTTAAATTTGGCATTTTTCTCCCTAGCATTTTGTGTGAGAAAAAATTGATGATGTTTACTGAGTGGATGAGTGGTTGAGTTAGATTATTGATCAAGCTTTGGAGGGTGGACCTAGCTAAGATGTAGGGTGGATAAAAATGTGGCCAAGAAGTGTGTCCCAGAATTCCTCCTCAATAATGGTTGAAGAATGAGTTAGGGGTTAATTTCAATTGATAGAGTAGATAAATACATTTGAATTTGAATTTAGTTTTTTGTTGAGTGATTTGTTGTTGTAGAGGTGGTCTAGTTTTGGTTTGACCTAAGTTTTGGGTTTATGGTTTATTGGAAGTCAAATTCCAAATTTGGGAAGGGAAATGTTGTTAAGGGAGGGTGAAATAGGTGTTAGGTAAGAATTTATAGGGTGATTAAGGTATTTGGGTGGTTGTTTTAGGAAGGGTAGTGTTTGGGTAATCCACCAGTGGTCATACCTGACCATCGATGATTAATGACTATCAGTGGCTAATTGCCTGACCATCACTGGTCACCATGACCATCAGAAATCAAGTAAGTGATAATGTGTTTTATGTAAATTTTAAGTTAAATGGTTTTTAAGTGTGATAGATTAGGTGTATTGAATGTTTAGTTAAAATTGATGTCAAGGGTAATGTTTTGAGGATAATTATTAAATGATACTTATGGATAGGTAGAAGTTGTGAGAATAGTTAAGGTGCAAGATTAGTAGGTGATGTTGTAGGTAGAAGTTGGATTATGTAGGGTTTAGAGGGGTGATTGATTAGGGTGAAAAATAAGGTATGTTAAGGTTTATAGGTTGAATTAGGCCAAAATAGGCTAGAAAAATAAGTCCACTTATTATCAAACTATGCAGGCATGAGAATGGATCTAAATGCATGATAGATTGCCTCATATCTTTTTTGAGATTCATCAAGGGATGATTATATACTATTTGGATCATATGGAGGAGTGGGCATTGGTTCCATGATGTATTAATATCACATGTTGTGGGATGCATTAATGATTATGATACTCATCAAGAGATGGGATCATACCATGCACACCTTTATGTTACCTACAGGTGAGATGACCATCTTATGGGAGGATGTCCATAAGATTAGATGGATACATATTTTGGGTGAGTTGATTTACCATATAGAAAGGAAGGAGTAGGATGACTTTATGGAGCTATTATATGGAGATGACCTTGACTTCATGAGGTGGCACATAGGAAGCTTCAACTACACTCTGTTATACCAAAGGGTGAGAGATGATAGGAGGCACTAATGATGATGGTGGTGGTTTTGTGCTTTTTCATACTAGATTTAAGTAGTGTGAGGATCTCTTATCTATTTATAGGGGTATTGGTTGAGATGTTATTAGACTATATAGTGTTTGGTTGGGTGCCTATGTTATTGGTTTAGATATACATGTAGTTTTGAGGATTCAAATCCCATAGGAGATATGGTATCAATCTTGGATTTATTCTCTAGTGTTGGGCCTATGAGCACATTTAGGTGCTAAGGCTGATGGGGCTAATGTGGGAGGGGTATGCACAAATGGACTTCCATATAAGATTCATGAGGTAGAGATATGGTTTTTCCCTCTCAAGACCAAGTGAAGGGACTCATGATATTGACTAGTTTAGAGTTTACTAGATGCTTTGTTCATCAAAGATGTGATTTCTAAACCCTATATCAGGTTTATAGAGTGGGATCATTATTGGAGACATGTACTATCCCTATATATCTATAGATGTATTTTTGAAAGGAAAGAGGGTAAGACAGAGTTGATTCCTTTTGATAGGGTATGGCGATAGTTTAGTCTCATGCAAAGTATTCTAGGACCATTCTTGAGATATAGACAGGAGGATGCAAAGCTCCTACTTCTTGATCCATAGCTAGTGCATGTTTTCCTTGATCATGAGGAGTTTTTAGTGAGGTTAGAGATAGATGATGCATGTATTGTAAATGGTTACCCTACATGGTACTAGACACTTTATGTGGCATTTTATTTTAGGGGTGATGATGGTGGTTAATAGGTTATGGATGTCGATCTAGCTAGTAGAGGTAGACCTTAGTAGGTGTAAGTACAGGGGGTTATCCCAGATGTATAGGTAGTGACCACATATAAGGATTAATCAAAAGTGATATTAGCCACAACACATGATTCCATGGTAGTACTATAGGGTCAGTTAGAAATAACTTAGGGTTAGGTGGCTATAGTTATAGGTGAGAAGGAATAGGCTAGAGCTATGCTAGCCTTGGTTACCTAGGAGAGAGATTCTTTAAGACATGTTGGATGAGGATCAACAACATCTATAAGACTACCAAGAATTATCCCCATGGCATGGTATATAGCCATAGTGGAGGAAATCTATTATTATGAGGCCATAATTTCTAGGTGTTGTCTAGATGAGCCTTGATGGGGCAAGTATAGATTAGGTATGTCAAGTGGTGCTAGAGTTAGACATGTGTTGAATGTGGTTAATTGATTTATTATTTATGGATGTTATGATGTTGATGGTCATGAGTATGCCTATGGATATGGTTTATGATAATGATGTCTATTTTTGTTTATGATATGATGATGATGTGGTTATGATTATGGTAATTTTGTTTAAGGTGAAACACATAATGTAAGTTAAATAACAAAACCAGATGTGAGAAAGGGTAGATAATCAAGAGACAAACATATAAGGGAATTTATCAACTAGTTATGAGAGGATAAGGAGAGGTCACAACACTTATTCTTTGAAAAAGACTAAAATATAACCGAAGTTGGATTGGATTAAAGAACATAAGCCCATCGAATGATTTACATCAACATTCATTAGTTGGTTAAAAAGGTGTCTTGATCACATTATGCCAAGTGAGTTCAAAATCCCTCGCTTATAGTGTAAAAAGGGGAGATAGATGAAGATGGAACCATCTAGAGAGACTAACTTGCCTCTTTAGGAGGTTACCAAGGAGTCAATATAAACAAGTATATGTCTTATAAGATGTAGATTGATTGATGCAGAAAGTATACTCATGAGAGTCAATTGCAAATTTCAAAATTATTATGCTCATGAGATTTGATTGCAGATTTCAAAATTATTTTGTTGTTTTTTAGGAGGTTTAGGAATTTGATCGATGCAGGAAGCTTCCAAGAACTTTCTATGTTTTGACAAAGCTTTACTCAGCCATCCTTTAAGGGAGTGGTGTAAGTTTGTGTGCTTTATTTAATGCTTTTGATATTTATCCTTCAAGGGAGTATTATACCTTATTTTGAGCAATTTTTTATATGTTTTTAGTAGTTATCCTTCAAGGGAGTAGTCTAAGAATGCTAAGAAGTGACCCATGATTATTTTTGGTTATCACTTTGCTTTTGATTTTTATTGACATAAGCTTATTTATATAGGCTTAAAGGTTCTCCTTGTATGAATGCAAATCTAAAAGCATAAGAAGATTGATTAAGTGTAAGGGAGGTTTAGGTGAAAATGATCATGGGAATCCATCCTAGGAAAGGGGTGAAAATTACCATGAGAATAATGCCATGGATAGATTCATGGCACCCAATAGTCAATATTAATCTATGATTGTGATGGATAATCACATGATTTGGTTTTAATTATTCATCCCTAAAATAAGTAGATGAATGTGATTTGAAAGCAAGGGTTGAGCTTAAGTTAGACAAAAGGTGAGCTTGATCCCTTTTAACAAAAGAAAGGATGCATATGTAAAACATTGAGGGGATTAGGTTTTAGTTTTCCCTCAAGAGAGGATAACTAATAAGCTACTGATCCATACTTGTGCACTATGATATAAGGTCCAAGCCAATTGAAGACAAATTTACCTTGCTTGGTTTTCTTCTTATTGGTGACATGTTGGTTTTCCTTTAGGATGAGGTCTCTGATATTGAATTCTTGCACTTTAAGTTGTTTTTTATAAGATTATTTGATGCATTCTTGGTAAACATGAAGATGTGTGAGGGCAGTTAGATGACACTCATTAAGTAGCTCAAGCTAGGCTAAATAGTGCTGATGATAATCATCTTTAAAAATGATATATTGTAGGGATATGTGAAGTGAAGGAATTTAGATTTTGAGAGGTAATAAAACATTTGTTCCAAACATAAGAGCAAAAAGGCTAGCACCCATAGGGGTTTGAATGCTATTACGATATACCCATAAGGTAAAGGGGATATGTAAGTGCTAATCCTAACCATAAACATTAACCATTTTGGTGAGCATGTTGTTGATAATTTTGTTAGAAGATTTCACCTATTTATTTGCTTGAGGATGATAGGGTGATGAGAAACTTAACCTGATGCCGAATGCATCATAAATACTTTGAAGTTGTTTATTTTTAAAATATTTTCTATTGTCAGTGATGTTTTTATGAGGAACACTGGAATGATAAATAATGTGATGATTGATAAATTCAAAAATATTTTTGGCTTTGGTTGAGAAAAGAGGATTGCCTCTACCTATTTGATGAAATATTCAATCATAGTGATGATATAATGGTGTCTCTATGAATAATGGGGATTAATTTCACCAATAAGGTATAGAACCCATTATGAAAAGGGCCAAAAATATATGGAGATGTAAAGACTATAACTAGGTGCATGATGAAAATTGGCATTTTGTTGACACTTAACACACTTTTTCACATAATCACATCATTATTGGTTAAGGGTGGGATAGTAATATCCAAGGCAAAGGATGTAATTAGCGATAAAAAGAACACTAAAATGTCCCCTATAGATCCCATCATGCATTTCCCTGATAGCACGAGAGGCTTCATGACTATGGAGGAAATAGAAGAGGAGACCATCACATCTATGTTTATAAAGAATTCCTCTTAGTATGGTATAATGTGAGGTATTATAGATAAACACTCTTTAATCATTCCTAGAAAGACCAAAAGGAATGATGGCAAGGTTAAGATAGTTGAAGGTCTAATGATACCAAAGATCAGGTTGGGTCTCCCGCACATTAAAGACGGTAGGAGAGTCTAACTTGATGTAGGAAGTCTCGATAAGTTGATGGATGATGATAGATAGATTAGAGTCAGAGGGTGTATATGGAATTTGAGAAGTGAGGGAAGCCATGGTATCAACAAACCTATTCATAGATCATGGGGTGGTTTGGATATGATAGTGTTCAAATGATGCTAAAAGTTCATCAACTAGTTGTTTGTACTATTGTAAAATGTCATTCTTACATTGGTAAGAGCCATTGATTTGATTGACCACTAGTTGAGAGTCACCAAAGATATTGATGATTTTTAATCCTAAGGATAACACAATTTGAAGGCTTATAACTTGGGCTTCATATCTAGCCATGATGTTGGTACAGTCAAAATCTAGCTTAAAGGATAAAAGAATAGGTTCACCATAAAGGGGGATAAGGATGATGTCAACTCCCCCACCACATTGACATTTTGATCCATCAAATAATATGGTCACTTGATAGGTGAAGTCTACCTAAGAGAGGGTCATGATGGACTCATTAAGAAACTTAAGTGGAGGTGGTTGATTGTCTAATAATGGTGCATTAGTCAATTGGTTGATAATGACTTGCCCTTTAATTAACTTTTACTAAAGAAACTCAAGGTCAAAATTAGATAAAATCATGATCCAATTGGCCATACATTGGTTTTGGTATGGTTTGGAGTGAATATAATTGAGCGGGTCATTATTTTTTATGACATGGGTCTTGTGGTTAAGAAGGTAGTGGTAAAGTTTGGTGGCCACAAAGACCAAAGAAAGATTTTTTTTTTGGTATGGGTGTATCAAGTCTCATACTCTAAAAGTGTGAGGTTAATGTAGTAAATGGATTGCTCTATACATTGTTTATATTGATGAGCAAGCATTTCCCATAAGGAGTGGTCAATGGTAGAGATATAAGATAGAAATATTGATCATCCTTGGGAAGAGTGAGGATAGGTGGAGATGAAGGTACTATGTAAGTAAATTAAAGTCTTTTTGATAGTCATTGTTCCAATTAAAAGATATGTCCTTTTTTAGAAAGTAGTGGAAGGGTTGGCATCTGTCTGAGAGTTAAGAGATAAAGTGATTAATGGATTGGAGATTCCCTTACAAGATGTGAAGTTTTTTGAGGTGGGTAAGAGGTAACATGTTGAGGATTGATTTGATTTTGGTTAGATTTACTTCAATTCCCTAAAGGGATACAATAAATCTAAGGAGTTTTCCTGATAAGACCCCAAAAATGCACTTGTCGGGGTTAAGGTGGACACGGTAATGAATGAGTTGCTCAAAGATAATCTTGAAAACAACTAGATGATCTTTACAATATTTGGATTTCCCAAGTAGGTTGTCGATGTAGTCTTTGATTATTTTATGGATTAAGTCATGGAAGATTTAGGTCATGACATGTTGGTAGGTTACATTAATATTCATTAGGACAAAAGGCATAACCCTATAGTAGAAGGTTCTACATGGGGTGATGAAGGTGTTTTTATGTTGATCTTTAAGGGTGATTAGAATCTGATTGTACCCAAGAATCCATCCATAAGGGATAACATCTCATGGCTGACTGTACGATCAACTAGCTATTCAATTCTTCATAGAGGAAAGTTATCTTTTCAGAAAACAAGGTTGAGGTCATGAAAGTCCACATAAATGTGTAGGCCCCTTGTGGATTTGGTGATAGGTACAACATTCAAGAGCCATTGGGGATAGTCAATGGGTTGAATGAAATTGATAGATATGAGATTTTGAAGCTCTTCTTTGATGAGAAGGGCTATGTGAGGGTGCATCATCAAAGTTTCTATCTAATAGGCTTGGCATTATATTTGGTCACTATGTTGTGGGTAACGATGGAGGGGTTGATTCATTACATCTTTCTATAAGACCAAGTAAATGTTATGCTACGGTCTTGCAACAAGGAGGGGAAGTCCTATAGCTCCTTAGAATTTAATAATTGGAACCTTTCATTTGGTTATATTTTAATAGAAACCTTTTTTCATCTATTTTTTTAAATTTTATCAACATATACTAAACATGATATTTCTCATTCATCCAAAAATTTACCACAAGTCTCAAACTTGGTAGTATGTAATCCATTGGCATCACTTCTTCTAATCCATAGACTAGTTGAAGGGGGAAATATTTAGTTATATATTTATAAGTAGCGTGGTAATCCCAAAATACTTATGGTATATTGGTATACCCATCTCCTATCTTTGTATTACATAATTTTGTTATGAATTTCTCCAATACTTTATTGAGTGAATTAACAGTGCCATTTACCTTTGGTTGATAAGGAGTGCTTATGTGATATTGGAATAAAAATTATTTCATCAATTCTATAATTGTGTTATTGATGAAGTGTTTCCATTGATCACTCATTATGCTCATGGGCATCCAAATATTGTAATTATGTTTTCATACAAAAATTTCACATTAATCTTTGTGTTACAATATTTTTTGGGAATAGCTTTTGCCCATATTATGAGATATTTTTTTCCAATGATAATGAAATTAGTGTTACTTTTTCTTGCCATAGGTTTAATAGAACCTATAAAGTCAAATTACCATTTTTCAAATGGGGATACTACCAAAAATGGGTGGAGAGGCATATCATCTCTATAATTTGGTTTACCCACTATCTAAAAGTTATCACAATTTATTGTGTATCTATGTGTGTCCTTTAAAAGTGATGGCTACCATTAATGTGCTAATAGTATTTCCTTCCATGTTGTTCCTCTAGAGGTATGTCCTCATACAAGTCTGTCATGCACTTATCTTAATATATTATATTACTCATGTGATAAACCTACTCACCACAACACCTCATCTATTCCCTTCTTACATAGTTCCCCTTTAATTAGCATGAAGGGAAACACCAAAATCATTAATCTTTTATTTTATAATGTATTATATTCCTCTGGGAACTCTCCACTAGACATAAATTATGCAATACCTTCCATGTCTATGGGTACTACTTCTAGAAAAAAAAGGTGAGATCTAGGAAAATCATTCTTAATTAGTCCTATATCTTCCTCTGTGGTTATTATTTATAGGAAATCAAGTCCATTATTAAATTTACTAGGTTTCACCATTATTTTGAAATCAAACTCTTAGAACAACATGAGCTAGCAATATATTTTTCCTTATCTTCTTAGCTTATTTATAAAATACTTAAGTGTCTCATGGTTTGTAAAGAATGTGAATGGGGTTACTAATAAGTAATATCTAAATATATGTACCACATAGACCATCAATAGTGTTTCCGTCTATGTGGAATAATTTCTTTCTACCACTGCCAATTTTTTTTAGTAAATGAGATTGGGTGGTCTATATTTCACTGCAATTATGGTAGTATTGTTCTTATTGAAATTCATGAGGCATCATCATGTACATAAAATCTATTCTTCCAATCTAGAAATACTAAGATTGGAACATATACAATATTACTATTTAGTGTATCAAATTACTCCTAATATTATCCAAATCAATCTAGTGATTGATTATGCCACTTTGTCAATAGTTCCTTGATGGGTAAACTTATAGTTTCATAGTTTGTTATAAACCTATGGTGATATATAATATACCCCAATATTTTTATAACCTAATTTTGAGTTTTGGGTGGTGTTAGGTTGATTATTATAGTGGTTTTAAGTGGATATACCATCAATCCTTATTTACAAATTATGTGGCCTAATAAAGTCCTAAAAGGAGTAGTAAAGATACATTTATTAATATTTAAATAAATGTTAATTTATCTACATCTATGGAACAATATCTGTAATTCCTATACATGGTTATTTATTAATATGTAAACTATCCACTCATCCAAGTATACCTATAAGAACTCATGTATGAAATCTTAGAACACATTTACCATTGTGTAGATGAATATAGTTGGTGCATTATTAAATACAAATGGCATCACTATATACATGAAGGATCCCCATTCTATGGAAAATGCAGTTTTTAGTTGATCCTATGGTGTTATCTTGACTTGATGGTATCCTAAGAATCCATCAGTGAGGGAGTATATTTATCTTCCCACAACACTTTCCAATATCTCTTCAGTGAATGGTGTTGGTAATGGGTCATGTAGAAAAGCCATATTTAATTCCCTATAGTCAACACATATGTGTATCACACTAATATTCTTATTCTATATTACCATGGGACTTATCCATTTGGTGATTATATAGGAGTTATAATACTTACATCTATCATGTTATCTAATTCAGTCTTAACCTTTGCATTTACATTAGGATTTTGTCAGTATGGTCATTTTTGTAATGGTTTGATGTCCTCTTTCAAATGAATCTTCATGGTACCCACATCTTCCTTAATTCCTTTGAGTTTAGTAAATGTTATTGGGAATAAGTCTTCAAAATCCCTCAATAGTTCCAAAATATTCTCCACTTCCTCTTCTACCCAATAATTTCCTACCTTTGCCATTTTTAGATTTCCTTATGTGGAAATACTTTCTTTTGTAATTTTAAGTAGTTGGTAGAAATATTGTTTTTTATCTTCCATGGTGTCAATGAGTTTCATTTCTCCTTTCACAACATCAATTTCTATATTTTAAGGTTTTTCTTCCTCATCTCCTTCATGCTTTGTAATTTTATGGTAATATGCCCTTTGTTCATGCTCTTTTATTTAAGGTGTTTTTCCTATGGTTTCTGGTGATTTTCATTTAATTGTTCTAATTTTATGCTAGTCATCCATGTTCCTTAATAGTGTTTCTTCCAATTTTATTTTGTAGAATTGTTTTTTGGCAGTCAAGTATTCCATAAATTATAACATTTTTATCTTTCAAAGTGTCGTAGAAACTCTTATATGTGGGTCCCAAAAATTAAAAGTTCTATAGAAATCCATTTTTAAGTTTGTCAATGTACTAGTTCCCTTACACATCAATTGATTTGAGTACCTTGTTTTAGGCATTGTGTCAAATGTCCAAAAGAATAATTATGTCGATAAGTTTTTATTTGTCTCCCATTTTTCCTTCCATAGTTTTTCACATTTTTTAATATGTCATCACATATAAGTGTCCCTTGCGTAATGTCTTATCTATGGGAAGTAAATTTATGATTGTATTAAACTTATTTAGATTATTACACAAAAGTTTTTCCAAGTATGGATGGTTTATCTATAGGTGTGCCACCATCTTTTAGAAGTAATAGTGAGTGTAACATCAATTATTGTCATCCTTATTTATTCTTGTGGGAATAATCTCATCATCTATTGTAAGTATTCATCAACTAGTCATGTGTTAGTAAACTTAGGTAGTTTATTATGTGAAGTTGATTCTATGTGGCAAGCTCTCATTCTATATGGTAATGGATTTTATAGTGTAATGGTTATTTTACCTTTGTGGGGTGTTTTTATTAGGTAACATATGTTTTTCATTGTGTTTTTTAGTTCAACATATATAAAGGACTCAATTTCATTCCCTGTGGGTGTTTCTCCTTTTTCTTCTACTATCATATCTCTATCCTCCTTGGGTTTCAAGTCATATTATGCCTTTATAATCATTTTTAGAGTATATACACTAGAAAGGTTTTCAAATTCAGTATCCTCATCTTCCAACCATAGTTCCTCTAACCATGTCATTTCCATTCCTACCTCTATTGGAAAATAGATTAATAAACCCTATTCCTCAAATGTGATTTCTTCTTCTTTTGATTCAAATAATCCATTACAATCCACAAACCATTCTAGGTTTAACAAATCTAGATAGCCAATATCATACATAGTAATTACCTCAAAGTTTATATTTTATTTATTCTCATAAAATTAACTTGAAAATTTTGTAGGGTTTCAATGGATGACCGTGGAGTACTGTTATCCATGGAGATATCATATGTTCTCTCATGAAACTTTGGTTTCCCTAATACTTCCCACCTCCTCTATGGTAATAAATTTATGTCTACGCCAAGGTCTAATAGTGTTTTTTGGATTTATTAGTCATTTATTTTGATATTTAGAAGAATGGCATTCTTTTTCCATGTTTGGTTTGTTTTTAAAACATTTTTCTTTGGATTTCTCTTTTTAGTTTTCTCCATCCTCTATACTTGATGTTTTCTTTATTTTTTGTTCCAATACTTACAAATTTGAGTGAGTTTGGTTACTAGGTATTGCTTTTAAACTAATTTCATTATCCTTTTTAAGTCTTCAATCTCATATTTATAAAGTAAGTAATCTTAAGCTGATCCTTATCCTATTTTTTAATTATTATTTTTCTAATTCTTTACAAAATTATGTTGTGCTTATTAATATTAGGTTTATCCCCTTCCCAATCCATGTTGGATTCCATACTAAAATCAATGGCCACTTATTTATATTTACCCATCTTCATGCCTCTTATAGTAATTATTTTTACTCACATAACTATCATGCATAATGTGGAAAACCTTATTATGCACTCACTCTTTTTGATCCTTTATAGTATCTTAACATTATCTAATATGTTCAGTCATGGTTACTCTTTGAGATGAACTACCCTCTTTTTCTATTATTTTCTCTTCTTTATTTGCATGGTGAATTTCATTGTATTTCCCTCTCATGTCCTATACATTTTCTACTTTTATTAAGTATTTAGCCCCTTTTAGGTAAATATTCTACCATTTATTTAGTTTTGTTATACCATTTTGTAAAATTGTGTTGCTTTTGGATGTGAAAATGAATCACAGGTTCCATTTTTATGGTAAAATACACACTTTATTTGTGGCTCCTCATCATAGTTCCTATAAATATGCCCAATATTTACTCATTTATAACATGTTGGAGGGGGTGTTTATTGATTATATCCCTATTTATAATTTTGATTACATCCTCTACCCCTTTGGTAATTTACCCTTATGTGTTCCTCCTCTATAACCACCCTGACCACGTCTTATATAACCCCATTTATTTTTAATATGGTACATAGGTTGGGTATTTTTAATTTTTTGATAGGTTTTCTATGTTTAGATATGGTTTGGTATGCTAATGTTGGCTATGGGTAGATGTTATGATGGCATTTGTTGTAATATTTATGCTCTTTTCTAGATAGTGTCTTGTACATTTGCAAGTGCATCTATAGTAGGAAAATTATGATTATAGTGATTGAATGACCCATAGTTGGTGTAGTGCATTATCTAATTTTTATTGGGTTCTACTTACATCATCAAGAATAAGTACTATGGATTTTTATAATAGACTCTAAATATTTCATAGTAAATCCTTTCACTATATATGGCTCATTGAATTAGTGGTGTCATTCATATCTATGTTTGCGTTGATCTTATTATCATTGATCTTTTCCATATCATTATGTGGACATTATGTCCTAGAGTGGCCCTTCACATAGTAATTGGTACACTAAATTCTTGGCTATGGTGGTGTATGTTTATTGTGTGGTACCGTAAAATCATCTCCCTTCATATGTATCTCCTATTTTAGTTTCAGTTGTTCTAATTCTAACTATAATATTTTCAGATTGTATTTTAATGAAGTATATGTATCTCTTCTCCAAGACTATGCTTCCAATCTTGACACCCTTTCTAATGTTTCTATAAATGTATTGAATTTTTTTCCATTCATGTTGGTGTAGAGATAAGGAATTAAGCTATATATAAACCATTATATCCTTTATTTTTAATTGAGAGGATCCTCTAATTTTTTCACTATGGACTTAAAACATTGATCATAATATTTTTCAAATTACTTCTCTTCCTGAATCAGTTCCCTCATTTTTATAACACTCTATGTCATATATTTGGGTAATGAAAATCAACCTTAAATTCTTTTTGGACATCATCCCATGTAGTGGCATGTCCCAAGTAAGTCTTCATGTACAGTTTAAGTGCATCATCTCTAAACATCCCAATAAAATCAAATAACATTACTCTTTCGTTAGTAATGTTGTGACTTATCCAATATGAGTCTAATATGAACATATGATCTTACCTATCCTTCGTGTATTTGTTTAGTAATGGTGAATTCATAGTATTCTATGTCATTTTAGTGTTCTGAGATGTTTTATGAGTATTGCTACTAGAATTAGTAATTCTATTTATCTAAGTACCTGAGGTATTTGCTCCTATAATACTATCATAATTTTTATTTTTCTTATATTTCTTATATCTAACCAAATTATAGTTATAACATTTATCTATTTTTAATTCTTCCTAAAATTATTTTCTTCCTAATAGTTCCACCTAATTCCTTATAAATTATATTATGTCATCAATCTCTTGCTTGTAACTTTTATATTTATCTTCTACCTCATCTCCAATACTTATGTCTCTTATAATCTATGCATGTACACATCTATTGTGAAGTGACAAAAGGGATGGTTATTTGTCCAAAGGGTTCATTTCCTATCGAAGAATCTTTTATTTTTGGTTTGGGGGGTTCACATCACTTTGGATCTCTTCTTCCCAATGTTTTCACTAACTAATATTATTCCTATTGAATTGTATTATTCCTTATCTATCTATTTCATTTATTTATTGTGACTATCAATCCTTATATCTGAATCACCTTTTTCTTAAAATTTATCATATCTCTCTTCTTTTATCTATTCTTTTATGTTATCTATAAAACTTTCATGCTTACTACTTCATATTGAGATACTTTATATGGATAATATATCCTCCATTGATTATAATATATGATTAACATCTCCTATCTAAATCCTCTTCTCTTGAATTCTTGTACTACATTCTAGGCCTAATCTATTATGGGCCAAATTACTTGTGACTAAGTTGTCTTCCATACCCAAATTTGGAATAGTTTGGGTGTTTTGAACACTGTAGATTTTTTTTTAGTCCTTATTATATTTAATTCATCACCTTCACCAATTTATGATATAAAAGTTATTTTATCTTACTTTCACTTGCCTTATATGTGCCTTCTTATGGTGTGAATACTAACTCGTCCATTTCTGTTAGTGAGATAATATCATTTTTTTTCAATATTAGGACTTTTATTGTTTGAGGCTAGATCAAGTTTCTCTATTATTTTACTTATTATCATCATGATTTTCTCTCTTTCCTATTTTTGTATCTCTTTCGTAACTTTTACCTAAATTATCTCATTCTCCACCTGATTCTTCATCTCCTCATTCACCATTTTTTTTAATATTTATTTTATCCTCTTACTACTATTTATTTTATTATTAATTAACTTAATTTTACTTGATAATCATTTTCCTATCCCATGAAACTTATTTAACCCCACTCCAACCATTTATACCATAAATTTCAAGTAGTCACATCTTTTTAGGATCCCCCTTCTTTATACACGCCATCCCTTAGGTTTTTGGCCCTAAAAGAACTATTTACCGTATCTTACTATCCGTCTCTCCAAAAACTATTATGGATGAGGAGAGTTATTTTATTTATTAAATGTTTCCTTGCTACTTCTACACACTTGGATTTATTATCATCGAATCTTGTCTAACCCTTTATAGCCCATACTATGACGAATGAATCAAGAATTATCTCAAACTAGTGATAGATAACCTAGATTAATCATTGATCAAGGTGTTTTATTTAATCAAATTTTTATATATTCCAATAAATATTTATTTTAATATCAATGTGGTACCCTTTTGTATATTTTGCTTATCAAAATATCCAAGGCCATAACAAGTGTGCAAAAATGATCCAAAATTCTTCTTCGTGTGGTTGAATAAATGTTGCCTTGACTTATAGTAATGATTCACCTATTCTTTTAAATTCTATGTGAAAAATAAAATTAGTGTTTCTTCCCACAACTCTTCTATTTATATTAATGCAAGATTCCAAAACTCCAAAGTATAATTTCCCTTAGACATTAGTCTACTAAAATCTGTGTAGTGCCAAGAAATGTTGACATAAAATCTAAAATTACTGATTGAAGATAGTTTTAGGTTAAATAGGTTAGCTTTTGTGATACTAATGTATCAAAAGGTTTAGTACTAGATGGATTCCTTATCATTTACTTAAAAAAAGATACTTATATTTAAAATAATTCATGTACAGTACATAGAACATAATATTTCCTACTCTAACTCTTCTATTATATATATATATCATTATAACCATTGATACAATTATTCATATGCTCTTTATTCTATACCAAAATTACACATGTTACTCTAATCTATAAACATTATATATTTTATCTCTATTTTATTATATTCTTCACAACTATATGTAAATATTACAATGTTTTAATATAAATACTAATATAAAACAATAGAACTCAATGGTCATGCCTTTGTGAGACATGTATTTTCTATAATCATGTAATCCTTTGTCTTCACAAATATTTCTTTTTTATTGAAACTATAGTCTATAAAATCCTCTATTTTATCGACCTCAATGCATGTTATGTTTCTATGATAATGGAATCAACTCTATGATATCTTTAGTTTGGTTTGTTTATTTATTAAATAGAGAATCCTAAAAATAATGATCAATTATCAAATTCTCTTTTGAGCATATGATCCACCTATTTTTATCAAAATTGGCATCAATCATGCTTTAATTCAAAAATCCTTAGTTGATGAAAGATCTTGGATCAACATTTATTTTCTTATGTTAATTCAAAAAATTAGATATTCCAAAGAAAATCTCAAACAAACCCGAATCACATGTCATGGATTTGATAAAACAAATAAAAAATCACTTGGTTTCATTTGTCTTCCTCTTACCATTTGATCCAAGACAATTTACACCAAGCTCATGGTTCTTGATCTTCCTTTATCTTCCAACATGATCTTAGTCCCCCCATAGACTCATCATATGTGAGCTATTACATATTTTGGTAGATTATCAAATTCATACATAATGGGAAATACTAAAAACATGAGTCCAGTCCTAACCTTTGGAGCATCTAATTTCCAAATCCTAATTCTTAGTATCATATCACTACCATTGATCATATTAAAAGACCTCCTCTTCCTAAATTTTTTAATATGCATTCATATTTACATGTAACTCTTATGGATTTAGATGATGATGAACCTAACGAATCATAAAACATTTTCAATACCAATCGATTACTACCATATATTTCATAATGGATCACTCCTCTTCTTCCATGAGATCAAACCATTCCCTTAATAGATGATACTACCAACAATCCTACCAATTCAATGCACATAAAGCCTCATATGTAGATGATTTATATTCTAATGAATATGGGGTGGACACACTTTAATACCATTTATACATGTCCCCTCACACTTTTAGTTATATGGGTATATCCACTACATATGTTCATACTGAAACATATACATTTGCCATATCACCATCTTATGATGATACTTGTATTATGGCTCAACCTGAGCCATGATATTTAGACACCCTACATTATCAAAAGACACTAGAAGAGATACATGATTTCAATCATGACATCCATGTCATTCATATATCATCTGATAGTGAATTAGAACTAGGCTATGTACCACCTATCAATTCATTATTGTTATATACTCCATAGGTTTTTCAATAAATCAACCAATTTATATAATCCAACATAAAATTATTAATTATATTGATAAAATCAATTTAGTGTGTCAAGAATTATTACCTCCAATATATCATATTGACCAAACCAATCGTATACATATTACACATAATTAAATTACCATCGATGATAGTAATTATCCCATTATCTCAATACCAAATTTTATTGAATAACCTTTTACCTCTACACTTGAAACTACCTTGATGAATAAGATGAAACTCTTTGACAAATACATTCTGAGTTTGATAATCATTTAAACCAAAGTTTAGATATTGAAGTTAATGTTAAATATTATGGACTTTTACTCACTTTCCCTACTAATGAAGTTATTTTATAACTACTCCATGTTTGTGAATCTCAACTTCCATTCTAACATCATAAGCTTGGTCACTTTAATAAAAAGGATCCCTATTTTAATATTTTTGTCACTAGTGTAAATCCTAAAACCCATCATGTTTCCATGCTTAATCCTACTAAATATCATTTCTAAGATGGAAATAATATGCTTATTGAGGAAACTGATGCTATTAAATATGAAACAACTATTTTTCCTCAATTTTTTTCACCTCTAAATATCTTCATCATGTTGAACATGATAATTTTCACTATTTTTTATAAATATTGTGAAGATTTTTCATGGTCATATGAAGACATGCCCAATACACATCCTAGAATAGTGGTCCATAATATCAATACTTATCCTGACAAAAAACCAATGCATCAAAAACAACATAAGTTCCTGCCTTATATTTCTACCTTATGTTATATAGAGATAATCAAGCTTTTAGATGCCAAATTCATCAAATGCATAGACTATTCAGAATGGGTTTATAATATTATTCCTATGCACAAGAGATTTACCATGGTTATTCACATTTATATATAATTTTTCAATCTTTACTAAGCATGTCCAAAATATAATTATCCTTTACCATCAATTGATGCCATTGTTGATTCCACTGATGTCTATGAAATGTTATCTCTCATGGATGGTTTCTCAAGATATAATCAAATCACATCACTCTTAAAGATCAATATAAAACCACTTTTACCATTGAATGAGGCACTTATTTTTACAATAAAATTCCCTTTGGTCTTAAAAATGTTGGTGCCACTTATAACCATACAATGACCCATATATTTCATGATATCCTTCATAAATAATTGAAACTTATGTAGATGATGTTATCACTAAATCCAAACATATGAGAATCATCTTCATGATCTTGATATTATTTTTCATAATCTAATAAAATAGAAAATTAGACTTGTTGATGTTCATTTTGGCATGTGCTAGCATTTAGGTAGGTATTTCTACTTCCCTCTCTTGAATTAATATTTTTGAGAATCTCCCCAAGGCTTCTATCTACCTAGTCTAGGTAAACAGATCTTCACTTAGTGGATTGATGTGACCATTCCATTTTAAGTGGCTTTTACTAGTGTGAATAATTCAACCTTAGTAATAACACTATTTATGTTCTTGAATAACTTGTTGGGTAATGTGTGTTTTGTGTTTTATGATGCAATTTTTTAAAAATATTGAAAATGACCAAAATATACATTTATATGCCCAATAAATCATTAATTTTAGGGTTTTATTTTAATTATTTCATATTTGATTTTAAAATTCATTAAATTAGTTTAATAAGTAAATAATGCACCTATAATAATGGATAAATTAATATAAATCAAGATAGACATGTAAGTAAATTGCATTTGTACAAAATTTAATCAAATAGATTGATGAAAATGACAAAAGAGAAGGAAACGAAAAAAGAAAATCCTCTAATAATGATGATAAATCTAGCATCATGATCATATGAACTCTATAAACCAGCTTTTGACCTAATCAATATATGCACAATCAAATTTAGAGCCAATGCAATCTTATGATGAAACAAATAAGGAAAGAGTAGCCATAACCACCATGTACATGTGTAAATTGAGAACAAACACTTACAAGTCTTCTATTAATCAATATTCATCATTTTGATAATCAAATAAGAATATACTACAATCATTCCTTTAATATTTTTCTAACATAATTCTAGGGGAGGAGTTGAGGGAGATATTAAACTAATTAATAACAAATAAAATGCATAAAATGAAAGAGTGATTAGCCCAATATCTTGTGTGAGGAGAAAAAGCTAACCTCTTAACAATAGAAATGAAGTAAGATATAGAGATGTAGCCTTAAAAGGGAGGATTTTCCCTTCAAAATCATCACTAACCATAATTAATGAACCTAAATACCTCTCCTTCATTCATTATCCTTTTAATATCACCAATTTTATTGTTCACTTCCTTAAAAAAGTCAAAAAAACAAGTCCAAACTTATAATTAAAAGAAATAAATAGTAAAATACAACATAACAACATGAACATGTTTTCAATTAGGTAAAATCAAGAAAAATTGAGATCATCATTGTGTTTGGGAAGGATTAAAATATATATAAAATCAAATGGTTCAAAAAACTAACAAGAAATCAAGAAGTTGCCATAAAAAAACCAAATATTACCCCAAAACTAGACAAGTAGACATAATTAGGGTTTTAGGGGCATCATGTATGTTTTAAAAAGTCACTTTTTTCAAATTTAAAATTTAAAAATTTAATTGATATTTACACCCTTAATTATCATTGGGGATCACTTTGGTGTCACATACAGACCTATTCATGCTCATTTCTCTAATTTGAATTATATTTTTTAGCAAGAATTTTGAGTTAGGGGTCCAAGACCGAATCAAGGTTTGGACCCTCAATTACAACTAAAATTTATAATCTAAAGTATTTAAAACCTATTAAAGATAAAATCCTAATTTAAAAGTACACATAATTTGGTGGAGCAACATAGAATCAATCAAGGGTATGATCCCTAGTTATGTTTATACAGAACACTCAAGGCTTCCTGAGACCTAGTCAAGGAAAATACCCCAAATAATACCAAATGATAACCACCAACCTAATAAAGTGTTTTACCTAATTATAATTTATTTTATACCACCCAATATCTTGATACATAATTAATGATGCAATCCTTGATAAACACTATGACCCCTCAGTGCTTCTAAGCCTACACCTAGTCAGGTTTTCAAGCTTGACTAACACTACAGAGGCCCAACACCTTAACCCATGACCTAATTATGAAATTTATCTTAGATAAAAAAGGATTTATCATAATGAATACTTTATATAACTAATAATTAAAATGTTTTGATTATAAAAACTAGATGCAAATGACTTTCCCCAAGACATAATCAGGTGTTTGAAACTCGATTAGGTCTAAGACACTTAGAAAATTATTAATGTAGACCTAGGTGGAAGAAAAACTCTAATTAGTATTGAATAATGAATATTTCAAACTTGAATACCTAATTAGGGGTTGAAATATTGATTATTTCTATGGAAATTAGACAAACATTAATCACCTTCAACCATACTTATTCAGATATTTTGGCAAGTTTTTTCACCTAATTTGGCAAGATTTTGCAGGTATAATTTAAAGGTCAAGAAGTCATTTTTGAGACCAGTTCAAAAGATGAAACTTAATAAAACTAAATTATTTGATAGGATAGGATAATTATCATATGTTTAGATGTAATTAAAATCAAATTGACCCTTAAAGTGTCTACAAGGAGTTAAGAGAGCTAGAGAGCATAACTCTATAAACATGGAGAAGTGAAACAAGACAACACTTTGGTGCCAAGTGTTATATATGAAATTTTATTGTTCAGACTTGGTAATCATAATGGGAAATATTTAGTGATATTTAAGGGATAATTAATTGATATAACCTCTACTATTATTCTAAGAGAGTTAGGCAAGCTAGGTTTTAAATTCAAACTAGGAGTTTAATACTTTACTTTTACACTAAGTGTTATATATGAAGTTTTCTTGCACAAACATGTTATTTCCATTGGTGATGGTTATGGGTCCTATTTATATATGAAAAATGAGATATAATTCTAAATTAAATTAAAAGTGATGATACTTATGAACAATGTGGGAAATCAAGAATAAAACAAAATGCAAAATAGAGATTCCCTAATTCTTGGAAGAATTAGGGCATGTTGTGTAAGCAAAAAAAAATGGAAACTCTATTGGAAAATACTCTCAAGTATTTTATAATGATATAAACATGTCTAAAAACCCAAAATATTTAGATGAGACTATGCATGGAACATAAATGTATTCAAGAGAGGAAAATATGAAAGTAGTTAAAAGGACCAAATTAGACATTTTCATTGATGTAATGTGAGAAAATGAGTTAATTAACACTTCTTAGAACCTGTAAGGATTAGATACGATGGATCCAATTATTAAGATAGTGAATCTTACATTAATAAATATTTATTAGACAGTAATTATCTACTATACAGGCATGTATAGACGCAAAGGAGTTATCTCTGATTCCACTCAAGGCCTTGCTCTATTGTCAGTAGGGCATCCATAAATTTAGTAGAGGTTATCTGAATCACCAAAGATTAAGTTTTTTTAAAATTTATTTTTATTTTACTTTCTTATTTTCTCTTTTTATTTGTTTTCTTAGCATCTCAATTTCAGATTGGGGACCACTATGGCAAGTGAAAGGCAAAATTATAGATTTTTCAGTCTAGTTTTTCACCATAGTGACAACTTGGTAGGTATGATAGCTCTAAATGTGAGCATAAGCATATCTAAAAACATGTGTCAATTAATATCATACCATAGGTATTTTGTGGTATATAACACTCCATAAACTATGACTAGTTTTATATTTCCAATATAAATCATTGAATACTTTAGCCTCTTCTTGTTTTATAGGCATCTCATATTTATGCCTTCATGATTATTTTGGTATAACATGCGTAATTTGATCATGAAATTGTTTATTTTAAGGTATAAGGCTCTTTTCTGAGTGTAATTTAGATGACTAGGGCACTCATTATTGAGTAAATAGTAGACCACATCTTGGTACCAGTCATCATTTGTTATATCTTGCACCATGTACTATTGGCAATTGATTTCTAGGTCTACCTCAACCATGGCCTTACTAAGTCCTTAAAATATTAAAATTTTAATTATTTGAATTTAAATTTCAAACTCTTGGAGAATAGTCATCCACCTACCTCTTTTATCACCTAACTCATTTTGCATTAATATAGCTTTCACTGGTGGTTTAGGCACCACTACGAATACCTTGCTATGGAAAATGTAATGTCTAAAATTTTTAACTACTTTGATTAGGGAAAAATATTGTTTATCCATAGTTTAATACCTTAGTTAATATTTTTAAGAGTGAATAACTCATGAATGAGACTAGTTTCTCATCTCTAGCTTCTTTATTTTGTGTTAGGAAAATAACACTTGAGTGTTCTAAAGAGAATGAATAATTATATAAAGGTTGTGTATACTTAGGATTGATAAGCACTAGTGTATTTATAATTTTTATATTTATCTAAGAAAAATATGATTTTTATGTAGTCAGTCATGCAATTTTCACATCCTTATTTAGCATGTTATTTAGCAGTCAGAATATCTTTACAAAGCCTGAAATGAACTTCCTGATGAAGTTAATTTTATTGAAGAATGAATTTATTTCTTCTTTACTACCAAGAAATAAACCATTAAAAATTTACTCCACTCTCTATAATTATATGTATATGCCTCATCATTATATGATGTGATCCAAAAACTTACCCTTTATGGCCCTAAATATACACTTCTTCAGGTTCAATGAGATCATGGGCAATACTGCTCGCAAGTGTTTCACGTGGTCTTCTCTATTCTTAGAAAAAAAGTTAATTTTTTCATGTATATGAATATGAAATTGTGAATGATATCATTAAATCCAATAGCCATGGCATGTTGGAAAGTATCACCCATATTTATTAGGATGAAAAACATCCTTTTGCATGTGAATGTACCATACTTTGTTGTGAATTTTGTCTTGATCTAGTCCTCATAGTTGACCACTACTTGATTATATCTTGAATAATATTCTAATAATGACATCATTTAAGATCCTTTCAGTATATTTAATTCTTCATATAGTGAATATAATGGTTAATTATCCTTTTTGAGGCTTTGTTCAAGTTGTGGAAGTCCACACAAAGCCTTATCTCTCCATTTATCTTTATAACTATAACTAAATTATCCACCCATGTGGAGTACATGATAGGAGATATTATCCTTTCTAAGAATAATTTCCTCACTTCCTTAAACATTGATGGGTCTAGAAATGGAATCATCAGTCTTTGCCTCTGATGGAATGGTTTGGATCTTGGCTTGAGAGGGATAGTATGTGTGACAATAGAAGTATTAAATAATTTTATATCCTCATAGATCCACACTATAACATCATTGAAGTCATTTAAGGATTAAAATAATCCTTGTTTTTCCTTTTTCATCAAATTTTGTGCCTAAAATCACATGTTTTAATTCATTAACATTGGCTGTATTATAATGATAGTGTTGCATACCTTTGACAGTGGATGATTTCTCATTTTCACCTTGGTAATCCATGTCAAATAATATTTATAGTGGATCCATGCCCTTTAGTATACTATTGGTTTTCAAATTGATCACCCCTTTTTTATCCAATTCAAACTCTTCTCTATCATCTTTGTCTATAATATGAGTTTTGAACACATTCATGTTGGTGATGAAGTCAATTATATGTTGATCATCATTGAATACCTAAAGTTCCTAATACTATTAGGAATGGAATGAGTAGAAACTAAATCCAAAGAGAACCATATTAAATTGGAGTTACTTATTAGTTATAGAGTACTCACATATGTTTCCAATGCATCCATTATATAATTTATCTTATGAGGTAGTAGTTGAATTTTAAATACATCAAAATAATCTATCAAGTTCCATACTCATCTATAGTGTCTAGATAAGTACTTATCATTACAAGAATATTGGAATTTTATTTATTTGACCACCAATTCTGATTCACTAATTACCTTATATTATTGAATTTCTTCTTTAGTATAAATTGGAGACCTTAAACTAGTAATTCATGTTTGTCCATGTTGTTCATGCAAGTAAATTATAGGTGAAATGAAACTAAGTACGAATTCCATCATGGTTTAATAAGCTCAACACCAACACCATACCCGCTCTTGGACTTAGATCCATTGAATTTTAGGATCCATAGGTGATTTTGAATTATATACATAGGATTCCGATGAGTGGGTATTGTTATAACATTGACCTCTTCATTGGATTTATAAACCTCTAGTGGGTGTAAACCTTGTTTATAAGCTGATAGTGACCATTTGTTTAGGACTTTAGTGGTATAAGTAGGATTATGAATGTTGATATTCTCATTATGGGGTTTTAAAAACTCCTTATTTTCATTTATATGGCTTTCTTTTAGCTTGCTGATTTATGAGTTAGCTATACCCAATGTTGATAATAACTAATGGTAACCTTGTTCTACACTTGGATAATCTAGTTTCACATCCTCATATACTATGAAAACACTATGGAATGAAGTTTTCTTAGGTGGATAGAGGAAATCATCCTCATATATTTGATTTAACTCCTCAAATTTTGAGTGTGGACAACATGTTAATGGAGAGGTTTCCTTGAGTTTTGACTTCTTTCCCAAGAGAATAAACCCCAAGCTTTGACTCTTCATACAATATTTCATTTTTTTTGTTGTATTATATGATAATTGACTCATTTTAAACTCATGCTCAATTCTAATATGATTGGGTATTCCTCTCCATGTGAGCCACATATGATAGAATTTAGTTTCCATGTAACCATTCAATGTAATCGACTAATATCTACTCAAGAGCATACTCTAATAAGTAAGTATATCCACCATTTGGATATCAATAAATTATTTCACCCTAGGATTTGATGACAACTACATATGGATATGATTCAATTTGCTAATAACCTTAACCTCTAAATTTTCCAACTAAACAACATTTTTATTTGACTTTACATGAGTCAAACCTAACTATTGGAAAACTACATAAGGTGTCATGTTATTATAATCACTTGAATCTACCAAAAAATTATGTAAGTTATTTTCAAAAATATGAATTATTAGGAGGAAAGGAGGAGTTTCATATTTTCTTTATATATTAAAATGTGGGAATAGACTATCCTATTGGCTTCTTGACCTTTAAGAGTAGATAATTCTTTCAATAACATGTCTTTCAAGTTGGAAATTTAGAGCTAGTAATATATTTTTATGTTGAATTTAGTTTTATTTAGGTCATCTACAATGTTATATCCATGTTTTCTTGGTTCCACTAGTTTTCCAATTTATATAGGTGTATAGTTATTCTTGGGATAATAGGACATGCTAGGTCCCTTAGTAAGTGTTATTCATAGGAGTAATTGTGGTTAATAAACCTTGGATTTTAATCCTCAACTGGTAGTTGTTTACCCTTTTAAAATATTTAAATACATTATCCTCATCTAAATTATCTTTAGGATCATTGTCACTCTCAAATGGTAACTTGTAAGTCTTTAAGACTAGATTTGTACTAGGGTTCCCTCCACCTTGGTTAGAATTGTTATCAAGTGTAGGGACTGTCTCTAAGTTTTCCATCTTTTTATGAAAGATATTTGAGGCTAGGATAAATTGGGCACAATTGATCTTAGCATGATCAGTCATGTTGTGAAATCTAAACCAGGTGGGAAATGCCAAATCATATAAGTTTACTACATTTGAGGCACTATTATTATTATTATTATTATTATTATTATTATTATTATTATTATTATTATTATTATTATTATTATTATTATTATTATCAATCAAACTAAGCATGCCTTCATTATTAGGCATCATGTTTTACTACCTATTATTTATTTGGAATTTGAAGTTCTTATTTTGTGGTGGGTTATTCAAATTTTGGTTGGTGTTAAAAATAACTTGTCTATGCAAATTGACCATATCATTTATGGACTTCTTACCCATTTGATATAAGTTTTCTACTTCTAGGTTCACACTAGCTTTCTATTGATTTCCCATTTATGGTTGTGGGTTAACCAAAGGTGTAATAACATTTAGAAACATAGGGGTATCAATATGTATTTGATTATGATCATTGTTTATAGATATATAATTGCTTAGAAATGTTAGGAAAACTTGTTGATTGCTACCTAAAGTAACATAACCACTCATGCCAAGCATGGCAATAATGGTGTTGTATGTAATGGGAAAATTTTGTTAATTTTTTCCCTATTGCAAGGCATGATTATAAGGTATACAAGACTAATTATTTGGAATGTAATTCAAGTTCATTGGATTATATAATAGATTTGGGCTTGAGTAAATGACACCTAAGATCATATTCATTAGTTGAGTGTTGTGTTTAAGAACATGATTGATCATTATGATTTTATTATACACACCATGTCAGAATAAATAAGGTAAAGGACCAAATCTATAACCATGTGGAACCATCTATTTATCAATGCTGATAGCTTTGTTGTAAGATAAATATAAGGATAAGAGTGCTAACAAAGTTCTTCTATGAAACATGAATGTCATTGAATCCAAGACCCTCAAGGTAGATTTATATGTTAGCCACTTCCATTTGAGTGTATAGTTATTTCAAAATCTAGTATATCTTGTGTAAATGTGCATTAAATCCACTCATTATCTCATTTGAATCCCTATTAGAAGTTTTAAAGTGTTGCTACAAGATGTATACAATGGGAAATGTAGTAGATCTATAAATCACTCCTAGTTCAGAGAAGATAAATCTTACTTACACTTTCAATTGTGGATACATTATATATTCAGGGTTATGACCAAGATGGATTTTCTATACCTATCCAAGGGATCTCTTACCATAATAATATCACTAGGGAGGGTTATAAATCCTCCAATCAAGTAAAACTATGCAATAACCCTAACTAGGTCCTATGTTTTCATATTGACTAAACTAATAAAAAGTAAAGTAAAAGTCTAATCTACTGCTCACCAAATATTTTAGCACAAAGTAGGGGTAATAAACATTAAAATTAAACATGTATAGAATAAATTTACTCAAATCAATTTATATATAATTATAATACATGGGAGAGAAGTAAAAAAGCATTTCTATATACTATTACAAAGGAGAAACAAAGCTAGGAGTACTTACCTATGAATATGAACCCATTGAGACTTAATATCTCCCTTGGCCAAGGTGTTTTGTAATAAGTTATTTTGGTATGTAAGGATGATAAGGATAAATCATCTCTAGGATACACAACTTATCAATGCATCAAAAAGACTTCTTCACAAGACAAGATTTCTATCTCCAAAGAAAGTATGAAACCCTAAGCTATGCTCCTCAAGTAGAATGGTGGATAAATAGATGCACAAGATATATCTCGTATTATTCTCTTATTTTAAAAATGATGAAATAGATGTGTTTATATAGAAAAATCTAACCCTAATCCTTTCTAAAATTTTAGGCTAATAAGGTTAACTTAATAAACCTCGTATCATTATTGACAAAAATAAATTAGGTCTCTTTCTAGGTCACCCAGGGGTAGACCTAGACCCTAAATAATTTTTATCAATTAGAGTACAATGTTGATGGGGTTGATGGTGTAAAATTAACCATAAAAAAACATTTTAGGCTAGGGAAAGGCTAATGAAGGTAGAAAATGATTAGAGGAGGGTGTAAAATAAGAGGCAAAGCTTAGGGGAATGTTTTTAGGAGATGGGTGTGTAGATAGTAAGTGGTAGTAAGAGACAACAAATGAAGTACCAATGGTCTACCACCCCTTTCTTAGTACACCACTTAAGGCATGTAATTAGATATATTAAGACTCAATGGGTTCCTATAAGATAGAAAGAATCATTAATTGATAAAGTTTGAAAATATTGTGTATACATATGCCCACTTGAAACTCATCACATATCATGTAGGTGAAACATGGGATGGTGCTTCAAGAAAAGAACATAGAAAAACATAATTATGAAGCTAAATAAAGATTAGAAAATAAGATAAATGAAAGGACATATCTAAAAAACACATACCTTTACTTACCCTAGTGTTGTAGATAAAGAAGGAGATAATTTTTTTTTGAAGGCATCCAATATTAGGTGAACCTATAGAGATTAGTGAAAAAGAGCAAAAAATTGAATTTTTTACAACATAGACATATAATAGGTGAATATATTTTATATGATGTTAGTATTCCAAAACATTTTATGGTTTTAAAAAATAGCTAGTAGAGATAAAGATTTGATCAAAATAAGAAATCACATGACAAATATTTCAAAGGTAAATAATTTTGAATAACAAATATAAATAGGGTGAAAAATAATTCATTGGATTTTTTTACTATTATGAGAAAATAGAGCATTGAGAGACCTATTTGGGGACCAGAGAGCCATTATGGTGAGGAGACAACAACTAAGATGGGGAGGATGCATAGTGGCTGCAACAAGTGAAGCAAAGGTAAGCAACTAAAAATTTCATATTTTTGAATTTTTTTATTTGAAATTGGGTTATTTATAGAAATTTAACTAGTAGGAAAAATATAGGCACCAAAATGAACCATAGGAAATTTTAGGGACACTAGGGGTAAAATGGGGTATTGGGTAGGAATGAGTTAGACCAATAAATGCCCAAGGCATTTATGGTAATTGATCAAAAAGTAACTGCTATAGACCAATAGAGTCGACTAGGTTAATTTTATTCTACAAGGTGAAGGAGAATAAAAAGGCCAAGTACATATAAGTAAGTTGACTTAGTTATCTATAGGGTTGCAGTTTTGAAGACTACTAACTTATGAAAAATAAAACTACATAAACTAATGAAATGATAGAGAGGGGAAAAATAAGAACCTTGGTGGGATTGAGGATGGTTAAGATTGTAAATTTTATGCTGAAATGCTTTAATTACTTCTTTTAAATTATATAAATTGAGTCTATTGGTTTGACCAAGTTTAGCAAAACCTTGTATGCTAAAGAAGAATAAAGAATATGTTCGACATGTTTGACAGTGTTTGTTGACCTTTATGTTGGTATAAATAATTAGATGACAAAGTCAACATATTTGATAGTGTATGTTAATATAAAATTAAATAAAATTAATGTGTCAACCTATTAAATCTATTAACCTATAGCTAATTAAGACCTACAGAAATAGAACAAAGTCATTTTAAAGTGACCATGTGTCAAACTTGCACATAAAAAGTTAGAACTATAATGAATGGTTTAATATAGTACTGTAAATATGGAAAATATAATAAAATGATATCATGAAAGAAAATTTTCAAGGGATAGATTCACATTGAGTTCACTAGAATGTATGCAATGGGAAATGCAATAGATCTATAAATCAATCCTGGTTCAGGGAATATAAATTCTACTTACACTTCTGATTATGAATACATAAGAGATTTGGTATCATGAACAAGATGGATCTACTATACCTATACAAGGGATCTCTTACCATAATAATATCACTAGGGAGGGTTCCAAAGCCTTCAATCAAGTAAAACTATGGAATAACCCTAACTATGTCCTATGTTTTCATATTCACTAAACTAACAAGTAATGTAAAAGTCTAATATATTTCTCACCAAATCTTGTGACACAAAGTTGGGGTAATAAACATTAAAATTTAAACATGCATAGAAGACATATACTCATGTCAATGTATAAAAAATTGTAATGCATGGGAGAGAAGTACAAATGCATATCTATCTACTCTTACAAAGGAGGAACAAAATTAGAAATACTTACCTTTGAAGATGAACCTACCGAGCCTCAATCTCTCCCTTGGCCAAGGTTCTTCACAAGAGGTTGTTGTGGTATGTAAGGATGATAAGGATAAATCATCTCTAGGATAAACAAGATCTTTTCCTTATTTACTAGTACTGTAAATATGGAAAATATGGATAGTACTATAAATATGGAAAATAAGGATAAATCATCTCTAGGATAATCAAGATCTTTTCTTTAAGATATTTTATTCTTATCTTATCTTTTCTTCTTAAATTTTTATGTGCAAGTTTAACACATGGTCACTTTAAAATGACTCTGTTCTATTTAAAATGACTATGTTCTATTTAAATATGATAGTACTGTAAATATGGAAAATAAGGATAAATCATCTCTAGGATAATCAAGATCTTTTATTCTATCTTCTCTTATAAATGATGAAATGGATGTGTTTATATAGTCAGATCTAAACCTAATCCTTTTTGAAAGTTTAGGTTGATAAGGTTGACCCAGTTGACCTTGTATTGTTATTGACAAAAATAAATTATGTCTCAGTCTAGGTCAGCTAGGAGTGGACCTAGACCTTAAATAAGTTTTTTCAATTAAAGCACAAGGTTGATGGGGATGATAATGTACTGTAAACCATCAAAAAGTATTTTAGGATAGGGAAGGGATAATGAAGGTAAAAAATTATTAGAGGAGGGTTCAAAATAGGAGGCAAAGATTAGGGGAATGTTTTTAGGAGATGGGTGTGTAGATAGTAAGTGGTAGTAAGGGACAAAAATCTTATGAAGTGACAATGGTCTATCCACCCCTTTCCCAATACAACCCTTAAGGTATGCACTCAGATGGATTGAGACTCAACAAGTTCTTGCAAAATAGAAAACATTAGTAATTGATAAACTTTAAAAATATCATATGTATACACAAGATAGATGGATCAATGGGTAACCTAAAGTGATTGATAAACACCAATTCTAAATCATTCTCAGAGGTTATATATCTATTTCAAAATCTAAGATATCAAGCATAATATACCTCTCCCAAGGAGTAAGGGAACAAGTGACATGAAAAATCCTCATGTTGAACCTAATTTCATATAAGGGCATCTTTAAATGCCTATATATGTTCTTAATTTGTTTAAATCCAATTAGGTATGTACTTTGGGTATAAATTGTTAACATGGGTAGGACCTGGGACATTCATACGGCATCCACCTCCACCAATCCAAGTAAGATTAGCTTCCATTAAAGGTTTATAAGGGGAAGCAAATGGGTTGATGAAGTAAATTACATCCATAGGAAAGATACTAAATAAGTGGATTTATCTAGATTTTGGTTTTCCTTTATTTTATCTTGGTTATATATGTTCAATAGGTTATAACAACTCAATTTAATCCCATATAGACATTGATCTCATGGGTTTATATATACTTTATAGTTTTTATTTTGGACTACTCAAGCATGGGAAATGCTCCTTAGTGTTTAAATTTAAAATTTTAGTTTTACATATATAAACTAGCATCCCTCCTTCTAGCACTGATTTTATTGGCATGAATTTTGGTGCAAACCAATGTTTAGGAAGGTATTTCAACTTTCCTCTCTTGAAAGGAGATTTGTGAGAATCTCCCCAAGGTTTCTTTCTAAAATTGGTCTAGGTACATTGATCTTCACTCAGTGGTTCATTGTGGTCATTCCATTTCAAGGGGAATTTACTAGTGTGATTACTTCAAACTTAGTTTTAAAAATGTTAGGGTGCTTGAAAAACTTGTTGGGTAATGTGTGTTATATATTTTATGAATCATGTTTTAAACATATATTGAAAATGACCAAAATATACTTTCATATGCCCAATAAATCATCATTTTCAAGCTTTTATTTTAATTATTTCATAACTAATTTTAACATTCATTCCATTAGTATAATAATTAAACCATGCATATATAACAATGGATAATTTAACAATAATCATGATAGACATGTAAGTAGATTTCATTCATACAAACCTTAATCTAACATATTGAAAAAATATGATAAAAGAGTGGGAAAAGGGGAAATAAAAGCCTATAATAATAATGATAAATCTCATTTCATCATCATATGAACTCCATAAACTAGCCTCTAACCTAATCAACATACACACAATCAAATTCATAGCAATGCACCTTTCTAAAGAGAACAAACAAGGAAAGAACAACCATAACCACTGTAAACACATGTAAATTGAGAGCAAACACTTCCAATTAATCTATTAATTAATATTCATAATTTTGATAATCAAATAGAAGTCTAGTATCATAATTCAATCTAGATTTTAATATCATAGTGGTAGGGAGGAGTTGAGGGAGAGATTAAATTGCTAAAAATAAAATAAAATGCAAAAAATGAAAGAGTGATTAACCCAATCTATTGTGTGAGAAGAAAAATTGAACCTTTTGGCAATATAAATGATTCAATATATAGATATGAATCCTTGAAAGGAGGATTTTTCCTTCTAAAATCATTGTCGACTCCCATTAATTCACCCAATTTTCTTCCTCCAAACCTACCACTTTTATTGTTCACTTCCTAAAAAAGACCCAAAAATGAGTAAAAAATTGTAATTAAAAGTAATGAATAGTAAAACACAACACATTAACATGAATTTTTTTTAACTAGGTAAAATCAATAAACATTGATGCCATCGTTACATTTGGAATGGAGTCAACTATCTAACAAATCAAATGGTTTGAAAAATTGACAAGTGAGCGAGAAGTTATTGTCAAAAAACCAAAATATGCTTCAAGACTAACCCAATAGATCTAATCAAGATTTTTTGGGCATCAACACATTTTAAAGTCACCTTATTAATTAGGATTTGAACCCCTGATTATCATTAGGAAGAACTTTAGTGCCACATATAGACCTATTCAGGGCTATTTCTCTGATTTGAACTATGCTTTTTGGTGGGAATTTTGAGTTAGGGGTCTAAGACCTAATGGGGGTTTAGACCCCTAATTATAATTATGTTTTATATCCCATAGGATTCACAACCTTTATAGGCTAAAATGCCCAATTAACACTGCATATCATCGAGTAGAGAAATGTAGACCCAATCGGGGCTATGATCCTTAGTTAGGTTTATAGGGAACACTCAAGGATCCCTAAGACCTAGTCATGGAAAATACCTTAACTAATACCAAATGACACCCATTGACCCAATAAAGGATTTTTCCCTGATTAAAACTAATTTTTCACCAACCAATCCCTAGAGACCTAATCATGGATACAATCCCTAATCAACACTATGACCCCCAATGCTTCTAAGCATAGACCTAGTCAAGATTTCAAGCCCAACTAACACTATGGAGGACTAATGTTCTAACACATGACCTAGTCAAGAAATTTCCTCTAGATAAAAAATATTTATCACAATAAATGCTTTTTAGACCTAATTAAAAAAAAAATTGATTATCAAAGTGAGATGTGAATGACTTCCCTCAAGACATAATCAAGCATTTGAAGCCTGATTAGATAGAGCACACTTAGAAATTTTGAATGCAGACCTAGGCAAAAGAAAAAATATGATTAACACTAGATAATGAAGATTTCAACCCCAAAGAACTAATTATGGGTTAACATATTTATTAGGTCTAGGGGACATAGACAAACTTTAATCACCTTCAACCATACCTACTCAGAGATTTTAATGAGTATTTTCACCTGATCTAACAAGATTTTGTAAGTATAATACAAAGGTCAATAAGTCAGTTTCAAGAGGGGTGAAAAACATCAAAATTACATGAGCTAGGTTGATAGGATAAGACAATTATTATAGGTTGAAAGGTAATTAAAATAAAACTAACCCCCAGAAGTGGTTATAGGTAGCTAAGAGAGATAGAGAGAAGAATTCTGCAAACACAAAGAAGTGGAACAATACTATATCAGGGCCAAGTGTTATATATGAAAATTTACTATTAAAACTTGGTCACCATAATTGGATAGGTTTTGAGATCCTATAGGGCATATAAATTTATATGACCTATAGGATTAGTCTAAGAGAGTTAGGCAAGTTAGGTTTCAAATGTAAACTAGGAGGTCAAGACTCCACTTTCACACTAAGTGTAATATATGATGTTTTATCACACATACATGGTATTTCCAATGGTGATGGTTGAGAATCCTAGTTTATCATGAAATTGAGACATAATACCATTGAAACTTAATATTGATAATAACAATGAGTCATGAGAGTAAGTGGTAGAAAAGTAAAAGGCAAAAAATGAGGTTTTTTGATTCTTAGAAGAATAGGGCATGTTATGTAAGTGAATTAACATTTTAGGGTTATGGAGTGTAATACCTAGGTTGTCAAAGGGTCTAAGTATAGTAAATAAAGGTATAACATATACAATAAATACAACCACTAACTTTTGAAAGAACTGAGCTAAACTAATATTTATAGTAATAACAATGAAGTAGACAAATCAATACTTAGCTGGAAACTATTTGAGACAAAAGATCTAGAGGCTAAAAATTGGTACATGAGCTAGTCTGAGTGTTATAAGTAGGATCTAGGTGTCAAAATACCTCTTATATAATAACAACCAACCCTAGATAGTATCAATGTGATACTAATGTCCACTTAGAGAACTAGTGTCCTATATGCAAAAACTATTCTAAGCTTCTAAGAGCACCTATGCCTAAGTCTACCAAGCCTGCTTCTATGTGGACAAACCTTGATTCACTGTCTATGAACTATTATGATTGATTTTGTATACAAACCTTATACCTTTGGATGATTAAGGGATTTGACTTGGCACAAGTAGTAAACATGTGGTGTTAGTTGGGTAGGTTGGACATCTTCAACACCTTGTTGTGATAAGAGTTGCCTACTTACCAATAATTTGAGGAGGGATAAAGCTTAATGTAGTTATCCCCACTTAAGTGTTGGTGCAAGTGAAATTAAAGCTAGTATGAATGTTTATTTTAATTCTTTGAGTGAGGCTTAAGACTATAAATTTGTGTATTCAGAGCTTAGGAGGGTTGTAGATGGTTGTATGCAAAAGTAGGGAAGAATAAGGATTGATTATGCACCACTTGTTCTATGTTTTTTTTTAGTATTAACATATGATTTCCATCTAGTGGATAAAAGGATAAAATTCATGTGTATATACTGATCTGGTGCTTGTAAATGGTTTGAAAAATGTCTAGGTTGAACCTAAGTGTCTTAGGAATTAAAAAGATATATGTTGGAACTCAAAAGAGGCAAAATGATAATATCACCCAAATAAGATAATATAATTGTGGTGGTAGTTTCCAAGTAGCATAACTTGAGGTAATAGGGACTCAGATGTCTAAATAAGGGTTTGGGACTATTTTTGAGATGTCTAGGGATGTGTATGGACCATAAAAAATTGAATAAGTTTCTAAATAGGCCCTAAGATAGGTTTAGGGATAAAATAGGAATGGGTGGTCTTAAGTAACACTCTTGGAACTTAAATGTCATTTATAGATGATTAAATTTAACCTACCTTATTCTAGAAATGCAACAAAGTGAAATGATTAAGATAAAGGAAAAAAGTGTACCTAGACTTTCTTATGAGGAAAAGTCCATGAATTTGGATCTAAGTATGTGAAGCATGCTTAATTATGTGTCTACCAATGAAACATGCATAGATAAGTCCTACATTAAAATATATCAAAATTAATGACAAAAATAAGTGAAGAGATAAGAGAGAGGAAAGGAATGAATACACCTCACTAGGTATGCAAACCAATGCATAAACTTGGTGATATCTTATGTGTGTGTGTGTGTAGATAATGATCAATCGATGAATATATTGGACTAAGTAGATGGATTGATTAATCCCAAAGTGTGGGTGGATCAATAACTTAATCCAATTTTGACTCCATCATTGCCCACCCCTACTTGGTGGATCACTACTTGTTAATATCTTGGATTGGATTGATGGCTTGTCTAACCCTCTTATGTAGGTGCCTCAATAGCTCAAGTAGGTTATGAGTCCATCATTGCCTACCCACATGTAGTAAATGAATCTATAAAGGAAATGTGTAATGTATATGAATATGTATGGTTTTAATTGGAATTGTATATAATATATTTGTATCCACTCGATAACTTTGGAATGAAAATCACCCTAGGGGCCTCCTAAACACGCAAGTATGTAGCTCAAGACTACATGGTAAAGCCAATTATTATAGATGGATTAAAGCATTAATCTCATGTATTACTTAGAACATGGTGTTTGGTGTGTATAACATATATAATGACATGAATTTTTTCATTCCCTCTGATCGATTGATGTATAAGCGGCCATACAGAGATAATGTGCCATACACATGCCCCCAAATCTAATATCTAAGCATAGGGATTATGGATTTAGTTGTGATAATATATATCTAATTATCTAAAACTAAAATGGGATTGATCATGACATGCATGATGCCCCCAATCTGATAAGACTAGTATGATTTTATGCAAAACTAAACAAAACTAAGTAAAAACTAATAATAAATAACTAAATATGTACAAACTAAGATTGTAATTATTATGTCTTTTTGACAAATTTGGATTTTTTTGATTTTGGGGATACTAGACAATAGTGCCATACCTTGTACAGTAACAATGTGGCACTAGTGTCCACTTTTGTTGCTAGTGTCTAACTATGCTATTTTTCTACCAATTGAACTCTTTATTTTGTGCTTACATGATGAAAACTAAATTATGAGTGCATTTAGATGGCCTGATCTCTATGAAAAACCTATATGAATGCCCCTTATTTTGATGGGGGTTGTTGAATATATGCAAGAATTGTCCTCAAAATAAAAATCTCTACATGATATGTGTTATCCTAAACATATATTATATCTACATAATAAACCAATATAATGTATATACATGACATCAGAATGGAAGATAATCTAAGCATAAGTTTATAATGTATGATGTATGTTAGGTCTAGCATTTACAAGGCTATCAAGATAGTATAATAATGTAAGCATGTGTATGAAAATAAAATCTAAGTAATAAACTAAGTAACTACCTAGGGAATAGGGCATGATGTACATCATGGTACCCAAGGAGGAAAGAGAGATGCATGATGTCCCTCATGGCATCTAAAACTAGAGTGTGTAACAAGTAAAAGATAAGTTTATGGCTATGATGAATACATGAAAGCATATATAAAACACACATTAGGCATGCAAAGTATAAAAGGGGACACAATACAAGGGAAATGGGCACATGTAACTAAATATACTAAATAAATACATTCAGAGAAAGGAATTTGGCTTAGAGCCACATGTTAGAACATGTTTAAATGTCTACATACATGATCAGGAAGGCACACACAAGGACATGGGCATATGTCTAAAGCATACATAATGAAAATAAATAGTGTCTAGCCATAAAATAATGGCATATTCAAATTCCCTCGAATAGATGTAAAAATAGAGGCACAATCAAGTCTAAACTAGTAAAGCTAGAAATGAAAGTATGCATGAACATGTAGTATAAATCCATATAATAGAAAATATGTACATAAATTAAGTCTAGATTAGTGGTTTTTGGTAATAAATTTGAGTAGTTTAGGATGATCAATATCAATATATAACAATGTTAAATATGTGATACAAAGTTTATAAATATGTGACTTGGTAATCAGAACTGTGTATAGGATGCCCCCGAATGGGTGAATGTATCAAATGAGGAACCTATATATGTGCCCCTAATGGGTAGATAGTAACAAATCTAGATATGTGTGGTGGACCTTGGTCCTATAATAATTTTCAAACACTCTAAAAGAATAAGTGAATCATGCATGTGTGATAAAACTAACTATATTAACATAGATAACATATGTAGTACCTAGCAAGTGTAATAAATGTAAACATGGAAATGTATACAATCTAGAATTTATATTTTTTGATGAAATATATGAATGTTTTTATGTTTTTGACATATTATATAGATTTTTTATTTTCTAGATATAAGTTATGTGTAAACAACATGACAATGAAACTATATACAAGGAGCAAAAATGAATGAAATTATGTACAAGTAGATTAGAAGATATTTATATATAGAATCTCCTTAGATGTTTGATGTTTAATGGGTTCTTGATCACCTTGACATCAAGTGAAGATAGATGGTATAATTTGGGGATAATATTTTTTGTGATAAGTATAGGCTAAGCCAATTTGGTTTGAATTTTCCTTTTTTATCTTATTTTGCATTAACATTGTTGATATTTTATTTCAAAGCCAAATCATTGACTTCAAATTCTCCACTATGAACATGACTATTGTAGAGCCATTAAATTTGTTTATGATATGCTTTGAGATGTTTTTTGGTTTGAATGCATGTGTGATCCAACTTTTATAATCAATGTAGACATATTTCTCAATATTTATCATCTATAATAATCCCTTTTAGGGATACTCGTAAGGTTGGGATCTCTAGTTCTAGTGGGAGAAATGCTTTTGTGCCATATAATAATGAGTGGGGAGTAGCTCTTATCAGTGTGCGAATACTAATGAAGTAGGCCCATAGTACATAAATGAGTTGATTGTGCTAATCATTACCAAATTTGGTAGCTATTTCTCTAAGGCCATTGTTAGTTATCTTATGTATGGCTTCTTATTGACCATTACCTTGTGGGTAGTATGGAGCAAAGAATGTGTCCCTGATCTTATATTTAACACATTTTTTTCAATATTTTATTCTTAAAAGAAGTTCCATTATCTATAACATTGGCCATTGGGAGGATAAAATAATAAATAATGTTGGTTATGAGAAAATGACATATATCTTATCCTTTTGTGGATTGTAATAGAATGGCCTACACCCATTTTGTAAAGTATTGTGTAGTTCTAATGATGAATTTGTGACCTCTTAAAGATTTTGGATTTATCTTACTAGTTAGATCAAATCCCCATAGTAGGAAAAACCATGGGGATATAATGGGTTGTAACTACTGTAAAGGGACATGGTGTAAGTTTCCATGACATTGACACTTGTCACATGACCTAACATATTCTTGACTTTCTTGTTCCATGGTTATCCAATAGTAATCTTGTCTAAGTAATTTATGTGACATTGATTTACCATTGAAATGGACACCACATTCACTATCATGTACCTTGATAATGGATAACTTAACCTCCTAAGCTATTAGATAATGGAGTAAGTGTCCCTCAAAAGATTATTTAAATAAATCCCTAATGATAATGACATATCAGAGGGAATTTATCTATAGTTTGTGCTTATCATTCTTTATGAAAGTGTTTAGTGTAATATATTTATGTATAAAATTATATATATCTTAAAACCATTTAGATGTTGTTGTACTATGAATGGTGACTAAAATTATTAGAGATATAAGGTTGGCATGGGATACCAATGGAGATTGTAATCACTTGATAGTGAAGGTGTCCTGGTCATCATTGATGTCAATGGGGATTAATTATGTTGCACTAAGCATTACATTGGCATGATGATTATCTTTGAAAAGAATGATTTTAATATAAAAGTTTTCAAATTGAGCTTGTGACATTGAACCATATTCTTATAGGGGATGAGCCATTCTTCTTTGGTTTGGTAGATATTTATAACTTGATTGACAACTAATTATGAATCTCTATAAACCTTAATTGATTTTATTTGGAGAGCTTGAGATGTGGAAAGGCCGAGCATAAGGGTCTTGTATTATATGATATTTTTTATACATGAAAAACTAAGTTGATAAGCAAGGGGTACTATGTGCCCAAGTGGTTTGATGAAAAAAATTCCTACCCTAGCACTAGATACACTTCTAAAACTATCAAAGAACATTTTCCATGTGTTTAGAGTGGTATTATAAGCTATGAAGTCATTGTGAAAATCATCATTGATAGGATTTGGGTCTAATGAGGGGTCCAAAAATAATTGATCTATGATTACCTATCCATTTACTAATTTTTTAACATAATATTTAGGTTGAATTATGTGAGTAACACAACCCATTTTGCAATACGGATTGAGAGATACAATTTTGACATAAAAAATTTTATCAAATCAAATTTTGTAATAACTTGTGTTTCATTATTAATCATGTAGCATTGGAGATTTTGAGTAGTGAATAGAAATACCAAACATTATTTTTCTATTGATGGATAATTTTTTAAATATTAAATAAATGTATGATTGATGTAGTAAATGAATTTATCTTTATGTTGATCATAGTGTTGTGTTAGGAGTACACTGAGTGCATGATCTATCATTGAGAGGTAGATGATAAATGGCATGTTAGGTGTTAGTGGTGCCAATACATGAGGGTTCAACATGTATTTTTTAAGTGTGTTAAATATGTATTGACATGTGATATCCCAGTTGAATTTTTTATCCTTCTTAAGTAATTTGTTGAATGATTGAGTCTTATTTGTAATTTTCACCATAGATTAATGTATTACCTTAATCTTTCCCTATAGGGAGCAAAATTATTTTAAGTTTGTAGGAAGCATGTCTATTATAGCTTTGAATTTATTTGGGTCAACCTTGATGCCATGTTGGGATATTATGAATCCTAAGAGTTTACCATATGAAATACCAAATATACATTTCTTGGGGTTTAGTTATACATTTTACTTTCATAATCTTTCAAAAACTTATCATAAATCTAGTTCATGGTGTTGTCGCACTTTTAATTTTACAAGCAAGTCATCAACACAACCTTCAACTATATTTTGAATGAGATAATTAAAGATATGTCTCATTAGTCATTGGTATGTTACCCATATATTATATAATCCAAAGGGATTGAATATATAACATAAAGTTCCCCATGGTGTGCTTAAAGAAGTTTTTTCTTGGTCTCCCTCAACATTCTTGATTTGATTATAACTAGTAGAATCATCCATGAAAAATAGTATTTTGTAGCCTATTGTGGATTTCACTATCATATCTATGTTGGGTAGAGTAAAATAACCCTTAGGACATGATTTTTTTAAGTCTCTAGAATCAAAACAACATTGGATTTGGCTGTTAGGATTAATAACTAGGACACTATTAGCAACCCATTGAGGATGAATGACTGGTCATATGAAATCGGCATCAAGGAGCCATTGAATCTCATCTTTGACTAAAATAAATAACTTAGGATATATTTTTTGAATTTTTTGTTTAATGGGTTTTTCATTGGGATAAATTTTAATATTGTGTCTATGATTAAAAGATCAATGTCGGGAATATTAGAATAGGCCCAAGCAAAAACTTTAGGGAAGTCTTTTAAAATATGTCAAATATCTGTATCATTTTATTTACACAAGTCAATAAAAAAATATATGATACAAATATCAATATCAATGCCATAATCAAACTCAATTGTCTCTTCATTAATTAATTTAGATTGATTAATGTGTATGGTGTTGTAGGGATAGTACCATCTATGTTGGGTGAAATGTAATCAAAATTATCTAAGTGTTCACCAAGGTATGCCTGGGTATTTATGGAATGAGTAAACCTATTCTAATGATAAAAGGAAGGGATATCCTCATAATCCCATAGGAATTATAATATAAACTCATCATGAGCAAATTCATTGAAAGTAGATAATTTTAGAGAAGTAGTATCATCAATAATATAATGGTAAACAACTCAATGTAGAAACATGATTCACTATATTATCAACCTATGGAATGGGTGGATAAAACACTATATTATGAGAAGCATGGTAATAATAATTTCAATTATATGTTATATATTTATATCTAATTCCTTGTCTACCTTGTTGATCATATGCCTCAATAGTATTAAGAATTCCCTATTCATGTTTTCCAAGGCCCTATCTTATGTAACCCATTTTTTGGAAATATCTTAATGCAAAGGGAGAAGTAACCCTATTATCATGTGGTTTGGTGGTGTCTTAGGGAATTATACATGAACTCTAAATAGTAGTTTAGAGAGGAGTTTTAGTAAAATCCATGTGAGGAATATAATTGTTTGAAGGATTTATATGCTGACAATATTTGAATGGTTCTTGATCCATAGGGCATCTATAGATATGCTTTTGTAGTTGAAATTTAAACATGCATGTAAAGTGGATGGAACTGTGTGCATATCATGAATCCAAGGTATTCCAAGAAATATATATTAATTAAGATCATTAGGTATGACTTAACATGTTATAGGTAGTATTCTAGGTCCAAATGTAAGATTTAGTGTGATTTGACCCAAAACTTTGTGTGGAATATTATCAAACCCTCAAATGTTCATATTACAAGATCTAAATCCTTAGTATTTATATTAATAGGTCATAAAAAATTGATTTGTAAATTTTCAACCCTTATCCATTTTCAACTAACACACATTTAATACCCACCTCGTTAATTGGAAATGTAATGTACAGAGACAGGTGTAGATATATGATGTGCTAAGGTACGAGATCTTTTTTTTCAAACAAAATAAGATCTTTGGTCTATTTTATAATATTTATTATAGAAGTAACATAAGTTGGATTTGTTGTGTGAGGCAATTTAGTATTATAGAGTGCAACATACAAAATATATTTGTATGTCTTATAATATTTAAAGAGCTCTAAAATGGGAACTATAGCTAAATAAACATTGCTTTGGTAAAAAAAACTATAGCCATGGGTTTTTCTAACATTTCATGCTTTGAGACCACATGTTTATATCATAACATGGACCGTAGGGTATACCATGAGCATAGATCTAGTAGTAGAGGTGGGATAATAGCTAGATGTGTAGGGTTGAGAAGTAGGAGGGATAAGTGAGACCATTTATGTTATCTTATGTCTATTACCAATAGGTAAGGAATCAAAGGGAACCAAATATAAAAAAGAATCTAAAGGATACTTGTAATTTTAGGTAATGTTTTTGGTATCTTATGTAATATATCCTCAATGTGTTTAAATGTTTGATTCTTAATTAAATTCCACATAAGAGAAAAATAACATGCTAGAGAGATAATGGAACATGACATATAGCTCAATTTATATAAATCATCATGTATACATGTGTTTTTGTCTTATTTGAGTTCATTCCAAATTAGAAGAAACATACATGAAAAATAAAGTATTAAACTTTGCATCAAAAAGAGATAAACTTATTTTATTATTATTATCATGATTACACCAAAAAAATAAGAAGATATATGGATCTAAAATTTGACAAAGGGTTCTAGAAGGCTTGGAAACAAAAACCCTAAAGGTAGTCTAAGGTTATCATTTATGAAATATTCAAATTAAGTCAGGTTCACCTAATGAATTAAATTTTTAGGGCTACAGAGTTTAATCCTTAGGTTTTTAAAGGGTCTAAATACAATTAATTAGGGTACATATTATGAAAAAAATACAACCACTAGCTTGTAAAAGAATTGATCTAAACTAATATTTCTAATAATAATAAGGGATGAGATAAATGAATACTTAGTTAGAAACAACATGAGATGAAGGATCTAGAGGATGGAAAGTGGTACAAGAGCTAGCTTGAGTGTCATAAGTAGGATATAGGTGTCAAAAACCCTCCTAGACAATAACAACCTACCTTAGATAGTAACTTTGTGGTATTAGTGTCTATTTATGGAACTAGTGTCCTCTCTGCAAGAATTATTTTGCGATTCTAGGAACACCTATGTCTAAGTCTTCTAAGCCTATTCCTATGTGGACAAACCCTGATTCATTGTATGTGACCTAATGTGACTAATTTTTTATCTAAACCCTAGACCACCATGTGATTAGGGCATTTGAATTGGCACAAGTAATAAATGTGTGGTGTTAGTTGGGTAGGTTAGACATCCTCAACACCTTGTTGTGATGAGAGTTTCCTACATACCAATACTTTAAGGAGGGATAAATATTAATGAAGTTCTCCCCACCTAAGTTATGGTGCAAGTTAAAGTGGAAGTGAATCTAGTATGAATGCCACTTTGAGTTCTTTGAGTGAGCCCTGAGAATGAAAATTTATGTATTCTAAGTGTAAGAGGGTTGTAGATGACTATATATATGAGTAGTGAATAATAGGTATTGGTATCCTTGATTGTGCACTACTTATTACTAACTTGTTTGTGTGTATTAGTATATAATTTCCATCTAGTGGATAAAGGGTTAAAATTCATGTATATATATTGATTTGGTTCTTGTGTGTGGTTTGAAATAGGTCTAGGCTAACCCTAGGTGTCTTAAAAATTGAAAATATATCTTTTGTAACTCAAAAATGGGAAAATCATAATATCTCCCAAATAGGATAATAACATTGTGGTGCTAGTGTCCAAGTGACATAACTTGAGGCACTAGGGGCTTGGATGTCTAAGGAAGGGTATAAGACTATTTTTGAGATGTCTATAGATGTGTGTAGCCCACACTAAAGTTGGATAAGTTTTTAAATAGGACTTAAGATAGGTCTAGGGCTAAGCCAGGGATGGGTGGTCTCAAGTGAAACTCTTGGCACTAAATTGTCATTTTTAGATGATTACAACAAGCAATAACAAGACTTAATCCTTATAAATGTGTTTTTAGTGTTACCTCAGGAAAATGTTTACAATTATTAGTATATTTTCATGGCATTTATGTAGATCATTCTAAAATCAAATCCATTCTAGATATACAAAAATACGTTGATAAGTTTGGGGCAATCTAATGATTCATTCTTGAGATGAATTTTTGTAGTTATTTAGTTAATTACCTTGTCAATAAAGGTATAGCTTTGAAATGAACTAATTCATTTCAAAAATCATTTGATAACATGAAATAATCATTGTTACCTCCTTCCACTCTTCGATCACCTTCTAATGATCTTCCTCTAATATTTTTAACTTCATTACTCCCATATTAATTGAGCCAATGCTTTCCCAAAAATATGAAATAGGTTATGAATATGCAATCTATTATATCTACAATTCTTTAATAGACTATAAGACATGTGATACCAAATTTGAACATGATTGTATCACTATTTATTTCATAGCTAAAAAAATTTGACATTACATGATTTATCCAATCACTTACATCATCATCCATTGAAACCCTCTTAGTTAATTTTTATCCAAATCTTTATTACCTAATTATATAATTTTCAAATAGATGGTTCTATTAATGGAATTCAAATTCTGAATCATTATGGAAAAATTATTTAAATTCATAATAATTTCCTATCAAATTTTAGCCACCCAAATACCATCCATGACTCACCTTCAAGACACTCTTACTAATAAATAAATCCTTTAAATTAAGGGTTTTAAACAAACTATTTATCTCTAATAATATTTTCACAATTTTATATATGAACTTATATAAAATAATTTTGATGAACCAGAAACTTCAATTTTCAAACCAAAATCCAAAGTCATCATTGAAGATTTACCTAAAATTACAATTGATTTGAATGAAGATACTTGGACACTTAATTTTTATGGAAATAAATGTATTCAAGGAGATGGGATAGGATGTGTCTTAGTTTATCCACATGGAAATATCATACTTATTGATTTTTGATTAGACTTTGACATTACTAATAACATGGTTGAGTATGAATCCCTCATTTCAAGCATGTACAACACCATTTATGTATCCCTTATATACATTATTTAGGTGACTCACAACTCAATTTTCACTAATTCAATGGTGACTATCAATGCATAAATGAAAATATTATCACATATCATCAAATTTCTACCATGATTTCTATATAATTCACCATGTAACCATTTCCATAAGATCAAAATGATATAAATTATTCACTTGATTCATATACTTATTTTTTTCACCCTCATCAAGCCCTTCATGATTCAAAATTTCTCATTAACATAATAGAATCACCATCTTCATTACCAACAAAAAATAATTATATTATATGCCATATTGACGTTGTCACTATTTGAAAAATCCCATGGTACAATAATATCATTAAATTTATCGAGCACCATACTTATCTTCCTAACATCAATTCTCATGAAAATACTATAATTCACAAGCAAGATTTAAAATATGTCCTATGATATGTCATCATTTATTATCATAATTACAAAGGTACATTTCTCCATTGTATTACTCAAGATGAGGTTCCTTCTCTTATAGAGAAACACATTAAGGCATTTTTAGTGGTCCTTATAAATGGCATGCTACAACCCATAAATTCCTATCACGGGACACTTTTATCCCACACTTGAAAAATATGTTATCACATTTTATAAAAAGTGTAATTCCTACCAACTACATGATGATCTTATTCACTCTCCTCCAATCGAACTTTAAACATTAGAATCTCATTGGCCTTATTCCATGTGATAATTATATCTTGTTGGAAAATTTATTCACTCTAAAGATTTTCATCTCTTCATAATTACGACCACTGAATATTTCACTAAGTAGGTTAAATATATGCTCTTTATTAATGTAATGAGTATGACTATATGCAAAATCATATTTAATCAAATCATTTGTTATTTTGTAATTCCCCACATGATTATTTATAACAATAGTGGGAATTTCAAAAATAAAGATACAAAACAATTATGTGATAAATTCAAAATCATGCATGAATTCTCCACCTTATCATCCTAAATGTAATGGCCAAGTAGAAGCCACTAAAAAAATCCTTAATAAAATATTTCAAATGATAATTCATGATTCTTGCCTTGAATGGCATCTCAAGCTTCATCCTACACTTTAGGATTATCACACTAACATTAAGAGTGCTACTGGGGCAACCCATTTTTCCTTAGTATATAACTCTAAATTTGTCTTAACATTGCAATTTGAGATACCTTCCTTACACATTTATATTCATGGAATGAATAAATTCCTGCAGACTATCTCCATGCTTTAGACCTCCTTAATGAGTGTCATATAAGTGCTTAACATCATAACCACCAATATAAAGCTTGAATTTCTAAATAACATAAGAAAAAGGTAAAAGTTTGTACCTTCAATGTTGTTTATTTGGTCCTTAAACTAGATTATACCCATATAAAATAAAACAAGTATGCCCAAAAATGGTGGGTTCATTATTTTGTCAAAGACATTATTAGACATGCTACTTAAAAAATAAAAACTAATGAAGGACATATTTTCCAAGAAACAACTAAGGCTTAATTTTTAAATAAATATTTTCTTAAAATGATAACTATGCTCTTATATGTCTTTCATATATTTCCATATATTTTGGTGCTAACACTTCTTTAAATTTTTTCCATAATGTTTCCTAAGATGTAACATTACATCAATTTCAATATCCTTAGTTCCTATCATTGGTTCTTTGGTATATCTCCAATACTTTACATATATTCCTTAGTTCATGATTTTACATCATAAGACCATGGATAGGACCTGACCATTCCTCATGAATATTTTTTATATTTATTTTTCATGTCATTAGTCAAGCTTCAAGTATCTTTCAAGTCTTTGATTTTTTAATTTAAAAACTTAATCACTTTTTACACCTCATTGGTTTTCATTTTATGTTTTGTAGTATAAGACCTTGGATAAGACTAGACCTTCCTCACAAAACACCGTTATTTACTATAACCACCCTTCATTTTTACACCTCTTTGGTTTTCCTTTTGTGAATTGTACTATAAGACCTCAGATATGGCCATGATTTCCTCCCAAAATTGTCATTTCATAAAATTTGTTTTTTCTACAACCTCACCAAAGTGTCTTCCCCAAAGAGTAAGGCAATGGTCAAGAGTTGTATTTTGTTATTATTAAATTTAGTCATATTATTTTATGGTAACACTAATAAATATATTATTGTGTCTCTATTCATATATACTATTTCTTGTGATATTGTTTCACACTTGTCATCATACTATGTTCAAATTACACATTTTTTGTGATTTAAGGTATATCAATAATTACATGTTTATTCACATTGATATTTAAATAATAATAAATTATCTAAATGTTAATACTCTAAATCTAAATAACTAATGACATAACATAATTAAACAACATTAAGGACCCTTAACTTCAGGTTTTACTTAACTATAAAAGCTCTTAAAATAAAAATAAATCTAAACCAAATAATACAAATGACTAATATGTTGGAGAGTTTTCAGTGATGTAGTGGTGATGCCATGAAGGTGTCTTGGTGAGTGGATAAAGAGCCTTGATAGTCTATGTGACAATGACAAAGTGTGCAATGTGTTTGTTCTTGTATGCTTGAAGTATGATTGGTTGATCTTCTATTTTGGCATGGTTAGAGATACTCAAGGATGAGTATGGTGATTTGAGAATGTACAAGGGGTCCTATCAGAAGTCAAGAATGTTTTTAGTGCTTATATGCATGAGTATATTTAATTTGGTTAATCATAGTTTTTATCTAGACACTTTGGGCCTAGTGGAAAAAAATTGAGTAGGTAGTTTGATGACATCAACATTACCATGTGGGAATTTTGATGGTGTTATATCTTGTATGTGTGAAGGTGTCAAAATAAACTAATCATATGGGTTTGTTTAGTTTTGAGCATAGATTATTTGTGATAAATTTAAGATCATGCACTGAAGCATAACAAATTTATACAAGAGCAAAGTTGGTTTCCCAAATAAATTCTAAGCATAGTTGTCTCTATGATAGAAAATTTTAAGAAGGCATTTTAATGGCATTCTATGTCACACATGTGAGGTTTATAAGAGATGTTTACTATATGTTTATATTATCCTATGTGAGGATATCATCTGGTCCAAATTTGAGATCATACGTCAAAGTATAGAATAAGTTATTAAGGTTCATAAATGGCTACTCAGACATATCAAAAGAGTCCCCATACTTAGTCATTTCTACACAAGTTAAAGCTTGAACAAGATAGATGGTGCATGTTGATCTAAGAAGTTAGGAAGTAGTGAGATGAGGATAAATTCATGATGTTTAATGACTAAACAAAGGTACAGGATAAGATTCTAATGGCAAGTATGTGTTTTTACAAATTGATCAAATGGTTAACATTGATTACTAAAGACCTAATTAATCCACAAAGATCAATGGAACACATTGAGTCAATATTTCAAGATTGCATGAGATGAGGTCAAAGTGACTAAGGTTTAATGTTTGGCATTGGTGGAATATGAATTAAATTTTAGACATGATCAATGGTGTGAGATTGATCTAAAGCTAATAGGACATGAGATTTGAGATTTGTGTTCACAGGTTAATTGTGACCATTTGAATTCAAATATTTGAATTTATCATAGGAAAAAACTAAAGATCTATATTTTATCCATATATTTATATTGAATTTGAATTTTTTGGTGTTGTAAAAATAAAAGATAAATAGGAATCCATAATGCATCTAATGAACCTAATTTGAAGATATAAAAGTATGTGTAGACAAAAATATTAAGCTTCAAAGTTGACTGTGGTTTTATGCTTATTTTGTAAGTGACTTGAGAAGGATATGTGAGATTATATTGATTTTTTTTCCATGTATAATGATTATTTTGGAGTGTTTAGACTTGATGAAGATGTTATATGTGGATTTTAGAGGTGTGATAAATCTATCTTTAGCATGAACAATGCTTAAGAAGTGTACTATATGTTTAGTAATGATGTTCCTATGTATAAAGTCTATGTTTGAGTAGTTTGAGCATAAAAAAAGGTGAGATAAGATGAATATGATCATTTGAGGATGTTGAAGGAGACATAATACATGGACCCATGTATTTTAAAGTGGTCATGTGTTCTTGTTTTGTTTGATGGTGTGCTAAATGGGTGAATAGGTCTCCATGAGACCTATAAGAGCTACAAGGGCCTTATTAAAAGGTGTAACCTATTAAGGGTGACCCATATATGCTATGGATAACCTATTAATATTGTATTGAGATGTGTCTTTATGTGATAGATACCTTAATAGCTAATTCATGACTAATGGTTGACCAAAGTGCTGATTATCAATATTTCTCTATAAATAATGAAGTCAAAGATAGTGATTTCTAGACTTTGTAAGTGAGACTTTGAGAAATTTGAGAAAGGCTTGTGTGTGTTGTGGAGTGAAGGAGGGTAGAGTTCCCTAAATATGAGTTAAATAGTATATTAGTTTGAGGACTATTTATATGACTTGTAGGTCATAATTCTATTGGAAGAATAGTGCTCTTGCAGGTTGAGTGTGCGTAAAGGTGAAGAGTAATAAGCAAAGGTCCATCATCAAGTGTTGAAGACATAAGTTGATAGGTGGATGTGTTCATAGGTGTTGTTGTGTTAGCTCAACATCTAAGGTGGTTATATCCTCCTTTCAAGGTGAAACTTGCTAAAATTTTGGTTAATTTTGTAGCTTAGCTAGATAGGTGTTGAAGCACCTTATGAGATTGAAGTCTCACTAAGTAGGGATTATATTTCATTGATCAATTATAGATGGTCTAAATTTGTTATTTTTATTATAGGATAGTAGTCCAATTATAGGTTCCATTGGTTTTTATTCCCTAAGAGGGTTTCTCACATATGTCTTATGTTATGGGATTAATCTTGCAGTGTCTCTCTTGCTCATTGTTATGAATGATGTGTATGCTTCATGAATGACTGTGGTAACTAGTTCAGTGCTTGTAAAGATCAAAATTGAAGTTGGATTATTTGGGCTCACTGATTCACCCCCCTCTTAGTGATTGTACCTCTAAGAATTTATATTAGGAAAGGTCCTTTGGCAAAGGCTTAATAGCTTGAAGGTGATCAAAGGTAACATGGTTGACAAAAAAGTTATGGCTTGTCTTCAAGATAATCTAGTTTTTGATTTACTAGAAGTTAATAGTGTGAAGACACAAGTGCAAAATTTAAAGGCAATAGTCAAGAATATACAGATCATGATGAATAAAGATCTCAATCAAAGAATGGAAAGTAAAGACATGACTTACTCAGATGTTATCTTATCCAAGGACAAAAGGGATTCCATCTCCACCAAAAGGGTCAAGAATGAAAATTCATATATCAATAATAATCAATAAAAATGGAGGTCAAATATGAATAATTTATTCCATAGGTATTTCTTCTCATACAATCAATTTGTTCATAGATATAAGTATTATGCTCTCTCTCAAGAAATCGAAAGGGATGTCATATGTTACAACTATAACCAACAAGGTCACATAGCCAAGACCTACAATAGAGCATTTTATAAAAAGGATTTAAAATTCATTAACACTATCAAATGGTTCAACAAGACCAAGTCTAAAGAAGAAACGAAGAAAATCCCAAGTAGATCACCAAAGAAAGAGTCATTATTTGTTCAATCAACTTTGCATACTCGAGAAGATGAGAAAAAGAGATGGTTCATAGATAGTGGATACTCAAATCATATGAAAAGAGACAAGAGCAAGTTTATCTCTCTCGAAAGGATCGACCCATGTTTAGTTATATTTAGTGATAACAAATCTGCTAACATAGTCAGCAAAGGTATGGTGAGTTTGGATAATGGTCATACTAAGACTGAGAATATCATATGTGTATAAGGTTTGAAACATAATATTTTTTAAGTGTGATCCAAATGTGTAAGTAAGGAAATTTTGTAACATTTCATGATGATATATGTGAAATAAGAAAGTCAAACTCTAGCAGATTAATTGTAAATGTTCATAAAACACATAAAAACATGTATGTATTCCATGAATCCAAGAAGGAAGAGTGATTCATAAATCAATGGGAATAAATCTAGCTTTGTCATAGAAGGATTGGACATATAAATTTTGTTAATATGATAAAAATCAGTTCAAATGGGTTGGTAAGGCATATACCTAAGATTTTTGAGATTCTTCATTCTCTTTACAAGGCATGTTTTCATGAAAAGTAAACTAAGAGAATATACAAAACTAAGAAATTATCCACTATAGAGCCATTGGAGTTGATGCACACTAATCTATGTGGACCTATGAGAACTCAAAGTATTCAAGGTAATAGTTACTTTATGTTTATCATTGATGATTTTATTAGGATGTCTTGGATATTATTTATTACATAAAAATTAGATTTTTTTACAAAATTTGTGGCATTCAAAGATCTTATGGAAAATGATAAAGGTTCAAAGACCAAGTGTGTGAGATCAGATAGAGGAGGTGAGTTTTGGTCTCATAAGTTTGATGATTTCTATGATGAACATGGGATAAGAAGGAAATATTCTTATACTAGAACAACATAATAGAATGGTATGGTTAAAAGGAATAATAGGACTATTGTTGATATGGATAGAACCATGATTCAAGATGAAAAAAATATCATATGGCTATTGGGAAGAGGTATCCAAGACTTCTATGTAAATCTTAAATAGGTTTCAAATTAGAGTAAATGGTAATAAGACCCTTTATGAGTTATGAAAGAATAAAGTGGCTAATGTCAAACATTTCAGAGTTTTTGGGAGTAGGTGTTTCATCAAAAGAGATGAAGATAATATTGGAAAATTTGATTCAAGATATGATGAGGTTATTTTCTTAGGTTATTATTCTATTAGTACTACCTATATATGCTTCAACAAGAGACTTCACAATATTATTGAAAGTTCCAATGTAAGGGTAGATGAGATAAGTAGAGTTAAAAATCCAAAATTATAGGCAAGTGACTTAATTCAAAATGTTTTTGCAAACAATGATGAGTTAGCTATTCAAATAGATGATGAAGATGAAGAGGAGGAAGAAAGACAAGATAATAAAACTCCATATAAAATAATTTAGAAAGATCATCCAATCTCTCAAATTATTGGAAATGTTGGTGCAAGGTTGAAAACTAGAAGGAGAATGTTGATCAATCAAAATCAACAAGACTCAAATCTGTTATCCATGATTGAACCCAAAACATTTATGGAAGCTAGCAAATATGAAAGTTAGAATGATGTAATGGATGAATAAATTGATCAAATAAAAATGAAGTAAACATGGGACTTAGTTCTTAGACTAAAAGATAAAAATTTGATAGGTACCAAATGGGTTTTCAAAAACAAGATGAATGAGAAAGGAGAAGTCACAAGAAATAAGGCTATATTGATGTATAAAGGATATTCTCAAGTTGAAATAATAGATTTTGATGAGACTTTTGCTCCTGTGGTAAGGATGGAAGTAATTGGACTCTTTTTGGCATATGCATGTTTCAAAAGTTTTAAGGTATATCAAATGGATGTGAAATCTACATTCTTAAATGGCAACTTAGAAGAAGTCTACATTGAGTTACCTGAAGGATACTTCATGTCAAGTAATCAAGATTTTGTGTGTAAATTAAAGAAGGCTCTGTATGGTCTTAAATAAGCTCCTAGAGCTTGGTATGATAGGATAGATAAGTATATTTTGAGTCAAGGTTTTAAAAGGGGGATAGATGATAGTAATTTATACATTAAGATGGAAGGTAAACATCAATTGATAGTTGTATATATGTTTATGACATAATTTTTGGATATGACAATGATAAATTAAGTAGAGAATTTATAGATACTATGAAGACTAAATTTGAAATGTCAATGTTAGGAGAATTGTATTACTTCTTAGGATTATAAATTAATTAATTTGATGCAGGAATTTTCATTTCTCAAGATAAATAAATCAAGGATATGATAAGGAAGTTTGACATGATGGATTTTAAGCCAATGGCTTAAGTAAACTAGATGACTCACCAAAAGTTGATCAAACTTTATATAGATACATGATTGGAAGTCTTTTATACTCTACTACTTCTAGGCCTGACATCATGCAAGTATTAGGTATTGTAGGAAGGTTTTAAGATGATCTTAGAGAATCTCACTTGAAATCAGTCAAAAGGATCTTGAGATATCTCAAAGTCACCATAGACTATGGTTTATGGTATCTTAGGAGTAAATAATTCTCTTTGAAATCATATACTGATGTTGATTAGGTAGGATGTGTGGATGATATGAGGAGTACTAGTGGTGGGGTCTTCTTCATGGGAAAATGTTGGTGTCTTGGATAAATAAGAAACAAGTTTTAGTGTCTCTTTCAATTGTAGAAGTTGAGTATATAGCAGCTACCTCTTGTTTTAGACAAGTCTTGTGGATGAAACAAACTTTAGAGGATTATAAGGTAAGACAAAATGGACCTTGTCATATTTATTGTGATAATGCTGGTGTAATTAGTATCTCAAAGAATCATGTTATGCACTAAAAACTAAACACATTCTTTTTAAATATTATTTACTGAGAAAATAAGTGATTAATAAATGTGTCAATTTGGAACATGTTCCTATAAAAGAGTATCTTATAGATATTATGACCAAACCATTGTCAAAAACTACTTTTGAGTATCTAAGATAGAGTTTGGGTGTCATTTATTTCTCTATGAATTAATAGAAGGTCTTTGGTTAAGGGAGAAAAACATGTTCATGATCTTGGTCCATAGGTTTGTGAAGGAGATTTAGTAGAGGGTCAGACTGGGTGTTTTTTAGGTTGATTAAGATCATGTTTTGTGAGTAGCATGAATGTATAATTAGTGGTCCTTGTAGTAACTTGAGAGAGGAGGATAGTTAACATGTGTAATGGTTACTCATGGTGTGTGGAGATATTAATATGCTCAGAAGGTGAAATTTCTTAGAGTTTTTATGGGAGTACCTATCATATATTTTTTAATGTGTTCCATCAAATTTCTATGGTTTTGTGTCTTTTTTCTTTATTGGTTGCAGTGATTGATTGAAGAGAGTGTTGACATGGAGAAAGAGGATATTTTCAAGGCAAGATAAATTAGGCTCAAGATAAGGGGGAGTTTGTATCATATTTCTAAGATGTTCCTTTCCTATTTGATAGTCTTTTCATGTCCTTAAGATTAGTTTTTTCCCATTTTGTCATTATGTCAAAGGGGTAGAAATTCCCTATTGTGGAAAGTTCATGTTGTGGGAGTGCTTTGAAAAGAGAGAAAGTGAGCTATATAATGATATATTGATGGGTTTTGACATAAATTAAAAATGGGGAGATTATTGGAGAGTTATTAGTGATGTTATGGTGATGTCATGAAGGTGTCCTGGTGAGTGGATGAAGAGCCATGATAGTATATGTAACAATTATAAAGTGTGTAATGTGCTTCTTGTATTCTTGAAGTATGATTGGTTGATCTTCTATTTTTGCATGGTTAGAGATACGTAAGGATGAGTATGGTGATTTAATCATGTGAAAAGGGTCCTATTAGAAGTAAATAATGCTTTGAGTGTTTGTGTACATGAATATATTGCATTTGGTTGATCATATTTTCCATCTAGACACTTTGGGTCCAATGGTAGAAAATCTAAGTAGGTAGTTTGATTACATCAACATTTCCATGTGGGAATGAGTCAAGGGGAGTTGGCCATATGATGGTGATCACATTAGTCCCTAGTTATTATGTACCAAATATCAAGCATGCATTGAAGTGTGATCAAAGATATGCATATGCAAAGTTGGGCTCCCAGGCAGTCTGACTGTGTTTCCTTATACTTAGTTAATTTTGTAATATGGAAAGAAGAGATGAATGAACATTTTTATAGTGTTATATCTTACACGCATGAAGATGTCAAGATAAATTGATCATATAGGTTTGTTTAATTTTGAGTATAGATGATTTGTGCTAAATTTGAGATCATGCATTGAAGTGTGGCAAAAGTTATATGGGAGAAAAGTTGGTCTCGAGACAAATTATAACATAGTTGGCTCTATGATAGAAGATTTTGAGAAGGTATTTTAATGGTATTATATCTCATACATGCAAGGGTTCCAAGATATATTTGTTATATGGTTAGATTATCCTATTAAAGGAGATCATTTGGTATAAATTTGGGATTATGCATCAAATTTTAGAAGAAGCTATTAAGGTTCATAAATGGCTACTTAGGCATTTTGAAAGGGTCCCTATAGTCATTTTTGCACAAGTTAAAATTCAAACAAGATTGAAAGTGCACATTGCTCCAAGAAGTAGTGAGATGAGGATAGGTACATGATATTTAATGATTGAGTAAAGGTATAATATAAAATCCAATGGTGAATGGGTGTTTGTATAGATTGATCAAATAATGAGCATTGATTGCTAAAGCCTTGATTAATCTATAGAGATCGACAGAGTGCATTGAGTTAACATTTCAAGATTGCACAAGATGAGGTCAAAGTGACTGAGGTTTAACATTTGGAATTGAATAACTATGCATTAAATTTTAGACATTATTGATGGTGTGATATTGATCTAAATTTGAGAGGACACAAGATTCAAAAATTATGTTTGAAGGTTAACAGTGACCATTTCAATTCAAATATTTGAATTTAACATAGTGAAAAACTAGAGCTCTATATTTTTTCCATATCTTTTGATAGAAGTCAAATTTTCTAGTGTTGTAAAAATAAAATATGAAGAGAAATCCATGGTACATCTAATGAACCTAATTTGAATATCTAGAAGTATGTGTAGACAAAAATATCAAGCTTAAAAGTTGACTATGGTTTCATGATTATTTTGTAAGTGACCTAAGAAGGATATTTGAGCTTGTATTAATGTTGTTTCAATGTCTCATGATGAATTATATATTTGGGAGTGTTTTAGATTCCATGGTCATCCTCTGTATGGATTTTAGAGGTGTGATCAATCTATTTTAAGTATGAACAATGCTTAAGAACTTGACTGTATATTTGATACTAGTGTTGCTGTTTATAAGGTCTCTGTTGGAGTAGTTTGAACATATGCAAAGGTGAGGTAAGATGACTGTGATCATTTTAGGATGTCAAAGGGGACATAAGAAGTGGAACCATGTATTTGAAAGTGGTATTGTGTTATTTTTTTGTTTAATGGTGTGCTAAGTGGGTGAATAGGTCTCCATGAGACGTATAATAGCTACAAGGGCCTTACTAAAAGGTGTAGCCACTTAAGGGTGACCCATAGATGGTATGGCTGACCTATGAAGATTGTATTGAGCTATGTATTTGTGTGAGAAATTCCCTAAGGGATAAGTCATGCCTAATGTCAGACCAAGGTGTTGATTATCAAGATTGTTCTATAAATAGTGAAATCAAAGATAGTGATTTGTAGACTTTGTAAGAGAGACTATGAGAGATTTTATAGAGGATTATGTGTGTGTTGTGGATAAAAGGATGGGTAGAGTGCCATATGGATGAGTTGAAGAGAATATTAGTTTGATGACTATTTTTATGACCTATAGGTCATAATTCTATTGGTATAATAGTATTATTGTAGGTTGAGTGTGAGTGAAGGTGAAGAGTGATAAGCATAGGTCCATCATCAGGTGTTAAAGACATCAGTTCATAGGTGGATGTGTTCATAAGTGTTGTTTTGGTATCTCAACATCTAAGGTGGTTGTAGCCTTCTTACAAGGTGAAACTTACTAAAAGTCTAGTTGTTATTGCAACTCAGCTAGATAGGTGTTGAAGCACCTTGTGGGATTGAAGTTTTAATAAATAGGGATTGTAGTTCCTTGATCATTTGTAGATGATCTAAATTAGTTATTTTTATTTTAGGATAGTAGCATAATTGCAAGTTATAGTGGGTTTTATTCCCCAAGAAGGTTTCACATGTATGTCTTATGTTATGTTATTAATCTTGAAATTGTCTCTCTTACTCATTATTCTGAATGATGTGTATGTTTCATGAATGCTTTTGATAACCAGTTAAGTGTTTGTAAAGATCAAAATTTAAGTTGGATTATTTTGGCTTGCTAATTCACCCCTTCTCTCAGTGATTGTACCTCTAACATAGTATAGTAATCTAAAAAAAACTTTTGATATAATGAATCTAACTATATAACTTTGATGAGTTGATCAAACTTATTTATGACATATCTAAACTCAAAGATGTGTGCATGTGACTATAATGAGGAAAATAAGATGAGTTATTTATTTTTCATGTATGTTTATCCATATATGGATGCAAAGATGTGGAGAATGGATTGCCTAGTCTTGTTGGATCTTATCCATCATGTGATGCTACTCATAGTAGTCAATGATTTCTATCTCCCTTGAGTTGTGAACCAAATGTTGCACACTCTCCTCCAAATCTGCCACAAACTTCTCACAATATGCCATAATTAAATCTAATAGGTCCATGACATTATACAATAAGGTTGAACAATTTTTTTATAACCAATTTTGTTTGCTCCTTTTGGGGATATTGTTAGATAGCATGGAGATGGGGCACATATCTAAATGAAACTCAAAATTGTAGTTGATAAAGGGTAGATTAACTATGCAACTAAATTTGGCATGAGCATGGGATGCATGAAATGAAATGCATGGTAAATGTATGATAAGACTTCAAGGTAAAAGAATCAATGTAAAGATGCATGAAGTCTACATAGATTAGGATGTTGAGTAGGTTGAGGATCTATCATAAAAGTGTAGGGTGATCATGAATCTAACTCATCAAAGTATTCACTAGACCATATGGAATGAGCTCGTATAGAGGATGATCCTGATGCAAAGCAAATAATAATGCTAATGGAATAAAATTCCAAATGAATGATTCAATGTAAATAATCTACTTTGTTATATGGTATCAATTGATTCATTACAATTAGATTAACATATGGAAATATTCATTCTATAGAATGATTCTGATTGAAACAAGTGTCCTAGGCTTGATCCAAAGATAATATCTCTACTAGATGGGTTTTTTGCATCTACATTTTATTATTCAAAATTGGTCTTATTATAGGAAATTGAATAGATCCAAATATGATGTAGATGTCCCTTGACATTTCAAAATATAATTATAGTAGAATATCACTTTAGAAAATAATGAATGGTGTCAAATAAATAAGATATCAATAGACTTATGATTTAGTGCTTATTTGAGATGTTGATATAAAAAGGTTAAGGCATTGAATCCAAGGTAAACACAAAGCTATCAAGGAAGCTTATGTTACCACAAAATTATTCCCTATGAAATTGAGAGGATTTATACATTACTACTATCAAGACTACAAGACAAAATAACTTTTATACTTATCTTCTCATAAATCAGGACAACCAAAGCTCTCGTTCAAGGGTTAATAGTTAATAAGAAAAATATGAAAAATAGAAAGGAAGTAAGTTGGACTCCTCCAAAAGCTAGATGATTTAAATGGAACTTTTATGGAGCTTGTAGAGGTAATCTAGGTGCTTTAGGAGTAGGGTGTGTGATAAAAGACTATAGTGGATCATTAATAAGATCTCTCTCTCTCTCTCTCTCTCTCTCTCTCTCTCAAGCTTCCTAATGGCTGTAATAAGGAAGCTCAAGATCAAGATATAGTAGTAGGGGTTAATATGGTTATAAATTATGGAATTACCTTCCTAAAAATTAAAGGAGATTCACAGGTGATTATACTAGTTTTATCTAGTAAGAGGGCAAACTCTTAGAAGATTACAAAAAATTTAGATGTTATATGGCTTAAATTGGAATTGTCTGAAGGTTGAAAATGAAACCACTATTTTAGATAAAGTAATAAAGTTGCCAATTTTTTGGTTAATGTAGCCATTGATCAATGTGAGGAGGAAAGGTTGGATAATGTTAACAAGAGATGGGAGTATTGTAGGCTTTTTGATTAGATTGATTTTTGACCCATTATATTAATATTTAAAATGATTTTAAATAAAAGTATTTTATAATGTTGATATAATTAATAACACTTTGGGTTTTTTTAAATTTTTTTCCTAAATTATTTAAAAAAAAACAAATGTACTTGGTTTTTCATAATTATTATATAAAAATGAAAAGAAAATATTTTTTGAAATTTTAAATCATTATAAAATCTAATAAATTATTTATAAGTGCATGGATGGTAGGAGAATTAAGTGGAAGAGTCCTTCAAGTGTGATGGATGAAATTAGTAGAGTTAGTAGGATGCTATTTTAATGGCATTGCCACCAGGGGATTTTTATTGATTGGATAGGCCACTCCCTTTAATGATGGAATTTTATTTTATGACATGGTTATTAATGTTAAGCATTGTTTATGAGTAGCATTCATGCTAGGAAATTGTATTGGCTATCTCCTTTGGAAGAGTTTTAGTGCTTGGTCTTGGTGGGATGGATCAGTTCATCTCAGAGTCTATTAGTTGACCTTTGGCCTTTAGAAGAGCCAAGAGCCATGAAATAAATTTCACTAGACCTATGTAAAAAACATGCTTTTCAAATGTTTTTTGGTTTCCTTTTCTAGAGGTGGTAGAAGTGGTAGAACAGGTGTTGGGTGCAGATTTTCTAGCATAAAGTAGGAGAGTTAGAGTTAACTCAGATGTGTCCTCTCTATTTGCAACAAATTTGTGCTTGGTAATGTTAGACAGGGAGTAAGTTTTAGCTATGATCAAATTTTTAATCTAGCCTAAGTATATATTATAGTTAGTAGAGGAATTGGAATCTCTTCCATTAGGGACTTTTATGTAGCTTCTATTTTTTGATAGAGACTTCTTGGATTTCATCCCTTTGGCTATGTTTTGAGAATTAGATATCGTTTCCAATATTTAGTGGATTTTGTGAAGGATGTGGAAGTGATTGTGTAGTGAAAATGAATGTTATAGAGTTTCAAGGAGTTAGTATGTCATTTATCAAAGAGCTGCTTCAACCTATTCCCAAGCTCATCGAATGGAGGGCTACTAGGCACTCTTCAGATAGGGTCCAAGCTATTAAATGGTTGGGTAAAGGTGTGGAAAGGGGATATATAAAAGTGTATCCATGGTGGAAGGGTAAGAAAATTTAGAATTATGATGTTTTAAGTCGAGTGTAGAAAAGGTTGATTTTTTCTTCCTTCAAAAATAATGAAGGAGAACTAGTTAGCAGGAAGATGGTGAAGTTGGGAAGTATGAAGGAAGGTAAGAACCAAGCTATTTTGGATAATGATGCAGGTAGGTTGGATCAAGGGATTAAGAGAAGAAGCAATAGTCCAGTTAGAGAAAGATGATAGAGCTGGTAATTTTAGAATAATATGTCTATAATCGATTGATGGAAAATTTTGGTCAGTTTTAGTATGTTTCTAATTGGTATGGTATGAAACTATTAGTCTCTAAGTATGGTTTTTGTTTAAAACCTATTTTTGTATATTTGGTCCTATGTCTTTGCATGAATATATGTTGAGCTAGACCATGTTAAGTTTCTTTTTATATCTCTTTTGGTAAAGGTCTTGGGACCCTTAAAATGCCCAAGTATCAATTAAAAAATTAGGAAAACCAAAGCTAGTATAGTTGTCCCTATCTACAGCTCATTCTTCCATCAAAATACATGGTAATTGCTCTCATAGTCCCATAACCATAGTTGTTATGGTACTAGATAATGGGATTAATCAGATTCTGCACATAATTAATCCAATAACATACTAAAAACAATAAAAAATAATAAAAAAATATCTTGTATTTTGAATATACTTGAATGATACATAGGCTATTAAATAGCCAAGATGGTCTACCAACTTCCTAAAGAATAGGAAGGGAAATAAACAACTAGCTTGTTAATAGAGATATGGGTACAACTAGAATATTTTTTTCTATAAACAATATATTTTACTAACCTAATAATAATAACCAACTACTAACTTATAGTAAATACTATTTAGTAAATAGTAATTTACCTTATAGTAAATATAAAAATGTGAGCACTAACATTAGGATATTATTAACATTAACTCCTTCAAATATCTATAGTTTAGGTGTCCAAATATATCATGCCAAAGCTGACTCTCAAAATATACATGAGAAACTAAACACATCACTAAAGGAGGAGCATCACCAAAACCCTCATAGCAGAGTCGAGAACTATGATCAATAACACCCTATACAATAAGTGTGTGTGTCTCTAACAAATCTCAAACTTGAACACCCTGTGGTGTGAAATTCATTGTCTTGCCCTGACCAAAATGAAAAATTTGATAAATTGAAAGTAGATTGGTGGTGATGTCTATAACATATAACACGTCATTGATGTAGACACCATCTATATGTGTGTCATGATTCCCCTTAAAATAAATTTAGGAAGAATATCCAACCTTAATATTGGAAGTGAAACTCAGACTAAAAGATACAAAGGACAACTTAGAAGAAGGCATATGGTGTTAAGCACCAAAATCTATAACCCAACTATTTGAAATAGGTAAATATGATCTCCTAACAAATTAAGTGCTTTTCCATGCTCATGATATGGAGAAGGAGGGGAGATATAAATCTTGTGTTTCTTAATAGTATCCTCTAAGGATTGGATTCTCTTGAAACACCTAGACTCTTCATGACTAGTCCCCCATAATAAGAGCAAGATAGGTTATACTTATTCTTGGATTTGGAAGATGAATTGGGTTTAGATGTGTTACTATTGGGATTAGGTGTATTTTGAGATGGATGAGTGTTATTATTCTTACGTTTATATTTTCCTTTGTTCTTAGGATGTGGGGCCACTAATAATTTTTGAGAGGTGGAAAACTCAAGGTGAAACAATTTGGATTCTTCCCTAGTAAGTCTCTCACAAAACAACTCTAGATATGTCATTTTGAATGCAACACCTAAGGTATCTATAATAAATAAAAAGGTAGAAGAAAATATTTGGAATGGGCCACTCAACTTAGAGAAGATCAAGTACACACACTCTTCATCCTTTTTATCTCATCTAAATTTAGTGAAGTAAGCTCCACTTCAAGCTACATGGCTCTCAAATGATCTACTTTCCTAAACAAACCTTTTAACTTAGTCCACATTTTTATTGGATAATCACACCCATAAAAATGAAATAAAATACTATCACTCACATAACACCCAATCAAGCCCATAAATAATTCAAACTTAAATTGGTGCTGAAAATTTTCAAATTCACATGTAAACTATAGTTGTGTTTCATTCATTAGGGACCATAATCCTTTGCTCTTTATGATTGTTTCCATTTGAGGTCTCTATATATAATAAATATGTGTAGTTATAGGATCACAATATTTAATATAAAAAGTATAAGACATGCTAAAAAATCACTAAAGAGTAGAAATAATGCAAAAGGGTACACAAAATCAGCACCGAGACACCCCCCTTCCCCCCACCCCCCCCACCCCAAAAAAAAAAAAAAAAAAAAAAAGAAAAGATTGTATTAAGGACCCCCTAGTTTGATAATTTTTAAAAGTAGTGCATCTTTAAAAAATAATGAAACCAATAGATAGATAATAAAAAAACTATTCACTTTAAAAAAAAATATAACTCAAATATGAGTTATGGTTCAAAAGTTATAGGCATTACGATTTCCTATAAAATAGGTCAAAACATAAAAAAGAACACTACAAATTGAAATTTGTGACCAAATCAGAATAGAACATAGTCATGCTACCACTCATTGGAACAAAAATTGAGCCATAAACTCATAAATTCCAATGAACATACATAAATATCCTCTTGGTTACCGTTATGCTTGCACAACCAAATTATGCTTCCTCTTGAGGCAACAAATCAACTTATAAAAGAAAAAATATGGATAATGAGGTTGTTTTGAGAGGAAAGAATGTGGGTTAGTATTATATATCACCTTGATGCTAATAAAGAAGCTATTGTGAGTAGAGATATAGGATGTTAGTGTAAAAAAACAAACCAAATCTATTTAACACCTTAATTCTCCTTTCCAAAATCTCTTACACACATCACAAAAGATATTTGTGCCCAAAAAAATAGAGTGGAAGACCTATTACACACATTCAGATAAACAAACAAGGAGAAAAATAAAAATAAGGAATGCTTCCCTTAGATCTGGGGTGACTTAGGTAAGGTTAGAGAAGGGATGCCATACTTATGACACCAAATGTAAAAAAATCATATAATATAAAAGTGAAGCACCATTTTCCTTCAATGCCTATCTATATATAGGTTTTAAATGCCTTATTTCATTTACCAACACCTTCCTCTCAGTAGCATATCTCAATATAGCATTTTATCAAGAAAATGATCATTACCACATTTTAAATTTTGATCTCCATGCTTTAAATCTGATTGACTCTAATGCCTCTCTACCTATAGATCTACAAAATAAAAGAAATAATGCAAATGCTGGTAGAGGATGCAAAGAATCCAACTTAGGTAAATATTTGCAATGCCTAGTATATCTTATTAATGCCTCTTGTCTAAAAAAATTCCAAAGCTAAAGTATTGAGACACCTCAGATTTCAATGCCATATTTGCATATTATAATGCAAAAAATAGAATTGATGCCAACTTCAACAATTCCAACACCTCTTTCTTAAGACACCTTAGTCAATACCTAAAATAGCTATGATACCAATTTAACACTTGATATATCTAAAATAATAACACTAAGGTAGAATATTAAAATGCCTAGCTTGGATCTAAAAATCCCTTAGATCACAAAAGGTGCTAAGCTAAGAAAAGACAACACCAAGATCTCAACAAGGATGCATCCTCTCTCCTCAACTTCTAATTTCTCTATATATACATGTAGCTTCTTCTCTCTCCAGTACTTTATCCTTGATTGGTAGATCTATATGAGTAAAAAACTTAAAAGCAAAAGCTTCAAAATCAATGCAAATATCTCTGCCTCTTCAAATGAAATGCCAAGCTTCAAAAGAATTTTTTTTTTTGAAAAGTCTTGAAAAAGGAATGTCTCTTTCCTCAAAGGAAATTAAAAACAATGGAAGAATTAATGATAAGGGAAACACATAACAAGGGAAGAAGCAGTGACAAGGAAAATTTCTGATGTAGTGACAATGTGGATGGGAGTAACACCTCAAACCTTTGGTATCATGCTAGGAATAGTGAACAAGCATTCTAATACAAGATTAAAAAGTGATAAATCTAAGAAAATCACACATAAATCTATAGAAAATTAATTTTGAAACAAAGTGAATCAAGTTTTATTCAAAAATATGATATGTAATATAAAGGAAATATCTTGCATAAATAGGCAAGGTGAAATATAGAACTATCCTAACTAGCCAATGTGGGATAAATAATCATACAAGATAAACACACTAAAACTGAAATACCTATATAATACACTATAAAACATGATAAATACATTAAAAATATACTCTAACAAAGTTTAATACAAAAACATTCTTAGGAAAGAAAGTAGATTGGGGCTCATCATCAACCTAGTGATATCTAATTTCACTCCTTACCTCATATAGTTTTGGTCTTCTACCTTTGACTGAACATATGGTTGCTATATCTTTGAAATTTTCTAGATAAAACTCAAAATATTAATGTTCAATCAAGATTGGGTCTAAATATAAGTCATTGGTTTTTATTCCATTCCCAATGGAAACAACCTAATTTGTACCCTCAATTATCAATAGTGTTATTTTCACCCTACTTTCCCCTATAGATCCTCTTATTTTTTCCTTATTTGGTGATTAAAAGTATGTCAACACACTGATTTTTGGTAGCCATTTCATTAGGCATATACTCATCCACCACTCTTTCTCACTCATTTCATCTCTTTCGAGTAGTTTTTCTCCATTTCATCACTCAATGTTAGTTGATCTATTTCCATAGATTTACTTTCTACCATTATAACACTCATGATTAGTATTTTTATCTCCCTAAATTAGTTATTTAATCTAGAATTTTCCATTCCACTACACAATGTTAGCTAATATATCACCTTGACTATCCTTTCTACCTTTTTGGTGCTCATGCTCAACATTTCCTTCTCCCTAGAGTAGTTGTTCTATCGAGCATTCTCATTGAACCACATAGAAGTAGAAGTAATTGGATAATCATGTTGATTTTACCTTATCTATCCATTTTGAAATTTCCTTCCATTCTCCAATAAACTCTTCTCTTGAAATACGTTCAAATTTTAATAATGCATGTCAAAGTGGATATTTTTAAACATGCATTCTTTATGGAATCCTTGTTAATTTTTAATAAATATTGGTTCTAAATGCCTTGCTATAAATTTAGGAAAAAAAAGGAAGCATACTCATGCACATGGGTAATATAAATAAATATATTCTTATCATCTATTAGTATTTAGTTTTTTTCCTCTCCATGGTTGGCACCCCTTCCAACCATGGTGTGATTTATTTTTACTCACCATATTTGGGAGGGATCTCAACCTTGATGAGAAAAAATAAAATTCTCATCATGTTTGGGATAGCTCAAAACCATGGATAAGAAAACATTTTCCTTCTCCATGGTTGGAAGGGCTCCAAACCATTGTGATATAAAAAAAATCTCACCATGGTTAGGATCCTCCCAACCATGGAGAGTAAAAAATTTAGTTTTTCCTCTCCATGGATGGGATGGCTCCCAAACATTGTCATAAAATTGGGTAAGATCCCTATTTGAATTTTCTTGTATATGCCTTACTAATTTTGAAGATATTTTAGTTTTGAATGCCTTGATATAAATGTATATAAAATTATGAAGCATACTCAAGACACATGGAATATTTAACATAATGTAAATGAATATATTCTTATAATATATAAGTATTTAAATTTTAATAATGCATATCAAAACTCTAAATGTAATAAATATTTGACCTTGCATGTCAAAATCATAAATAAACTAATATTTTTATTGTGCATGTTAAAATATAACATAAATATTGATTAAAGTTTTTCAATGACATTATAGGAGAATTCGGTTGAATGAAAGTTCTCATTTATAATGCTTTAAATATGAAAATAAAATGTTAACGCCAATAACATCACACAAAAATTTAAAGATTAATTTCATATCCCTATGTAGAGAGGGCTAGTTGAAAGAATTGATGCATATTTTTCTTTCTCCATACAACCAACATGTAAACTCTTACACTTATTATCAACAAAGGATACGTGAAAAATGTAAGAATTGACATTGTCATAGTTGAGTTCCAAGGTATACATGTACACAAAATGTGAAAGCATACATGAGGCACATGGATTATACCCTAGAATGTGCTAACTTAGAAGCAAATGTTTTTTTATATTTCATTATATTTAATGCAGTTATAGATTTGTATATAAAATTTTGAATCATACATGTACAAAATATAACATCTAGCATTAGATTGACTATAATAAATATCATCTATCTACAAGACAAACATTAACTTGGACAGTGATGTGATTCTTAATTTATGGATTGGTATTGTTGGTTTCATCTAAAATTATAAGATCAAATCACATCCTATTTTGTGAATATCTTAAAATCATCACATTCCATGAGACCACATTACTCTAGAGACATTGTGTCAAAAAAATCATGTTGTTTATTAGTGCAATCACAAGTACATTTGACCGAAAATAATTTCTATTAATATTTTATGAAGCTCCATACCCTCTTTCAATAATATTATTTTAGCATATGTTGGGTGATTGTTGATAAATTTAATTAGGTGTAGATTTACAAAATATGGTTGAGTTTTCTTTAAAATATCCAATGTTTTTTCTACATGCTCTTCATGTGCATATTTAACACTAATAACAGTCCATGAGACCACATTTTTTTTAGTAATTTATTTGAAAATTTATTAAAACCTCATGAGGAACACAATTTTTAGAATATATTATGAGGCATTTATAACTATACATCTTTAAAGAAAGTCCCATTTCCATTCTAATTTGATGGATTTCCATACCTTGATTTAAATATCCCCATTATATGGATATGAAATCTATTTTTACACCTACTAGTTTCATAAGAAGAATTTCTAGTGCATCCTTCAATTGACCTTCTCTACATAATCTCATTATATTTATATTTTGATTTCTAATGGATGATTTTTATAATTACATTTTATATTTATAATTGAAGTGTTGGAAATTTTTCCATTACACTTAAAACTAAAATGTCTAAAAACAATTGTCTTTCCATTATGCTTTGATGGATATATAGACTAAGTTACAAAGATATTATTTTGGAAGATGATAGAAATATAATGGAATTTTTTAACTAATCAGGGTTCTCATAAGTTCATTTCATTTGGTGAAATAATATTCTCATTACACGATACATTATCTCTTTGTTTCGTGTTGTTAAGTACCTTATGTTATAACTCCATTAATGGTTATTGTGAGAATGCATATTAATTTATTACATTTATATATTTGGTTTTACAATATGTTTGGATTTATTCAAAGCATATGCATTTTATTTTCCTAAATATACGAGGATGTAAACATAATTATCAATGTTAGAGTATCTAACCTAGACTTATACAAGTGGATTGGCCCTTATTATATCCCCCCCTCGTATCTCTCCTATTATCACTCATGATTTTAATCCTTTTAGTCAAGTGATGGAGACATAATGAGAGAGGTGATCATTCCTAAATTAATGTTGCTTCACACTAAGTATCATGATTATGACACTATTTCAAATTTAGGGATGGAATATGTCATCCCAAAGAGTATCTCAGCAATAATAGTTGGACAAAATTAAATATAAGAATATCTAACCACTATTCAAAACTCTACAATTTTGATCACTTGAGCCAAAAGAAGAACATATTTATAGTGAGGGATAGGGATCGATGTAATCCCATCTCTTGTGATGAAGTATAGATGAATTAAATTTTTTAGAGGAAGTTAAAAAGGGGGCTCACTAGTTTTATACTCCGCATTGAAGGCTAAGATTTTATACTCTACATGGGATGAAAATAGTGAAAAGTTACTTTTAGAGGTATCAAGGTTGATGTCACCAAAGAGTTGATCAAGGATGTTACTAGGATGTCCTATGAAGGCACCAAAGCCTTTAAGGATAAGAGTAAAAAGAAAGATCTAATGCATACATTTTTTGATATGGACTCTATGTTTTAAACTGACAAAAAGAGATTCCCTAGAGATGACCTTCCAAGGAGGTGTCTTGACATATGACTTCAAGTAATGATATATCTAACTCTTAAAGTAAAATTTACACACATATTTTTGCATCACTTTATACTTTTAAATCACTTCAATGGTCACTATATAAGCCTCCCTTAATATATTCTTATGTCCTTGGAATCCTTTATTTTGAACTTCAAAGATAATCCCTCTTATGACCTAATCCACCAAGGGTTGATTTTTCTTCTAATGAAGAAAGGGACACTTATGAAGAGTATTGAGATCAATATTGGGGAAAGTAGCAAGGCATAAATCTTGAGGGAGGCCTTGGATAACTCAACTAAAGATTGGAAGGAAGAATCATCTCCTTACCCTTGCCTAGTATCTCATCCTCACCCTTGTGCAGCTGAGAAGAAAGAAAAAGGAAGTCTAAAAACTCTCCTAACTAGAATAAGAATGCAGGAAATAAGGTTAAGAGAACCTTGGAGTTCTCATGGGGTAATGAAAACCTCAATTTTAAAATTTATGAAATGAAAGTGACATAAGTTTAGAAGAGGGATGAAAATAGTGAAATGACACACTTCCCTAATGGTATTAAGTAGAAACTATTAGACTTTTATGAAAACTTGTAAAAAATGGGAAGGCAATTGGTCCCATTGATGAAGCAGTAGGATGCCTTAAAGTAGGATGTGGATAGGCTGAGGGAGGTTTTGGGAAATCTAAATATGTTATAAGGTATTAGACTTAGGCTAAATGTCACCCCTAACAAAATAAGAAATTAAATATTCACTATCACCCTGGGAAGTTCCCCTACTAAGAAAGAGAAAGCAAGAGGTGAGAAGGAAAAATAGATGGTAGAGCACAAAATTTTTTTAGCAGAAGGCCATAACACCCAAACAAGAGGCATGTATAGTGACACCAAGAAAAAATCTATTGGAAATAATAAAAATTCTCCTTCCAAAGACATTTAGTATTTGTCTTAGTTTTAATCCTATTAATTCTCAAGTCCTATTTTTTACTATAATTTTGCTGAAGTTTGGTGTCTGGTCAATTGGTGTGGCCTAGTATTATTTAGTTTCTTTTTACTGGTCTCTAGGTTCTTATTGAACTAGTGGTTTAAGGTTTATATAAAACCAAAATTTTACCCCATTAAATAAAAAATCATGTATGCATTATGATTTTTTATAGGAATAGTATAATTTATTCTCTCATGCTAAAGTTTAAGGCTTCCTTGTGATAAAAATAATAGCCAAAATAGTTAACCAAGAATACATTATTAGTTTTAGTAATATTGAAATAGAATTTAAACATGAAATTAAAGTGTTTAAAACCACTGTAAACCAAACCTTCATGTTAATTGTGATTTCCTTGATAGACATGCATGGTAAATTTGGAAGCCTACTAAAGGCACATGATTTATTTGATAGAATGAAAAATCATTTTAAAGGAATATTATATGAAATAGTTCATGTGCCTTAAATATATTTTGAAAAAGGCCTTAAATATATTTTTCCACCTTTTGCATGTAGCTATATAATTTTAAAAGGCTAAATAAATTTTCCATTATCTATAAATGCATATGTCAAAAGTATGAATACATTAAAATTATAATTGTGCATGTCAAAGTGGATATTTTAAATATATTTTAGTTGTAAATATATTTCTAGACATGTATGAAAAATATGCAATCATAGTGAAGGCACATGTAATATTTGGAAAAATGTAAATAAATATAGGTTTTTTAATCATCTCTTAGCATTTAAATTTTAACCAAGCAATATAAATTAAGTTTTTGTAGAAAATGTTCATAAAAAATATCCTTAATATGCATATATGATGATTAAAAATGTTTAGTGGATGTTTCAAAAAGTTTTTCCTCAATTAAATTAAAGAGGTGTATTCTCATAATAAAAGATATTACCATGTTTTGGATCCCTCCCAAGCATGGAGAGGAAATTTTTTTTCCTCTCCATGATTGGGATTAGCCATCTCCATGGTTTGGATGGCTCCCAACCTCGGTGAAAAAAAAATATCACCATGGTTGGGAAGGCTCCTAACCATGGTAAGATTGTATTTTTATCACCATGGTTGGGAACCCTCCCAACCATGAAGAGGGATACTCCCAAACATGTAGAGGAAAGAATTTTACCTCTCCATTTTTGAGAGGGCTCCAAACCATGGTGATATTTTTTTTCTCACCATGGTTTGGAGGGATAAAAACCATGGTGATATTTTTTTCTCTCATAATGGTTGGGAGCCCCCCAATTAGGGAGAGGGAATTTTTTTTTATTCTCCATGATTGGGAGGGATTCAAAACATTATTATGGAAAAAAATTATCATTATGGTTTGATCAAAGAAAGATTCCAGGTGACAACTTGGGTGATGGTTCTACCCCAATCGGTGATAGGACTTTCGAGAGCCATAACTTTTGCACCGTAGCTCCAATCGACCTGTCATTTGAACTATTAGAAAGCTAAGAATAAGGAGAATGTGATGATATGGCATGGAGATCCACTTGATGAATTTTGACCCCCAAAAACCCAATAGAAGTGCCCCAAATTTCAATTTTAGTAGTGCAGTCTAAAAATAGTAAGTTTCTAAAAATAGTAATTCCTCAAATTCTATATTGTTGTAAATCGTGGAAGTTGAAAAACTTAATCTCAATCTATATTGGTGACCTTCCACATCCTAATAATACCTTAAAAATGTGTATAAATGAATATGTAACCTAAAATGGAAATCAAACATCTCTTCTCAGAGATAAACATATGTTTGGATCTACAAATTTTTATGAATAAAACATCTCTTCTCAGAGATAGCATTATTGTTATTATGTTGTTCTTGTTTCTTGAATTTATTTCAACCAAAGCTTCTATGTTTTGGATCATGGTTGGGATACCTCAAAAATATGGAGAGGAAATTTTTTTCTCAAATTTTCCCTCTCCATGGTTAGGATGGCTCCCAACCCTGTCAAGGAAACAAAAATTATCATAATGGTAAGAGAACCTTCCCAATTATGGCAAGGAATTGTTTTTTCCTCTACATGTATGGGAAGGATGCAAATCATGATGATAATTGTTTCCCTCTCCATGGATGGGAGGGATGTTAATCATGATGATAACTATTTCCCTCTCCATGGATGGGAGCGATGCCAATCATGATGATAATTTTTTTCCTCTCCATATATGGGAGTGTTATCCATCATGGTGATAAAATTTCCCTCTTATAAGGTTGGTAGGGCTCCCAACCATGGTGATAAAAAAATAATCCCACAATGGTTCAGATCCCTCCCAACTATGTAGAGGGAAGAATTTGTCCTCTCCATGGTTGGGAGGGCTCCCAACCATAGTTATAAATTTTTCATCCTCTATATTAAATAGAGATAGAAATAAAATAAGATGTTAAAATCAATGGAAAATGAAGTAAAATTCATAAAAATAGAAAAATCATTCCTATTTATACTTAAATACCTAAATTTTGGTCAATTAGGACTAGATTATGATAAGAAAGTTTTATTTATTTTAATTGTCTATTTTTAATATTATATATATATATATATATATATATATATATATATATATATATATAAGAGAAAAAATAAAAACAAGATTCTAAACCCAATGGAAAAAGAATATTTTTTTCATAAAAATAAAAAAATATATAAGTAATTGACTTACTATGAAGTTCATCAAGCCACCAAAAATTATTTTCAATTGCTTGGAAATTACTAATGTCTTAAATGAAAATGGCTCTAATATATACTATATAATATGCCAAAATCACTTCCCTAAAGTTTTCCTATCCTATCATGTCCTAGATCTTCATTTTGATATTTTTTCCATTGATTTCCATGGTCTATGTTTGAAATTCCATGTCTATCATAGATTAAAAGTTAGGATAGAACTTTTTCCATGTATATATTTCATGAAAATATGATTTTATGATGATAGAGTTGCCTATCAACATTATTTTGAAAAAATAATCCTCATTTTTCACTTTATCTACATATGTCATCATTTTAGGGTTTCACATAGGGTTTCAAGGAAAAAATGATTTGGATTCTCCAATACAATAAAAAATACATAGTTAAGTCTTCATCCATGTATACCATAATTTTATGGTTTCACTTAGTGTTTAAATTTAAAAAATGATTCACATTATTTAATATAATAAAGAATACCTTATTAACTATCAGTTTCCTTGAAGGTGCAAGTTATGTCAAAAGATATGCGATTTTATGTTTTGGTAAAGTAGGATTTTTTAAAATCACTTGAAACACATGAATATTGACCCTATCATTTTATTATATTATTTATCTCATCTAAATATATGCACCCATATCATTTTACCTAAAATATGTTTCAACTATTATTGATTTCAATGTTGATTTAAGTGTATGGGCTCAAGGTTATTGTTTTAAGTAAATTCAATGAGAGAAGGTATCTTTTGAAACTAATGGTAGGAAACTTAGAATGTGAAGTCATGAAGGGGATATGTGGCCTATTAAACATAATTATGTTAATGGAATCTCTTGTGTATGAGTTGCTAAGTTGTTGAATGTCATTATTATGTTTTTAAAACCATATTATCACTATTATATAATATAAAAACATATTATTATATTATATGTTTATATATAATATATTATATATATTTATAATAAAATATAATATTAAATTTAATTATAAATATAATAGATACACACACATTGTACATATATATAGCTATATATATTAATGATAATCTTATATTGAATAATATCATCATATAAATATCTATATAATTATTCATATTTTATAGTATATATATTATATTGGTATATATTATATTATAGTATATTCTAATCTTGGATAGTGTCACCAACCTGTAAAATAAATTTTCAAAGTCATTCGTCTACTCTTGATTTTTCATCACTTGCCCTAGTTTTGCATGAGATGACTTCTTATCCACTAGAATGAGTTAGTGTCATAAATATTGATAATGTGTTTTAGGGGGTGTATGCATAGATAGCTTAATGTTTTAAAAAGTATACCACTCATAAATTTTCACACCCCATAGTTAAATAAATAATTGATAGGAAATAAAATAAAATAATGTTCATTGCATATATCCAATATATGCTCAATGTATTATGTATTTACTTTATGATAAAATACCAACATAGGTGAAAATGACATACATGATGAGCTCATAGTCATTGTGTTTCATCATATACGTTGATTTTAACTACATTTGAATTAAAACATATATCATATGATTGAATTAAAAATGTATAGCACAAGAAGTAGAAATGAGATCAAAAAATAATTTTTGAATGGGTTATAGTGGAATACACACACAAATAATCAATTTAAAAGTGAACCTAAGATGGATGATTTTAATATAATTTTAAGAATTTATAAGCATATAATTCATTTGATAATCCCTTTTTCAATTCTATAGGAAATAAGGTATCTAAAAGCTTGAATTTATAGAACTTAGAAATACAATCGTAATTTTGTAATACCTTCTATTTATTGATGTAGAAGTAATTTAAGATAAGCATATTCCAATTTTTGTCTTTAAATTTATATGAAAATTAGTTTTTCCAAAGTTTGAGATAATAATACTTCTTAGTGATGTATCCCATGAAGTGTATTCATTAATGACATGATCATCCCCTTCCATCTATATTATTATCCAATTTATGTGATTACAATAATTAGCTATTTGTTTTTTGTCTCTAGATTATTTATTATGGTGTTTATATCTTGGGATTTATCCCCCTTTAGTGATTCCAAGAATATATTTTTCTTGATTGCATGATTTTTTTTCAAAAATCCTCAATAACCCCTACTAGAGAAGCATGGATCTCTATTAAGGCCTTCTACTTAAGGATAAAATTATTGCATAGGTAAAACCTATCTTTGTACTAGAGGGCATTTGATAACCAAAAATTTTATAGAACACTAGAGTACTTATGTAGCCTCTAAATAAAAACATGTGTATCATTTTCATTATTCCACTTTAGTCATGTCTCATACACCTAGTTTTCTTATCATATTGACATTGCATGTAATAATTTATCTATGGACTCATCCCTCATGGATAGTGCATCTACCACTAAATTATTCATCCCTTTATCAAATATGATTTTAAAGTCATATCACAATATTCTGGTAAACCATTTTTATTATTATTCATATGAAAACCTCTATTATAATACTTATTTTATATTATCATTATTTCTATTCATCTTAAAGTGTCTACCCTTCAAATACAATCTCCATTATTTGATTTTATGAAAAATGACCATTATCTCCTCATTGTAGGCTTTAATAAATTTTTACCTTTGAGATGAGAATTTTAAAATGTAATTGGGTTTATCCACAAATTTGGGGAAGATTAGACTAAGTGATGCATAATTTTGGTGAAGCTAACTTACATGAAGATGGAGTAAATTAATGAGAGAGAAGAGAGGATGCATAGATATAATGAAATAATAGGTAAGGTAATCATTACAAATGATCCTAGATGGATGTGAGAGCCTATCCAAGGATAAGTTATTATAACACATGAGAGGTAGAGATTGTATAAGGTGGATTTGCATAAAGGTGAAATATACTCTATTTTTTATGGTGATGTGCATGTGTAAGGTTCACTATTGAAGGATTTATGCTAATATCATCATAAATAACATTAAAAATTAAAAAATTAATGAAAATAATAATCAATATTACCTCGAGAATGAACCGAGCCATAAAATGCAAGATAAAATTTTTTAAGTGGGAAACAAAATTAATAGAAAAAACCTTTTGTTCATATTAATAAGGTTTATGAACAACTACTCTCACAATACAATATTAGAAGAAAGAAAAATAGAGAAGAGGATAAATATTCTAGTGAGAAATATATGAAAAGATAACTCTTTAAATAGAGCTAGAGGAAGGAAGAGGGAGTCATAAGGAATCCCATCATGACCTTAAAACACCTTCTAAGTGTGTGGTAAGTGTTCATATTCCCCAAAATGTGATAGGAAGTGTGTGACATGTTAAGAGGGAGTTAATTTTGAAATTAAATCCAATATTCCCTAAAAAAAGGACAAAATATGTGTGACACCTCATGAAATATGTATTTAATTGAATTAAAAAATCATATAAATAAAAAAAATACACACACCTAAAATGTTAGGATAAAATAACAAGTGAACCCAAGTAATATTAATCTCCAACACTCCCCCTTAAGTTTAATTTTAGGTTAAAAAAGTGCAATAATTCTCCCCCTTAATGAAAATTTTCTTTGAGAAGAATTACAATGATTACAATTTGAGAGAAGAAAGAACTATATTTCTCCAATAATGTTACAAAGGTGGAGGTGTGATCATCACCAATATCAAATAATCCTCATGGTAAAAAAAATATATGGTAAATACACTTTAGAACAAAGACCAGCAAAAGGAGATGGAAAAAAATAATCAACAACAACATGCAAAACACAAAGGCTAAAAGAAAATATTTTGGTTTAGAGAACAAGTATGCCAAAAAATAATATCTACATTTAATTTAATAAAATTAGATCTAAGAAGAGTAAATAAAAAACTTCCAAAGTGCTTAAACTTGCATGGACAAATGTAAGCTAGTCAAAGCATAACGATAAAATTATACATAAATATGATAAAATATCATGCAAGAAACATTATGTGTTTACAAAATATTAAAAAAGAAAGACATTTGATCTTGAAAAAATTAAAATACAATAAGTAAGTAAAATAAAAAATAGAAACTTATTAAAAGTACAAAATCAAAGGGTGAAATAGGTAATAGTAATGATGTTTGATTTTAACTTACCATTTTTAATGTGTTTTAAAAAAAATGATTTTCATAATGATTTTATTTTTTTCAATACTTACATTCTAACTTTTTCCTTAGCTTTGAGTTATACTTATGGTATTTTTTTTCATTTGCATTGTGAGAATTATAATTGTATTTACCAATCTTGTGTTGATGTTTAGATACAGAAGCATGTTCATTTATTTTTAGACTACCAAACTAAATTAACTTTTATTCTTCTTTATGAAACAAAGAAACAAATAAATGAAACATCAACTAAGCATTTAATGTATGAATAGAAAGATGTGAATTAACATTTATAATAAATTGCTAAAAAGGTATAGGTAAGCACTTTTTCATTATAATATGAATTAAATAAAAATATAAAATTTTAACACCTAAAACATATAATTTAAAATGCAATGAATTAAAATTTTTCAATAAAACATCCATAGTTTTAAAATAATTTTATTTCAAATATGAAAGTTGATCTTAAATTTTAATTTTCTTATATTGATTCAAAACATCATAAATAGATTTAAAATTTAAGAAAACAACCATCAATGTGCACATGCAATTCGAGGGTCATAACCATGCCAATCAAACCTAAGATATCTCCATTTTTCACTTCAAATTTTTATTGAACTTTAATACTAAATTTTACATCAAGTTTTGTTTCTTTACCATATATAATGAATACTAAGTGTGTAAAGGTGTAAATATATTGCATTATGATTTCCATAAATGGTAATTGGTTTAGGTGAGTTTGAATTTAGGAAACAATTTAATCATTATGTCTTGAAGGCCCATATAATCCTTGAAATTGAAAAAGGCCAAAAAAATCACTATGACACATGAAATTGCATACAGGAAAGATAAGAACACCAAAAAATATGATAGAGCAATTTTTTACAAAGGCTAAAGAAAAAACATTATGTGATAAAAGCACAAATAACAAGGAAGAAATAGGTGACCATTTTAAAATTTTGTATTAAATTAAAAAAATGCATAATAATAGTTTTAAATTTTTTAAGGATATAAATGTATTTTAAAACCTTTATTTTTATATTAAAATAAAATATTTAATAATATTAATACATAAACAATTATTTAGCAAAACATATAAAGTAGAAAAAACTTTTGTTTTGAAATGGATTTAAAAAATACTTGAGTTTAATACCACATTCCTAAAGTATCACAATAAATGAATGGAATAAATTAAAATAAATTTCTCTCTTTTTTATAACTATGAATAAAATCTTGACCAAATTTTTATTTTAATAAATAAAATTTAAAGTTAAAAAAAAATAAAAAATATGAAACCAATCATAGAGATGTGAACTTTATTTAAAAAAAATATTTAATCAAAATATTGATTTAATATTTAAATAATATTAAAGGAAAATAAAACTTTCTCTATTTTTTTATTATTAATTTTTTTTTTTTTTATAATATGGAAAAGATTCCCCCCCAATTTGTTTTAAAACTCTATTTTTTTGTTTAAAATAAAATAAAAAATAGTAACCAAAAAAAAATGATGTGTTAGTATTATTAAAGAGAATAAAATAGATAAAAAGTGATGATAAAAGATATTAAAATAAAAAAAATGTATAAATAATGAGTGGCACCTAATAGTAACATTGCATAATCATCATTGATCAAGAGAAGCATGAGAAATACCAAGGTGACCTTTAAAGCAAGATATGCAAGATGAAATAGATTATAAATCTAATAAGATAAAATAATATCACTTATATAATATCATTTCAGAATGGGATGCAACATTAAAAACATGAAATTTAACCACACAAATTGAAAATATGACAAATGCACCAAAAAAAACTGCTAAGAAAGACATAACTATGCATAAGAAGAAGCTTTGGTGAAAAAATTATAGATTTAAAATAAAGGTGGCAAATGCACATAAATCTTATAAGTTCACCACAAAGTCAACCAATAGTATTTTTAACTTAGGATCAACTTAAAACCAAATGTGTGATAGCTATAAATCTAAATAAAAATAAACTCAAACCAAACTAATTGGATTAATTCAAAGTTATAGTGTTAAAAAATTAATGTATTGAATTGAAATATGGAGATTAAACCATACTTGGAGAGTAAAATTAGATGAATAAAACTAAAAATAATCTCAAACCCTCAAGTAGAGAAACCTAAAAAATTAGGTTAGAAGGAAAATATTCAAAAATAATAATAAGAGTTATGATAAACAAATGGATGAAGATTTGAAAAATGGTTGCAAAAGGGTGGAATCCCTTGTGAAAAAATAAGAAATTTCCTCCAAAATACCTATAAAACTCGAGTTTAAACATTAAAATAGACACATGCTATAGTAACATTAAGGATATATGCTAAGATAGTCATTAATAATGTTGAAAAAAATAGGAACAATATATGGAACCTCTCATAGTTAGTAGCACTTTTTGGATTTGGACTTTGGATTTTATGTTGTTTTGAGTTGGTCTCTTTTTATTTTCCTCTATTATATATTTTCTCACCTAATAGGACCATAACCCCTTCTATGTTTTGGGATAGACCCCACACCAATTTTGTGGGGTTTACGTTAATCAAAACATTAAAAAAGTAAAAATTAAAGCATACAAGAAAAAATATTACCTCGAGAATGAACTAAGCCAAAAAATTGTGAGATGTTAATTTTTAAGTGGTAAACTAAATTAATATAAAAAAATCCCATGTGTATAATAATAAGGTTTGTAAACTTGTACTCTCACAATACAAGATTAGAAGTAAGAAGAATAAATAAGAGGATAAATCTTCAAGGGAGAAAGATAGGAGAAGAGAGTTAGAGGAAGTTACAAGGAATCCCATCATGACCTTACAACATCTTCTTGGTGTGTGTCAAATGTTCCTATTCTAAAAAAGGTGATGGAAAGTGTTGATAAGTGTGGAGATATTTACTTGTGCATGTAACTCCAAGATTCCATTAAAATTACAAAAGAAGAGTGAAACCTCATGAAATCCTAATTTAAGTGAATTAAAAATTCACATAAATACAAAACCTACATGCACCTAAAAACATAGGTTAAAATAAAAAGTGAACCTAAATAAGATAAATGTCCAACACTTATTTGAAGATGATCCATGGGAATATGATGATTGGATATATAAAGATAATGAAGATGTAAGATGTAAATAAGGTGAAGGAGGATTTTACTATGAATCACTATACATAAAAACTCATACACATATACAATAAGAGGAAAAAAATTAATCTTAAATTGTTCAAGGTAAAGTTGTATATGCTAATAAGGCATGAGTATTTTATTTTTGAACAAATTTTGTTTCAAATTAAGACAGAAAAATGTAATATGTATGTATAAAGAGAATGTGTGAAAAAAAGAGTTGAGAATATAGTTATTGCATGAACAATAGGGTTAGATGCATAAGGTACACAATATTTTAAAAATTTATCAATTACTAATGATTTATATCTTTTAGGAACTCATTGAGTCTCAATATCTCTGAGTGCATGACTTAAGGGGTGCACTGGGAAAGGGGTGGGTAGACCATTAGTGCTTCATAGGATTTTTGTCTCTTTTACCACTTGATATATACACACTTGTCTCCTAAAAACCTTTCCCCTAATATTTTACTCCCATTTTACACACTCCTATAGTCTTTTACCAATGTAGTCATATAAAATGCAAAATTTAGTAATTTGAGTATGGATAATGACACCCAACCCATAGGTCCATTTTGATTGCTCTCTTAGCCTTCTTAGGCATGTTTTCATAGTTTCTAAATCATCTATAGCCTTCTAGACTAAACCTTTACTAACCTAGGCTGATCTCTCCATGACAAATCCATCCCCTTAGGTATCTTACCCTCTGGACAATAGCATCCAAACTTGGACTACAACACTGAAACTTAGGGTGTCATGTTTCTACTATTATTATCTAAGTGCAAATTTGGTTTAAACAGTCATAATCTCCTGGATGCTTATCCTAATTCATGTTAGCCTAATGTGAATTAATTTAACCCATGATCATTAAATCCGCTATAAAATTCCATTTAAAGTCCATTTATAAGGGTTGGCACTCATTTACAAGAGAAAATCAGGAATACAAGCAAGACTACTCAAGCACTTTTCCGTATTCTTTGCATACAACCATCCAAAAATATTTTAAGTTTATTCAAACCTTTACACCGGTCCTTAGTCATTCTAAGTACACCTATTTTTTCATTTACTTAAATTTTCATCACACTATTACACCAAGCAATTCAATGGGAGAAATAAATATAGCTTGATCCTTCCTGAGATTATTAGTATATAGGTAACATGCCCACACATAGGGTGTGAAGTGTGTCTAGTGTATCCTTTACACACTAACCCATTTTTCATATTTGTCAAAGTTATATTTAATTACATAAAAGACACAAGCACATGAATAATCATCTCTACAATGAGTTCTAATGATAGTGAGGATCTAAAATTTAGTACATAGGCTCACACAGACACTATGAACAAAACCTAGAAAAATCATATCTCCATGAGTAGTTTGGATAACAGTGGCAAGACCATGTCTATAGTGCCAAATAGTAGGGTGTCATATTTTCATAAATCCTATCCAATCACAAAAAAAAGTCCAAATCTCAATTTATGATAGTGTCTCAGTCCTATTCCTCCAGTATCAGACTCTATCTCAGTTGTAACAACCTAGAATAAGCTGTCATATTTTCTCTCACTCATTACTATTTTTAGAAAAGACAAAAATACTATTTGTTTACATAAAATTAGTGGCTTAATTATTTCATATTATTTATTGATTTTATCTACTCATACTAATTTATTAGTTAGGAATTAAACATCTAATTTCTTAAAAATAACAAATCATTTGGTGAACCTGAATTACTTTAAATTTTGCATAAAAACCCTAGAAACCCTAGGGTGAATTCCTAGCCGATTTTTCCCATAAATTTTTGAATTTTTTCTTGAATATTAAAATCAAAATTTTCTCTAAAATTTAAAAATTTTGTATTAAATTTAAAATAAAATTGATTTCAAACCCTAATTGCATACACTAGGTCCCATTAATTCTATAATATTAATCCACTAATTTCTTGATGTTTTGCTTGCATATATAAATTAAAAATTTAATTCAAATTCTCAAATTCAATAGTAAATTTTCAAAAATATTTTATTTCAAACCCTAGTTGCATCAAATAGTTCCCAATAATTTTCTAATCATTTTTGAATTTTATCTTGCATACTTAGCTCAAAAATTCAAATTCAATTTCAAAAATTCAAAGTATTTTGCAAAAATAATTTTATAAAATCCCTAGTTTCATATACTAGCTATTATTTTTCTTCTTAAGGTATCACCTTACATCCATACTCAAATTACAAAAATGTTTCTCATTTACTTGAAAACTTTTCTTACATTTATTGCAAATAATAAAGAAACCACAATGGGCCCTATTATGTACATGAATGATGAAGTCTATCATATGTTAGTACAAAGCTTCATTATTTACATTTCATGCTTATTTTTCATTATATGGGATGATGTTAAGCACATTATTCTTAAACATGATAATACATCTTTTGCATCACCTCCCTTTGAGCCTCTACCCTATGTTAAGTCATGTTGCATGGTCCATTTTACTCTTCCCCAAGTCACTACCCATCACCAAAGAGACCAGTTGACACCCTTTGTCCCTCTACCACTTTGACCTATTGATTATCTTCACTCTCTTCCCTACTATTCCTCCTATATGGATAGTAGATAATGCGGTTAGAGCTATTACTCAATGTGCCACTATGCCTCCACCTATCCATAAACCCCATCATCCTTCTATTCCTACTCATCCTAGGCCCAACCCACCCACACATGAATATTTGCACAAGGTATATGACATTGTTGATGAAATGAGAAACACTCTAGCTAAGATTTCCATGTTAGAACTACTTTACAAAGCTAATGTATTCAAGTACATTCTTTATCAAGAACTCACTCAAACTTATATGATAATTAATTCAAAACATTCTTATTTTTCATTAGTAGTCAACACTTTATAAACTATAGAAGATGATTTTTTTTTATAGTGAGGACATGCCTTCTCAAATAATTATTGATCAAAATTTTCCATTATTCATACAAGTTTAAGTCAAAACTAGTGTAGTCAAGAGAGTTCTTGTTGATAGTGGTTTTAGACTAAATATATGTAATATCACATTCTTACAAGCCCTAGGCATATATTTGGCATCCATGCAAAAATCATATAAGAACATTTGAGATTTTGATAATATACCCTGATAGACATTGGGAACTATTACTTTTGATATCATGGTGGGACCAAAAATCCTCTCTACATAGTCTAGGTCATGTTAGGTCCTCTTCACTATAATATTCTATTTGGATGACCTTGGATACGTATTATGGGGGCCATTCCTTCTAATCTATATTGATGTATTAAATTTCTCCATGAGGGATATCTATACACATGTCTAACAAATAACTAGCCATTTAGGTATTATCAAACTATAGAGTCATGTTTGACTATCTCACTAGATGGGACACCATATATCATAGTACAACCACCACCTCATAGCATTTCTCTTGATTAGATACATACATATGAGGTTGGAGAGACTATCACTTCTCATACTCCTCCACTTACAATCATACCTTCAACTCTAAATATTTTTCTAGTCATAGCAACTTCAACTATCCCAACTACTCCTTCGGTCATAGTTATAACACATGTCACACATTAACCATCACAAATAGTAGTACCTATAGTTCTAGTTGATTCTAAAATTGCTTAACCAATTATAGATACCTTTATAATATTACCATCTTCCACTACTATAGATGATGTGACTCCTATATCATAGTTACCCCTTATGGTAAATTTTGAGTTACCATAGGTACATGATGTTGATACAGATTCATAGGCTTCTTTAGATGATGATAAGACACCCACACTCATAGATGATTATTTATGTGGATTGATATTTACACCAATTAGCCCAAGAGAGTACCAAGATGACTCTAGATCTCTCATTCCACATCTTACATCACTTTTAACATCTTGCACTACACTCTTAAGATCTACTCCACACTCACGGCCATAGATAGATCACTTGGCACATACAATTCAAATGGTTACCTCTAAGGATATAGAGACAATTATTTAGATTTAGGTAGGTAGCACATAGCATCATCCATAGTTTATGTTATAAATATTACTTGATCATAGATTGATTAAATTACCTACAACATGACATAGATCTATCAGTAAATTATCACATTAGGATGGTCACCCATTTTGTCTTTTCATAAGATTATAAGGCATGATACAAACTAATGTATAGCTTTAAAATATATATTATATAAACTAAAAGATCAAGGAATTATTCAAATTATAACACCACCAAAAACACTATCTCCACCACTTCCATTGAAGTCATCTACTAGCAGGACTAAATGCCCTAAAGCAGAGTCAACATCTCCACCACTAAAGCAACCTTTAGTTCACCTTTAGCATGATGACACCATAATCATAAAATCTGAAACATATGATGATACTTATGATGATGGTCTCAAAACATTTGATGACGGTCATGACCTTTTCCTCTATTTCCATCCTTGTATCCTTCCCCTCTTCAGTCTAGTCTTTTTTATTATCATGTACATAATGTTTTCTTTTCATGCTTGTACATAGTATCTTTTTAGCATTGGTTTTACATAATCTTTTTTACTTGATTGTACATAGTTCAAAATTTTAAAAATACAAACACAATATAACATTTCAAAATCTAAAAACATTCAAATATATCCAAAAACACGTAAACATTTTTGATTGTATTGCATCATCCATAATTCACATTGCTACTACTATTATAGGACTTACATTTAATATTTAATGCTATTTTTTTTCAATTTATCTACCATACCATGCTTCACTTGATCTTATTTGAGTGTGTACAGTGACATCCAGATCCTTGACTGCTTCACTCTACCCATTAAGGGGGCATCCTACTTCTACATTTGAGACACACATTGATATACATACCCACTGGAGGAATCTTCTACATGATTACACCATCCAAGTTATGTCATTCCTACACTACACACTCTAATTTATCATAAATTTATACATTACTTACTAAATTACATAGATTACTATATCAACATTTCACTAGTATCTAGTACTTGTGTATCTCTTTAACATATACCTAGTCTTGTACTAAACATGTCTTTCATACTTTCACTCTTATTTTTATTAGTTATATGTGATTATATATTTCTAATTATTACATGCTTTCTCTTCTTTCTTAGCATAACTTGTTGAATTGCATTTCTAATTCTTGCTTATCTCTTATGTGTGCCTTAGGACATTTTACAATGTCCTTTACTTCTATTCATGTGTGTGTACCTGTGGACATTTGCCAATGTCCCTTGCTTGTACTCTTATATGTGGCTATGGCACTCATGCCAATCTTGCTTGTTTATATGGTATGTGTATGCAATATTTAAACATGCCTTATATGTTTGCTTTCCAGTATGAGTGACATGTGCCCATGTCTTTTGTTTGCTTAGCCCCTTGGCCAACCTTGTAAGATTCTTGCTTCTTACTTTGTAGGCTTATTTCTTGATTGATTGTCCTTATTTTTAATCCCATGATCTATATCATGCATTTATTTTACTTTCTTGGATGCCATGATGGACATCTTATTCCATCCCTCCTTGAAAATGATAACTAACAACTAACACTTTCAATTCTAGTTCAGTACATTTCACATGGTTTTACATTATTATATCTACCTAGGCATACCACTATTGACCTAACAACCTCTCAATACAAATATTGTTATATCTCAAGATATCTTGTTGATTATCATTACTATATCATGTATATTTCTAGCTTAACACACTTGTAGGACTTTTTCTTGTGAGGGTAGTCATTAAAGGGTACTTATTCCTACCCTCAAAAGAGGGAGAAAAAAATAGGGGTTTTGTCATAGAGATCAATGATCCTAGTGGTTAAAACAATAGTTTTTAGAACATTCATAACAAAATCTAGACATTAGACTAAATAGACATCAAAGAATCTAGAATAGTCATTAGATTTGGCCTTGGACAACAGCACCAAAGTTGGACTATAACATCAGACAACATGAAGTCCTATTTTTAATTCTCCTATCCAAATAGTATAAAAATTAGTTTATCTATAAATAGACAGAAAGGTGAGTTCAGTCACAGGTTTATCAATAAGCATAGTCTAGATTTAGCATGTTTCAATATAATTTTTTCTCAAAGAATCTAGATATAGGGGGAATCATGCATGGCATGATGGTTCTCACTTCTAGTTTTAGGTTAGGTAGTTGATATAACTTCCAAATTAGAATCCATGTTCTAGACACTAGTGATTGGGGATAATGTGCGCGACACATTAATTCTCCTCCATTTCTAAATTTAGTTTATTTTCCAAACATTTCTAAATAGTTATGTGCCTTCATCTACAAGTGGTTTTCATCCTTTTTCAAGTTTATATTTCATACAAGCTTAACTTCTTCAGTACCTAAATTCCTGAGTTGGCTTCTACATAAGCCAATTGCACTAGTTTTGAAGTGGCTTTAATACAAGCCTAATCTCCATCTTTCGAAATGGCCAAGAGTGGCCTAGTTTATAGCATATATTTAGCTATCCATGCTAACATTATTATATCATAGTACATTCATGGGATTAAGAAGCCATCTCATATGACATCTATTCCATATTGACATTAATTCATAACTTCACTTCACAGGGCAATGATGGAACCAAAGGACTAGATAGCCTTTATATTTTTGAGCCACCTATTCAGAGGGATTGGACACATAGTCCAAAAATTGATTGACACATGTATGATTCATTAGCTTCACTCAATTGGCAATGATGGAACCAAAGGGCTTACTTGTGCATTCTTGAGCAACTTCTAGGGAATTGAGCACTCAACTCCATTTATGATAATACTTTTGGTATAGGACATGCCTAGTACAATCAAGCATTATAATATGTTTTATATTGGTTCATGTACCTAGTGAGGTGTAATCATTCCTTTCTCTTCTCTCTCTTATGTATCTTTTATACATTCTTATTTTAGATATAGTGTATCTAGTAAGGATTGATCTACTCTATATTTTTCATTTTAGATTCACACCTCACACCATGCTCTCTCTACACACATCTAGCATCACACAACTTCATGAGCTTCACCTTTATAGGTAAGTTTAGGTATTCTTTCTATTTTTCCTTTATCTTAGTATTTCACTTTGCTATATCACTAGAATAAAGGGGGGGAAATGTAGTCATATAAAATATAAAATTTGGTAACTTGAGTATGGCTAATGACACCCAACCCATAGGTCTATTTTATTTACTCTCTTAACCCTCTTAAGCATGTTTTCATAGTTTCCCAACCTTCTATAGACTTCTAAACTAAACCCTTGCTAAATTAGACTAATATTTTGATGATAAATCCATCTCCCTAGTTCTCCTATCCTCAAGACAACAACACCTAAACTTGTACTACAACACTAAAACTCAGGGTGTCATGTTTTTAGCACTATTGTCCAAGTGAAAATTTGGTTTAAATGGTCATATTATCCTAGATCCTTATCCTAATTCATGTTGGCATAACATGGATTAATTTAACCCATGATCATTAAATCCCCTATAAAATTCCAGTCAAAGTCTATTTAGAAGGGTTCACACTCAGTTACAAAAGAGAAGCAAAAATACAAGCAAGACTACTCAAGCACTTTTCCCTATTTTCTACATACAACCATCCAACAGTATTTCAATCTTATTCAAACCTTTACACTAGTCCCTAGTCATTCTAAGGACACCCAATTTCACATTTACTTGCATTTTCATCACACTATTTCACAAAGCACTTTAATGGAAGAACTACATATAGCTTGATCCCTCCTTAGATTATTGGTATATAGACAACATGCCCACACATGGGGTGTGAAGTATGTCTATCATATCCTTTACACACTAACCCCTTTTCCCTATTTTAAAAATTTCCATTTAATTTCATAAAAGACACAAGCACATGATTAATCATCTATATAAGGAGTTTCATTGATAGAGAGGATTTAAAATTTGGTATACAAGCTCACACAGACATTACAAACAAAACCCAAAAAAATCATATCTCTATGAGTAGTATGGATAATAGCAAAAAGACCAATACTATAACACCAAATAGTATGGTGTCATATTTTTGACGATCCTATCTAATCATAAAATGAAGTATAGATCTCAATTTATGATAATGTCCTAGTCTTATTCCTCTAGTATCAGACTCTATCTTAGTTATAACAGCTCAAAATAAGCTAAGTCATATTTTCTCTCACTTATTACTATTTTTAGAGAAGGTAAATATACTATTTGTTTACAAAAAATTAGTGGCTTAATTATTGCATATTATTTATTGATTTTATCCACTTAGACCCATTTATTATTTAGGAATTAAACATCTATTTTCACAAAAATAATAAATCAACCACCTTCATTATCCCTTTTCCTAACCTAAACCATTTTTGATAGTTTACATGACTATATCAGCCATATCAAACTTGTATTCTTATTGAAAAATCTTATTAGGGACTAGGTTATCCCTTGGTTGACCTAATCCATGACCTAGTATGTTTTTTGTAAATTTTAATACTAGGTCAATTGGGTCGACCTTATTAGCCTAAACTTTCAGAAGGTTTTAGTTTTAGATATACCTATATAAACACATCTATTTCACCATTCTTAGAGAGCAGGTAAGATATATTATTCATTTGTACTTATTTATAATATGCTATTACACCATTATGATAGAGGTATAAACCATTGAGAGGGGGGGGTAAATTAGTGGTTAAAAATAATGCAATTCAATTCCCAACTCTTCAAGCTACTTAACCAATTATATCAATATGAAAGATAGATGAATCAAAGAACTAACATGAATGTAACCATTAAACAAAGATTTATGTGGGAAAACCTCATGGGGGATAAAACCCACTCTCAAGTCTAAAAAATAATGGACTACAATCCTCTAAGATGATCACAAACATGTGGATTTAGTGAAGCACCCACTTCACAAGGAGCACCAACCCCTAAAGATGACAAGCAACAACTTGCCTAAGATGTTGAGAAAAAACACAACACCTATCAAGTGAAAAATTATTTTAACTCTGATTATTTCTAAACATAATAGATAAAATATACAAGAACACTCTTCTCTGAGTCTATAACTCCACACAAGTCACCAACACTAAGCTATCTCTTCAACACAAGCAATAACCCCTTCAAAAATCTTTCACTCATATATAAATATGCACTCATAAATATAGTAAAAAGAATCAATATAATCATCAAATTATGTTGATTCTAATGAAATTTTTCTCTAATCAATCTCATACAAACATTTTTCACCAAGACCCCCAACAACCTTTGCACAAGGTCTCCTAATATCATCACACACACTTGCTTGTCTTGGCTTGATTACCCACATAAAGAGTATAAAAACATCTTGTATATATACCATTATAAATTATGGTAAGATATTTATACTTATTTTATAAATAATCACTTATGTCTTCCAAGGTCATCCATGAACCTCTGCAACAACTTTTTAGTTCATGTAGTGAGTCCATGTCTCATACTCCTTATAAATGAAGCATAACTTCACTTTGTAAGACTATGTTTGACCAATAAGAGATTGTTAAAACCTTTAAAATCACTATATAATATATTAAATGAGTCCTCGACACTCTCTAACCATTAATAACTCTTTATCTTACCATCTTCCATATAATCAAACTCAATCACTCAAATCACGTTCCTTTTTCTTGCAAAACCATCATGGTCAATTATGAGTCAACCATTCACTCAAATCCAAGTGACTAAAAATAATACCAATTGCATGAAAAGATGGAATACATACCTTAAATCACCTATAAGATCTCATATCCATCCCTACTCATTGATTAGGCCTTCCAATTCCACTTATCACTCTGACTTGTTTTTCTCACTCATGGCACCCTTTTCTTCATATCGACTAGACAAGATTGAGGACCTAGAACTTTAAAACATAGAACTGAATATTACTAAAAATTTCCATGAATGTTTTAATAAATTTATAATATTAATCACACACCCATTTTTCCCCTGATTACATTCATAAATCTCTCACAATATCAAAAACACTATTAAGAAGTACTTTTCTATGGGACCCGCAAATAGTCAAGATTGACCAAACACATCCTCATAAGCCTAGATAAGTCCTCTAAAACCTTAAAACATAATTTTTTCCATCCAATACCTTCTTAATAATCAAAAATAAATATCATCAACAATGGGTCTAAGACTAGGAATTTTGTACATAAAAACCTGCTTACCTTCTTAGCAAGCATTCATAAAGAATAGGCCCTTAATACATGAAAAAATGATTGGAAAACCTTATTAGGAACCTTCATCAATATATAAAAAAGGATAAACTCTCCATGAAAAGTCTACATGAGCTGAATAACATGATAACTTTCTTCTTGAGCTCAAAATGCATCATTTAAGCACCCTCTGAAGCACATGAAGTCATTCCTGACTTTTTATCTCATTTATTGACCTATAACTTGGTTAATATGATTAACCACACCTATCTAATAATATATAATGAAAATATAATATAAATCATTCTAAAATATGTCTTTGACCCTTTACAAGGCCTCACAAGCCCATCTAGGCTAACTAGGCAAATGGACAAATTGCCTTGTAGAGCACTAGCCACCTCTTGAAAATCATTTATTTAACCTCTCAACATCATATACATGTCAAAAATGCATATTATAAGCACACTGAGCTCAATACCATGGCATAGAATCCATAAGACTCAAAACCCTATAGGTAACCATACATGGTCAAACCTACTAGACCTGTATACTTCATGAAAACCTCATGAAATCACTCTAACCTACATAGAACATTAAAAGATCATGTATTTCAATACCAAACAATGCTCCATGCCAACATAAATCTATCCAAATAACCTTCATGCAATCATCTCACTACACTGAGCACATTATACCACCATGTTCTGTCTCATTATACCTCCTAGACCACTTTGTCATTGCACATGCCTTATAGACATCAATGAAAAAACCTATCATCAATATCCCAACACATTCTACTTAAGTAGTCTTAGCTCAGGGTTTTTACTTGGAGAAGAATATAATCTTGTGGAAAAGTATTGGATACTTTAGACTTTCTTAGTAATCCTTATAAACCTCAAAACCTCTTGCGAATCACCTTTGGTCAAGGGAGAGATTGAGTATTGACATATTCATCTTCTAGGTAAGTATCTCTAACTTTGCTCATCTATTTAGTAGATAGAAGTAGCATAAGTAATGGATTTTTAATAATATTTCTATCTCCATGCATTATGGTCTTACCTATACATAGCTTAAATAATATTCTCTTATACATGTTTAATTTTATTGTTTACTAACCCCATATTGTGCCAAAAGCTTTGGTGATCACTAGATTAGACTTTTAGTTTTAATTATTATTAGTTTAGTGAATATGAAAACATGGGACCTAGTTAGGGGTTTTACCTATCTTTACTTAACTAGAGGATTTTAAACCATCCCTGATGATATTATTGTGGTAAGAAATCCCTTAGCTAGGTCTAGTGGATCTATATTGGTCATGACCCTAATTAATTAATGTATCCCCAATCAAAAGTTATTTATGCACTTTTAGTGCTCCCTGTGTCACTAAGGAACAAGGGGAAAGTAAGAAACTAAATTTAAAGTCCTAAAATGACTTGGGGATAGAGTATTTATACAAATATTTCTTATAATAACACAAATAGCAAATATATGATCACCACTTCAAAGACTGCAAGCAGTCTTATTGTAGGGACAACAAATGTTATGCAGTGACATGGTTTCTACCTAATCTTTGTGAATTATCTTAATGTTTGAAAATTATTAACCAAAATTCAAATGAAAAATGGATATATACAACATGATCTAAGCTAATTTTATTCATGGGTGGATCCTAGAGAGAGTTAGGAAGGTAGAAAAGAGATTGTGCTTAAGATGAATGAAGATGCTAATTCTACAAACTTATAAGATTAATACATGAAATTAACATCTACCAGCCCTAACATAATTCTCAAATTTAAATAAATGCATTTTAATCTTTAAGAGAAGATAATTCATGTATCTAAAAACATACTTTGCATAAATATAAATCACTCACATTAAAGTACATGACACATCTAGTTATAAATGAGAGAAAACAGAGAAAATATACTATCAAATTAATCAGCCTAGCATTAAGCTAAAACTAACAAATGCATGTATAAAATTTAATTACCAAATTAATTTATAGAAAGGAAACAATCAGACATAAGAATATTGAGGAACAAAAACATAAAAAATAATAATTAAGCACTACAGATAATCTCACAAATTCTTTAGCTCTCTTGTATTGATTCTTACAAATATCTATTTATAATTTTACAAATGAGGGGGACACCCTTATTTATAGGCTCAAAATTCCTAAGAAACATTTGAGTGGTCCTAAAAATAGTTCCAAATAAAAAAAAAAGTGGCCTAAAATGCCATATTATAATGAATTATTATATATTTAAATTATAAAACATAACAGAATATCCCTAAGGGACTGGAAGCGGTTAAGATTCTTGTTGTTGCTATTGTTATTATTGCTTATGATTCTTTTTATTCTCTTCCCAGGTCCAAACTTCAACACATGCCTAGTATTATTTAACTATTTGAGAAAATTCCAAGATCATGGGCCTAAAGAAATTAGGTATATCCTAGACTAGCTTATCATGTTCTACGAGTATTGGCTTGGATACTTTTTCTATTGCCTCTACCTTCTGCAACCTCTAATTGGGAAATACCACAATGTCTATCACCTATATATATATCTTATAACTTGTTACATCCTACTATAATTGAGTGGTGAAGACCTTTATTTGTTCCTTAAACTCTTGATCATCCATGAAGGAGCCATCAGGCTTGGTCACTCTAGTGATCATGGCATCCTTTAGTAAGTGGGTTATCTTGAACTCAATTTTCTCAAAGGATGTGTTTTCATCCTTGAGTTGATCAAAACATCTCTTAAAAATATTCTTCCTATTCATGAGGATGGTCTTCACATGCAAAATTTCTTTAAGAGGAAACACTTTGAGGTTAGGAAATTTGTTTCTTCTTGCCACTGTCACCAAGTTTGCTAACTTGGTGCCATAGAGCGTAAGACTTTGGTAAAGCTTCATGACCACCTTGGATTGATATATCCCATCTCCTTGTCTATTTTTCATAACTTTTTAGAGGTTGAAAACATTGATGACAACATTGACTATTGAAATCAAAGTTCCCTCTAGCATAGTGGGCAATGTTTGTTATTTTAGCCTTCTTAACTCTTATTACATCCCCTTCATCAAGGAAATAGTAAATTTTACCTATGCTTAAACTAAAAATATAGGATTTTTTGCATACTCTTTCACCTCTCTAGGTATTAATTTTCTCTTTTTAGTTAAGGTGAAGAGTGGTTATTCACTTTTGTATATCATAAGTGAGCTTGACTATGGCTGCTCTACCTGGCTTTGAATTACCCTCTTCATGGTGTCAGTAGTAGGATAAAATTTCATGCTATTTTGGGTTGCGACTTGGCTTTCTTAAGGCCTCCTTTGCCTTATTGTCTATATCATATTTGTTACCCAATTTGGGGTGGCTATAATTGCTAGCTAAATGGGAGGTGGTTGCAGTGGGAGTACTTAGGAAGAGGAAGAAGCTAAGGCCATAGCTGGGATATATAAATTAGTTGGGTATAACTACCCCAATGGATTAAACAATGAATTAATAGGGCCCATATTGAGAACAAATGTGGGTAGTGTTGAGGGCCCAATAATTTTGGTTGTTATGGTGGGGTGAAGTGGCCTTTACCAGGTAAATGATTTTGGAATGGGTTTAATTGATTTGGTATATGCAATAAAGCCAAGGGTGAGTGATGCACTAGTATTGGTAGCTTGAGAAGGGGTAGAACACACAACTTGGATAAAACTAGTGATTTGGGAGCTCAATGGGCATGGAATGTTTGCAGTGGCATGGGAGATGAATTAGGGAATAAAACCCCCAAAAGAAGTGGTGATAAGGGATGTGAAAATGGGAGTGTGAGTAGTAATAAAAACAAGAGTAGTTGTGAATGTTACAATAATAAGGAAGGTAATGTTGTAGTACTTACATTGTGAGTTTAGGAAGCTAATGAAGGAGACACTTCTCCTCTCATTATGGTTCTAGAGACTTCTTCATTATGTATACTTTATAATCAGTTCTCCCAAATAGTTCTTGGAGTCCTTCCATTATAATTTTGATTCCTTATAGGGGTTCTTCCTCAAGATCAATGCCATTTGCACTTGACATGCCCAATTTTTCTATGATAATTTCTTTAACATATACAATAAATATTATAGGTTCTTATGAGGGGCCAGTCTAATTTATCTACTCTCCTTGCTTAGAGCTCAAAGGCATGTGTTTCCCACTTGGAGTAGCCTAAAGTGGGGGCTTGAAGGGTCTATTTTTGATAAGATGAACATTATCCTCTTCTTGATTATCCTCATAATCAAATTTAAACATTCTCCCATGAGTTGGTGGGAGTTTAAGATTTGTAATGTCTTCTTTCCTCCTTTCTTAGTTGAGCCTCAGTTCAAGTGATATATTCTTCCTTGCAATGTTTCTCATGATTACCTAATCATTCATTACATTGAGGTATACCTAGTCATGTACCTTGTCCTGATGCTTGTATTCTAAAGACACATCTATTTTGAACTTGGTGAGTTGTTTTTCAATGACTTGGTTTAGATCCCACATTCTATATTCATCCTTGGGAAATAATTACGAGTCCCTATGCTTCACTACCACTTTTAAATCTTGTTATTGATTTACCTTGGCTCTCCCTAGTTGATAAGGAACGTTATGGGGGTGTTTTCTTCTTCCTATTGAAGAGGCCATTAATTCCATGGAGCATTTTGTATTCTATCTCCTCTTCTACCAACTTCACTGGCACATACCTTGGTAGCTTAAAGGGAGATACCATTACCCCTTCTACTCAGATGATTTTATAATTGGGGTAAAGCCAAAAGCTGCCTATATCTCTCAGTGCCTACTTAACTTCTAATGGCACCCTTTGCATTTTGCATTCTATGATTGACATGTAAATAGGGGGATATAAATCCTCTTATATTATATTGATATTTTTATTAAAGCAGTGGATGTGCAATGAAAATAATGATTGGGGAATAACTTATTACCTCCTAGGGGACCAAGTATTTAGACCCAAATATGTAATTGCATAAATGGCATCCAATAAATAGCTCATCATATAGAATGGAGATATATTTTTGCACATGTTATTCATACTAATTGCCAAATTTTCACTAATAATATCCCCAAGTGAGGGAATCTGTTGATCCTCTAAGATTAGTTATAGCAATGGGATCATCCTTATGTATACATATCTAATATGTGCATTTCCAAATACCCTATTTAGTAAGGCCATGCCAATCCTTACCCATTTTATGAATTTCTAGATAGGTATGTCCCCTAGTCATTCATGTTTATAATCCCATCTGGGTTAGTTAGACATGAGGTCAGTACTTTATCTAGAGTGTGTACCTCATACTATTTTTAAATGATGCTCGAATTATATTCCACTTGTGGTAGTGGTAGGTCATAGTATTTTCTAAAACTAGGCCTAGTGATGAAGGTAATTGGGAGCCCTTTGTTTAGGGATTTAAGCAACTCATCTTCACATTTTGACATCTTAAAGATGTTGTATACTAAGTCATGCATAAAACGACCTCTATTTTTATTACAACTTCATGGAGATCAATAGTTTGGATTGTTAGAATGTCAGAGGCAAGCTAAATGACATGGGGCATGGTTTATAAATCATCAAGATCCCTAGCTTCCTCAATATTTTAATATACACGGCTATAATGTTTGTTCCTTGTGTTTATGGCCTTGGGAAGGAACTATATGTTTATAGCCTCAAGGACATGTGGTGAAATTTTGTAGGCCTTTAGGATTGCAGTATGACACATGGAAACTTGAGTTGAACAAGTTTGCTTGAATGGGATAATATCTTAACACATAGCCTATGGATTTGAATTCCAATGGCTAAATCCTTTGTGATATCTTAGGATGGAACCAAATTGTTCATGGGATTTATAGATTCATTCCAAGTGTCATGCATGGAGCGATGAATCATTGAGGCATCATGAAGGATGGTGAGGTGGACATCTATCCTCTTTAGGTCACAATCTTAAATTTGATGTCCCACAAGGCATATTAAACCTCTACTTTAACTTTAACATCTTGTAAAGTCATGTAAGAAGTTAAGTTATACTTATAGAAATGTCAAATGCCTATCATAATCAAAATGAATCTAATTTAAAGCAAAACTATGTAAGTAAATGTTTTAAATAGAATGTAAGGTCAATCCAACAAGATTTTGTCAAGTCTATTATATTCATGCCCATTTAAAAACTAGTTAGAACATTTTTGATAAAGGCTAGTTTACACATATTGATTTAATTCATGGTTAATTATTCATTAAAACTTGGAGAAAACTCAAAACAACTTGAAATAATTTAGATAATTTTGAATGCTTATCTATATTGCAAAATGAATATCTAACCAATAATTTTCTAGGAAGTATGAAATCAATTTTCCATGTAGAATGATGACTTAGCATGCTTGGTATCTCATGAAATTTGGAAAATTTAGGAAAGGAGGGTTCTCATTCTGGGAATAGGGGTGGTTGAGCATCAAAAAATAGAAACATCTGTGGGGAAACATTACAAAATGTTAGAACCCATATCTTTCATTCAAGGATGAATATAAAATTAGTCACCTCACTAGGACTTTTAGCTAATATCAAAACTACTTAAAAAATAAATGAAAGATTATAATCTGGAAATAGAGTTTAAATATTACAAAAAATCATACTATGTGTGTGATTTGAAGTTCGTTAACCATTGCCATTGGGTTCACAAATGATAACTTTCAAGTTTCAGGACATCAGAACATGAAATGATTTAAGAATTTTTAGATTTAAAAAATAATTCTTTGATAAATTAGGGATGTGTGGGGCATTTCTCTACTACCATCTAGGAATCCATAGCCCTGATAGAGATACCTTTGGATCCACTTTGGACCTTACTCTACTACCAGCTAGACATCCATACCCTCAGTAGAGATTGCCTAAATCACCATTCATAAAATATGAAATAGTTTATGATTTCACTTTATTGGTGTATCATATATATATATATATATATATATATATATATATATATATATATTTAATACCTACATTCATAAATGGAGATGGTTGGGAACTAGAGTTAGCAAAGTGTAAGGATTGTGTCAAGACATAGTTTGAATGTTATTCACTTTTAGATAGCAAAATTTACCCAAGAAATTCATTTAGTGAATTTGAGGTGATAGTATGATGGTCTACATAAATTAAAAATCTCGTTTAAGTAATTTTTTAGCCATATAAACTATATAATAGCCTTAAAATAACTTAGGATCTTCATGAGAAAACTAGTTTCTAATAACCCCACCTAGCTTTTCTAAATTAAAACAATGTGAATGGCTTCCCTAGTTTTGGCTACTAGTGCTTAAGATCAAACATCCCTTCTCATTTTAGGATAAAAATTGATATTATTTGAGCCAAAGATATTTTTTTTAGAGAATTTATTACTATGTTATAACACATGACAAAAAATAGACATGCAAAAAGAAAAAAAAGAAAGGGAAATAATGGAATAACAAAGCTAGAAAACAAGAAAGGACATAACAAAAAAGCAACTACTCTAATCCTACCTATTCTTATTTATAAATAAGATTACACTCCTTGTGGAATTTGGGATTGATCAGTAGAGAAGTAATGCTTCATGTATTTCCCATTGAATGGCAAGGTTAAGTCATTCGATTACAAGTCTTTGAGTCTAAATGTGTTTTTACCAAGTATCTCTGCTACTTGATAAGGTCTAATCCAAAGGGGAGTGAACTTATCATGTTTTCCTTTTTTCTCATGGTATTTATCCCATATTAAGATTCAGCCTAATATTAGAAATAATTTAACTTTGACTCACTTATCAAACCATCTTTTCATAACATCCTGATGCTTGTTGAAATTTTGCAATGCTTCATATCTAGCATCCTCCTTTTGGATGATGTTTAATATCCTAGGCTACACTCTTTCATCATCTTCCATTTACTCAGTCATGAACACCTAGGTGGGCAGCCTCAACATGATGTGAAATATAGTTTTTTTCCCATAAAATAGTAATAACAAGGATGCCTTGAGTACCTGATTGTATCTACTTTTGTCTACCCATAAAGAAAACTTCAGTAGGGTCTACCATTCTCTTATTTTTTTTGTAGACTTTTTTATGGCATTGATTAAGTTTTTATTGGTGGGTTCAGCCACTCCATTACCCTAAGGGTAGTAGTTTGAATCAGAATTGATAATGATTTAATTGTCATAAGCCCATTTAGTGAACTTAGCTAATGCAAAGGCTAGGCAATTGTCACACACTTGAGATAGAGGCATCACCAATTAGGTGGTAATGTTTTCTTCCAAGAACTTGATGACATCAATTGTTTTGACATTCTTGGTGGCCACTACTTCTGTCCACCTTATGCAATAATATTTGGTAGTGAGCACAAATTTATGTCCAATCAAGGAGATAGGACTAATTACTCTTATGAAATTAAGACCCCATTATGTGAATGACTTTGCCTTGAGTATTGATTGCAAAGGCATGGCTACTTTTCCTTCTCTTCAATTGAACACCTAACATTGGTAGCATGTGTTTTACATGAGCATGTGAATCTTTGAAAATAGTTGGCCAATAATATCCCTCCATTAAAATCTTGTGTGCAGTAGTATGTCATGAAGGATGGCCACTTGATAGCTTGTCATAGAAATTATCTATGATCTTAGTGGCTTCAGCTTTTGAAACACACCTCAGATAAATTCCTTTATAGTTCTTTCTATAAAGGACCCCTCTCTTGATCATAAAGTAGGATGATCTAAACACGAGGGATCTTTTATATTCTCTTTTGAGGTGTAAGGGACATACTCCATGAAGCAAGTAATGAATAATGTCTTTGTATGAATCTCCTCCAAATACTTGATTTGCTTCAACCTGTAGAACATCAATGTGAGGATTAGTGTTCACAATGAGTTGGATAAGACCTTGATCCGTAACTAATGTAGAAGATTTTATCTCTAAATCATATTCTTGAGGTTTGGTCATCCACTTCCATCTTCTTTCTTTATGTTCATTCTATCCTAGAATTAACTTAACAACTTGATCAGACACTATAGTATATGTCTTATTTCTTAAGATGTAGTGTCTGTATTTCTTTACAGCCTTTACTAGTGTGTAAGCTTGCTTGAATAGAATAGGATAATTTAACTCTAAATTCTTAAAATTAGTGATCATGAAGGATATGGGGTGTTCCTTGTCATCTTCTTTCTATGTTAAGATAACGGTAATAGTATGGTCAGAAGTAAAAGAGTATAGATAGAAATATTTACTAAAATTAAGACTTATCAAGATAGGGGATTAAATAATGGCCTCCTTAATGTCTTGAAAGGATTTCCTTGATTTATAATTATATTCTATTTTTGTATCCTTCTTCAACATTGCATTGAGTGGCCTCATAATCTCTATAAAACCAAAAATAAACTTTCTCACAAAGTTGATTTTACTAAAAAAAGCCTTTAACTCTTTTTGTTTGTTTAGGACTTATAACTTTGAAATTGCATTGATCTTATCAAGGTAAATGGTCATACCTTCTTGAGTGACCACATGTCCTAAGAGTTTACCTTCAGTCACATAAAAGATGCTTTTCTTGGGGTTGAAGGAAATGACATACCTTTTACACTTCTCCATCACTTGTTTTAGATGCATCATGCGATCTCCCCTATTCTTAGAAAAATAGTTAGGTCATCCATGTAAATAATGATACATTTACCTATCAATCCATGGTCAATTAATCATTAAAAAGTTGCTCTTGCACTAATTAGTTTGTATAGCATTTGTTTATAAGCAAATGTTCCCCATTTAGTCATGAAGGTAGTCTTCATCCTATCATTATTGTTTACCAAGATTTGGTTTTATCCTAAAAATCCATCTAGGAATGACATCATTCTAGAGCCACTTACCAACTATATGACTTCATCCAAAGATGGCAAGGGATAATTATCCTTTTAAGAAGATCTTTTTAGGTTCTAAAAATCAACACAAAGACTAATTTCTCTAATCTTCTTCCATACTGGCATAAGGTTGGAAACCCATGTCAATTGTTATATAGGGAAGATTATCCTTGCATCAAGAAATTTATTCACTTCTTTGTAAATCAGTGGTTCCAACACTAGATTTACTAGTCTTTATCTTTTCCTAAAATGTTTACAATGTTCCTTCAATGGGATAGTGTGAGTAATCACACTAGTGTCAAATATCTTGAGGTCATCATATGACCACTCAATAACATCCTTGAATTTGTTTAAGAGGGAAGTAACTTCTTTGATTCTTCATCGGTACAAACTAGACCAATGTTATCATTCTATTCATTGTTAGGACTTCCCATATTGACTTGTTTATAGTCTTTTCCACTCACTTTAGGTTGATTAACTTCATTTCCTTATAGGTCTAGGTCAAACACTCTTTCCAAAGATATCATGCCTTTAGGGATTCAATTTTATTTAAGATAGATTACTCCATATTTATTTTCCTTCAAAGTTTATTAAAAACTTTATTCCTATTCATAAATGATATGAGATTCAAATACACTAGTATTAAACAAGAAGTCAATTATTTGTTGGTCATCATCAAAGATGTGGAAGTGATTGATGTTACATGGAACCAAGGGGAATTAGATTATCTCCATAGTAAATTATTGTAAATTTAAAGGCTTGAGAGGCATCTATTTTGACACTAATAAGGCTAAAGGATCTATTAATTGATTCTATTCCCTGAGTAAAGAAATAATATTGAATGAGTCAAAATACTTGATTAAATCCCAAGCTCTAAATTTATACTTTCTTAATTAATAAATATTAAATTTATATCTACTTATAATATGATTCACAACTAGTTCAAAATCACCATAAACTAATAATTCTTTAATTTTATGTTTAATTACAAATTAAAGTCATCAAATAAGAGCTTCATACTCTACTAAATTGTTAGTGGAAGAGAACTATAATCTATAAGAAGCTAGATACTCTTTACCTTTGGGGTTTATTAGCACAATCTCAAGATTTGAGCCTTGTTTAGCTCTAACACCATCAAAGTATAATGTCCAAGGACCTTTATGTCATTCTTCTTCAGTCTTGCTATCACCTATAATAAGTTTAGTGGTTTTTAGAGTATAAACACCTAAATTAGAGGACTAGTAATTTACCTTCTCATTCTTGGCATTGTACTCGATAATCATGTATTTCATCTTGGGATCCTAATCAATCTTGATTTGATTGGGGATCCCAAATCAATGTAACCACATGTGAGAGTAATATTTGGACATGTATCCATTCAAGGATTTGGTCTAGTCATGGCTCAGTAATAATCCATAAGCTTCAGGTATGTTAACAACTTGGATGTTGATAAACTATTGGATTCAAGGATCATGAGATAATTGTATATGGATGTTTAGTAATTCACCTATCACCTTTACTCTTGATTTTTTCAACTATACTAGCACCTTCTTTGATTTAACTGGGTTTAACCCTAATTTTTCATAAATTCTTAGAGACATAATATTGGCATAAGCACCAGAATCAAGTAGACAATTATGAAGGTTCTTACCAAATATTCTAATAGTAAATAATAATGGTAGAACTTCATGTTTACTCTTGTACATTACTACATTGACATGGTCTTGTTTAGCCTTATTGGAGCTAGGATTCTCATTTAGTGATTTCAATATCAAATCACATTGTTCAGTAATCTATATGAGCTCATGTAATGTTATGTTTTCCTTGATTTTATTCATGTCTTCCACTATATTATATACATAATTTTTTGATGTGGTGTATGGAACTTATATTTCTAACTACCTCTCCTTACCTATGGATTATGGAGGTTTATTATTTATCCTACCATCAGGAGGTGTGTCTAGTTTGTTAGGTGGGTGGAAGTTGTTAGAGGAGGGTTCTAGCCTTTTCTTCTTAAGTCATAGTTACTCCTTTGGTAATGTTACAAAGCATGCACCTCTTCAACATTTTCTGTGGGTTTATTCTCATCTTGGTTAGGGAAGTAATAAGTCTCAACCATGAGGATTATAGAGGAATCATTGGAGTTACCAGGGTTCTTAGCATTGTTTTGATCATTGGGGTTCATCTCAAATCCCTCCATCTAGCTTTGGATGGCTTTAAATGCATGTTAAAACTCAACACAGTCAAGTTTTACATATCTAGCAATGTTGTGCACTCATTACTAGTTAGGCAAGGCCATTTCAAAAATATTTATCTCAAGGCTTACCCAAAGGAGGCTAACTATTATTGTTAGGCTTATTGAAAGGCCTATTGCATCTCTAGAAATTATAATTCTATTAGATCTCTCAATAGTGTTACCTACTTATTTCTTGAGATCCAATAAATCATTAGATAGTTTTTGGATAGTCCTTTGGATTGAATCCAACTCTCCCTTTGGAGGTTCAGGGTTCTTATTTTGGGTGGTCTATTAGACATTAGTGTTATTTATAAGAACCATTACTTGATTATTCTTGGGGCGTGCCTCAACATTTGTTTGGTTGAAGAATCCAAGATGATAGTTAGGTGTGTCATGACTCAAAGGCAACTAGTTGAGCACTAGTAGTTGGTTCAAGGTAGGGTGATTTTGGTTCATATTGGGAATGACATTCAGAGTAGGTAAATTTGGATCATGTTTGGTATGGAAAAGTTAGGGTCTCCTTATGGGTGCATTTGTTCATCAATATGAATAGCCTCAACATATGCTAAGGGTAAAGTGTTAATGCCCATGACTCTTCTCAAGAATATGGTTGTCATTAGATATAAATCATTCTTATATATTTCTAAAGCTACATCATCAGTAGGATTATATGATGGTTATATCAAAGAGTACATCTTTTGGAGCCTAGTGTTAAATGTTTTAATTGGCTCCTTTAGGTCCCTTTTTAGGGTGGTGAACTATTGGTACATGACTCCTATTCTAACTATCATAATGAATTGGGGAATAAAGGTGTCATTAAATTTGTTTCATCTTATGATGGAATTTTTGGTCAAGTTAAGGAACCAATCATATGCGGCATCTCGAATGTGAAAGGAAAGAGATGAAAAGCCACTTCCTCATGGATTAAATTGAAAAATATTAAAGATGATTTAAAGAAATTTACATGATCTTCAACCTTCACCCTACCTATGGAGGTAAAGAGAGGTAGATATTTCTATATATTTCTTGGCAAATCATGTACATGTCTAGGGACATTAATTGATGAACCAACCAACCATGCCATGACTGAAATAAGGGGTTATAGATTCTAGTTAGATGGGGAATTTGGTTGGGTCCTAAAATTTCTACATCTTCCTTTGTCTGCTCTAGATTTCTTATGGGTTTTTAGGGATGCTAAAGGGGTCTTGGGTTCAGATCAGGATCCTAGGAAACTTCAAGATGTAAAATGAGTTCTAAGAGAAAAAAGTTTCAAGGATAATCCCACAAGAGACAAATACCACAAAGATTAATGAATATTTGATATAAAATCTTAGATCAAGTATCTTTACCTAGATCTTTGAGGGTCTAGGCCTTGGAACCTCAAATTTCTTAAAAACTACACAAATATTGGTTAGATTTACACATAAACCTTTAAAAATCAACGTTAAACTAACAAATCCAGTGTGTTTTTATGCCTTATTTAACAACCTAAGAGTGTTTGAGCATTAGAATGTCTTAGTAAAAATTTATGCAAAGGTCCACTTGAATCCAAATAAAATAGAGCAATTAAGATATTAAATGCCTAAATCTAATATACGCAACATGTTAGAGAATGATCTTTCCACAGATACTCAAATTCTTTAATAGATTTATACCAAACCTTGCAAAGATGATCAAAATAACCTTTAATATGTATAAAGGGTGGGGTATTTCACCTATACTTACATTAATTTAAGAAAATATCTAGATTAGTTTACCAAATTTGCACAAATGAACACTAATTTTGATTAAATATTTCAAAGAATGCAAAGGATGAAAAGATGTGTGTAAATAATGTAGATCCTTAGTGTTCTTAAAAAATATAGGCATAATTTGAAAAACTTAAGCATATATATAATGAATTAAATATAATTACTTAAAGATTTATAAAAATAGTTACATAGGACCTCCTTCTAGCACCAGACAATTCCCTTCCTGTTGATGCATTTTTAGTGATCCTTACGTCACTAGAGAATAAGGGGAAAGTAAGAAACTCAATTTAAAGTCTTGGAATGACTTGGGGCTTGAGTAATTTATACAACTATTTCTTAGAATATCACAAATAGAAGAGATGTGATCACCACTTCAAAGTTTATAAGAAGACCCTGCTATAAGGATAATAGATGTTATGTAGTGACATGGTTTCTACCCAATCTTTATGAATTATCTTAATGTTTACCCATTATTATCCAAAATGTAAATGAACAATATATATATATATATATATATATATATATATATATATAGCATGATTTAAGCTAAGGTGATTCATGGGTGTATCCCAAAGAGATTAGGGTAGGGCATAAAAGAGATTATGCTTAAGATGAATAAAGATGCCATTTCTCCTAACTTATAAGATAAATACATGAAACTAACATCTACTAGCCCTAGCATAATACTCAAAGATAAATAAATGTAGTTGAAGATTTAATGGAAGAGAATGCATGTATCTAATAACATACTTTACATAAAGATAACTCACTCATAGTAAATTACACAACACATCTAGTTACAAATGAGAGAAAATAGAGCAAATATACTATCAAATTAATCATCTTAGTGTTAAGCTCAAACTAACAAATGCATGTATAAAATGTAATTTTTATATTATTTTGTAGAAAGGAAAAAATTAGACATCAAAAACTTGAGGAACAACAACACAAAAACAAACAATTAATCACTAAAGACAATCTTGCAAATTCTTTGGCTATTTTGTATTGATACTTGTAAATAATTGTTTCTAATTTTATTAATAAGGGGGACACCCCTATTTATAGGCTCAAAAGGCCTAAAACACATTTGAATGGGCCCATAAAATGCATCCAATATATAACCAAGTGTCTTAAAATTCCATATTATAATGGAATATTCTATACTTAAATTATAAAACATAACAAAATATCCCTAAGGGCTTGGAGGTAGTTGAGATGCTTATTATTTCTATTGTTATTTCTAATTTTGCTTCTATTCAGTCTCTTCTCAAGTCCATACTTTAGTATATACCTAGTAGTCTTTATATATTTGAGAAAATTCTAGGATCATGGGCCTAAATAAGTCAGGTATGTCCTAGACTAACTTGTTATACTTTGCAAGTATTAGCCTGAGTGCTTATTCTATTGCCTCTACCTTTTATAGCCTCTGAATGGAAAATGCCACAATGTCTATCACATATATAACTATCTTGGAACTTGATACATCTTGCTATAATTAAGTGATGAAGACCTTCATTTATGCCCTAAACTCTTGATTGTCCAGAGTCAATAGGCTTGGTCATTCTAGTGATCATGGTATCCTTCAGTAAGTGGGCTATCTTAAACTCAATTTTCTCAAAAGATGTGTTTCCATCCTTGAGTTAATCAAACCATGTCATTAAAATCCTCCTCCTATCCATGAGGATGGTCTACACAGGCATAATGTCTTGAAGAGGCAAAACTTCAAAGTTAGGAAATTTGTTGCTTCTTGCCAATCTTTCCAAGTTTTCTAACTTGGTGTCATAGAGTGTAAGAATTTGGTCAAGCTTCATGACCACCTTGGCTTGGTGGATCCCATATCCTTTTCTCTTCTTCATAGCTTTGTATAGGTTGAAAAAATTGATCACAACATTGATTATTGAAGTCAAGGTTCCTTATAGCATAGTGGGAAATGTTTGCTCTTTTAACCTCTTTAACTCTTATTGCATCCCCTTCATCAAGGCAATAGTCTATTTTGCCTATGATTGAACTATAGATATAGGATATTTTGTATACTCTTTCACCTCTCCATGTCTTGATTTCCTCTTTATATTTAAGGTGAAGAGTGGTTTTACACTTTTATATATCATACCCAAGTTTTTCTTTAGCTTTTCCACCTATCTTTGAAATACCCTTTTCATGGTACCAGTGGTAGGGTAAAATCTCATGCCAATTTGGGAAATGACTTGGCTTACCTAAGGCCTCCCTTGAATTATTGTATACATCATGTTTCTCACCAAATTTGGGGTGGTTGTAATTGCTAGATGAATGGGAGGTGGTTGCATTGGGAGTGTTTGAGAAGAGGAAGAAGCTAAGGACATATCTAGGATATATAAATTAGTTGTGTCCAACTGCCCCAATGGATCAAATAATGACTTAGTAGGGTCCATATTGAGAAAAATTTTGGGTAGTGTTGAGGGCCCAATAATTTTGGATGATATGGTGGGGTGAAGTGGCCTCTACTAGGTGAATTATTTTGGAATGGGTTTAAGTGGTTTGGTGGATGCAATGGATCCAAGGGTGAGTGATGCACTAGTAGTGGGAGCTTGAGAAGGGGTAAAACCCACAACTTGGATAGCACTAGTGATTTGGGAGATCAATGGAGGTGGAATGTTTGTAATGGAATGGGAAATTAATTGGAGAATGGTGCCCCCAAAGGAAGTAGTATTGGAGGATGTGAACATGGGAGTGTGATCAGTAACAGAATCAAGAGCAATTATGAATGTTTAAATAATAGAAAAGGGCAATGTTATAGTAATTTAAGAGTTTGGAAAGTTGATGAAAGAGACATTAATCCTCTCATTATTATTCTAGGAGACTTATTCCTCGTGTATAATTTCTCAATAGTTATCCTATCTAGTGTCTGGAGTCCTTCCATTAAAATTTTAATTCTTTTCAAGAACTCTTCCTCAAGATCACTAAAATTGGGACTTGGTTGGCCTAAGTTTTATGTGATAGTTTCCTCAATAGATATAATGATTTTTTTAGGTTATTATGAGGGGCTAGGATGGATATTTGACTCTCCTTTCTTAGATATCAAAGGCATGTCTTACCCACTTTGAGTAGGCTAAAGTGGGGTCATGTAGGGTCTATTTATGATAAAAGGAACATTATCATCTTCTTCCTTCTCCTAATAATAAATGTTGAACATGATTTTATGAGTTGGTGGGAACTAAGAATTTTATATTCCTTTTTTCATCCTTTCTATATCAAGCCTCAATTTAAGTGGTATATTTTTCCTTTCAGTGTTTCTTAGGACTACCTCATCATTCATTGCATCTAGGTATATCTAGTCATACACCTCATCCTGATTCTTGTATTCTAAAACCACATATATTTTGAACTTGGTGAGGTGTTTGGATCCCACATTATATAATCATCCTTGGGAAATAGGTATGAGTCCCTATGCCTCATTTCCACTTTTATATCTTTACATTGCTTTATCTTGGCTCACCCTAGTTGATAAGGAGCCTTGTGGGGGGTGTCTTCTTCTTCCTCTTGAAGAGGAGATCAATTCTATGGATAATTTGGTATGTTGTCTCATCTTCTACCAAATTAATTATCATATACCTTATTAACATAAGGAGAGCTATCATTACCCCTTCTACTTGGATGACTATACAACTGGGGTAGAGCGAGAAGCTACCTATGTCTTTCAATGCCTACTTAAATTTTGATGGTACCCTTTGAATTTCACATTTTGTGATTGACTTGTAGATAGGGGGATAGAAATACTTTTCTATTATCTTGATATTCCCCCTAAAGTGGTGGATGTGCAATGCATATAATGATTGGGGCACTTCTTGCCTCTCAAGGGACCAAGTATTTAGACTTAATTACATAGTTACATAAATGGCATCCAACAAATAGATCATCATATATAATGGAGATCCATTTTTACATGTGTCATTCATAGTAGTGGCTAAATTTTCACTAATAATACTCCAACCAAGGGAATCTACTGATCTTCTAGGATTAGTTGTAGTAGTGGGATCATCTTTATATCTACATATCCAATATACACATTGCCAAATACCCTATTTAGTAAGGCCATGCTAATCCTTACCCTTTTTTTGAATTGTTAGATAGGTAGGCCCCCCTAGTTATTCATGTTGGTAATACTCTTTGGTTTAGTTACCCATGAGGCCATGAATTTATCTAGAGTGTGCATCTCATACCAATTTTTAATGATGTTTAGGTTATATTCCACCAGTGGTAGTGGTAGGTCATCATAATTATTGAAACTAGGACCAGTGATGAAGGTAATTAATAGCTCTTATTTTAGGGATTTAAGCAACCCATATTCACATTCTGACATTTCTAAGATATTATATACTAGGTCAGCACATGACATGACCTCTAGTTTTATGAAGGTTTTGTGGAGACTAGAATCTTAGATTACTAGGATGTCAAAGGCAAGATAAATGATGTGGGGCATGGTATTAGAATCATCAAGATCCCTGGATTACTCAAAATTGTAATATACACTGCAATAATACTTTTCCCCTATGTTTATGGCCTTGGGGAGTAATTATGTGTCCTTAAAAATGACTAAATTACCATATTGAAATAAGAAATAATCATTTCCAAATGAAATTCCCTTACCATAAATGGAAGGTTCTATCTATGCCATTTATGCAATGTTTATAGGTATCAATTTTAATCTTCTTATACTTCTCTACAACTCCAGAGCTCCAATAATGATGGCCTAGGTGCAATCTGAGAAGAGATCAGGCTTGGTCAAACTTTGAGAATGTAAATACTAGAAAGAACAAATGCTTAGGGATTTAAATGCAAGTATAGGTAATAATGGTCGAGTTGAGTAACCTTTTGAGTATTTCCTTGATTAATGTAAGGTTGGATGGCAATTTTGGTTTTTTACACATTAATGGTGAGATTTTCACCTTTGCATTCAAATTTAACATTGATTTGCCTTTGATTTGCCATAAATTTTAGCTTTGAAGCTAAAATAAGCCACCTTATGACACATGGCATGAACCTTAGATCTAACTAGGTTTTCATGGGGCATAAATGTAATTAATCTACTTAGTCAACTCAAATTTGGACATGTGGCATTTTTTGATTGCTCTCTAGCTCACTAGATGTAGCTTAATATGGTGAGTCATTTGTACCTACCACATGGCATTCCTCTATTCATGATGAGCTCTAGGGTGGGGCCCTTTAGTTTTGATTTATTTTGGTAGTACCACATGTTAATTTAATTTGTAATTGGGGCTTATTTTTTGTTAGGTATCTCTCTCACAGGCAATCATGACCTTGCTTTTATAGGTGTCACCTTTAAAAGGTCTCTAGGTAGCTGTCAATAACTTTATTTTGAATATATGGATCAAGAGGAGCCATGTGTCAATATCAGAGATAATCTAGTTCATTTGAGAATAAATCTTCATGGGAATGATGCATGGCATCATCTCATGGGTCTAGTGTAGATACATGTCACTTCATCAGGCCTTCAAAGGTGATCAAGTGGTTCTTTAAATAGAATTAGTGTAGGTATGATAGGTGTCATCATCACACAGGTCTGAGGGGGACATACATCATTATCATGAAATTCTCTTCATTCTTCTACCACTTGTCATTATTAAAAGGGGCTTGGATATCTAGATATAATCATGCCTTGATTGGATAGCTTAGGTGTATATATGTGTTCATTTGATGGGCTCTCACGATCTTTGGATTGCATGTAATGCAGTGCCAATATGCATTGGTCTCGAATGATTCTAAAGGAAACATGCATCACTTTTAAAGGTTGATCAGGTTCATATGGATGTAGTGGGGACACATGGTTGTATCTCACTAGAATTTAGGATTACAATATAACACATGGTAACTTGAGTTGAATAAAATTATTTGAAAGGGTTAGGATCTTGACACATAGCCTATGGATTTGAATTCTAATGGATAACTCCTTCATGAGATCTAAATATGACTCCATATGGTTTGTAGGATTTGTAGATTTGTTCGAAGTGTCATGCATCAAGTGATGAATCTATGAGGCATCATGAAGGTTGGCAAGGTGGATAGCTATCCTCTTTAGGTCACAATATTAAATTTGAAATCCCATAAGGCATATCAAACTCTAATTTAACTTTTACATCCTATGAAGTCATGTGAGAAGTTAAGTTAGACTTTGGGAAATATTAAATTCCTATCATAAGTAAAATGAAGCTAATTTAAAGTAAAACTATGTAAGTAAATGCTTTAAATAAAATGTAAGTTCATTCCAGTAGGATTTGGAAAAGTCTATTATGTTCATGCCCATTCAAAAACTAGTTAGAAAACTTTTGATGAAGGCTTGTTTGCACATATTGAATCAATTGATGGTTAATTATTTATTGAAACTTGGAGAAAACTCAAAGAAACTTATAATAATTTAGATATTTCTGAATGCTAGTCTATATTGAAAAATTAATATCTAACCATGAAATTTCTAGGAAGTATCAAATCAATTTTACATGTGGATAAATGACTTTGCATACTTGGTATCTCAGGCACTTTGGAAAATTTAGGAAAGGAGGGTCCCCATTCTAAGAATAGTGGGTGGTTGAGCATTAATAAAATTTTAAATAGGATCTATATTTTCTAATCTAGGATTTATTTTTAAATCTGATGTATTTACCATTGCATACATTATGGTGAACCTAACGTGAATATGACCCTTGTAGTTTTTATTTCATGCTTTTCATTTCTATCATTTTATTATTTTTCTATATTTATGAAACTAATTTAACTAGGTTAGTATAGTTATAAATTATTTGAACATGTTTAAGACACATTCACATCAAAATTAATCTATTCTTTTTGTGTATGTCTTCATGAGATACATGTTACTAGATCGAGCAGGTCAACACATTCAGTCTTAGATAATAAACTATGTTGAACATGTTAATTTAGTCTCCCAATCAACATCCATAATAGTAAACTAAGCTATGTAAGTCAACTTATTCTTATAATCAATATCCAAAAAACAAACTAAGTTGACTAGGTCAATTTAGTCATCTTAACAATGTTTAGCATAACTTACAAGCAACATTCAAGGCAATTTAACAAATAATTTTCAATCTTCAGCATCTTCCAAGCCACCAAGGTTCCTTTATTTCTCTCTCTTTCAATTCAATACTTCATTATAGTTCTATTTTGTGCAAGTTTATAGTCTTCAAAATTGCAATCCTACATTAAACTAAGTCAACCTAGTCGACTTAGTTTATAGCCTATCTTATATCTAAAAGACTAAGTCAACTTGGTCATCTTAATTATTAAGGAATCTTACATATATAGAATAGTATCAACCCAGTCAACTATATTTCATAATGTTTGCATATAATGTTGTCTGAACTGACTCTGTACCATTCTTATTTTGGGAATAAAAAACTATATGAGAGTAATTGATTCACATTTTCATTTTTATCTATTTGCATGCTTAGAGTAACTCACATAGTCTAATTAGGTAGTTTTTCAAATTGTCAATTAGTTTCACTATTTTTCTCTTTTTTCACACACTATCAAATCACACAAATTTCAAAATGCATTTAACATTTGTCTTCCCAAGGCCTACCTACTTAGATTTCATCACCAAGGGGAAAGTTGACTTGGTTTTATGTCCAAGTACAAATATGTGGTTAATGGTATATATTGGAAAATCACCTGACACCCTTATCACTATAGGATTGTGAAGTGAGGGAGTAGCCCCCAATACCAAGCCAGTACCATTGCCAACATAGATCCCTTTTAGCCTAAACATCCTGAAACTATCCATAGATTAGTTTTTAGTTCCCTAATTTTATCCAACTTCCCTATCACACTTAAAATAAAACTTTATAATAATCTAACATCACTCAAGATGACCATTTAATTAACATTTAATTTTCAATTGACTGCTTGCTTTCTACTCATTGTAAGTTGTATTACAAAAACTTGCATTGGCTAGTGTTGGTGCAAGGTTTAGGTTGTGTTCCAATTGGAAAATTATCATTGATCTAATTATTTGTGTGTTTACTTCCATTTCTTTATTCTAATTACATTTACAAAATCTCTCCCTATTTTTGGCACATTGTTAGTCTATTCAACATAGTATTTTAAAAACTATATTTTTCCCTACCTATATTATGAAGTCAACTTGGTTGACCCAATAATCTTTTTTTCCAATCAAGTTATAACACTAAGTCACCCTAGTTGACTCTGGATCCTTATCAAGTTATCTTTTTCCCTACTTGTAGTACTCAATCGACCTAGTTGACTCTGTACTCTTCTACCTTCTATATAGTAGTACTAAGTTGACCTAGTCAACTTTATGCTCTTATTGTTTCCTTAGTTATCCTATCTAAACAACTTAGCTCTCTATTTATTATTCCTCAACATTCTGTTCATTTCCTCAACACATCATGAAGTCACATATTAGAATCTTCTTGGACAACTTAAATCATTTTAGACACTATATGGGGTATTCATTTCTCTCTTTCTTTACTTCCAAAGATAACTCTCACTCTTGGAGCACCTCTTCCCCTCCTTCATTTATGGATTATAACATGGTTCAAATCACACCCCAAGATGAAGTAGGTGGATCTAATATTTTTTGTACCTATCAAGACAATTCTCATCTTCAAGTTTTTCAACATAATGTGGGAGTAATAGACACAAGGCTATCTAAAAATACCACTAGTAATCCACCTTCCAACAACCCTCCTCCTAATACTAATTTGGGGAGTTATCCTACAAACACCAACCCACCAATTGATATGACTCAACTTATTACTCAAGTCATACAATAAATGAGCATAATGAAAACTTATAACACCTCTTAAAAGATGCAATTATAATTTCATTTGATTAATATGGATAATGAACCACTGATTCTTAATCCTCAAGCCAATCCAAATTTTATTCTTCTACCTCTTATAGATGCCTCATGAAATGTTATTCCTCAACCTTTTATGAATTAAAAAATGCCTCAAAATATCCAAAATGAGCCTTTATATCCTTTCATCATGTCCATTGATATTGGTAATATATCTCCAACTATCAAGTATGATGGGACTAAAGACCTTACATCCTTTATCAAAGCATTTTTAAATCTTTATAAAGAGTGGATCCAAACTAATACTTTCACCACAATTAAACTTATAGTTAAAATCTTCGCTGGTGATGTATTGGAATGGTATAACCAACTTCCCCAACATTACATTTGGAAACTTGAGGATTTAGTCAATCCTATAGTTAAAGAGTTTTAACATAATGACCTTCCTAAAAATTTCCTTAGCCATTTCATCAATCCCAAGCAATCTCTAATCGAATTAGCTCATGATTTTATCTAATGATGGAAATATCTAGCCCAAAAGGCTGACCATAACATGACTGATGATAATTTGTTTAAATTATTTATAACTACTTTAACTCCTTCACTTTAATATAAGGTTTGAACTTTTGCTCTTCAAATGATTAATGAAGCTCTTGACCAAGCCAAACATCAAGACTTACTCATGAAGTAATTCAAACCTAATACCAAATTAATTAAAGGATATTTTCAAACTTATACTAATGCCATTGCTAGAAATACTCCTCAAACCAAATAAGGAGTTTCTAAAGCTAACACTCCCCCATCTTCTCACATACCACTAACTGTGCAACAAATTAAACAATTCTTACCACCCTCTAATCCCTTTGCTTATCCTAATAATCCTCCTAAGTGGTATGACCATAATAAAATTTATTGGTTCCATGCTGACATTAGTCATTCTCATGAAAATTTATAATGTCTTAATAAATTTTGTCTCTTATATGCTTGGTGACTCCTTTAATTAGGAATTCATGATCCAACTCTGTCATCAAGAGTACAACATCACTTCTCAAAAATGACAAAATCCCAAAACTTATTCTAATAATCAAATTTTTTTTTCCACATACAATCCTAAAAAAAACACCGAGGATGTTTGTGTTGTTGATGCTGACTATCACCAATATTGCAATAATTCTCAATATGTTAATACAACTAAGGTCAATTATCATTGTAACCCAAATCATAGAGATTCTATCACAAAACCTAAGAAATCATCTTTATAATAAAAACTTATTAAAGATACTACAACCATTAATTTAGTTTTATAAGCCCATGATGAACCACCTCTTTCTCTTGAACCCCCAACAACTTCCATTCCTTCAAAATCTACCTTACCTTCTAAACCTCACACTGGTTCTTGTTCTAAATCCCATTGGAACTTTCTCAAATAAATTAAATCCATACCTTGAAATATTCCACTTATGGAGTTCATTTATACTTTCCATTATCATCATAAGTTCCTTATGTAAAAATTATAATAAATTGAAGATCCATCTTCTATAGATGAAGAACCACCTTGTATAGAGCCTCAACCTACTAACATGCATACCATTGAATCCATGTGTCCTTCTAAACCATCTATTGAATTTCTTAAAGAGGACATGATTAATGATGAAATTTACTTCCATGTAGATGATCTATTACTATTCATAAAAATATCCATTAATAATACCCTTATTCATAAAGTTTTAGTTGACTAAGGGCCTGATATTAATGTAGCATCTTTGTGGCTTATCCAAAAACTTCAACATAATAAGTATCATCTCAAGCAAACCCACCTTACCTATCATGGATTTGATAAAACTAATCAAAAACCACTTGGTTATATTTGGATTCCCCTAACAATTAGACTTAAGACCATTCTAACTAAATTTATGGTCCTTGATTTGCCCCTATCTTATAACATACTCCTCAGTCATCCTTGGACTCACAAAATGAAGGACATCACCTCTTCTAATAGCTAATGAATCAAATTCCTACATAATGATAAATGGTATAATCATGAGGTCGATCCCAACCCTTAGAATATTCAATTTCCCAATTTGAAATCTCAATATCACATTCTTACAATTCCTACCATCAATAATGCTCCCTTGCCTAAATTTATCAACATCAATCTAGAGTTACAGGTCACTCTCATTGATTTAGATGATGATGAACCTAATAACTTAAAATAGACTTGTAACACTACTAAGCTACCTCCCTATATATCAGAGTAGCTTCTTCCTTCTTTATTACCTCATTATCATACTATTCCTCTCATTTATGATATCACTAATTTTACCCCTTCATGCAATGATTAAGAACCTTCTTACCCAAAATATGCATTAACATGAAATGATTTTAGAGTGGCAAAATTATTCCAATATCCTCTAATAATTTCTCCATGAAATTTTAGTGACCTTGTAGTTTCACCTTCTGAAACTCCCCCTGAATCTCAAGCATACACCATTTCTCCAACTTATGATGATAAATACATCATGGACCGACTTCAATCTCAAGACTTGGATGTAAAAAATTATTAGAAAACTTTAGCTCATATACATGATTTCAAATGGGATGTTCACACCATTTCTATGGATTTTAAATTAGCTCCCAAAGGACATTTACCTCTTACTAATACTCCACTTCTTGATACTACTTGGGTGGTTTAACAAATCCTACCTTTCAAACCTTGAGAGATTCTTACATCTTCTCTACCACCTATATATCTCATCATTACATATGATTTTTCCCCCTATCAAACTAATTCTTCCAACTTTTGCAATCAACAAAACTAAAACCAAAACTGAGCTCCTCCAAAACAATATACTCCTATATGAGAGTCTTATGCTTCAGTTTTGGACAAATTTCTCAAAGCTAACATTATCCAACTTCTAGATATCAGACCACCCCAACAATTTAATGCTTCTCTCCCCGTGCCTGGTTGGTACAACAAGAATGACCATTATTCCTTTCATCAAGTTATTAGACATGATGTTGTTAGGTGAAATACCTTCAAAAGTTTTGTCCAAAGCTTAATTTATATTAGAGAACTTACATTTGATAATCCTAATGCACCCCATAATCAGTCCCTTGAAATATTTCTCAAACCTTTTTGAAATCATGCTCCTTCTACCCATCACCATGATAACAAACTAGAATCATCTCACTCTCATGAGGCACATACCATCAATGTTATTATTAGTGAGCACATTATTGAGGAGACCATTACCTCAACCAATTCTCTTCTATTTCACTCATGGAAGTAGTGGACTCACCTTCCATTCCTATGGATACCCAAATGAAAGAATCAACCACCCCTCTCTCTTCACTTGATGAGACCTTATCTTTATCTACCTCTCTTTTGATGGAAAGACCAAAGGAGACAACCTTTAATTTAACCATTTATACTTCTTCAACTCCACCCATTGAAGTGGTATAACTACCCTCCATTCCTTTAGACACCCAAAAAAAGGAAGCAACCATGTCTAGTCCTTCACTTGAGGACACCACACCTACCTCCACCATCATAGAACCATCCATTATCTCTTTGGAAACCATCCTACAAGAGAAGGTTACCTCATCCACCCAACCACCAATTTTAAAACCTTTCATAAAAAAAGATGAAGGAGCCATTCCCTCTCCTCCACTTAGGGGATTAATTTTTGAAACCAATCACCAAAGAACTAAACCCATCTACAAACCCTTTTCTATACTAGTCTAAAGTATAGAGTTCACCTCTAACCCAAATTTGATAGAGCCACCTTTTGGCATTATCTTGGGTTCCCTTAAAAAAACAAATATAAAACATCAACCTCCCTTACATCCACCCTTAAACCCATTATTACCTCTCCATCAAACACCTCTTCTTTCAAAACCATAAGTGAACTATCCCAACCACCTCCCTTTAACATTGTCAAATCACCTTATGCCTCTCTTACCAAATGGGTCAAGAATTTAGGAATTCTTCCTACACCTAGCTATACTCACCCCTCTTTGAAGTTGGATTTAACACCATCTAGTCCACCAAAGAAACCCAAAACTAAACCAATTAAAAAGGTAGAGTTACCCAAATATCTACCTCAAACTAGACCCATACCACCTCCTTCCCACTTACCTTTTATCTTAAGACCCCATCCTTCTACCATCCCAACTACCTATTCTTCCTCTAGTTAACCATCCCCCTTTTATCCACCTACACCCATCAAACCATCTAGTTATCCATCATCCTTAACTAACCTATCTACCTCCACTTTCCCACCTATATCCAACCCCCCATCATCTAAATCTTCCACTTTCAAATCATTTACCCCAAAAAATAACCATAACTAATCAATCCCAACCACCAACTAAAACCATTCTACTACCTACAAATTTTAAGGTGAAGCTTAATTCTAAGAAGACTCCCACCCCTAAAACTATAAACCCATCACCTCCAACACCTTTGATTGATTATTCAACCATACTAAAAATATTGTTACAAAACTTCTTCTTTTAGTTTACTTCCTATCAAACCATTCTACCCTTCCAATACCAAACCTTCTTAGTTCAATGATAACTTGATTTTTACATACCATAGGGTACTTAGACATGACATGAAGAAATACAAATCTCTCTAAGCACTTGTTCATAGCCTATATGATGAGGATGATCTATTATTAGATGAACCTCTCTTACCTCCATTACCAAGCCAATTACCCAACCAACCTATCCAACATTTACCCACTCCCCCACTCTCCCCCAAGAATGAGGAGGAGAAACTAAAGTAACCATTAAACCTAGAAAACCCCCTCATCCACACTATTCATATGGTTACCCAATTTTAGGCCCAATAGAAGGATAATGGAAAAGCCAAAGTGTCCATTCCATAGACATACCCTTCAACCCCTCAACCCATCAACCAAACCCAAACATATTTACCCTCACCTTCACAACCACCAAAACCCAAGGTATTTATTTTGGGAGCCTCTCCCTCCAACCCTTCTACATCCATCTAATGAATAATGTTGAAACAAATTCACCAGACATTAATAAAGATGAGCCTTTTATGAAATGATCAACACCTCACCCCACCATTATTAGGCACTAATAGAGGATCTATAATCTATAGAGGTTAAACCAAATTATCCTTAACCTCTTGCACCCTTTGTTGGAGCCCTCCAACTTTTTACCTTCATCACCTTCCAAGAATATAAAACCCCTCTTATTCATATTGAGGATCCTAATCCTCCCCTCTTCATCACAACATACATCAATTAAACATGCATCAAAAGAGTAATGATCAATGGAGGAGATAGTATCAAAATTATCTCCTCTCATGCTTATGACCAACTTTGATTTCCCAAGAACATCATGTTAGAAAGTACAATAGTCCTTCACTTCTTTAATGATACCATGGCCACTACCTTGGGGATAGTTTTCATCTATATCCACTTGGGACCTCGTATCATTCCTAAACTATTTTATGTTATAGAGGGTGAGTTCTAATAAAATGTGTTACTCAAATGTCCTTGGATCTATGCTATGATTTGTGTCCCTTCTACCTTGTATTGATGTATCAAATTTGAAAATGAAGGTCAAGTGTTACCATAAAATTTGACCCTAGTCTTTTTTCCTCTTATAATATGACATATTAGCTTAACAATGTTCTTATTCCTCCCTCATCCACCTCACCATATACTACTAACAACACTACCTCACTACTAGCCAAAACCCATAGCACTCTCACTTAGAATAGTGATGAAGCTTCAACTAGCTCATATATCCCTTATTCCTAGATTCTCATAGAGGATCCTTTGAAATCCATATCTCTCCCTTGGGGAGTATCATCTTTTAGCCTTGGATGCTTTCCTTACTCTACAAGAGTATGGGAACCTCAAACATGACCCTTCTTATGATCCAAACATCAGAACCATCATCCCTTTTAGGATCCCCAACCATCAAACAAATTTCATATATAGGGGACTTGATCAACCACTTCTTTCTTTCACCACTACCTTGTCCTTCTTACCATTCTTTGTCAATTTCTCCTACCTAGACAAACTAACCTTTGCGAAAGCTTACCTTTATAGGTGTGCTTAGAAAGGGTTTGTCCTTAGCCTTTATGAATAAGGACCTCATGAGTTACCATTAATAAAAAATTAAAAACCTTATGAGTTATTCAGCCTTGGGTTCATACCACCAGAAGAACCCACCTCACCAAAACCCATTGCCACCATCGATGAAGATGTTCCATCCTCACCAACCCCATCTCCATTGAAATATAAAGACTTTGATATCATCCTATCTAATTTTTTTATCAATACCATTAGTTTAGTTTCCATAACCTATCAAAAAGATGGTCAAACTAAAACCCTTCCTCTCATCCATCTTGAAATGATAGAGAGAGATTATCCTACCATCAACACCATCCAACTTCAGGATGATGATTCCATTATCACCTATCTCAGTATGGGGGATTATTCTATTCATAAATCTCTCCCTCTTAAGAACCAAACCATGCTAAATGAATCCTTTATTAATGTTTACTTGGGTACTTAGGATAACCCTTGTATCATCAAAATTAGCTAATCCTTAAATTTTATTGAATAACAAGACTACCCTTCTTTCCTTTGTGATTGTAGCATCATGTTTTCTTGGTCCTATTAGGATATGCCTAGAATTGACCCTTATATTACCTTCCAAAACCTTGTCACCCATCCTAAGGTTAAGCCAGTTTAGTAAAAACATTATAGGATGCACCCTCTTATCGCCCTTCTTGTCAAAAAAGAGCTTTAGTATCTCTTCTCCATCAACTTTATGTAACCCATTGACTATCCATAATGGGTTTCTAGCATCATTCTCATCACCAAGCCCATAGGGGGACTTTACTTTTGCATTGAATTTTGTGACCTCAAACTCATTTTCCCAAAGGATGACTTTCATTTTCTAAACATTGATTAACTTGTTGATCTTACAACTGGCCATGAGATGTTATCTCTCATGGACAATTTCTCAAGATATAATCAGATCTTAATTGCTCCCAAAGATCAGCATAAAACTTATTTTATCACCCCATGAGGAACCTTATATTATAGGGTCATGCATTTTGGTCTAAAGAATTTTGGAGCAACCTATCAACATGCCATGACCTACATTTTTCATGATATCATCCATAAAATTGTAAGAGGACTATGTAGATGATATCATTGGGAAATCCAAAAACTACAAGGATCACCTAGTCATTCTTTCAATCATCTTCAATTGACTGATCCATTATCATGTCAGGCATAACCCTAAGAAATGTATTTTTTAGGTCTTATCAAGAAATCTTCTTGGCTTTATCATCTATCTTTGAGCAATCAAAATAGACCCTACTAAGGTTAGATCAATCTTAGAGATGCCTCCTCCTACTAACCTTAAGCAACTTCATAGCCTACATGATAAACTTCAATCCATCCGTCACTTCATCTCCTAGTTATTAGATAGATGTCAACCCTTTCACCATATCCTATAGAAATACACCTCTTTCAAGTGGACCTAAGACTATAAATGAGCCTTTGATTCACTTAAAGAGTACCTTCTCTCTCAAACTATTCTCATCCCTCCTAGGGAAGACTAGCATTTCTACCTTTACATATCCACCACTGACCATTACCTAGGGTTAATGCTCACTCACCATGATGAATAAGATAAAGAGAAATCCATCTAATACATTAGTTGCACACTTATAACATATGAGACTCGGTATACCCATCCTAAGAAAATCTACCTTGCCTTAGTCTTTGTGGCCTCCAAACTCTATCTCTACCTTCTTAATCACAAAACCTATGTCATCACTAACATTGACCCACTCAAGTACATGCACTCTAAACCATACCAAAACTAGTGTATGGTTAAGTGGCTCATGTTCCTAGATAATTTTGATCTTTATTTCCTTCAAAAAAATTCCATAAAATGGCAAGTCATCACCAATCAATTGGCTAAAAATCCTCTACCAAAAAATCAACCACTTCCTCTTGCCTTTCTAGATGAGTCCATTACAACTCTTTCTCAAAAGGAACCCACCTACCAAATGCCAACATGGTGGAGGTGTTAGAGTTATTCTCATCCCCCTTAATGGTGAAACTCTTCCCCTTTCCTTTAAAATGGACTTTGAATCCATCAAAAATGTGGTTGAGTACAAAGCCCGAGTCATAGGTCTCTAAATTGCCCTAGCCCCAAGGGTCAAAACAATAAGTGTCTTGGGTGATATTAAAATTGTGGTCAACTAGGTCAATAGATCTTATCTATTTTAAAAATTATTTCCTATTAAAGTAAAAACAAATCATAGATGTACTCTTAGCATCATTTGATTATTACCTTATCTAGTCGATTCCTTGATCTACCAACAAGTTTACAAATATAATGGCTTCCCTTGCTTTGTAAATTCCATATCAACCTACCAAATCTAAACTATTTGTCACCATCCATCATTTTATCACACCCTCATATATCATTTCTAACCTTCCCACCATTTATAGTGTGGGAGCATTTCCTTTCGACATTTGGTATGATAAAATTTTTAACTACCTTAACCTCGACATTGTACCTCCCAACCTCTCAAGGAATGATCGAAGAGCCTTTGTTTAGAGTACCTCTCATTACACCCTACTATGGGTAATCCTTTAAAAATGAGGTTTTAATGGCCTCCTTCTCTATTGTCTATGTAGTCATGAAGCTTCCTATGCTATTAAGGAAACATATGATGGAATCTATGGGGGACACTTTAGTGGCCTAGTCATTACTAAATTTATCCTTCACCTTGGCTACTATTAGTCCACCCTTAACCAAGAATGTTATGACTATGTAAAGAAGTGTGTAAAATGTCAAAAAAATTCTAACTTACATCATGCACCTACCCATGGCCTTCGATTATCCAAAGACTATTGGCCCTTCTTACAATAGGGTCTCGACCTTATTGGGTAAATCAATCCTCATTCCTCATAATGACACCAATCTATCATTACCACCACCATATATTTCACTAAGTGGGTGGAAGTAATTCCTCTTATCTTGACCAAAGATAAAAAGATTTTTGACTTTATCAACCATCGCATCATCTATCATTTCAGTGTTCCCCATAAGATCATCACTGATAATGGAAAATCTTTTAAAAACAAGAAAGTCTAAGGTTTTTGCGATTCTTTTGGAAACAAGTTAATATTTTCATTACCCTATCATCCCCAAACAAATGGAAAGGTATAAGCCTCTAAAAAAACCCTCACTAAAATGTTAACTAAAGTCATTAGTGCTACAAGTTGAGATTAACACTTGCAAATCCCTTTCACTTTATGGGCCTTGCACACTAGCATTTGAACCTATATAGATGCTACCCATTTCTCTATTATCTTTAGAGAAGAGGTAGTCTTGCCTCTTGAAGTCCAAATGCCCTCTCTTCATATATCTTTGCATGAGATACTTTTTGAGATCGATTATTATCAATAACATCTTACATGTCTTAAAATTCTTGATGAACATCACCTCGTAATGCTTAATCATCTTCATGTATATCAAGAATAAATCAAGTGCTCTTACAAAAAACACCTAAAAGAGTGAGAATTCAATATCATATATCTCTCCTTAAGGAAAGCCAACATTTAACTAATATGGAGAAAATAAAAAGAGGTAAGTATGTTTTCAATTGGCTTGGACCCTACATCATAACCCATAAGTATGGATCATGATCTTATATTTTGTCTTATTTCAAAGGTAAACCAAAATTTGAGCCTCTCAACACTTCACATCTACATCCTTTCTTTTATTAAAGTAAGATCAAATTCAACTTTGTGTCTAACTTAAGCTCATCCCTTAGTTTATGAGATTTTCACTTTCCTTACACATTCACCATATTCCTCTTGGGGACAATTGATTATATCCCAGGACCATGTGATTATCCATCATAGTTGTAGCCTAATCATAAGCATGGATACTAGAAATCTACCCATGGCATGGTTCTCATGGATACTTTTAATCTCTAATCAGATGGAATCCCATGATCAATTATCTCTCAAACCACTTTCCCTCATATATCATTAAACTTTTGTGCTAAAAGTCTTTTCTCCATAAAATTAGACCTCTAATACTAAATATACTTTTCCATGTCTAAAATTAGTATTCAAAATTAAATTGGGATGCTAAAATATCACTTGGGTCCATATCTCTTGCATTTTAGACTATTCCCTTGAAGGATAGCTACCCAACAACTAAATTGCATAAAGATAGACTGATCCCTTAAAGGAAAGCTATAAAAATATAACTTTAGAACACTCCCTTGAAGGATGGCTAAGTTAAGTTTGTCAAAAAAATCATTTGTAACTTCTTTCATTGATCAAATTTACCAACCTATCAAAACAACAATAGCAACAAACAACCCTATGTCCAAATCAATGTAAGTATGCTACAATCAGCTTTTATATATGGCATTAATAAACTTCCCACATTGATCAGTCTAACATCATAAGACATGGACTTGTCTATTATGGTTCTTTAGTCACCTATATAAGGGGAAAGATAACCCACATCAGGTTATCATATCACTCATTTCCCATTTAACCATCAACTTATCACCTACTTTCCCTTCATACCCTCTCTAAAATCAAGGGACTATGAGCTTACTTGAAACAAAGTGATAAAGATACCTCATTTATCAATTAGAGCATGCTCATGTCAAGCATTAAAAAGTCTTATTTTCATTAAGTCAATCCAAATCCTACTTTCCCTTCATACCCTCTCTAAAATCAAGGGACTATGAGCTTACTTGACACAAAGTGATAAAGATACCTCCTTTATCAATTAGAGCATGCTCATTTCAAGCATTAAAAAGTATTATTTTCATTAAGTCAATCCAACTTCAATTTTTTTTGGACCTTACCAATGAACCCATCATGCCTTTTTCTTACTCTCTATTCATTAGTTCATGTGGACATATGTCTCATGATTCTTTTTTCTTTTCCACATTTAGTGTGTTATCTAAACCTCCTTTATGTGCTTTCATTATATACCCATATCACATATGATATCAAAACATTCAAAACATCATTCTCATCAACATAATAATCCATATACATCATCACATTATGAGCCATGTCCATAAACCATATCCTATCCATGAACAAAACATCAAAAGCACAAAACATCAACAATCACATTACAACCTCATTATCATTAGAGAAATAATCATTTATCATATCATAAAAAATATAAACCATATCATATCAATAGACATCATCGACCATGTCATATTGTTGTTTCGCATAAACATAAAAATAATTCAAAACATCAACACATTACATCTTAAACAACCATGACTAAATTATCAATCACATATCCATACTCCTATCTATGAACCACATCATCATATAACCATCCTCTCTATGAAAAACATCATCATATAACCATCCTCTCTATGAAACACATCATCATATAAACAAACATCATCACACAAATAATAATAAAAAAATCAATGACATGTCCACGATGATATCTATGAACAAACACATAATTCACTATGTATAAAACCAAACATCACCTAAACTATACACATATTAACATATTCATCATAGGATCAAACACCTCATCACAATAATGTTTCAATTCCATCATCACATCATCATATAACATAATATAATCATCCATGATCATCACCATCACATTCATCAATGAACAACGTATATCATCCATCAACATCATCGCATGCCTATACTACAAGTCTGCATATCATCTCATAGAGTATGGGGCATGAACAACCTCTCATTTTATCATAAAAAAATATACATCATGAACATCCATAAACATTACCACATACCTACACTAATGAAACATAAATTTCATAAGCATCCCCAAACTCTAGGGACCCATGGCCATTGATGGACAAGATCCCCAAATTATTAAACTTTTTATCACCCCACCTAGGTGATAATTTTTGGAGATTACCTCATCTCACCCAACCAACCACTTAAACTTTTGGAGATTACCTTTCTTTTACCAACCATTTAACTGCATCCACCTTGACGTTGGTCATTTTTGATCCAAATTGTTCACATGTTTTATGATGACTCAGCTTGGCCATTTTGATCATATCCAACCAACCTTTCCATGTTGAAATTTGGCATATTCATACCACCTCATGCCTGAATAGACCATTTTTTTTTCAAGGGAACACTTTTTACCTTGGATACCTATGAAAAAACTGACCCTATTTAGATGGCTTGTTAGGAATGCACTGATTAGCTATGACTAACACTGTGGATCAGTTACCCTATCATACCTCCCTCTAAAAATAACCTTATTTTTACCAACATTATCAACTTTAGTCTTTGCATGATCTTGACTATCACACTTTGTTTCATCTTGTGCATGTGTTTGCATTTAAAATGCCCAACCTTTTTGTCACCCACCTCGTGACTCACCATCTACCACTCATCAAACCTTGACCCAATTTTGTTTTCACTTCATCAACTCCTAGTTTGAGGGGGAACGCCTCCTCCCATACTTAGGGAAATTAGACCTTTACTGGTAATTTGTTTTTGTTTTATATCTTATTAAAAAGCCACGCAATAAAAAGGGGTAAAATGTAGACACTCAAAAAATACACACGATAGTTTTAGATGTCAAAATACCTTGGACCACTACTTGACCTTGAAACTAGTTGACCACATAGTTAACTAAGCTCACTTACTAAATTATCCCTTTGAACACCCCTTTAATCAACCCTTTTTAAACCTAATTTCACCCATTTTCCTCTTGATACTCAATTATCGATGGTCAACCTAACCATTGATGGTTAGACTGACCATCAATAGTCAGGTCTTCAACCTTATTAAAAAGCATTACCAACTATGTACGAGATAAGCATGACATAAATTAATATGTCCATCTTATGCAATGCCAACCAACTATAAAGCATTGTAAATAGAAACTTTATCTGCATATATAATTAGTAACTTCCTCCTAGATAATTAGAAACTTCTTCCATCCTCATTAGTAACTTCATCCTATAAAAGGAGAAGAGTAGGAGATGAAAATAATGGATATCCAAGTTATCAAATATTATTGCACATAGGTATCTAGCCTTCCTTTAATAATCAATCAATAAAAATGGAGATTCAAACCTCTATTAAATTTTTTCTTGAGGATAAATTAATATCACTCTAGCCAAAATGATCCAACCTTCCACCATCAGTAATCTAGCAAGTTATAAGTAAATTTATACTTGCTTAGTTTTGATTTCATTTCTAACCCTCCTAACCTAATCAAAATTATCTCCTAGCTTCCCATCTCTGATCAAACCCATATTCAAATCCCTACCTGACCATTTATCCAATCTATAATTCCATTTTTTATCATTTCTAAAAACACATAGCCAACCGTCAATGGTTAGCCAACCATCAATGGTCACCTCAACCATCGACAGTTACCCAACTACCAATGTTTAATCTAATTACTGATGGTTCACCCAACTACTAATGGTAACTATAGTATGAAATAAAAACAAGTTATTTTTAGCTCCTTAACCCCAAATAAACTCTATTTTCTATGTTCTTGCCCATTCACAGAGCCTTCCTTGATTTTTTGGACCTGACCCCAACTATCTGAGCACAAGTATTAACTCACTTTTGATACATTTAGTCATGTTCTTTGAATAAGCATTTTAATTTCTTATTATTACATGCATTTAATTTCATGTTAATAAATTCAAGTGTTCTTTATTTTCATCTACATCAACTTAATTATTATAAATAGTGGATTCACAACCTCCTACCAAGCATATGCTTCTTAGATCTAGCTCACACTAAGTAGTCCACTCAACTATCTTGCTAATAACCCCTTTTCTAGTGTCTTTCATATTTTTAGGTTATTATTTCCAAGCCAAAGAGGATTTCCCATCATCATTTGGATCACACACATATTTTATCAGGTATTCCTTTACACACCCCTTTTACTAATTTCTTACTTGCTTCCAAATTAAGAAATGAGTGAAAAATAAGAGAAATAGGTTTAGGGTTAGATCTACCTATATAAACACATCCATTTTGTCATTCTTATAGAGTAGGTAGGATTTATTATTAATTTTAACTTCTTTACAATCTAATCTTCCACCATTCTACTTGAGGAGTCTTAGCTTAGGGTTTTTACTTTGATAAGAATTTAGTATTGTAGAGAAGTCTTGGATGCTTTGGCCTTTCTTAGTGACCCTTATAAACCACTAAAACCTCTTGAAAAGAACCTTTGGACAAGGTAGATATTGAGTCTTGATGGGTTCATCTTCAAGGTAAGTATCTCTAATTTTTCCCTCTCTTTAGTAGATAGAAGTACATAAGTAATGGATTTTGAATAAAATTGTTCTCTCCATGCATTAAAGTCTTACCTATACATAGTTTAAATAGGATTATCTTATGCATGTTTAATTTTATTGTTTAATAACCCCATGTTGTGCCATAAGATTTGGTGATCACAAGATTATACTTTCACTTATTATTAATTTAGTGAATATGAAAACATAGGACGTAGTTAGGGTTATTATATAGTTTTTCTTGACTGGAGGCCTTTGAACCCTACCTAATGATATTATTATGGTAAGAGATCCCTTGGATAGGTCTAGTGGATCCATATGGGTCATGACATTAATTATCTAATGTATCCCCAATTAGAGGTGTAAGTAGGATCTATCTTCTCCAAGCTAGGATTAATTTGTAGATCTGATGCATTTCCCATTGCATACAATATACACTAAGAATGCATGAGTATTTTATTTTTGAACAAATTTTGTTTTAGATTATGATAGGAAAATGTAATATGTATGTATAAAGTTAGTTTGTGTAAGAAAGAGTTGAGAAGTTGGTTATTTCATAAACAATAGGGTTTGATGCATAAGGTCTATTAGGTGGAGTGAATATTCCATTCATGAATGAGAATAACACTATAAGAGGAGGGGTTGTTTGTGGATCAAGAAGAGGTATTGAATATGGGATAAATAGTCAACAAAAATAATAAATTGTGACTCATTTTTTAAAAATTATATAATTTCAATAAAGTTACAAAAAAATATGGGATCAAGTATACCACACAACACATTCATAAATGTGAGATAGTGTTTTGTGAAGGGAGTTGATGCACATGAGAAAAAGGCTAGCTAATTTATGTAGACATTATTTCATTTTGTGCATACCTAGTACTAAAATTATGATGAAAATAGATGATAGTTAAATTTAAATAATTAAATAACTCCTTTATAAATTAATTCCATATTCCCTAGTTTGAACAAAAGAGAATGTTTTCCCTTAATAAGATTAATTAGGATGCAAGTGAAAGTGTGTGTATATAATGTGTATTTTAAGACATTTTTGCCAAATTTTTATTATGAGATATAAAAAAATTTAAGGTAAAAAGGTCTACACTGATGAGGCATGATTATTTTCTTTTAGAATATTTTTTTTTTCAAAATTTTAAGGATAAAGGTAATATGTGTATAGAAAGAGAGTACACACAAGAAATAATGGAGAAGATATATATTTCATAAATAAGAGGGGATAGTGTATAATGTCCATTAGGTGGAGTGAATATCTCATCAGTGAGCCCAAAAACTAGAAGTCATGAAGGCACTACACAAGGGAACTTAGGGCCAACTACAACTAAGAAAGGAAGGGATCTTAGTGGATCAGGAAGAGGAATTGCATATGGGATAAATAATTAACAAAAATAACCAAATAAACAAAAATGAAAACAACAAAAAGTGGTGACTGATATAATAATTTTTTTTAAAAAATTGTTGAGTTTACCAAAATATATAGGATCAAGGATGCCACCTAAAAAAATCATAAATGTGAGATAGTGTGTCTTGAAAGGAGTCAATGTGAAGGATAAAAGGCTATCTAATATATGTAGTCTTTTTTTCATTATGTGAATACCTATTACTAAAAGCATGACACAAATATATGATAGTAAAATTTTAAAAAAATGAATAAATTCATTTCTAAAGGAATTTTGTATTACCTATTTTGAGAAAGAGAGAATTGTTTCCCTTAATGAGTTTGATCAAGATGAAAATTCAAGTTTGTGTGTGCATATAATGTGTATTTAAAGAAATTGTTATTGAATTTGTCTTATGAGATCCACCCATTTAAAAATGCACACCATTTTTTTGATGAAATGTTTTTTGCATTCATAATACAAATGAAAATGAAGAATTTATTTGATGTTCATAAAATAATAGATACTACACTCAAAATCAAAGTTGTTGGGAACTTTAATATAATAATAATCTTATTTATTGAAGCCCAAATTTTAAATATGGTGACACAGCTATAAAATATTTCAACAAGTTATATGCAAGATGTGTCAAAACCATTATGGTGTCCCACATGTGAAATGGAGGGTCAAACTAAGAATAATTGCATAAATAATAATGTGAAAATTGTGACATATTCAAAATTTAATATTTTGCGCTCTTTTATACTTGTGTGATTTATTTTTAATTAAATAATAAGATACAATTTTAAATTAAAATGTACGTGAAATTAAAGTTCATGGTTACATACAATGACTACAAGTTCATCATGCACTTCAATTTCACCTACATTTGAATTCAATCATATATCGATAGAAAAGAGAAGTGTCTCATTTGATCATTAAGAACATACATAATACATCGAGTACATATTAGATACATATGAGGAACATTATTTTATAGATATTATTTATTTAATTATAGGGTATTAAAATTTATAAGGGGTATAATTATTATAACACTAAGTTATCTATGCATATAGCCCCTAAAAAATAATAAATATTTGTGACACAATAAACTAATTCTAGTGGATAATAAGAGAAAGCATGAAAAATTAGGGCAAAAGATAAAGATAGACTAACTAAGCCCCAAATTTATTGTACACATTTAAGGCACTATCTTTTATTTAATATATGGTCCTAACATTATTCTATGTTCAATTCCAAATTTAGTTATGACCATTAATGGATTTTGAGATTCATGTGTATAGGTTTAGATTCTGATAAAAAAATCAAAAACACATCTAAAAAAGGTAAAGTCCATGTATCTCCTTATATATATATATATATATATATATATATATATATATGTCAAAGGTGTTTTAGTATGAATCCCATAGTGTATATTTTTCTCTACATCCTCTATATTCCATTATCAAGCATATATTAATTTCTAAATGTAATAATGGGTGGAAATATATACCTACAAAGGATCTTTAAAATATCAAAACATTAATACTCTACCTAAAATGACTAGTGTAGATCTACCAAAGGGACAAATAGCATGATCAACGTACAATTGTTAAATTAAGAGACCATATGAGCTATTAATTCATTGAATTCAATCATTGTTAAAATCTTCTTCCACCACTTTTCTCATTTTCTTTCACTTTTCTTAAGGTCTACTACTGTTATGAACTAATTAAGGTAATAGAAATGGTCATGAGGATTCTAAAGCCTAGATTGCATACATGTAACCATTTTTCCTCCACCATAATTGTTCATTACCTTATTGACTTAGATCATAAGGATAATTCTAAGATAAGTAAATTCTTAAGAAATATTTCAAGGAAAACACAATTTCATAAAGTAGATCAAGTATTTTTTCATGTCCATTCCTAAAATAGAGTTTGTTCTCATTCGTTGAGAAGTCATAAGTAACATGAACAAGGAGAATGCATGAAGAGAAATCTTGAGGAGGTTGATTCAGTATTTTTCATTTTTTATTAAATTCTAAAATTTTTGTTGCATGCAAAGACTAGTTACCAGGGTAAATCCTTATTATTTATTGAATTAGTTATTACTTTAGATTATATTTATTTATTTATTTATTTTTAAATAGACATTAATGTTATATTTAATAAAATATTTAGGTTAAGCATTAAACATTAGAAAACTCACATGTTATAGCCACAAATATTATTATTATAATATTATATACAACACATAGTATAATATGTAGTAATATGAAATATTAGATATTATATTATAATATACTATATACTATAAAATATTAATAATTATATATATATATATATTATAAATAATAATATTATAAACTATAAGACTATTATTAATGTATATATATATATATATATATAATGTATATATATTATAAATAATATTTTTATATATTATTATGCTCATATTAAAGAAAAACTCACCTTGAATTGGTGTGGAATCCATCTAGGACATAGTCGAAGGAGTGAGTCTTCAAAGGAAAAGCACATACAAGCAAAAAAAAACCCACAAGACAAGTGTGGGGGCCCTCCTAAGACACAAAAGTAGGTACCAAACATAAAAATAACCCATAGAGAACTACAAAAAGAGTCCAAATAATAAATCAAAATACCAACAACCAAGAACAACAAAATGAAACACTATGAGAGGATCCATGTATTGTTGTTATTCAAAAAATGTTACAAATCTTCTTGACTCCTGATTTTTCTAAGAATTTAATTAGGGGAAGATTTACTAATTCTTTATCATGCTTTCAAGACCCCTGATTGAATTAATATAATCCAAATTGAGGTTAAAAATTTGGACTCCTTGGGCCTCCATACATGAATCCATGAGGTGGCCAAATTTCCTATAACATGAAAAAAAATTATTTATCCCTTTCGAACAAGATTTTTTGATTCTGTGATATCATAGAAAACATTAGCTGATTATAAGTGGGAATAATATGATTCATTATGATAAAACATATAGAGTCTATAAGGATTACCTTGTCCATCAACCATGGGCCTTCATTAAGTATTTTCATATAATCATCCCTACACACAAAAGAATAGAAATCACTCATTAGAGAGATAAATTTTTTTAACTCATTCAATCCCAACACACTTCTTATTGATCCAATTCCTAATGATTTCAATATCATTCCTTGCTCTAATGAATTTCTTAACCTATGAATTAATGTATTTTTCTTTGACCTTATCCAAAATCTTATCAAGAACATACAAAACTAGATTCTAACTCTTTAGGACATGAGATAGGTGCTTGAAATCACCTCTCAAAGGTTCATTGATGTATTTAGGGTTTTTCCTCTAGACCTTCCATATCGTCAATATAAGGGGGTATCTTCCAAGGCTTTGAAGAATTAAACATGACTTATTGAACCAATGGTAACTAAGGAGGTCAGAGAATATTTAAAATTTTAATAGTAGAGATTAGCTAATTAATGATCCTCCCACCAATTATTTTTGGAGGGATTTTTTTCTCTAAATATTCAAAATTAAAATAGGTATAATGGAATTAAATTTAATGCACCAACACTTGAATCAAAAACATGCAAGGGATCTAGTAGTGAGTGCTTGTCCCTACCCAACCTAAGTTGTCAATCATTCCCTAGTAAACCAATACCATAAATGAGCCTATCAAGGATTCCAGTCTAATTAAAAAATTACAAAACTAAAGATCCCAAATAGAGTTAACAAAAATTTCAAGTCCAAAAGGACCCCGACCCTTCAAAAAAAAAAATGCATGAAAATCACAAAAGTTTGGATTATCTTAGGATCCTCTATGATCACTGAAAAATTTGTTTAATAACTTTACGAGATTTTTCCATATTATTTTGAGTTTTCATTGCTATTGTATTGGCACCAATTATTGCTTTCCTCCTTTCCTTTTTTAGAGTTTTGACCTCTGTCTATTTATCCTTACATCCCTTTGATTTCAACTTCATGGTTACACATTCTCTAAATATATAAATTATTGGTTTTTTCCCATAGAATCATGCCAAAGAAGCTTTAGTACTATCCACAATAGCATCTGGGATATCCAAGAACACTTTGTTATTTTCCATAATAGGTATGATAATATATATATATATATATATATATCATTATGTTATATATATAATTAAAATTCATATTATATTGTATTAGAACTATATATTAAATAATAATATTTTTTTATATTAAATAATAATGATAATATAATATACATGCATAATAATGGCCTTGAACAACTTAAAAAATCATTCACATGTGTTTCCTTTAACATATTTGTGCTTAACATTCCACCTATCTCATTTTCAGATCCACATTTTAAGTTACCTAACATCATTTCAAAATATACCTTGTCTCATCAAATATGTTAAAATCAACCACTCAAGTCCATGAATTGAATCAAAATTTAGATAAATGATATATGAACATCTATTAGGTAAAACTATAGGGGCACTTCTCTTTAGATGAGATCAATAAGATACTAAAAATATGAGTTCAATTGTCACGTGTTTTGAAATATGTATGATTATCAATTTACAATCTTTCACTTTACAAAATCCCACTTTACAAAAACATAAAATCACATATATTTTAGCATACCTTGCACCTTTGAGAAACTTATAATTAACTAGGTATTATTTAGTTTATTAAATAATATGAATCATTTTTTAATCATTAAACCCTAATAAAAATCATAAAATGGTGATATATGTTATTGAATAATCCATATCATTTTGTTCCTTGAAACCCTAAGCAAAACCCTAAAATGATGACATATATAGATGAAAACCAAAGATTATCTTTTTGAAATTATGTTGATAGGTGACCTTTCCATTGGAAAATCAAAATTATGATAAATAAATTCATATAATTAGTTATCCCAACTCTAAATCAATGACCAACTTGAAATTTTAGAAGTAGTCCATGAAAATTGACAATAAAAAGATCAAAGTGTAGATCTGGGACATGATAGGCTAGGAACACTTTAGAGTAATGAAATTGGTGTATTAAAGAGTATTTTTAGGATCCCTTTTTGGTTATGACATCATCTATTTCCAAACATTTTAAATTATTTCTTAGTGGCTTGATGAACTTAACATTCATTTTTTTTCTTTTTATATGAATTTTAATTCTTTTTCCCTTTAGTTTAGCATTTTGATTTTTACTTTTATCTATATTTTCAATATTTATCTTACACATGATATAAAAAATAGATAATAACAAAAAAATTTAAAATAAAATGTTATAATCTAGTCCTAACCAAAAAATTACATATTTAAGTGCAAAAAGAAGCTTTTTTCTGTTTCTACAAATTTCACTTCTTTTACCATTGAGTTTAACATCATATTTTATTGTTATCTTTGTTCATATTTTATCATGTACATATGATATACATAAATATTTATAACTGAAAGTTAAAAAAAAGTATAGGCTAATGAGGGTTGAACTAGAAAAATACAAGATATTTAAGTATATAAATAAATTATAACTCAATAACTCTAGGCTTATAACTTGAGACTAAAGTCATCTTAAACCATTTAACAAGATCTATAAAAAAAATGTTGGTGTCCTCTTTTTCATTATTTGCATTATAGTTCTGATTCATTTGTTAGCTAGGTTTTGAAGATTAATAGAAGGTTTTCCACTTATATGTATGGATATGGATTGAACAAATAATCCTCATTCTATAGGGGTAATAAATTAATCATTTTTAACTTCAAAGTAGGAACACATGTTATGATTACCTTTAACATAAATTATAATATATTTTGATTATATATTTATGGATAGATTTTTTTCCTAATATACTCTAGTTAGTTTAGCTATAGGAAATATTACTAGTCATTGGAATGTAAAGGCAAAAAAAAAGTTGTGGGAGACAAAAAAAAACCCTAGGAGAATACTTCAAAACCTATAAATTTACAAACATAGTCATAATTCAAAATCAAACATAAGGGGCACTAGGAGATTTGGAATCATTTTTCTCCATAGACCCTAAATTTTCCATTATATTCATCCAAGAGGAATCACATCATTGTCCACAGACTAGTATGATTTAACCAATAGGTATCCATTTTATTAATGAATTCCTCTAAACATATTTCACTCTTTTATATCCTCCAAATTTTCTTTCTTGATATGTACAAGACTCATTAAAAATAGTTCAACATCATGACTACTCCATGGTATTATAAAATAGGGTTTCAAAAAACCCCTTAAAAGTATGTCTACGTAATGATGTAGACTATGGAACATGATTTAATTAGGTCAAAAATCATCTTCTATCTATCCAAACTCTCAAAAACAATATTTTTTTTATAAACAAAAATGCAAAAATTATTTAATCTTGACACTGTAAGTTTGACACTAAAGCTTATTATTGTAGTGTAAACTTGTGTTTATAAATTGCTTCACTTAACATTGCCAATAATATCCAAAATAACATTATCCATATTGAAATTATAGATGTGACAGATTGTATATCAACTAATGCATAACTAAAGGAGGTTAGTTTTCAATAACATAATTTCCATATAAAAATAGGACTGCAAAGCAAAATTGCCTTTAAATTCATAACAAAATTTTACTACACAAAACCCATATATTTGCTACACATTTTGCTACTAATGATATCATCAGAAGGAATGATGGTTTCCACATGAAAAGTAGATTAATTCATGTTGGATATTCTATAGGTGAAATTATTTAAGTGTGTAAAAAAGATAATAATTTTAACATATCTTGATGACAATACCATTCTTCTCAATGTCATAGATAGTCTCACCATTCTCAGCAATTACTTCAAAATCATGTAATAATCACAAAATATGTCAGGAAACCAACCTCATAATTTTTTTCACTAATATTATGGATTATAATGGACAATGGAAAGTTACTAGATTTAAATACCAGTTCATATTAAAAAGACATAGAGCATGGTGGTCTAATATTAATTTAACTATGTAAGTATAAAAAATAAACCCAAGGTGTTTTTCAGACCTATTAGTAACTTCTTTACCCAACGAAATTAGATATAAAATTTTGCATCATGTTAGGTACCATCATTTCAAGTAACCATTCAATATTTCTAATATTATTATCTTAAATTAATATACTTCTTAATCATATTTTACATACTTTAAAAGTGCTTACTTAGAAATTAATCAAAATCCCAAATTTTGGACCCATACTTGGGACTAAACAATTTTATTACTACTATAAAAAATATATAAATTCATAAAATAAAATGAAACATGTAACAAAATTAAATGAATGTAAATAAATTGACATAAATAACATGTAACTTAGAGTCATAAGTATGTTTATGTTAGTTTTTTTTACTGCTATTGGCATACAATTGCATCAACATCTTTGAAACTATATCAGATGTTTATTCTACCATTTTATTCATTGGCCACATCATTGGTTGTAGTTACTTTATAATTTATAGTATTTTTAGATAGGTGATTTTGTTAGGCTTTAAGGTAGGTATTTTGTAGCAATGTCCCTAGTTTAAAAATAATGAAACTTTTGTACACATCCCAACTATAGGATGTAACTCTATGCCAATAGGTAGATCTAATATACTAGTGGAAAATTTTGAGAAAATTATACAATACAAAACTTGTCTCAATTTTAAAACTTAGAAAAAAAATCCAACTTAAGTGCACTAATGACTAATAACTTAGACTATAAATTCAAATGACAAATAGTTATTTCTACAGAGCTAGGAATAACTATGAATCCAAAGTTATCTTGGTGGGGTAAAGGGGGATTTGATAAATAATGGATAGTACGGTCATTTTTTTCATAATGACATAATATGATAAAAGCTTGAAAGCTTGAGCCCTATACTAGTTAGTAATAACAAACTTGTTATTTGATCTCAGATGATGATTAACCCTCACATGATAATCATTTAAAATCATAGAAGTGAGATGTGAGCCAAAACCTATACTTTATAACAACCTATAGGATACATAATTATAAAATTATGATGAATCCTTAATTAGATAAGTTTTAAATATCTAATTAATGTATTATGAATTGAATTGAATTAGACTAATAGATCTAAAATATTAAAATTGATATACATAAAATATAAAAATAAAAGTGAAATAGAAACTATATAAAATTGGAAATTAATTAAAAATAGTAAATAAGTCTATAGATATGAAAATCTACATTAAAATATATTATGTTGACTGTATATGCTGACTTTGACTGAAAACTTGCTTAAAACGCCTACAAGCTATGTTACACTCAAAAATAGGGATTTAAACTACACTGGGACAAGTCCACAAAAGGAAGACATATATATAATATGGAATTGTCTATTATCTATAGTAATGTCCTATTTAACTATATGCCTAATTATTAAATCTTAGTCTATGCAACTTCTTGTTAGGGTTTATTGATTGATCTTACCTCTTGATTTACTATGCATAAGACCTACAAAACACAAACTCTAGCTCATGCATAATAAATATAATAGATATAAAATTATAAAAAGGGTGAATAGAATTAGAGGAATAGCTGAGATACCCTCATAAAACCTTGTGTAATTTGAGTGCTTCCTACATATCCCAACTAGGCCTCAAGCGAATGTAGTTCTCCATCTTAAAGTGAGTTTGTGATCCATGATTGTGAAACTCTATGAATATAGATAATATATTGGTTGAAATGATAGAAAATGATTGCCATTGAATTGTAATAAAATATATTTAGACTTGGCTTATTAATTTTATAATGAATCAAAATTTAAATTGGAATAAATAGACTAATTTTGCTTATTGTGTTGTAGAATTTCCAATAGATAGCTAGATTGATCCAATGGTGTACTAAGTGGCCATGATGTGATTATATCAAGTAATATTTTGAATGCTTATGTTAAAAGACATTTATAAAATCATGTGAGGGATTAAATCAACATCTCTAATTTTAAAATCTATCGTTGGAGGGGTTAACTCCTGATATGAACTAATTAAGGGTGAAAGAAGCAATTGTCAGGATTCTAGATCCCGAATTACATACATGCAACCCCTATTACTCAACCATATTTTTCATTATCTTATTGACGTATATCATAAGGATGATTCTAAGATAGGTAAATTCATAAGAAATACTTCAAGGAAAACATAATTATATTATGTATTCATGTCCATTCCTAAAACAGAGCTTGTTCTGAGTCATTGGGAAGTCAAAATCAATAGGAACAAGGAGAATCCATGAAGATAAATCTTGAGGAGGGTGAGTCAGTATTTTTATTAAATTATAACATTTATATTGGATGTAAAGACTAGTTGTCAGGGCAAATCCCTTTTTAGTTATTGAATGAGTTAATAATTTAAATTTAAATTTTATATTTTAAAAAAATAGGCAGTAATGTTATAATTAATAAAATATTTAGGTTAAGAACTAAAAAATGAGAAAACTCACATATTATAACTAAAAAAAATATTATTATTATATTATATATACAACACATAGTATAATATATGTACTAATATAATATTTTAGATATTATATTATAATATATTACAAAATATAAAATATTAATAATTATATACATTTTATAGTATAATATTATACACTATAAGACTATTATTAATATATAAAAATGTATAAATATACATAAAATATGTATATATATTAAAAATAATATTTTTATAATTATCATGTTATATATTATATTATATATTTATAGTTCAATTTCATATTATATTGTATTAGCACTATATATAAAATTATAATATATTTTTATAATAAATAATACTGATTGTAAAATATAATTACATAATAATGGCCTTCAACAACTTAAAAAATCATTCGTATATATTACCTTTAACACATTTTTGCTTAACAAGCCACCTATGCCATTCATGACTCCACATTTTAAGCTACCTAACGTCAGTTCAAAAGATACTTGTCTCACCAAATCTATTGAAAGTAACTACTCAATTGCATATAATTGATCAAAATTGAGATCAATGATATCTAAAAATATTTTAGGTAAAACAATATGGGAACATCTCTTTTGATAAGATCAAGAAGATGTTAAAAACAAAAGGTCTATAGTCATGTGTTTTGAATGATGTATGATTATCGATTTCTAATCTTTCACTTTATTAAACCCCTTCATTATCAAAACATAAAACCACATATATTTTGGTGTAACTTTCACCTTTGGGGAAACTACTAGTTAACTAGGTATTGTTTAATAATTAAATCATTTTTTATGGTGATATATGTAGATGAAGAGTTAACTAGGTGTTTTTTAGTATATTGAATAATCCAAAGCATTTTATACCTTGAAACCCTACGATAAACCCTAAAATGATGACATACACAAATGACAATCAAGGATTATCTTTTCAAAATCATGTTGATAGGTGACTATACAATCAAAAAATAAAATTTACTAGTAAGATATGCATGGAATGAAGTCTATCCCAACTTTAAATCAATGATCAACATGGAATTTTAGACATAGACATGGAAATTGATGATAAAAGGATCAAATTATAGATGTGGGATGTGATAGGCTAGGGATACTTTAGGGCAATGGCATTGGAGTATGAAAGAGGAGTTTCAGAGCCCTTGTTGGTTACAACATCATTTATTTCCAAACATTTGAAAATATTTATTGGTGGCTTGATGAACTTAATAGTAAGTAAATTATTTAGGTATTTTTTTATTTTTATGTGAATTTTACTTATTTTTCCCTTGGGTTTATTATTTTATTTTTTATGTTATCTTTAGTTTTAATATTTTTCTTGCACATATGATATAAAAAATAGACAATAATTAAAAAAATTAAAAAAATATGTTATAAGATAATCCCAACTAACCAAAAAATTAGAGATTTAAGTGCAAAAGGAAAGATTTTTATATTTCTATGAATTTCACTTCTTTTACCATTGAGTTTAACATCTTATTTTATTTATATATATGTTCAAATTTTGTCATGTACATATGATATAAATAAATATTTATAACTAAAAGTTAAAAAATTATAGCCTAATGAGGGCTGAATTTGCCAAAAAATTTATTAAAGTACATAAATGAATTATATTTCAATAACTCTAAGATTATAACTTGGGACTGAAATCATGTTCCACCATTGAACAAGAATTATATAAAAAAATGTTGGTTATTCTTTATGCTAATGTTATGATTGATTATTAGCGAGGGTTTTGAAGCTTAATAGAAGGTTTTTCACTTATATGTATGGATATGGATTGGTAAAATGATGCTTATTATATCAAGGTAATAATTTTAAGTATGGAAACCAAGTGATCAGAAGCTAAAGTAAGTGATGGATATTTAAAAAAATTCAAATCTAGTTCTATGCGGGATTTAGTTATATTAAGAGAATTAGAGCAATTTTTTGCATATTTATCTTTCAAAAAACTTATCAAAGATCTTATGGACAGACACACTATCATTACTAATAGTTTTGAATCCCCATATTTTTTGGAGAAATGTGGCATTTCAAACAAAGATCAATCTAGTGTGTTTGGCAAGGATCAATCTCTAAATATCTCCTCTATTGTTCAAAACCCTCAAGATTCATAATTCATAACTAAGAACCCATGAAAAACTATCATGTGAAGATAGGGATTTGGAAAAGTGGCCTTTCTCAAACTTTCACAAAATAATTGACCTAGAACCCTTTATCAAAAATAATGAGGTATGCATATTTGTCCCTAATTCTATCTTGGAACAAGCTAATACTAGGCTTGTAAACTTAGTGTTAGCCACATTAAATGATTTTAGACCCAATATTGATTTCATTATAGAATGAGATAATTAGTGATGCAAACCTAAATGGAAACTAGATAAAATTTCCATGGCTAAAAATGTTTTCTTGGTTAACTTATCTAACCCAGAAGATTAATTCAAAGTTCTAAAGGCTTATGGTTTATGTGTAAAATAAGTATCTCAATTAGGAAATGAAAAGTTGTTCTCAATATTAATAAATCTATATTTGAAGATGTCCCTATGTGGGTCTTTCTCCCTAAACTATCCATAGAATTGTAGGTGCCTAAAGTTATTTTAGGGGTTGAAAGGTGTAGTCTTATAAAATGTCACTTGAGACCACCATACCCCTAGCTTGGCCCTAGACCTATCTTAGGACCACTTTTAAACCTTATCTAGATTTTGTGTGGGTATTACACATGCCTAAAATTTCCAAAATTAGTCCCAAACATTCCCCTAGGCATCTAAGCCCCTAGTTCATAAGGTTCTATCACCTAGACACTAGTGCGATTCTTTGGACACTAGCACACTACACTAGTGACCAAGGGAACACACTAGTTTCCCTTACTTAATTTAAATCTAAAAGGATATATTTTTAATTATTAAGACACCTAGGGTCAGCCTAGACCTATTTCACACTCTGTAATAACACCAAATCAATATAAATACATGACTTTTAGCCTTTACCCACTAGATGGAAATTAGATGCAAATAATCATAAACAATCTTAGAAATAGTTATGAAAATCAAGGTCATTAATCCCCATTTTACCTTAATAATGTATATATCCATAAAAAAATTCCTAATCTCAAATTACTCAAATTTATAATCTGAAGCACACTCAAAATACTCAAGCCAACATTCATACTAGCATTCACTTTCACTTGCACCAAGTACTTAGGTGGGATAACTACATCAGGTTTGATCCCTCTTCAGAGTATTTCTATGTAGGTATCATACCCACATAGGGTTTTAGATCACACATATAACATATTAGACACACTAACCCTTTTTTCTCATGCTGTTCATTCAAACCCTTAAAAGCATGAAAACCTAGGGTTTTAGAGTAAAATAGAGATATATGAAAAATTATTGATTACACAGACCTTAAATTTAGACTAGAGATGGAACAAGTCCTGTTCTAAAAAACCCATAAATCATTTATGTAGATTTTGATTGGGATACTAAAATAATACCTTGGACATGAGTGAAATACACTACTATATAGGGAACCATGCTATTGTCCAAGATGAATTTTGACACCTAGATCCTATTTATGACACCTTGTTCAACTTACATGCCAGTTTTCATTCTCCAAATCATTTATCTTAATTAATTTCTAAATAATTACTTATTTGTATCATCCATTTTTATTTTTTCAAATATCAAATTAGGTTAATTCTTGCATAAATCAATGGATGTATTTATTGCATATTTCTACCCTTATTTACTATACATAGACCCTTTAACAATGTAACATCCCCATTGGGATTTATTAGATTAACATGAAAAAAATTAAAATAATTCCATGTAATCATAAATAGAATTTTCCATGAGAATATAAATAATGATCATAATAAAAACATACTGAATATGTTAACAATAAACAAGTATTTTAATAGTCTATCCAATTAATGATCAACATGCCATAGTTAAAGGTCATTAGCGGAGAGGGAAGAGGGAAGAGGGAGCGTGGCTGTGGATACAGCTGTACTGAAACCCTTACCTCCGCGGCCATGGTTTTTGGAGACTAGGTCCCGGAGCTAATGGGTTCCTTGGTGGTGAGCGCGGCGCGGCAATGGGTTGTTTTTTTTTTTTTGCGCGAAAGAGGAATTTTTTTTTCCTGTTTGGACTGTCATACCAGCACATGGCGAGGTGTTGGCCATTATGTTTCATGACCAGCAAGCTTGGAGAGGGTTTGGCCGTAGGGAGGGCCTTGAACGGATCCCTGTGGCGGTAGATGTTGTGTTATTAGCAGATCTGAAGGGGCTCTATTTCTGCTGTAACCCCAGGGGCTCGATTGAAGATGTGTTTTTTGGGGGTGGTTGCCAGATCCAATTTTTTTCCATTGCCTTCCATCTGTGGGATCATAGCTTGTGAAGAAGTGCTTCAAGACGTCTTTTGATGAAAGATAGATTGCCAAGGTGGTGTTGCCTCTATGTTTTGCAGAGGGGGAGAATGGGCTGACGATCGGATGGACGTCTGGAGTGATGGCGGTGTTGGTTCTGGGGTTTGTTTGGTTGGGGATGGGGTCTGAAGGCAGATGTTAATATGGCTCCCTTATACCCCTCCTCATGTTAACGTGGCTCTAAAATGTGTAGATCTATTATTGCGTGGATTTTTTAAAGGTTACAGGTCCTTGTAAAACCTACGTTCCTGTTTCAGGTCGTAGTGCCTAGTTTTTTTGTTTAGGTTTCAGGTTCTTGAAAAACCTGGGGAGCTTTGTCTGGTTTATCTTGGGGGATTCAGGTCCATGTAAAACCTAGTTTTTCTATTGTTGTTCAGTGGGTTTGCCTGCCCAGGCGATTTTTATTGCTTTATTTTTTGATTTGTATAGGGTTTTGGGGCCTCTTCAAAACCTGTTTTTACCTTAATCTAAAACATGCCATAGTTAAACAAATATAACTACAATTATTCTAGAAGTAATTACAAAAACTTCAACCACTAATGGTATAATTTCACATCCACTACTATAAATGTATATATGAATATATAATTACATTCCAATGGGAATAATGTTTCAATAATAAAAATAATATATGATACAAGGCTTCATAGAGCATGAGTCTCATCAACTCCAGTATCTATGGTAATTTCAAGTGTCATCTCTAGTGAATTACTAATGTGGGGAAGGAGAGTATCATCTAGCCACTTTTCCATACCAACCATGGACCATCGATCCTGTACATAATTCCCCAGCTAGGAAATGGACCTCCCTTCATGGTTGGGTAGATAGTGACAGTGCAAGAATCGAGAGAGGTAATCTAGTACCTATGTGCTATAATATTTCTAAAGCATCATTTGTACCATATAGAAATAAATTCTAACATGATATCTCAAAATCATGAAAATCAAACATATGAAATGACAATGTTCAACTAAACATTACTTTGGACAAGTTTTTCAAATAGTTAATGATCTATAGGATCAGCCAAATCATACACACCACTTGAAAGGATTACCCTCATCTTGCATTGGTGATGATATGTAAGCTAAAGAATTCCATATCCTTGTTTATTTAGTAATGGAAATGCAATATTTGGCTATACATAACTAATACATTCATACAAATTACTTCTTACAAACAAGCATAACACATGTTAGTATAGAAATAATCAAAATCCATACATTTTGTCCATAAAATGTATGTAATGAATCTCAAGCATAATATTTATTATATAAATGATAAACATAATCAATAAAATACTAAAATGAACATACCATCTAGGTGTTTTAGTTACTTTGTCTACAAGTTACCAAAATGTAATAAGTAACTATAATCGCAACCATCATTTTTTTCACTTTATTTTCCTTGTACTTCTTATTTTTTAATATACTACTCATAATAAAACCTTAATAATCAGATACATTTAATGTATAACTCAAGTTAACAGAGATACATTTTTCAAAATATATTAAATGCACTTATTTATGAGATGTATGCATATAACCAATATAAAACACCTCACATATTTTTTTAACTATATAACAATGAACATATGTATTAATTATAGGCATACATCTCATGTTTTCTTATGTAGGTTGTATAGATGTATGAGTACATATGCCCCTTATACAAATATATATTGACATTTAACTGTACAATTCAAATATATATATATATATATATATATATATATATATATATATATATATATATATATATATATAGGTACTTGTATCCAATTTAAGATTATGTATTGTTATACTAATAGGGTATCCATTATACCCTAGGTAGTTTACTACATCATACCTAGAGTATAATGTATACCTTAGCTATACTTTTTACTCATATCTTCTTTATGAAATTATTCAAATTAGTAATTGATATTTATAGCTATTTTGGGAAATATTATATTAATTTAAACAAGTTTTTGAATTCATACAAATCCCTATTCTCACATTTCTACGTTTTTTTTCTATTTAATATAAACTACACATAAACCCCAATTTTATTAATTAACCAAACTCGAGAATTATTTTTAATAAGTATACAGTCTTATTTATTTTAACTAACAACCAATCCTATTAATCCATAGACTTAATTTATGGAAACCATATGCCATATAAATTTAGAACAGTCATAAATAATGATCTTCATAAATATAATTCATATATAGTCAAATTTGTATAGTTATCTTAATGTTCGCTCTAATTTTATTAACTATAAATTGGCTTAGTAGACTATCCAATATAATAACTTATCACATGAATTGAACTGTGTATCTTTCCATATAAACACTATAAGATCGATTAACCAATTTATATATATGTGTATACGAGGTTATCCAAATTCATATATTTTTAAATATATATAGCTTTGCAGACCTATCTAACAAGGTCTAAAAGTAATTAATAAATCTCTTACACACACACACACACACACACACACACACACACACACACACACACACACACACACACACACACACACACACACACACACACACACACACACACACACACACACACACACACACACACACAGGATTTGAATATCATTATATATACACAAAAATATTCATATATACATATGCATATACACACACATATGTGTGTGTGTGTGAATATATTTGACTCCAAAATCGATTAATTACATGACACTAACCCCTATATACTAAGCCCATGCATGGGTGTCAATTCCACATTACATGATATCCTATAGGAGGTTCTTAATAAACAAGTAAAACAAGATATGATTAATTAACCAACTAATTACCTGCATGTGAGGAGCATGATACAATGATTATGTACAAATCAATAAAAACACACATAAAAAATTATATACAAGGAATAATTTTTCACAACAAATATATATACACAACAAGATGATTAAAGACAAAAATGATTAAAATGATTCAAAATGGTTTTGAAAGTGCCAAATGGAGTTTTTGACCAGCATCCTGCAAGCACACAGGTTAGTAGTTTGATTTTGGTAACACTCAAAAAGAAGTCCTGCAAGACAAGAGAGTTAGTGGTATAAATGATTTTGACTTTGATGGTTTTATTTACTATAAACACATGTTAGTTGTGTTGACAATACAAATTTAAATAAATGAAAAAAATATATTTGACTCCAAAATCGGTCACCTAGATTATTAGTATGTTTAATCAACTATAATCTTTGACCAATAATATCATAGAATCCTCAAGGCAACCTTAAAAAGTGTTAGTAACTTTGAATATATTTAGATCTTGTGATGTTGATAATCCCACACTTTTTATGTGATTGTTATGTTGACTAAATTATCATGCTCTACAAGAGATGGCCAAAAGGTAATATTCAAATAACCATGGATATTCAAATATCATTATATATGAAAGGACACTTTATCAATTTATTCAACTATATGATAGTACAAGATATGATCAATATTTAGAACTCTACTCAAAGTTAGAGACAAAATTTAAAACTTCAACTTGGCACTACAAAACTCAGATCATTAAAATATTCTAACTAGGAGTTCCATCTATCTTTAGTAAATCTAGAATGCTTGGGACAAAGATTTGACAACATTTATTACAATGTAGTTAAGATGGTCTGATAGTGTATAGAGGATGTGGATTCCAAAATGAGGTACGGCCAAATAGTAAGGTTTTAATGCTAAAATCTCAAAATGTTTTTACCAACTAGAAAAATTGATTTTTCATTATTTTTTTGATAATGTTTGACCAAATGGTTGACCATTTATTTACAAGAGGACTAGATGAAGGTGGAATTAAAAATTGTATGATATGCATAAAAGTGCATTGGAAATTTTGAGTCGAATAGAATCAGTAGTCAAACTAGATATTTTTAGATAGGATATACATAGAATGGGTTGATGAAAAGAAGTGCAAGAGAATCAAACACAAATCTATAAGTGTAAATGCCATAGTTTACCATGTTTATACATAAAATGGTTTTAGGATGAGATATTACCATCCATTGATAGGCACCAGATGATTGAGGTAGGACATATGACAAACCTAGAGTGGTAAGGAACTGTACTAGGCTAGGTGTAATATCAACAAGTAAAGCACCAAATACAATTGATTTTTGTGCAGGTTGAGCAGGTGTAAAATGCAATTTGAGCCAAAATTTGTTATAATAATATTTTATATCATCATAGAATGTACCATTGAGCTAAGGATCAGGTGTAAGATAAAAAATTAGAATCTACAACAACCATTGTAAATATACTAAGAACTTTGGGTCACAACAGGTATTAATTTATAGTTTGTATCTTTGGTACACATAGACACACACACACACACACATGTAACTAGAATAAAAAATATAGCAACAAGAAGAGATACAAGAAACCACCCTGAAAACTTGTATTAAACTCTTTACAGAAGGAATACAATTGAAGAAACTTCTTTTCTTCCACACCTCTCTCAAATGTACTGATCTCTCTCTAGATCTCTTTCCCTCAAGAGCTCTCTCTCTCAATTACAATCAACTCCAACAACCTGGATTGATTCACATATACAATTCTGTACTGTTCATCATAATCTACAATAAGCTAAGAAGATCTATCCTATTATATAATAATTAGGAAACATGAGCATGCATTTACAACCAATAGTTATGCCTCTTAAACAAGGGCTCTAAAACAATCTTACTAAAGATAGAGATGCGGACTTAAGACTATCACTTAATCCTAACATGCAAACAATCTATTATGTCCACAAAAATAGCTTTATGGATGCATAGGTAACTGACATTGGTTCCTGCCTGCTTGCACCTGACTGACATCAGCCGATCAATGACTGATGCCAGCATCTCCTGGTCTGCTCCTGACCGACGTCGGTCGCTCTTGACCAACACTGGTGACTGTGTAAACCTGCAACTTTGCAATTTGCTCACTTGGTGAAGCTTTTAGCTCCACACCTTAACAATCTCCCACTTGGAGATAAATAGCTGCACCAGTACCTGTACATCAACATCTTCTAGCTCCTCCATCTTCAACTCAATCATGAAGACCAATGAAAGTTGAATGAAGATTTAACTTCTCCTTTGTAACTGGCTTGGTTAACATATTCGTAGGATTCTTATCTGTATGGATCTTCTCTAGCTTCAACTCACCATCCTCCAATACTTGTCTAATGAAGTGGTACCTAAGCTGTATATGCTTTGTTCTTGAATGAAAGGCCGAATTCTTAACCAAATGAATTACACTCTGACTGTCACTATACAATCTACAACTCTCTTGCTCCTTTCCAAGCTCTTCCATGAACCGTGTCATCCATATCATCTCTTTGCTAGCCTCTGTGACTGCAATATACTCTGCTTCTATAGTTGACAAGGTAATAACCTTCTACAACTTTGATATCCAGCTAACCGTCGTTCCACCAACAGTGAAAACATATCCTGTGGTGCTTTTCCTGCCATCCAAATCACCTACCATATCTGAATCTACATAACCATGTAGAGAAGTATCTGAACCTCCATAGCACAAATGCCTACTGCTGGTCCCTCTCAGATATCTAAGGATCCACTGAACTGCTTTCCAGTGCTCCTTTCCTAGATTGGCCATATACTTACTTACAACTCCCACTGCTTAGGCAATATCTGGTCTAGTATAAATCATTGCATACATTAAGCTCCCTACTATAGAAGCATATGGAACTCTACTCATGTACTTTACCTCATCATGCGAATTAGGACATTGTTCTTTACTCAATTTAAAATGTCCAGCCAAAGGTGTGCTTACCGGTTTTGCATCCTGCATATTGAACCATTTCGACACCTTATCCACATAATCCTCTTGAGACAAAATCAACCTGTGATTTTTCCTGTCTCTCTTAATGCTCATGCCAAGGATTTTCTTTGCTGCTCCCAAATCCTTCATGGCAAATGTGTGAGCTAATTTCACCTTAAGCTCAGAGATATCCTACATGTGTGATCCTGCAACCAGCATATCATCTACATACAACAACAGAATAATATATCTACCATTATCCAATCTCTTAAAATACACACAATGGTCAGATTGACACCTACTATAGCCATGCTCAGCCATAAACTTGTCAAATCTCAAATACCATTGTCTAGGAGCTTGCTTGAGGCCATACAAGCTTTTCTTCAATCTGCACACTAGCTTCTCCTTACCTTTGACCTCAAATCCTTCTGACTATTCCATATAGATTTCTTCATCCAAATATCCATGAAGAAATGTTGTCTTAACATCAAGCTGCTCAAGATGTAAATCCTCAATAGAAACTAAAGACAATACAGTCTGTATAGAAGTCATTTTAACAATAGGGGAAAAAATCTCACCAAAATCAATACTTGGCTTTTGTGCAAATCATTTTACTACCAATCTAGCCTTATATCTCATTTGTCCATTCTCACCTTCCTTCAATCTGTAGATCCATTTGTTCTTCAGTGTCTTCTTACCAGCTGGCAACTCAACCAAATCCCATGTTTGGTTCTCTCTCAAGGACTCCATTTCCTCAACCATGCCATGCTCCCACTGATTCTTGGACTCCACCTGTATTGCTTCTTCAAAACTCTCTGGTTCTCCAACATCAATAAGTAATAAATATAATAATGAAGGGGAATATCAAATTGGAGGTTTGCTTACCCTTTTTGACCTTCTGATGGGCATCTAAGACTCATTCACAACACATTATCCGCCCAAATTCTCTGACAGTGACCGACCTCGATCACTTCTAGGCCTATAACTTGATGACATCGGTTCTTCCTGACTGACGTTGGTTCCTACCTGGTCAACATCAGTCACTTTCTGACTGACATCGGTTTCTATTCTGCTGACGTCAGTTCCTACCTTGCCTACGTTGGTCTCTATGTTTTCCTATCTGTGATTAATTTTTCTTGCGAGCTCATTTTGGACCGTCACCTCATCCAATTCTCCATTGCTCTGCCTAGATTGATTCAGCTTCTTGAGCTGATCACTATACATCACTTTTTCATTGAAAACAACATCACGGCTCCTAATTATCTTGTTAGTTCCTAGATTCCAAAACTTGAATCCAAAATCATCATAGCCATAGCCAATAAATGTGCACCTCATAGACTTAGCATCCAGCTTCTTTCTATTTTCCTTATCAATGTGTACAAAGGCTTCACAACCAAAAACTTTGAGAAATGAGAGATCTACCTTTTTACCTATCCATGCCTCTTTTATAATTCCACCATCTAGAGCTGTAGAGGGTCCTCTGTTAATTAGGTACACTGCAGTATCCATAACTTCTACCCAAAACTCTAAGGGCAAACTAGCATGCAATCTCATACACCTTGCACGCTCCATGATTGTTCTGTTCATCCTTTCAGCAACTCCATTTTGTTGAGGTGTCCTTGGAACCATCCTTTGCCTATGGATTTCATGCATATAACAATACCAGTTGAACTTATAGCTGCAGAACTCACCACCATTGTCAGATCTTAGGCACTTCAATCTTTTGCCTATTTCATTCTCAACCATAACTTTCCAAATCTTAAAAGTCTCAAATACATCAGATTTCTTCTTAATACAATAGACCCATACCTTTCTTGTAGCATCATCTATGAATGAAACATATTACTGTGATCCTCCAATAGAAGCAACCTGAGCCGGTCCCCACACGTCTGTGTGAACAAGCTGCAACTTATACTTCTTTGTTGACCCAATCTTAAGAAAACTCACCCTCTTCTATTTTCCAAAAACATAGTGCTCACGAAAATCCAGATCTATGCTTTTCAAATCTAAAAGCTTACCTTTTGACTTAAGAATAAACATTCCCTTCTCACTCATGTGGCCAAGCCTTGAGTGCCACAATTTTGCATCCACATTTGAAGTAGATAATATAGAAGGAGAATTATTAGTAACACAATTACATAAATAGAGAGTACCTAATCTCTTACCTCTGGCCATTACAAGTGCACCCTTGGTAACCTTCTAAGATTCAGCTGTGAGAGTTACTGTACAACCCTCATCCCCTAACTTTCCTGCAGAAATCAAATTCCTCTTCAAGCTAGGAACATGCATAACATCTCTCAACACCTATGTGTTGCCATTCTACATTTTCAGCTGCACTTTTTCTTTGCCAATAATTTTACAAGGCTCATCATCCCCTAAATAAACTATTCCAAAATCTCCATAGACATAGTCACTAAAATATTCTCTATTAGGGGTTGCATGGAAAGATGCACCAGAATCTAAAACACAAGATTCTATATTATTATGCAAAGAGAATATTAAAGCATCTTATGCAATACCTGCAACTTTTGCTTCTTCTTTTCCTTCATGCTAATTTTCTTCCTTAGGCTTTGACCAGCAATCTCTGCTTATGTGCCCAATCTTCCCACAATTCCAGCATTGTGGCTTCCTACCATTTCTGGATTTGGATCTACCTCTCACCTTTGACTTAGACCTTGATCTCCTCTTGCTCTTCTCTTTTTGCCTTCCCCTACTCTCAAAACTTAAAGCATTCCCTGATGTTTCTTCTGTGCTTTTCCTACAAATTTCTTCATTCAAGATTACACTAACAACATCCTCTACTTTTAAAATATTTGAAGCAGATGCAGTATTACTAACTGCCATTACCAAGCTATGCTAGCTTTCAGGCAAAGAACATAATATTAAAAGAGCTTTAATTTCATCATCAAACACTATTTTGACTGAACTTAATTGATTTACAATTCCATGGAAATCATTTAGATGATTAGATACAGATCCACCTTCCTGCATACGCAAATTAAATAACTGCTTCATAAGATATACCTTACTAGAAGCTGAGGGTTTTTCATACAAATTTGCTAAAGTAGTCATCAACTCTACCATTATCTTTTCCTGTGATAAATTAGATATCACAGTAGATGCTAGACTCAGTCTTATAGACCATAGAGCCTTTCTATCAAGAACTTCCCATTCTTCATCATCCATGTCTGTGGGCTTCTTTGCAATCCCACCTAACGGTAAGTATAGATCTTTCTGATACAGATAGTCCTCTATCTGCATTATCCAATGTTGATAATTCTTGCCATTAAACTTCTCCATTCTAAGTTTACTTTCTTCTGCCATTACTTCTCCCACTCAAATAGAAATCCCTGTAGAAACCCTATGAGTAACCTATAATCAATACACACTACACAGATCTGAACCACCTGTTAGTGAACCTGAGCTCTGATACCACTTGTTAGGGATCAACCAATAATGTTTATTACAATGTGAAAGTAATAAATGTGGAATTAAACCAGAAAGATAAGTAATTAGAATCAGACATATAACAAGAAGAAGAGATACAAGAAACCACCCTGAAAACTTGTATTAAACTCTTTACAGAAGGAATACAATTGAATAAACTTCTTTTCTTTCACACCTCTCTCAGATGTACTGATCTCTCTCTAGATCTCTTTCCCTCAAGAGCTCTCTCTCTCAATTACAATCAACTCCAACAACCTGGATTGATTCACATATACAATTCTGTACTGTTCAACATAATCTACAATAAGCTAAGAAGATCTATCTTATTATATAATAATTAGGAAACATGAGCATGCATTTACAACCAATAGTTATGCCTCTTAAACAAGGGCTCTAAAACAATCTTACTAAAGATAGAGATGCGGACTTAAGACTATCACTTAATCCTAACATGCAAACAATCTGTTCTGTCCACGGAAATAGTTTTCTGGACGCATAGGTAACCGACATCAGTTCTTGCCTACTTGCACCTGACTGATGTCGGCTGATCAATGATCAACACCGACATCTCCTGGTCTGCTCCTAACCGACGTCGGTCGCTCCTGACCGATGCCGGTGACTGTGTAAACCTGCAACTTTGCAATCTACTCACTTGGTGAAGCTTTTAGCTCCACACCTTAACAACACACACACACACACACACACACACACACACACACACACACACACACACACACATTTTGTAGATTTTAAAGTGTCTCAAAGAAGCGTTGGTTGTAGACTATGTCTAGGATTGATAGAAATGGCTTAGGAAGTTTGGAGTCAACTACAATTTGGCTGATGTGAAGACAAACACCATAACCTCCACCAATGCCTTATTAAAAGGGAAATTTTAAAATATGATAGGTTAAAATAAAATCACATATATTCATATATAGATTAATCCAACATAGATTAAGTTGAAGAGAAACCATAATATAAATCAAACAAAATGGATTAAGCCAAAAGAGGTTACCAAAACATATTAACAAATAGTTGTTCAGAATAGATTTGGAATAACATCACATATTTTCATATATTTTAAAACCATTAATTTCTTTGTGAGACGTGGAAAGTGAAATGTATCATAATATCCCATATAATCAAAATAGAACCAAAAGTGTCTAAAATGATTATTACCCATAATATCCCATATAATCAAAATAAAACCAAAAGATCACAAATTATTACCCATTTATAAATTCATATTTTCTGACACCAAAAATATAAAACATAGAACCACCAATTTTTATTTAAATGTGACCTTCAACCTACCAACAATAATTCTTGGATGCAAAATGATTAGATTGGGAGGGGGTTGTCCCACCATGGTCACCAAATGTGCACCAAATTTTAGTTATAAGAAATATTATCAAAATAGCAATAGAAAGCTCAAAGCTTGATAGAACCAATATAAATGGATAGAGAAGACAAATAAAAAAAATAAAACATGCTTACCATTCTTTTTACCTTCTCATGCCTCCATTCCAGGTCTTGCACTTGAATGATTAGACTCAGATTGACACTATGATGCTTGATAAGAGATGTTGATAATGGATGTTTGTTTAAGGATTATTTTAACATGGATTCTCCACAAGATTTTTAGATAGATTCCTTTGGAGGAGGAGTGTTGTTTATATATAAGAAGGGAGAGAAGATCTATGGATGAAATTCAAACTTAGAGGGAGGAGATCAATGGTTTTAGATTATCTAAGGAATATTAAATTCCTTGGAAACCTCTAGAGTTAGAGGTTTTTAGAGAGGAGGGATATGTTAGAGAGAGTTCTAGATTTGGAGAGTTATATAAATCTCTTTAGGAATTAATGATTATTAGAGGATAGTTAGATAAGGATTAGAGAAGGATTAGATGACTAGGGATATAGGAATAGCTAGGGTGGTAGGTGAATAAATATGAATTTTAAATTGTCAAGTTACTTTAAGGAGTATGTTAGTAGGTAATATGATCTATTAGAGGTTTTAGTGAGGGGATTAATTGATTGTAAGATAGGGTAAAGGTTATGTGGGATATAGGAATGGGATATGGATATTGTTAAAATATAGCTAATTTTAGCTAGGGAATATGAGATTCAGACTAAATTCGTAAAAAATAATATAATTAGTGGGGCGATTATAATTTAGTGCATATAGTGTTTATGTTCATCATTTTAACCTTCATCATATTCATCATCAAACATATTCCCATGTGTTGGTGGTGGCCAAGACTTAGCAATATCCTACTTTTCTTCTCCTTATCTAGTCTCATCTCTAGTTCAATGTTCTTCCTTATTGCATTCTTGAGTACCACCTAATCATTTAGAGCACTCATGGACTTATTATTTATGATTTATTCCATTGCTACATATTTATTTAATCTTAGTAGATGTTTGACAATGAATTTATTGGGATCTCATGGTCTGAAGTCATCTTTAGGCAATATTATGAATCCATATGCCTGGAAACTATGATAATATCATATGACGTTGTAATCCTGGTCCTCCCCAATTTATAAGGAACCTTATGGAGGGGTCATTTTATTCTTGTCCTTGAATATTCCATCAACTCAATGCAAAATTTGATAGGCCATTTATTCTTCAGCTAGCTTCAATGGCAAAAACCTTGGTAGTCTAAGAGGGGCCACCATCATTCCTTACATTTTGATAACCGTGTAGTCTGGGTATAATCAATAGCTCCAATACTTTAGGTAACAATCAATTTCTCTTTATATCCTTCTGTAATTTTCAAGCTCCAATAATGGTGGTCAGGAATGCAATTTGCTAATAGTTTGAGCTTTGTTGAATTATGAGAGTGTAAACAATAGAGAAAGCAAATGTGTATAGATTTGAAATGCAAATAATAATAGCCTTGATTGTGTAGCATTTTTAATGACCACTCTAATTAATGAAATGTTTATGGTGATCATGGTTCATGCCTAATTAATGGCAAGATTATTAACCTTGCATATATTTCAAATAAATTTGAACTATTAATCTTATAAATTAATTACACCATAATTCAATTTAGATTTAATGTGTCTTTAATTTACCATAAATTTTAGATTTAAAGCTAATTATTTCTACCTTTTGATATGTAGTTGCCACATTAGATCTAGCTAAGTACTCACATGGCTTGAATATGACTAAGCTACCTAGTTGGCTTGAAATACAAACACATGACACCTTTTGATTTCCTTGTGGACTATCAAAATGCAAATTTGCATGATGACTCATCTATATCTCACCACATGGCATCTTTCAATTCATAGTGAGATTTTGGGTGGTGTTGTTCAATTCTGATTGGCCAGAAGAATGTCATGTGTCACTCTCACTAGTAATCACAACTTTCATTACTAGGTGTCTCTTTTAGAAGGCTTTTGGATAATTGTCAAAAATTTGGCACTAATTAGATGGATCGAGTGGAGACACACATCCCTTTTGGAGGTGATCTTATGGATCTTACGTAGAAACAACATGAAAATGATACGTGACATCATCGTGTAAGGTTAAAAGGAAAACACATCATTCTCATAGGCTATTACTTATTCTTCTACCAAGTATCATTCTTATAAAGAACCTTAAATAGATGTATATCATCAAACCTAGATCAAATGACTTAGGTGTATCTACATGTATTCCTCACAAGCTCTCATGAGCTTTGGATGGATGTAATGTAGTGTGGACATGTGGTGACCTCATATGAACCCAAGGGGGACACACATTGCCTCAAAAGGTTTCTTAGGTCTAGCTAGTTACCATTGAGACATGTGGTGACATCTCATGGGCTTCTTCACTATAACAAGATGCATTAGGGATGCATGGTAGCTTGGATTAGATGGGATTGCTTGTGTGGGATAAGATATTAACACATAGCCATGAGATTTGAATTATTATAGCTAGCTTCTCATGAGCCCTCTAGATGATGCCATGTAGCTCACCGACTTGGTAGATTTATTCTAGGTGTCTCGCACAAGATGTGATGAATCCTTAAGGCATTATGAGGCCCAACAAGTTGAACATCTATCCTTTTAGGCCATAGTCAAAACTTTTATGTCCCATGAGGCATCATAAGTAGTTACTTTAATTTAACATCCTGTGAGGTCAAGTGAAAAACTGAGTCAGCTTCTTAAAGATGTAATTGCTCATCTTATAAAAATTTAAACAAGTTTAAATCAAAAATTTACAAGAAAATGCCTTAAACAAAAAATAATTTTAATTTAATAAAACCCAATGAAGCTTGGTATGTTTTATGTTTATTAGAGAGCCATGTCACACTTCTTTAGTAAAAGCCTATCTGCATATCATTAAACCATACATGGTCAATAATTCATTGCTAAAAAAAACTAGAAATAATTTGAATATTTCTAAGTATTAATCCTTATTGAAAAATGAATGATTAACCAATAGTTTTTGAAACATAAGTATTGGTAAATTTAACCAATTATCCATGTAGTCAAATGATTTAATATGCTTATCATCTTGGGCACTTTTGAAAATTAAATAAAGGAGGGTCCCCATTCTGAGAATAGGGTAGTGTTGATCATCAAAAATGGTGACGTCTATGGGGGAACATTGAAAAATGTTAGAATCTAAATATTCTACTAAAAGATAAATAAAAAAAGTAGTTACCTCATTATGATCTTCAATTAGTACCAAAACTATTTTTAAGAACTAATGAAAGCCTACAACCTTCAAATAATGTTTAAACCTTGTAGACAAACATATTATGTGTGTTCTTTGAGGTTCTTTAATCATTGCCACTGGGTTAAGAAATGATAACTTTAAAGTTTCAAGACATAAAACATGAAATATATTAATCATTCTTTAGATTTTATATAATTATACTTTTCTTAGTTGAGGATGGCTTGGGCATTGCTCTGTTGCCATCTAGGCATCTATATCCCTGATAGAGATACATTTGAATCCACTCTATGCCTTACTCTACTTCTAGCTAGGCATCTATAGCCCTGGTAGAGATTGCCTAAATCACCATTCATATAATCTAAAAGTAGTTTATGATTTCACTTCATGGTGTATCATTTTTGTATACGTACATTCATAAACTAGAATGGTTTGGAGCCAAAATTATCCAATTTTAAGGTTTTGTCAAGACATAGTCTATATGTAATTCACTTAAATATATCAACTTCTACCTTGGAAATTCACTTGGTAAATTTAAGTGATAGTATGATGGTCCATAGAGATTCAAACTCTCATTCAAGAAAATTTTCATTCATCTAAACTATATTATAGTCTTAAAATGACTTAGGATTTTCATTAGAAAACTAATTTCTAACTAACCCCACCCAACTTTTCTAAATTGAAACATTGCTAGAGGTTTCCAAACTTTGGACAACCAAAGTTTAAAACCAACATCCTTTATTCCCATTTTCAAAGCCATACTAACATAGATTAAGATAATAAATTCCTATCCAAAAGACTTATTAATAAGCTACAACACATAATATAAAATGAATAGCAAGAAGAAAGTGAGAAAGAACACAATAGAAAAGCAAAGCAGGAAAGGAAACTACTCTAATCCTACCTAGTCTAACTCTAAACAAGCTTATTGTCCTTATGGAGTTTGTGATAGAGTGGTAGAGAAATAAAGTTTCATCTATTGCCCGTTGACTAGAAAGTTTAAGTCATTCCCTTGTAGGTCTTTGAGCCTGAATGCTTTTTTTCCCAATATTTTTGCTACTTGATATGGTCCAATCTAAAGAGGAGTGAACTTATCATGTTCCTTCTTTTCATGCACCTTGTCTCATAGTAAGACCAAGTTTGATATGTGGAACACTTTAAATTTAGCTCATTTATCAAACCATATCTTTAAAACATCTAGATGTTTGTTGAAATTATTCAATGCTTCATCTTTAGCATCTTCCATTTGGATGATGTTCAGTATTTGAGACTATATGCTTTTGCCATCTTCCATATATTCAGCCATAAACTCATAGGTGGGCAACATCAGTTTAATAGAAAAAATAGGCTACTACCCATAAAATAGTAGGGATAGGGTTGCCTTAAGCACTTATTTGGATCTCATTATGTCTACCCATAAAGCATACTTTATTAGGGACTGTCATTCTTTGGGTTTCTTCTCTGTAAATTTTTTGATGGCATTCATCAAGTTTTTTTTGGTAGATTCTAAAACTCCATTACCCTGAGGGTAATAGTTTGAAGGAAACTTGATGAATATTTGATTATAATATGCCCACTCAGTGAATTTAGCTAACATAAAGTCTAGGCCATTCTCACATACCAAATATAGGGGCATCCCAAAATGAGTGATGATTTTTCTAGAGAAATTTGATGGCATTAATCACTCTACTATTCTTGATGGAAACTACTTTAGTCCATCTAGTGTTATAATTTATGGTAGTGATTAAAAATTTATGCCTTACTAAGGAGTTAGGATTGATCATTCCTACAAAGTTGAGGCCCCATTATGCAAATGGCTTCATTTCAATAACTGGTTGTAAAGGAATGGCTGCCTTTATCTCTCATGTATGCCCTAAAGGGTGACCACTTCCCTATTTTTCACATAAATTATTCATGTTTTTCATGGCTTTAGCTCTAGAAACACATCTTAGATATATCCCCTCATAATTTTTCCTATAGAGGACTCTCCTTTTAAGGATAAAATGACATGATCTCAGCCTGAAAGCCATTTTTTTCTCCCTTTTAAGGTGTGGGGGACACACTCTGTATAACAAATAGTGAACATTATCCTTGTACCAATTGCCACTTAACACTTGACTACTTCAACCTACAAAACGTCAATGCATGGATCAATATTTTCAATAAGTTGGATTAGTCTTTAGACTATAACTAAATTAGAATATTTTATTTATATATCATATTCTTGGAGTTTGGTCATCCACTTCCCTCTTCATTCTCCAAGTTCATTTTATCCCAGCATCAATTTGATAGCCAGATTAGACACTATGGCATACATCTTGTTTTTCAGGATTTAGTGTCTGAACTTCTTGATGACCTTCACTAGAGTGTAGATGTAGAATATGATATTTAAGCTCCATGTTATTCAAGTTGTTTCTCATAAATGCTATAGGGTGATCTTTGTCATCCTCTCTCTATGTCAAGACATTGGGAATAGTGTGATCAGAAGTAAAAAAGTATAGATAAAAGTCTTTATTAAAATTAGGATTTATCATAATAGGAACTTGAACAATAACATCCTTAATGTCTTGAAATGCTTTTTTTAATTTTAGAAGTCCATTCTCTCTTTGCACCTTTCTTCAACATCATATTGAGTGGTCTTACGATTCCTACAAAACCAAAGATAAAATTTCATACAAAATTTATCTTTCCAAAGAAATATTTCAACCCTTTTTTTATATTTGAGATTTATACCTTTGAAATTGTGTTTATCATATCATGGTCAATAGTCAGACCTTCTAGGGTGATTACATGTCCTAAAATTTTGCCTTTAGTTACACAAAATATACTTTTCTTGGGTTTTAAATAAATGTCATACCTCCTACACTTTTCCAATGCTTATTCTAAATGCATCATGTGATCACCTATATTTTTAGAAAACATTATTAGATCATCCATATAAATAATTATTCACTTACCTATTAATCCTTAGAATGTGTGGTTCATTACTCATTGAAAAGTTACTCCTACATTGATTAATTCAAATGGAATTCATTTGTATACAAATGTTCCCCACTTGGTGGTGAAGGCAGTTTTCATTTTATCATTCTCATTCACTAGAACTTGGTTATAGCCTAAAAAATGATCAAGGAATGACATGATTCTAGAGCCACTCACAAGATGAATGACCTCATCCAAGGATGGTAAGGGATCATTTTTCTTCTATCAGGATCTATTCAAGTTTTTGAAATTGACATAAAGTTTGATTTCTCCATTATTATTTTGAACTAACACAATATTGTAACCCATGTTGAGTGTCGTATGGGAAAGATTATCCTTGATTATATCAATTTATTTAATTTGTTATAAATTAGTGGTTCCAACACTGGATTCAATGACTTCTATTTTTGATTAAAGGGTCTATAGGCCTATTTCAAGGGGATAGTGTGAGCAATCACACTAGTATCAAATATTTTAAGATCATCATATGACCATGTAATAATATCTTTGAACTTGGTTAAAATGGTAGTGGCTTCCTTCATCCCTTCATCAGTGCAAACTAAATCAATGTTGACACTTTGCTCATTCCCAAGATTTCCCAAGTTGACTTATAATATTTTTTAGCTCACCTTGGATTGTTTAGCTTTAGTTGTTTATTTATCTAGGTTAAACATCCTTTATAAAGAGATCATACCCTTGGGGATTTGGTTCTCCTTGAGTGGGTTACTCCATCTTCATTGTCCTTTCAATTTTTTATAGAACTTTCATCCTGTTCATCAATACTATGGGATTTGAATATGCAAAAAATATACATGAAGTCAATTATCTACTTATCATCATAAAAAACTTGGAATTGATTGATATTATCTTGTATAGAGGGGCATGAAATCATTTTCACAATAAACTCCTACAAGTTTAAAGGCTCTAGAGGCACTAGGTTTATTTTTGTTGAAGCTATAGCATCCACTAATTGGTTCTACTCCCTAGGCAAGGAAACAATATTAAATGAGATCAAATCCCAAGATCTAAATTTGTACTTTCTTAAATAAGAAATCTTACACTGATATCTACTCTTAACCTAATTAACAACTAATTATAAATCACCATAGACTAATATTTCTTTTACCTTATGTTTAATTGTAAATTGAATCCCTAAAATAAGAGCTTCATATTCTCCTAAATTATTAGTACAAGCAAACTATAATATGTAAGAAGCTAGATATTATTCTCCTTTGGGATTTGTTATAACAATTCCAACACCAAAACCTTGCTTAGCTCACGTACCATCAAAGTGTAATGACCAAAAATATTTGCTTTCTTCTTTCACCTTATCATCTACAAAAACATTAGTGATTTCTAAAGTGTAAATGCCTAAGTCAGGGGATTGGTAATTTACCTTTTTGTTCTTGGTATTATATTTAGTGATCATGTATTTCATTTTGGATTCTCAGTCAATCCTGATTTGATTAGGAATCTCACACCAAGGTATCTACATGTGGGAATAATAAGTGGACATATATCCATTTAGGGATTTAATCCAATCGTGACTCAATAAAAATGTGTAAGCCTTAGGTATGCCAATGACTTGAATGTCAATGAACTACTAGATTTAGGGTTAATGAGTGAGCTACATGTGAATATTTAACAATTCACCCACCACTTTCACTCTTGATTTTTCCAATTACACCACTACCTTCTCTGATTTGACTAGGTTTAATCCCAATTTTTCATAAATTCCTAAAGGTATAATGTTAGCCGAATCACCAAAATCTAGTAATAAATTATGAATATTCTTAAGGAAAATCCTTATAGTCAATAGAAATGGTGGAAATCCATGTTTATTCTTATTTATTACCACATTTCCATGATTTACTTTAGCTTTGTTGGAGCTAGGATTTTCATTCAATGATTTCAATAACAAATCACATTGTTTAGTGATTTGAGTGAGTTCATGCAATGTTATGTTTACCTTGATCTTTTTCATATTTTCCATTATGTTATATCCACCTTTTGATGTTATGTAGGGATATTATTCTATTTTCTGAATTTCCTTACCTTTAGGAGGTGGAGGAGTATTATTTGTCTTGCCATCAGGAGGTGTATCTATTTTATTAGGTGGGGTCGAAGTTATTAGAGGTGGGTTTTGACTTTTACTTCTCAAATCATAGTTGTTCCTATGGTATTATTGGAAAGCATGCACTTCCTTAACATTATCTTTAGGCTCATTTTCATCTTTATTAGGAAAATAATAAGTCTCAACCATAAATACTATTTCTAGAGCTCTAGAAGCATCATTGGTATTGCTAGAGCCTTTAGCATTACTTTGATAAGTGGGATTCATCTCTAAAAATTCCATTTGGCTCTGAATGGATTTAAATGCATGAAATAGTTCAATATAGTCTAGTTCTCCATGTTTGGTGGTATTATGCACTCGATACCAATTGGGCAAGGCTAACTTGTAAATGTTGATCTTAGGAAACGTGCTCAAGGGGGGCTTGATATTATTATTAGACTTGGAAGTTGTAATTTATATTAGAACCCTCACTAGTATTTCCCATTTATTTCTTGAGATCCAAGAAATCATTAGCGAGTTTATGAATGGTTCTTTATATCAAATCTAATTCTCCCTTTGGAGGCTCTAATTTATTATTTTGGGTCACAATTTGAACATTGGTGTTATTTAAAAGCACTAGTGCTTGATTGATATTGTTCTAGGGATGTGATCTAGCACTCACTTGGTTGAAGAATCTTAGCTAATAGTTGGGTGTAGTGTGTCTTAATATCAACTAGTTAATTATTGGCACTTGGTTTAATGTAGGTAGATTTTGATTCATGTTGGGTAGGCCATTTATCATAGGTAGTGTTGGGTCATTATTTGGTATAACAAAGGTAAGATGCTCCTGTAGGTGCATTTGCTCATCAATATGGATGGCTTCAACATATTTCAAAGGCAACATGCTAATATTAAAGTCTCTTTTTAGGAAGACAATTGTCATCAAGTGTAAGGTATTTTTGTATATTTCTAAAGCTAAATTGTCTACCAACCTATGACATGGGGATGTCAAGTTATACATTTTTTTAGAAATTTGAATTGAATGTTCTAATTGGTTCTTTTATGTCCCTTTTGATGGTGGTGAACTATTGATACACAACTCCTAGGTTTAGTACCCTACCAAATTGGGCAATAAAAGTATGATTGAACTGATCACATCCCATGATGGAATATTATGACAATTTGAGTAACTAATCATAAGACACATCCCGTAATGTAAATGGAAAAGGGTGACAAGCCACATCCTCATGAATTACATTAATTAGCCTCAAATATGCTTTAAATGAATTTATATGCTCTTCAAAAATTACTCTACCAGTGGGGGTGAAGAGAGGCATATATTTTTCTAGGTTCCTTGGTAGATAGTTCATAGCTCCAAAGACATTGATGGATGAGACAAATAACCATTACATGATTGGCAAGAGGCGTATAAAATTTTGGTTAGATGGGGAATTTGGTTGGTTCTTATACTTCCTACATTTACCTTTATTTATTCTTTCCTTCCTATGATTTTATTGGGATGTTAAAGGGAACGTGGTTTTAGTTTGAGATCTAGTTCTAATCCTAGGCAACTTTAGGATGTAGAATGGGTATTAATAACCAAGGAATAAAATAACTTCAAAGCTAGATTCATAGGTGTCAAATATTAAAAAAATTAGTCAAATTATTATAGAAAAGACTTTACAAACTATATCAAATAGATTTACCTTGATCTTTAAATATCCAATCTTTAAAACCTTAGAGTTTTAAATACATGCACAAATAATATTAGTTTCACACATTAGCCTACAAAGATCAGTGTTAGACCAACATTCTAAAGCATTTCTATGCCTAATTTAACAATATGATAACATTTGAGCATTTCAAAATATATTTTGGCATAAAGTTATGCAAAGGTTTACTCAATCCAAAGTGAATTAGAGGAATTATGATCTTAAATGTCTAGATTCAATGTAAATGAGGTCTCAATGATTGACCTTTGCACAAATCCTCACAAATATTTAGATTATTTACCAAATTTCTATCAACATTTGAAAAGATGATAAAAAACCTTCAATATGCCTAAAGAATGGGGTATTTCACCCATCTTTAAGGTTTTACATAAATTTAAACCACAGAACTAAATATTTCCAATTTTATATGAGTGAACACTATATTTGATGGAATACTTCAAAGAATGCAAAGATTCATACGAAGAATATAGAACTTCAATGTATATTTGTGTACTTTAAAATAGTTGTGTATATATTAAATTAAGTAAACTATAATTTCACCAAGATTCATGAAAGTAATTGCATAGGGGCCCTCCTTCTAGTGTCATCTCTTTCCTTCCTATTGATGTACTTAATGTGCTCCTTATGTCATTAAGGAATGAAAATAAATTAATAAACTCAATTTTAAGTCCTTGAAGAGTTGAGGCTTGAGTTGTTTACACAACTACTACTAAAAATATCAAAACAACATAGATATGGCTACCGTTTATAAGTCCAAAAGTAGACCCTACTCTAGGGACAATAGATTATACAATAGTGACACTTTATTTATTACTAATCTTTGTGATTGTGAAATTGCTCTAAACTTTTCCAATTATTACCCAAGAACAAAAAAACCATGAAAATTTATAGAATGAGATAAACTAAAGTGACTCATGGGATAGATCCAAAGGTAGGTAGGGTAGGGTAGAAAATAAAGTTTGCTTCAGATGGTTAGAGGTGTTAATTCTTCTAACCTCTATGAAAATAACATGTAAAACTAGATTTCACCAACCCTAGTGTAATACTCAAATCCAAATGAATGAAATTCAGACTTCAAAGGAAAGGAGATGAATATATTTGAAAGCATATGTTTCATGAAAGTTACTTATTCACATCAAATTGCATAAGCACATTCAACTGCAAATAAGATGAAATAGAACACACAAACTAGTAGATTTTTTAGCCTAGTGTTAAAGTCAAACCAATAGATTCATACATTGATATTATTTCCATATTAGTCAGAAAAAAATCCATTAATTATCTAAAAGCATGAGAAGAATACACTATAGAACACACAACATATCATTCATGCTATCTCATGAATTCTTAGCTCTTTAGAATTAATTCTCTAAAAACTATTCCTAAAATTTATAATGAGGGGGAATACCCCTGTATATAGGCATCAAAATGCCTATGCAAATTCAAGTGGGCCCATTAAAATATGCCCAAATATATATAAGTGGATTTTAGTTTTTGAATAAAAATAACTAAAATTCCACATATTACAAGGGAATATTCCAAATTTGAATTTACAAAGCAAAACATAATATTCCTCAAGGACCTAGAGGAGGTTATTGAGGTGATAGATATTGCCATGGTAGGGGTTGTTGGATAATGACTTCTTGACCAACTTGTTATTTCAACCTTTCTTTGCCTCCTCCCTTGTCCAAAATTTAGAACATGATAAGTAGTCCTGGTTAATTTAACCAAAATTTAGGATCATAGCCCAAAATAGGTCAAGAATTTCTTAAATAATCTTTCCATGCTTTGAAAGTATATACCTCAATGCTTCTTCAATAGCCTTAGCTCTCTCTAGCCTTTGGTTAGAAAAATCCACAATGTTCATCACTTAAGTGGTAGTCTTGGCATTGGCTATATCTTGTTGGAATTTTTAAATAAATACTTTCATTTGAGCCCTAAACTCCTAGTCATCCAAAAAACCACCATCAAGTTTGGTCACGCTAGTGACAATAGAATCCTTTAGCAATATGGAAATTCTCAACTCAATTTTTTCTAAGGATGTAATGACATCCTTAACTTGTTCTATCCATCTTTTCAATATTCTCCTTCTATTCATCATTATAATCTATGTTGGGATGATGTATTCAAGTGGTAATATCTTAAGATTTGAGAACTTGTTCCTTGCAACTTTAGCCAAGTTTTCCAACTTGGCATTATAGAGTGTAAGTTTTTGTTCATATTTAATGACCAAATTAAACTGAAGTGTCATATCATCTTGTCTTCTCTTCATGACCTTTAATAAATTGAAGACATTGATGATTGCATTTATTAATGAGATTATAGTATTCTCTGGCACTATAGGCAATGTTTTCTACCTCAATCTCTTCACCTCTTAATAGATACCTTTCATTAAGGCCACTATGGATTTTGCATTGGCTTGGACCATGTACATAGGGTCATCTACATACTCATCTAATTCACCTAGGCCAACCTTCCTCTTCTTTATTAAAGTGAAGAGGGACTCTTTACTTTCATGAGCCATAAATAAGATAGATTGGTGCTATTCAACCTACCTCCTCATCATTATTTTCATGGTACCTGTAGAGGTATCAAATTTCATGTAAATTTGTGGTGCATAGAGGACTCCCCAATTTCTCTCTTGTCTTATTGCTAGTATAATATCTGTGACCTAATTTGGGATAGCCAAAGGAATTAGATTTGATGGAGGTGGAACTAGAGGTGGTGTAGCTGGGGTAGAGGCTAGCTTTGAAAAGGTGAAAAGTTTTAAAATGGCCCTTAATGGCCTTATCAATGTAAGGGAACCAATAAAAAGTGTTGCACTGGTTGTTGCTACCTGGGAAGAAGTGGAACTAATAGTATGACTAACATTAGTGCCTAATGAAGATGAAATATTTCTAGTGGCATGAGAAATGAAATGGGGGATGGTAAATCCCTAGGAACCACTAGCTTGGCCTAGGCTAGTATCAACTAAAGATTAAGTAGTGGTAGTTGTAGTTTTTAATGATACTAAATCCAATAGGGGAACAATAATAGATGGGATACTTGTGGAAGAAAAAATAGGATCAATCCCAAGAGAGATGCTAGTTTGCATTATACTCATTGATGGGGGAAAAATGGTAAGAGGAGAAAATATAGAAGTAGAAGCAGTTTGAGATGTACTTGTAATGGAAAATAATGTAATGGTGAGGTGCTTACATTGGGAACTTGTATTCCAGGGGTAGCCTATGGTGTGCTAGTGAAAATGACACTAGAAGATGGATCAACTCTTGGAGAGAGAGTATTTAGTTATTCTTACACAACTTGGGTGCTTGCAAGAGTTGCTTACATTGCAGGCTCTATAGTCACTTGAGAAGTAAGTGGAGGGATTATTTATCCTCTCATAGTTTTCTTAGGATCCCTTTTCCTCATTTAGACTTTCTCAATAATTCTACCAACCAATGCCTATACTTCTTGCATGGAAATCTCAATGTATTGTTCTATTTCTTCAGGTCAATAAAAATAGGGTTAGGTTGATCTAGGATTTCTATAATGGCTCCCATAATAGATGTAGAGATTATTGAGGGCCCTTAAGAGGGGTTAAGTTATCTTCTAGATCTTCCTTGCTCAAATATTAGAGGCAAGACCTAAATGCTTGAAGTGGTAAGTTGTGGAGGTCTAGACATTTGGCCTATTCCTAACAAGAAGAATTTTGTCTTCATCTTCATCATCTTTCCCTTCCTCTTAGTCAACATCAAACATATTACCACATGTTGGAGATGGTCGAGACTTAGTAATATCTTGATTTTTCTTCTCCCTATCTAGTTTCATCTCTAGTTCAATGTTCTTCCTTACTACATTCTAGAGTAACACCTCCTCATTCAGGGAATCTCTATATATCCACTTGGGGACTTCTTCTTTATGATCATATTCCATTACTACATATTTATTAAAATTGAATAGATGCTTGGCAATTAATTTATTGGAATCCCATGGTCTAAAATCATCTTTAGGCAATATGTATGAATCCCTATGCCTAATAGATACAATAATATCATACCACTTGGTAATATTGGATCTCCCTAGTTTGTAAAGAAACTTATGGGGGATCCATTTTCTTCTTGTCCTTGAAGATTACATTAACTCCATGTAGAAGTTGATAGGCCATTTATTATTTAGCTAGATTCATTGGAACAAACCTTGGTAGTGTAAAAGGGGCCACAATTACTCTTATTCTAATAATCATGTAGTCTAGGTATAACCAGTAACTACCCATGTCCTTCAAGGATTTATTGATTTTAGGGGAACCCTATAAATCTCAAATTCATTGATCAACAGGTAGACCACAAGGTAGAGCCATTCCATAATCAATCTCATATTACATATAAATATATGAATATGCATTGTAGAAAAGAGTTCAAACATAACTTATGGATTCTCAGGAGACCATGAATCTCAACCCAATTGAGTAGTTGAACATATTGCATATAATAAGTAGATCATCATAAATAAGGGGGCACCATTCTTGTAAGTGTCATGTATTGCATATAGAAAGTTATTGTTGATATTTCCCTAAGTGGGGGTATCTACTGGTCTTCTAGGATTATTTACAGTAATGGAATAGTCCTTATGTACACATAAACAATGTATGGAGTACCAAATATTCTATTCAAGAGGGCTAAGCTAATTCTAAATCCTTGTCTGAATTGTTGGATGTGAAAGTTTCCTTGATCATCCATGAAAATAGTTCCCATTAGGTCAGTCACCCAAAAATCCAAGACCTTCAGGGAGTGTACTTCATACCAATTATCAATGATGATTTTTGGTTATATTATATCTATGGTGATGAAAGGTAATACATATTATTTTATGAAGCTTGGTCCTACTATGAAAGTAATAGGTATCCCTTGAGACATTGATTTAATTAGCCCATCTTCAAACTTTGACCTCCCAAAAATATTACAAACTAGGTCAATATATGGCATGACCTCTGGTTTAGCTATGGCCTTATGGAGAATAATTACATTAATGGCAATGATAGTAGAAGCTAGTTGGATTTCATGAGGCATATTTTAATTCTCATTAACATTCCTAACTACTTATACATTAAAATATATGTTATTGTAATGCAAGTCACTAGATTATATTACCTTAGGAATAAATTTATTATCTTTAAAGATGATTGATGAACTATTATAAAATAGAAAGTCATCATTATTATAGGAACTGATCTTACCTAGAGTAGAAGGACCTACTTGTGCCATCTTTTTCAATAGTTTAGGTATCAATAAATGTCTCTTTATATCCTTCTATAGTTTTCTAGCTCTAATAATGGTGGTTAGGAGTGAAATTTGCTAACGTCTTGAGCTTTTTTGAATTATGAGAGCATAAATAACAAAGAAAAAAAATCTGTATAGGTATAAAATGGAAATAACAATAGCCTTGATTGTGTAGCCTTTTGAATGACTGCTCTAATTAATGTAATGTTGATGGTGATCTTGGTTTGTGCCATATTAATGGCAAGCTTGTCAACCTTGCATATATTTGAAACAAATTCAAACTATTGATTTTAGTAATTAATTACACCATAATTCAATTTAACCTTAATTTTTCTTTGATTTTCCATCAATTTTAAATTTAAATCTAAAGATTAGCACCTTTCAACATGTGGCTACCACCTCAGATCTAGCTAAGTACTCGCATGGCTTGAATATGACTAAGCTACCTAGTTGGCTCAAAATATGAATACATGACACCTTTGGAATGCCTTGTAGACTCTCAAAATGTAGATTTGCATGATGACTCATTTGTTTCTCACCACATGGCAACTTTCAATTCATAGCAAGTTTTCAGGTAGGGCTAATCAATTTTGATTGGCTATGGTAATGCCATGCATTGATCTTATGGGTAATCACATCTTTCCTTTCTATGTATCTCTCTCAAAAGGCTTTTAGACAACTATTAATAACTTGGCACTAATCGAATGGTTCAGTTGGAGACATGCATCCCTTTTAGATGTGATCTCATGGATACTAGATATAAACAACATAAGAATTACATGTGGTATCATTATGCAGGCCCACAAGGGACACACATCATTCTTGTAGGCTATTATTTTTTCTTTTACCAAGTATCATTCTCAAAAGGCACCTTGGAAAAATATATATCATCAAACCTTGATCAAATGTCTTGGGTGTAACTATGTGTCTACCTCATAAGCTCTCATGAGATTTGGATGGATGCAACAAGGTGCAAACATGTTTTAACCTTGAATAAACCCAAGGGGGACAAACATCACCTTAGAAGGCCATTTAGGTATATCTGGTTATTATTGAGACATGTGGTGGCATCTCATGGGATTTTGAACTATGGTGAGATGTGTAGGGATGTGTCATGGCTTAGATTGGATGGGTTTTCTTGTGAGGGATAATATCTTGACACATAGCCACTATATGATACCTAATATCTCACAAAATTGGTAGATTTTATCCAGGTGTCTCGTACAAGATGTGATGAATCCTTAAGGCATTGTGAGGCCTAGTGAGGTAGACATCTATCCTTTTAGGATGTAGTTTAAATTTTGATGTCCCATAAAACATCATAAAGAGTAACTTTAATTTTAATGTCCTATGAAGTCAAGAAAGAAATTATGTATATAATATCAAATAAATCAATGTATATATATGTGTGTGTGTGTGTGTGTGTGTGTGTGTGTTTGTGTGTATAGAGAGAGAGCTTCAAATATCAACTATGTTCATTTCATCCCAATGAATTAAAGTCTCTAATTTGATTGGCATCTAAAATTGAGTGATATTTTGAAATGCAAAAAAATATATCTTTATAAACATTTAATTTATACCTACTTTTCAACTTGGGTCAAAGCTAGGTATTTTATCTAAGTATTATAAAACAATTTAATCTAATCTATCCCAAATTATATAGATGTCAATATTTAGGGGTCATAAATTTAGTGGTAAGGCTCATATTATAAATATAAATTTAAACCCATTTAAATAAAACCATGCACAAACCCTATCTATTATAGATTCATTGATTTTTAGGGATTTAGAACTTTTCATATATTCAAATTACTATATAACTTTACATAGTTCAGTTCATATAGGATTAGGGTTTCAAGATAATAATTTAGGTATGTACTTGGTTGAGCCATCCATAGAGCTAAATCTTAAATAATAAAAGTCTAAAAACCCTTTTATAAGAAAATAACATAGATTATCTAAGACCATAAAATGGTAAAATAAAATGACATCACCAACCTAAATTGACCTTATCCTTTGATCTATTCATCCAAATTCCACACATAAAGCTTCCTCCTTCCTCTTTCTGCCTGATCTTGTTTTGATATCCCCCTTTGTCAAATCTTTCATCTCCCATTTTATTTCTTTTTTTCCTACCCAAACTACCTCTTTTTACTCCATGCATTTCCTCTCCACCCATCTCTCCCATTTGTATAGTGGACAAATCAATTGACAAAACAATGCATGGTAGTTTAACTACATATGAACACACATTCTACCAACTCACCAAAAAAGGATTTTGATCCAAATTATATGTTTAACTAGAGTCAAACCTAGATTATCAACCCTAAATACTCTCGAATGTTCCCACATAATTAAACAATTATTTTCATATCTTCATAATAATATGCATATTCGTTGACCCCATGCATAAAATTTACAAAAGTTTATTTCCTCTATTATTTCCATGTTAGGTTGGCTTAACAAAAAGTCAATTAATCATAAGTTCCATATGATAAGGTGGTCATAGTATATGACTTAGTAATAAGATTGTTTAATAAAGATTCGATAACCAAAAACAAGTCAAATAATGGTTAAACAATTATATTAGTCCAATCGCTTTTCATGATAATAAGTTATTAACTAAGCATAAAAGATTTAAGAATCAACATTAGTTAATAATGTTATACTGACTACTATGTCAACTAATGTCCTCCATTTTAGTTAATAAATAACAATTCTTTACTAATGACTTAATACTTGGTATTTAACTATTCAAAATGACTATAGTAATCATATAAAATAATAACTTATCAACTCATTCAGGCATAATATTTAAAAACCAAACAAAACCTTGTTTATTTCTCATCAAGATACATCCTAAAGCAGTGGTGGTACATCCCAAAATACAAGTACAAAATTACTCCTATGTTAAAGTAATAATAGTAATAACAATTAATATATTAATGCAACCATATTGGTGAAATTTTCAAGTTCATCAAATAGAAAATAAGATCACATGTATTTATATATATATATATATGTATGTGTGTGTGTATATATATATATATATATATATATATGTATATATATATATATGTATATATATATATATATATATATATGTATATATATATATGTATGTGTGTATATATATATATATGTATGTATATATATATATATATGTATGTGTGTATATATATATATATATACACACACACACACACACACACACACATACATACATACATACATACATACATACATACATATATATATATATATATCATAAAATAAAGACATGCTACTAATATCATGACACAATTAATTAACACTCATATGTGGTGTGTGCATGGTATCTAATTTTTATTCTGTCATCCCCCAACATCTTGATCTATGTCACCCTCTAAAGTGATGCTCTCCGTCCACCATGCTTTGAGGGATGAATATTTCCTACATCAAACTCTTGATAAGAAGGTAGTTGTGGTTTACATTCCATAAATCCCTTAAAAGTTAAATCATTTGGTGAACCTGAATTACTTCAAATAGTAAAAATAACCCTAACCCTAGATTACCTTTAAGGTTTATTTTTATAGCCTTCTAGAACTCATAATCAGATTCTAGATCCCTATATCTTCTAATTTTTATTTTGTCTAATCATGATAATATTGATATAAGATGTTTATCACTTTATAATGCAAAGTTTTCTAGTTTCATTTGCATGTTTGTCTCCTTTCATTTGGAATCAATTCTAAGAAGATATATGCACATATGTACATGATATCCTATATCAATTATAATATATTTTACTGGAATTAGTCCATATATTTAATAACCTAACAACCATGTTTCAATTTTTAATGTCTTATCTTATGCACAAGAAATAATCTCCTCCTCATTTTCATGAGGGTGATAGCTAATTTACCTCTAACTAGGTCCATGATATCACTCTTATAAGAGATGAAGTAGCCTATACTACTATTACTAATTCACATAATCAATTTATCCATGCTTCCACCTCTTCTCTATAGGGTGTGTGACTACATGTTTAATTATAAATAACTAGGGTTTGCACTTGTGATACTCTAAGTGATCAAATTATCAATATGAGAAAGTTAATATTAGAATTAATAAATCATAATAAACTATTACATGAAAAATTATAGTACTGGAAAATCATATCACAAGACAAAATACTCCAAGGCACACTAGTGTCAATCATGCATATACATCTTCACCTAGTTAATTTGTGGAAATCAATGTTATATATCAAAACTAGAAATCACAACAAATTGCATCTACAACTAGTGATTTGAAAAGTGTTCAATGGTCAAAAAGAATTTCAAGTGAGATTTTAAGGTGAATGATTAAATATAAATTGATCAACCTACCTCCTCTAAATCTAGTGATGAGATCTATATATTATTGTGCATATCATAGAATGCGTGGGCACCACATTGATTCATGTTTAACATTGAAAAGGAAAATACAATATGTAATTGATATAGATGACTCAAATAGTGACACATCATCCAAGTAACATATGATGGTACATGTACAAATTAAAAAAAGGTCAAATTTAGAAATAGTAGAAAATTGGTTACCAAAGCATAACTCAGAAAAATAGATGATTCATAAAGAAAAATTAGAGTATTAAATAATACAACAAACACATGTAAAGAAAGTGAAGTATATAAATATACCTCTCTAAAATGAGGTCCCACTTTCAAAATAGTATGGGTTTGGTAAAAAATATCTACAATAGTTTGATTATCAAGGTCAAGGGTTGGGAAAACATGCCCAAGGAATCACTAATCCTATTCTAATAGTTGATAATATTAGTCAACAGGGATTGATATTTATGGAACATACTAAGGCAAATCATTCATAGATACAATATATCAAGGAAAAATATCTAGATACATAGGTAATGTTACAAAAATAACAAGAACTCAAGTTTCACATTCATAATTAGGCTAAGAAAATAACCATTCTAAAAAGAGGGTTTATAAAAAAAGAGTCTTGAAAGTAAGCTATACCTACAGTGGATACAATTTCAGATGGCAAGATCTTAATCAACAATCTAGATTTTGCTAATCAAAATGAAAGAAGGTGATTGGAACAACCTAGAGTATTATGATACAACCCATTCAAAAATCTAATATGCCACCTATGTTACATAGAGGCATCCTATCAATGATATGTTCAAATTATATCACCATTCCTTACCAATACATAGATATTTATCCATAAAACTCTCCTTGTACATAGTTTCACTCATTTCTAGCCTACTTATACATAGTTTCATTTACCCCTAGTTTCCTTGTACATAGTTTCATTTATCATGATTCTTATACATAGTTTCCTATATCTTGTTCCTTATACTTAGTTTCATTTTCATGTTGCATGTACATAGTTTATACTTAGAAAATAAAAAAATAATATAATATGTTCAAAATACAAAAATATTAAAATATTGATTACAAAATACAAAATTTTAGATTGCATGCATTTTCATGTTTACATTCCTTATATTTTCTAGGTACTACATATGTTATCTATGTCAGTATAGTTCATTTTAATCATCCATACATGCTTCACTTTCTCTCTTCAAGTGTTAGAATATTATTATAGGACTCTTGTCCTCTACATAGATCTATGTATGGTATTATCTACCCATTATGCACATAAATACACTAATTTAGCATTGATGCATTTTATTGTTTAGGGCATAAATAAATTGATTTACCATTGATACATTTTCCAATTGGGGGTATCATACTACATAGATTCTGGTTTTCTAGGTTAATATTTTTATACTCTATATGAAAGTTTAACATTGATTATATCCTGATATTGATCATCACATACTACCCATATTTTTTGGTGGCTACTACTACCATGGACTCAACTTATGTACATATTTTCTCTTATATGGATTTTTACCACATGTTCATGCATAATTTCATTTCTATATTTCCTAGTATATATTTGATTGTGTCTCATTACTTATACATATACTTGAGGGCATTTGAATATACCACTTTTCTATAGCTCTATGCCAATTATTTTCATTGTGTGTACTTTGGACATGTGCCCATGTCCTTGTGTGTGCCTTCTTGATTATGTATGTAGACCTTTGAACATGTCATTATATGTTTTATCTTTCTTAGACTTAGTGACATGTGTGCATGTACCTTATATTGTGTCCCCTTGGCCTACTTTGTATGTCTCATGTGCTTATATATATGATTTCATGTATGCATCATGGCCATGACACTTATCTCTTATTACTTTCATACTCAAATTTTGATGCCATGAGGGACATTATGCATCTCCCCTTCCTCCTTGTGTTCCTTCATGGACATCATGCCCCATCCCCATAGGTAGTTACTTAGATTATATCCAAATTTATTGCTCATATACAAGCTTACATTGTTATATTTATCTTGACAACCTTGTGAATGATAGATATAACATACATCATACAGTACCAAATTATGCTTAGATTAGATTATATTTTAATTTCATGCATATACATTATATTGGTATATTATGAAAATATCATATATGCGTAGGCTAACACACATGATGCAAAGATTTTCTTTTTAGGATAATTATTGCATAGGATCAATAACTCCCATAAAAAGAGGGGGAATTCATGGTGGTTTATCATAGAGATCAGGCCATTTGAGTGCACTTAGATATAGTTTCCAACACACAAACATACACATAGACATAGATTACAGAGCTCAAAATTAGGAAAACATAGAAAAAATTAGTCAGACAGATCAATTTTAATTTGCATAGAAAAACACAAAAGGACACTAGCACACCACATAGGACATTAATACAGTGCATAACTATATAAGTTACCATTATAATATTTAGTATCCATAGAAATATGAAAATATAGATTTGATAGAAGAATATAGTAGTTACATTTTATAATTACATAGTTTAAGTTACCAATTATCATATTTGATTAGTTTATGCTCAATTTTGCATAGAATCATACTAGATTTTGCTTAAATTAGGAATATCATACATGAAATTATCACTCCTATTTTAGTTTTATATATACACAAACACAAATTTATTTAACCCAGTCCATAATCCATATGCATATATATATATATCAAAATTGGGGACATGTACATGACACGTTATTTACACATGATTAGTTTTGCACCAGTCCATCTCAGATGGAATGACAAATACATGTCATTATATACATTATATACTTTAGACACAATTTAAACTAGGTTTACACCAAATTGATTCATTAATCCATATATGGTGATTGGTATTTCCATGTAGTCCCTTAGTGACATTTTTGATTGCCTAAGAGGCCCCTTGGCCATTTTCCATTTTAGAGTTTCTAAGTGGCCCCAGATCCATCCTATATAGTTTCAATTACATAATAAAGTTTCATTAATAGAATCATATCCTACACATAAGTATGAAATGATGGATTCATATCCTACTTGAGTTCTTAATCCAACTACATAGGAGGGTTAGACAAGTCATAAGTCTAATTTAGGTTATTCAAAATGTAAGATCGACTAAGCAGGGGTGGGAAGTAATGGAGTCAAAAATGGATTGAGTTCTTGAGACATCCACACATGGGGATTAATCAATCCATCAGCTCAGTCTAAGTTTTTCATTGATTTGATCACTAGTTACACACACAGAGAGGATATCACTAGGTTTTTGGATTGGTTTACATACCTAGTGAGGTGTATTCATTCATTTATTCTCTCTCTTTATTATATATTTAATAAATTTTGAATTTGATTTTGATATTCTTTAAATAATAACTGATTCATCCAGGTTTCATTTATAGGAAACACAATAGAACACACTTCACATACTAAGACCTAGATTCAATGGCTTCCCCTCTTAGGTAAGTTTAGGTACAATTATTTTTCCTTTATCCTATTAATCTCACTTTGATACATTTATAAAATAAATATGAGGGGAAAAATTATTCATATAAAATGTCACTTGAGTGCAATGAGTGTTACTTGAGACCACCCTACCCATAACTTATCCCTAGACCTATATTAGGGCATATTTTGACCCTTATCTAGATTTTGTGTGGGTATTAAAAATATTTAGGCTTCCCAAAATTAGTCCTAGACCTTCCCCTAGGCATCTAAGCCCATAATTCCTAGGTTCTTCCACCTAGACAATAGTTCACTTCTTTGGACACTAGCACACTATGTTAGTGACCAAGGGATTGTGTTAGTGTCCTTTGCTTAATTGTAACCCTAACATATATTTTTTCAATTCCTAAGATACCTAGGGTTAGCATAGACCTATTTCACACTTTGCATAAGTAGTAAATCAATATAAATACATGAATTTTATCCTTTTACCCACTAGATAAAAATTATATGTAAATACTCATGAATAAACTTAGAAATAGTTGTGCAAATTAAAGTTATAATCCCTATTCTACCCTAATACTACACATAGCCATCTAAAACATTCTTAAGCTCAAATTAATTATATTTTTATTCTCAATAACATTCAAAACACTCAAGCTAGCACTCATACTAACATTCACTTGCACTTGCACCTTGCACTTAGGTGGTAAAACTAAATTAGGCTTGATCCCTTCTTAGAGTATTAATATCTAGGTAGCATTCCCACACAGAGGTGTGTATCATATGCCCATTACATCAGACCACTAACCCCTTTTTCTCATGTGTTTATTTTAAACCTTAAAATCATAAAAACCTAGGGTTTTTGGAGTAAGATAGAGATATAGGGAAAACTATTTACATAAACTTTAAATTTGGACTAAAACCATAAGAGGGCATGTTATACAAAACCTAGAAATCATTTATGAAGATTTGAGTGGGACACTAGCACACTACCTTAGACACTAGCACACCATGTTACTATTTAGGGAACCACACTACTATCCATGAGGAATTATGACACTCAGATCCTTTTTACAACACCCTGATCAAATTTTATGCTAGTTTTTAGCCTCTAGATCATCTATCTTAGTTAATTTCTAGATAAGTACTTATTTGTATCAATCATTGATAATTTTGGAAATATATATCATATTAGGTCATTTCTTTCACAAATCAATGGTTATATTTATTACATATTTATAAGGACTATTTTAGATAACATGTCAAAAATATGCACTAAATTTTGAAAAAAATAATTCATACTCTTCATTCTAAAATTAAGGAAACACCATTTCAAATTACCAATGTCATGAAAAAATCCATAGCTCGTAATCCTTTATCACTATTTTTGAAGTTCCTAGTTTGATGATGCATTCAAATAGGTTGTTATAATTCCTTTCAAAATATCAATGATAACAAGTGTATGACCTCTCCAATTTTTATTTGGTTTCCAATCATAGATTATACTATTTATAAGAATGGATGGTAACGAGGTGTTAGTTGGGTTTGGCTTCCATTTCTTGTCTAAATAAACTGAATAAATTTCAACTTCTTTTGCATCTTTTACCCTTGCATGAACTGGGATGAACCAAGATATTTTAAAACTTTGTTCTATATCTCTATTTATTTACAATATTTTAATATTGATTTTAGCTCTAGCAACCCATATTTTGTATTTCACTCCTATAGAATTGTCAAGTCTGAAAAATAAAATATCTTCTTTTTACACATCTAGATCTGAATCAAATTAAATTTTTATTCTTTTTCTTCTTTGACCAACATAAATATATGTAGATGATACTCAAAAATCAAGGGCAATGTCATGAACCATTTTTTGCATATCTCTATGCATGGGTATGACGTGCTAAATTATAGGCCAAAAATATCCTTTATATTTAACTTTATAAGGGAACATGTCTTATTTCATTGTGTCATGGATATTTTGAAATTAATATGCTAGATCCCTCCACTTACTATTTTAGATCAAACCAAATTCATTGAATTGAATTACATACTTAATCAAGTTATCTTAAATTTCTTTTTCATTCTTTTTTCTACTTTTATTTGAGAATTTTGAAACAATGGAATCTTGAGACATTTCTATATTTTTCAAGCCTTTGAAAATTATTTTCATTAGATAACCTTCTAGAAAATTTGGTTCACCATTTCTTTTATTCCCCATAATTTAATTAAGAGGGACCAATTTCTATCTCTTGTAGAGTTTTTACAATGCATAATGAGTTGACCTTATTCTATGCATAGAATAAAAAATTAACCTTTTGTTAAACCTACTATTTTATTTCAATCCATTTAGTTGGTAAATATTAACATAGTATTTGAAATCTACTACTTATTTAATCAAATATAGTATGATTTTTCTTGTATTTTCAACTCCTATAACTATCTATCATCTCTACCACACTTCATACATATTTCCTCTTTATACATTCAGACAATTTTCTAAATGTGTCATCGATGTCCTCGTGGCCATGATTTATAGGGATAAATCCAACCTCAACATCCAAGAAAATACCTTTGTAGACAAGGAGAGATAAATATTAAAACACAAACCTATAAAAAAATTGATTTTGTGAATTTGTAAATGTAATATAATTACCTTTTGTTCCATATAAGGTTAGACATTTTTATAATATAATAATGGATGGAAGGAACTACCTATTATTTTTTCCCCCAAAATAGTTAGCTAGTTAAAGGTATAACCTAGAAGGAAGTTTCTTGAAGGCACCAATTGGTTTTGCTTCTTATATTTATTTTTTGCATTCAAGGTAGTAGTTATTAGACAAAAGTACATCATACAATGGATGTTTTAAAGATCCAGGTTTATATAGTAAAGATCAATATATATATATATATATATATATATATATATATATATATATATATAGTACTTTTGTTTTTATATTCTTCAAACACTTATTAATTGAGGTGATAATAAAGTTAAACCCTCCAAGAACATAGGATAAAAAATTCAATATCCACGTACATCATGACCATTTGTGATATTCCATTCCAATAACAACTCTACTATTCTATCGATTACTACTTTACTTTTTTCAAAGTCCTTGGCAAAAATGTTTTTTAACATTCCACCTTGTCATGAATGACACTGAGGCATTCTTTAGATTATTGCTCTAACATTACTTTATATGTGTAATACATTTGTCTTGTATAAATTATCTAATTTGAGTGCATTATGAATTCTTGATCAATATGATCTTATTGATCTCTAGATAGTGACCCAGAGCATTTTTGTTGAGTCAAGACAATGCATGTTTTACACCTAGTGAAGTCATCAGACTTAGTAATGATCACATCATGAATATTAGTTTTCCACATGTTATTGAATTTTGGTTTGGATATTGGCTTACATTTTATATCTACTATTTTTGCATCAATGTGGTGCCTCATAATTCTTGAGTGAAATATGTTAAACTCTATCTCATGCACCATCGATATCTACCTAACATGTAAGTCTTAGAAAAATATCTACAAAATCATCTACCAATTGGTAAAAAACATCTTTGGCTATCATTGTATTTTTTTGTGGATTTTGTAAAAACCTTCCTACATGGAATACATTTTGTTCCACATTTTTGTGACAATTTTAAATGCCAAAAAAACTACTTCTCTTTAATCCATATATTTTAAGCCAAGCTTCCAAACAGATCTCAACAACCTAAAAATTAATGGTAGTTTTGTTTTTATTTTTATTAAAAAAAATAGTAGAAATGGCATCCAAGACATGTTACCTCCTATCTATTATGGTAAAATCAAGAAACTTTATCCTTACAGATTTTGACATCACAAATGACAATCTTGACTCAAAACCTTTTTTGGTACACCATTTCTCTACATATAATTTTGTAATCTCACTATCTATGTTTACATCAAACTTCACTTGGCTGAGTGAAGTGTTTGGCTATATTATTTTTTAACCTAATTATTTTTAGGCATGAGTTAGTTTTTTTATATGCCTTTACTCTAGGAATGTCATGCAAGGAATGACTTCAATATCTACTACTTCCCAAACATTTCCAATTTATTTCTCTTTTAGCATCATGTATGTTAAATTTATTGCTTTATATTCTATTGATGATCAACATTCCCCTATTCTCATAATGGGGACCCTCCTTTCTTCAATTTTAAAAAATTATTGATATGCTAAGCATATTAAATCATTTGACTACATGGAGAATTGATTAAATTTACCAATACTTATGTTTATAATTTTTTTGGTTAATCATTCATTTTACAGTAAGGATTGATACTTAGAAATTTTCAAATTATTACAAGTCTTCCTTAAGTTTTATCATCAATGAATTATTGACCATGTATGGTTGAATGATATGAAGATAGGGTTTTTCTAAGGAAGTGCGACTTGGCTCTCTAATAGACATAAAACACAACAAGATTTACTAGGTTTTATTAAATTAACATTATGTTGTGTTTAAAGCATTTGCTTAAAAAGTTTTGATTTAAACTTATTTAAATTTACCTAAGACATGTATTGATGTCTTCAAAAAGATAACGTAATTCCTTTCTTCATTTCATAGGACATAAAATTAAAGTTACTCTTTATGATGTTTTATGGGACATCAAAGTTTAAACTACATCCTAAAAGGATAGATGTCTACCTCACTAGGCCCCATAATGCCTTAAGGATTCATCACATCTTGTATGAGACACCTAGATAAAATCTACCAATTTTGTGAGCTACGAGGTATCATCTAGGGGATATGTGTCAAGATATTATCCCTCACAAGAAAGCCCATCCAATTTAAGCCATCACACATCCCTATACATATCACCATAGTTCAAAATCCCATGAGATGCCACCACATGTCTCAATAATAACTAGCTAGACCTGAATGGCCTTCTAAGGTGATTTTTGTCCCCCTTGGGTTTATTCAAGGTTAAAACATGTTTGCACCATGTTGCATCCATCCAAATCTCATGAGAGCTTATGAGGTAGACACATAGTTACACCCAAGACATTTGATCAAGGTTTGATGATATATATTTTTCCAAGGTGCCTTTTGAGAATGATACTTGGTAAAAGAAAAAATAATAGCCTACAAGAATGATGTGTGTCCCTTGTGGGCCTACACAATGATACCACATGTAATTTTTATGTTTTTTATATCTGGTATCCATGATATCACATCCAAAAGGGATGCATGTCTCCAACTGAGCCATTCGATTAGTGCTAAATTGTTAATAGTTGTCTAAAGCCTTTTGAGAGAGATACATAGTAAGGAGAGATGTGATTACCCATAAGATCAATGCATGGCATTCCCATAGCCAATCAAAATTGAACAGCCCTACTTAAAAACTTGCTATGAATTGAAAGATTCCATGTGGTGAGAAACAAATGAGTCATCATGCAAATCTACATTTTGAGAGTCTACGAGGCATTCAAAAGGTGTCATGTATTCATATTTTGAGCCAACTAGGAAGCTTAGTCATATTCAAGCCATGCAAGTACTTAGCTATATCTGAGGTGGTAGCCACATGTTAAAAGGTGGTAATCTTTAGATTTAAATTTAAAATTGATGGAAAATCAAAGACAAATTAAGGTTAAATTGAATTATGGTGTAATTAATTACTAAAATCAATAGTTTGAATTTGTTTCAAATATATGCAAGGTTGAAAAGCTTGCCATTAATATGGCACAAACCAGGATCACCATCAACATTGCATTAATCAGAGCAGTCATTCAAAAGGCTACACAATCAAGGCTATTGTTATTTCCATTTTGAACATATACACATTTTCTTTATTTGTTATTTATGCTCTCATAATTCAACAAAGCTCAAGACATTAGAAAATTTCACTCCTAACCACCATTATTAGAGCTATAAAACTATAGAAGGATATAAAGAGACATTTATTGATACCTAAACTATTGAAAAAGATGGCACAAGTAGGTCCTTCTACTCTAGGTATGATCAGTTCCTATAGGAATGATGACTTTCTATTTTAGAATAGTTCATCAATCATCTTTAAAGATAATAAATGTATTCCTAAGGTAATAAGATCTAGTGACTTGCATTACAATAACATATATTTTAATGTATAAGTAGTTAGGAATTTTAATGAGAATGAAACTATGTCTCATGAAATCCAACTAGCTTCTAATATCCTTGCCATTAATGTAATTGGTTTCCACAAGGCCATAGCTAAACTAGAGGTCATGCCATATATTGACCTAGTTTGTAATATTTTTGGGAGGTCAAAGTGTGAAGATGGGCTAATTAAATCAATGTCTCAAGGGATACCTATTACTTTCATAGTAGGACAAAGCTTCACAAAACAATATGTATGACCTTTCATCACCATAGATAGAATATAACCAAAAAATCATCATTGATAATTGGTATGAAGTACACTCCCTAAAGAAGGTCTTGGATTTTTGGGTGACTGACCTACTGGGAACTATTTTCATGGATGATCAAGGAAACTTTCACATCCAACAATTCAGACAAGGAGTTAGAATTAGCTTATCCCTCTTGAATAGAATATTTGGTACTCCATACATTGCTTATGTGTACATAAGGACTATTCCATTACTGTAAATAATCCTAGAAGACCAGTAGATTCCCCCACTTAGGGAAATTATCAACAATAACTTTCTATATGCAATACATGACACTTACAGGAATGGTGCCCCATTATTTATGATGAGCTACTTATTATATGCAATATGTTCAACTACTCAGTTGGGTTGAGATTCATGGTCTCCTGAGAATCCATAAGTTATGCTTGAACTCTTTTCTACAATGCATATTCATAGATTTATATGTAATATGAGATTGATTATGGAATGGCTCTACCTAGTGGTCTACCTGTTGATCAATGAATTTGAGATGTAGAGGGTTCCCCTAAAATCAAGAAATCCTTGAAGGACATGGGTAGTTACTAGTTATACCTAGACTGCATGGTTATTAAAATAGGAGTAATTGTGGCCCCTTTTACACTACCAAGGTTTGTTCCAATGAATCTATCTAAATAATAAATGGCCTATCAACTTATACATGGAGTTAATGTAATCTTCAAGGACAAGAAGAAAATGGATCCCCCATAAGTTTCTTTACAAACTAGGGAGATCCAATATTACCAAGTGGTATGATATTATTGTATCTATTAGGCATAGGGATTCATACATATTGCCTAAAGATGATTTTAGACCATGGGATTCCAATGAATTAATTGCCAAGCATCTATTCAATTTTAATAAATATGTAGTAATGGAATACGATCATAAAGAAGAAGTCCCCAAGTGGATATATAGAGATTCCCTGAATGATGAGGTGTTACTCTAGAATGTAGTCAGGAAGAACATTGAACTAAAGATGAAATTAGATAGGGAGAAGAAAAATCAAGATATTACTAAGTCTCGACCATCTCCAACATGTGGTAATATGTTTGATGTTGACTATGAGGAAGGGAAAGATGATGAAGATGAAGACAACATTCTTCTTGTTAGGAATAGGCCAAATGTCTAGACCTCCATAACTTACCACTTCAAGCATTTAGGTCTTGCCTCTAATATTTGAGAAAGGAAGATCTAGAAGATAACTTAACCCCTCCTAAGGGCCCACAATAATATCTACATATACTATGGGAGCCATTCTATAAATCCTATATCAACCTAACCCTATTTTTATTGACTTGAAGAATTAGAGCAATACATTGAGATTTTCATGGAAGATGTTTAGGCATTGGTTGGTAGAATTATTGAGAAAGTCTAAATGAGGAAAAGGGATCCTAAGAAAACTATGAGAGGATAAATAATCCCTCCACTTGCTTCTCAAGTGACTATAGAGCCTGCAATGCAAGCAACTCTTGCAGGCACCCAAGTTGTGCAAGAATAACTAAATACTCTCTCTCTAAGAGTTGACCCATCTATTGGTGTCATTTTCACTAGCACACCATAGGCTACCCTTGGAGCACAATTTCCCAATGTAAGTACCTCACCATTACATTATTTTCCATTACAAGTACATCTCAAACTGCTTTTACTTCTATATTTTCTCCTCCTACCATTTCTCCCCCATCAATGAGTATAATGTAAACTAGCATCTTTCTTGGGATTGATCCTATTTTTGCTTCCACAAGTATCCCATATATTATTGTTCCCCTATTGGATTTAGTATCATCAAAAACTACAACTACCACTACTTAATCTTCAATTGATACTAGCCTAGGCCAAGCTAGTGGTTCCCAGGGATTTACCATCCCCCATTTCATTTCTCATGCCACTAAAAATATTTCATTTTCATTAGGCACTAATGTTAGTCATACTATTAGTTCCACTTCTTCCTAGGTAGCAACAACTAGTGAAACACTTTTTATTGTTTCCCCTACATTAATAAGGCCATTAAGGCCCATTTTGAAACTTTTCACCTTTCCAAAGCTACCTTTTCCTGCATCCCCATTCAATACTGCTATGACTGCAAAGGTGAGTGTGCCCCCCAAATTGCCTTTATTTATTATAAATATGGGCCCTATAAGAATTTCATTGGTACACTTGGGAAGATAGACTATAAAAATTGCTACACATTACTTCTACATCTCTAGTCTCTACCCTAGCTACACCACCTCTAGTTCCACCTCCATCAAATCTAATTCCTTTGGCTATCCCAAATTAGGTCATAGATATTATACAAACAATAAGACAAGAGAGACATTGGGGAGTCCTCTATTCACCAAAAATTGGCATGAAATTTTATGCCTCTACAAGTACCATGAAAATAATGATGAGGAGGTAGGTTGAATAACACCAATCTATCTCAGTTATGGCTCATGAAAGTAAAGAGTCCCTCTTCACTTTAATAAAGAAGAGGAAGGTTGGCCTAGCTGAATTAGATGAGTATGTAGAGGACCCTATGTCCATGGTCCAAGCCAATGCAAAATCTATAGTGGCCTTAATGAAAGGTATATAGTAAGAGGTGAAGAGATTGAGGTAGCAAACATTGCCTATAGTGCCAAAGAATACTATAGTCTAAATAATAAATGCAATCATCAATGTCTTCAGTTTATATAAGGTCATGAAGAGAAGACAAGATGATATGACACTTTAGTTTAATGTGGTCATTAAATATGAAAAAAAACTTACACTCTATAATGCCAAGTTGGCAAACTTGGCTAAAATTGCAAGGAACAAGTTCCCAGACCTTAAAATATTACCACTTAAATACATCATCCCAACATAGACTATAATGATGAATAGAAGGAGAATATTGAAAAGGTGGCTAGAACAAGGTAAGGATGTAATTTCATCCTTAGAAAAAATTGAGTTTAGGATTTACCTATTGCTAAAGGATTCTATGGTCACTAGCATGACCAAACTTGATGGTGGCTTTTTGGATGACCAGGAGTTTAGGGCTCAAATGAAAGTATTTATTAAAAAATTCCAACAAGATATAGCCAATGCCAAGACTGCCACTTAAGTGATGAACATTATGGATTTTTCTAGCCAAAGGCTAGAGAGAGCTGAGGCTATTGAAGAAGCATTGAGGTATATACTTTCAAAGCATGGAAATATTATTCAATAAATTCTTGACCTATTTTGGGATATGATCCTAAATTTTGGTTAAATTAACCAGGACTACTTATCATGATCTAAACTTTGGACAAGGGAGGAGGCAAAGAAACAAAGGTTGAAATAACAAGTTGGTCAGGAAGTCATTATCCAACAACCCCTACCATGGAAATATCTATCACCTCAATAACCTCCTCTAGGTCCTTGAGGAATATTATGTTTTTCTTTGTAAATTCAAATTTGGAATATTCCCTTGTAATATGTGGCATTTTAGTTATTTTTATTCAAAAACTAAAATCCACTTAGCTATATTTGGGCATATTTTAATGGGCCCACTTGAACTTGCATAGGCATTTTGATGCCTATATATAGGGGTATTCCCCATCATTGTAATTTTAGGAATACTTTTTAGGGAATTAATTCTAAAGAGCTAAGAATTCATGAGATAGCATGAATGATCTGTTGTGTGTTCTATAGTGTATGCTTCTCATGCTTTTAGATAATTAATGGTTTTTTTTAAACTAATATGGTAATAATATCAATGTATGAATCTATTGGTTTGACTTTAACACTAGGATAACAAATCTACTAGTTTATGTGCTCTATTTCATCTTATTTGCAGTTGAATGTGCTTATGCAATTTGATGTGAATAAGTAACTTTCATGAAACATATGCTTTCAAATATATTCATCTCCTTTCCTTTGAAGTCTGAATTTCATTCATTTAGATTTGAGTATTACACTAGGGTTGGTGAAATCTAGATTTGCATGTTATTGTCATAGAGGTTAGAAGAATTAACACATCTAACCATCTGAAGCAAAATTTATTTTCTACCCTACCCTACCTACCTTTGGATCTATCCCATGAGTCACTTTAGTTTATCTCATTCTATAAATTTTCATGGTTTGTTTGTTCTTGGGTAATAATTGGAAAAGTTTAGAGCAATTTCACAATCATAAATATTAGTAAGAAATAAAGTGTCACTATTGTATAATCTATTGTCCCTAGAGCAGGGTCTACTTCTGGACTTATAAACGGTGGCCATATCTATTTTGTTTTGATATTTTTAGTAGTAGTTGTGTAAACAAATCAAGCCTCGAGTCTTCAAGGACTTAAAATTGAGTTTATTACTTTATTCTCATTCCTTAATGACATAGGGAGCACATTAAGTACATCAATAGGAAGGAAAGAGATGACACTAGGAGGAGGGCCCCTATGCAATTACTTTCATGAATCTTGGTGAAATTGTAGTGTACTTAATTTAATATATACATAATTGTTTTAAAGTACACAAATATACATTGAAGATCTATATTATTTGTATGACTGTTTGCATTCTTTGAAGTATTCCATCAAATATAGTGTTCACTCATATAAAATTGGAAATATTTAGTTTTGTGGTTTAAATTTATGTAAAACCTTAAAGATGGGTGAAAGACCCTATTCTTTAGGCATATTGAAGGTTTTTTTATCATCTTTTCAAATTTTGATAGAATTTTGGTAAATAATCTAAATATTTGTGAGGATTTGTGCAAAGGTCAATCATTGAGACCTCATTTACATTGAATCTAGACATTTAAGATCATAATTGCTCTAATTCACTTTGGATTGAGTAAACCTTTTCATAACTTTGTGCCGAAAGATATTTTGAAATGCTCAAATGTTATCAAATTATTAAATTAGGCATAGAAATGATTTAGAATGTTGGTCTAACACTGATCTTTGTAGGCTAATGTGTGAAACTAATATTATTTGTGCATGTATTTAAAACTCCAAGGTTTTAAAGATTGGATATTTAAAGATCAAGGTAAATCTATTTGATATAGTTTTTAAAGTCTTTTGTATAATAATTTGACTAATTTTTGTAATATTTGACACCTGTGAAGCTAGCTTTGAAGTTCTTTTACTCTTTGGTTATTAATACCCATTTTACATCCTGAAGTTGCCTAGGATTAGAACTAGATCTCAAACTAAAACTAAGGTCCATTTAACATCCCTATAAATTCATAAGAAGGAAAGAATAAATAAAGGTAAATTTAGGAAGTATAAGACCCAACCAAATTCCCCATCTAACCAAAATTTTCTTCCCCTCTTGCCAATCATGTAATGGTTATTTGTCTCATCCATCAATGTCTTTGGAGCTATGAACTGTCTACCAAGGAACCTAGAAAAATATTTGCCTCTCTTCACTCCCACTAGTAAAGTAATTTTTGAAGAGCATATAAAGTCATTTAAAGCATATTTGAAGCTACTTAATGTAATTCATGAGGATGTGGCTTGTCACCTTTTCCATTTACATTATGGGATGTGTCTTATGATTAGTTACTCAAATTGTCATAATATTCCATCATGGGATGTGATCAGTTCAATCATACTTTTATTGCCCAATTTGGTAGGGTACTAAAACTAGGATTTGTGTATCAATAGTTCACCACCATCAAAAGGGACATAAAGGAACCAATTAGAACATTCAATTCAAAGTTCTAAAAAATGTATAACTTGACATCCCCATGTTATAGGTTGGTAGACAATTTAGCTTTAGAAATAAACAAAAATACCTTAGACTTGATGATAATTGTCTTCCTAAAAAGAGACTTTAATATTAGCATGTTGTCTTTGAAATATGTTGAAGCCATCCATATTGATGAGAAAATGCACCTACAGGAGCATCTTACTTTTTTTATACCAAATAATGACCCAACACTACCTATGATAAATGGCCTACCCAACATGAATCAAAATCTACCTACATTAAACCAAGTCCCAATAATTAACTAGTTGATATTAAGCCACACTACACCCAACTATCAACTAATATAATTCAACCAAATGAATGCTAGAGCACATCCCTAGAACAATATCAGTCAAGCACTAGTGCTTTTAATTAACACCAATGTTCAAATTGTGACCCAAAATAATAAATTAGAGCCTCCAAAGGGAGAATTAGATTTGATATAAAGAACCATTCATAAACTTGCTAATGATTTCTTGGATCTCAAGAAATAAATGGGAAATACTGGTGAGGGTTCTAATATAAATTACAACTTCTAAGTCTAATAATAATATCAAGCCCCCCTTGAGCAAGTTTCCTAAGATCAACATTTACAAGCTAGCCTTGCCCAATTGGTATCGAGTGCATAATAACACCAAACATGGAGAACTAGACTATATTGAACTCTTTCATGCATTTAAATCCATTCAGAGCCAAATGGAATTTTTAGAGATGAATCCCACTGATGAAAGTAATGCCAAAGGCTCTAGCAATACCAATGATGCTTCAAGAGCTCTAGAAATAGTATTTATTGTTGAGACTTATGATTTTCCCAATCAAGATGAAAATGAACCTAAAGATAATGTTGAGGAAGTACATGCTTTCCAATAATACCATAGGAACAACAATGATTTGAGAAGTAAAAGTTGAAACCCACCTCTAATAACTTTGACCCCACCTAATAAAATAGATACACCTCCTGATGGCAAGACAAATAATACTCCTCCACCTCCTAAAGGTAAGGAAATTCAGCCAATAGAATAATATCCCTACATAACATCAAAAGGTGGATATAACATAATGGAAAATATGAAAAAGATCAAGGTAAACATAACATTGCATGAACTCACTCAAATCACTAAACAATGTGATTTGTTATTGAGATCATTGAATGAAAATCCTAGCTCCAACAAAGCTAAAGTAAATCATGTAAATGTGGTAATGAATAAGAATAAGCATGGATTTCCACCATTTCTATTGACTATAAGGATTTTTCTTAAGAATATTCATAATTTATTACTAGATTTTGGTGCTTCGACTAACATTATACCTTTAGGAATTTGTGAAAATTTAGGATTAAACCTAGTCAAATCAAAGAAGGTAGTGGTGTAATTGGAAAAATCAAGAGTGAAAGTGGTGGGTGAATTGTTAAATATTCACATGTAGCTTGCTCATTAACCCTAAATCTAGTAGTTCATTGACTTTCAAGTCATTGACATACCTAAGGCTTATACATTTTTATTGAGTCACGATTGGATTAAATCCCTAAATGGATATATGTCCACTTATTATTCCCACATGTAGATACCTTGGTGTGAGATTCCTAATCAAATCAAGATTTACTGAGAATCCAAAATGAAATACATGATCACTAAATATAATACCAAGAACAAAAAGGCAAATTACCAATCCCCTAACTTAGGCATTTACACTTTAGAAAGCACTAATGTTTTTGTAGATGATAAGGTGAAAGAAGAAAGCAAATATTTTTGGTCTTTACACTTTGATGGTAAGTGAGCTAATCAAGGTTCTGGTGTTAGAATTGTTCTAAAAAATCCCAAAGGAAAATAATATCTAGCTTCTTACATATTATAGTTTACTTGTACTAATAATTTAGTAGAATATGAAGCTCTTATTTTAGGGATTCAATTTACAATTAAACACAAGGTAAAAGAATTATTATTCTATGGTGATTTAGAATTAGTTATTAATTAGGTTAAGAGTAGATATTAGTGTAATATTTCTTATTTAAGAAAGTATAAATTTAGATCTTGGGATTTGATCTCATTTAATATTTTTTCCTTGCCTAGGGAGTAGAACCAATTAGTGGATGCTATAGCTTCAAAAAAAATAAACCTAGTGCCTCTAAAGCCTTTGAACTTGTAGGAGTTTATTGTGAAAATGATTTCATGCCCCTGTATACATGATAATATCAATCAATTCCAAGTTTTTGATGATGATAAGTAGATAATTGACTTCATGTGTATTTTTTGCATATTCAAATCCCATAGTATTGATGAACAGGATGAAAGTTCTATAAAAAATTGAAAGGACATGAAGATGGAGTAACCCACTCAAGGAGAACCAAATCCCCAAGGGTATGATCTCTTTAGAAAGGATGTTTAACCTAGATAAATAAACAACTAAAGCTAAACAATCCAAGGTGAGCTAAAAATATTATAAGTCAACTTGGGAAATCTTGGGAATGAGCAAAGTGTCAACATTGATTTAGTTTGCACTGATGAAGGGATGAAGGAAGCCACTACCATTTTAAACAAGCTCAAAGATATTATTACATGGTCATATGATGATCTTAAAATATTTGATACTAGTGTGATTGCTCACACTATCCCCTTGAAATATGCCTATAGACCCTTTAATAAAAAATAAAAGCCATTGAATCCAGTATTGGAGCCACTAATTTATAAAAAATTAAATAAATTGATAAAATCAAGGATAATCTTTCCCATACGACACTCAACATGGGTTAGAATATTGTGTTAGTTTGAAATAATAATGGAGAAATCAAACTTTATGTCAATTTCAAAAACTTGAATAGATCCTGATAGAAGAAAAATGATCCCTTACCATCCTTGGATGAGGTCATTCATATAGTGAGTGGCTCTATAATCATGTCATTCCTTGATCATTTTTTAGGCTATAACCAAGTTCTAGTGAATGATAATGATAGAATGAAAACTGCCTTCACCACCAAGTGGGAACATTTGTATACAAATGAATTCCATTTGAATTGATCAATGTAGGAGTAACTTTTCAATGAGTAATGAACCACATATTCTAAGGATTAATAGGTAAGTAAATGATTATTTATATGGATTATCTAATAATCTTTTTTAAAAATAGAGGTGATCACATGATGCATTTAGAATAAGCATTGGAAAAGTGCAGGAGGTATGACATTTATTTAAAACCCAAGAAAAGTATATTTTGTGTAACTAAAGGCAAACTTTTACGACATGTAATCACCTTGGAAGGTGTGACTATTGACCATGATATGATAAACACAATTTCAAAGGTATAAATCCCAAATAGAAAAAAAGGGTTGAAATATTTCTTTGGAAAGATTAATTTTGTATGAAATTTTATCTTTAGTTTTGTAGAGATCGTAAGACCACTCAATATGATGTTGAAGAAAGATTCAAAGAGATAATGGACTTCTAAAATAAAGAAAGAATTTGAAGACATTAAGGATGTTATTTTTCAAGTTCCTATTCTAAAAAATCCTAATTTTAATAAAGACTTCTATCTATACTCTTTTACTTCTAATCACACTGTTCCCAATGTCTTGACATAGAGAGTGGATGAAAAAGATCACCCTACAGAATTTATGAGAACCAACTTGAATAACATGGAACTTAACTATCATATTCTACATCTACACTCTAGTGAAGGCCATCAAGAAGTTCAGACACTAAATCCTGAAAAACAAGATGTATGCCATAGTGTCTAATCTGGCTATCAAATTGATGCTGGGATAAAATGAACTTGGAGAATGAAGAGGGAAGTGGATGACCAAACTCCAAGAATATGATATATAAATAAAATATTCTAAGTTATTTATAGTCCAAAGACTAATCCAACTTATTGAAAATATTGATCCATGCATTGACATTTTGTAGGTTGAAGTAGGTCAAGTGTTAAGTGGCGATTGGTATAAGGATAATGTTCACTATTTGTTATACAGAGTGTGTCCCCCACACCTTAAAAGGGAGTAAAAAAGGGCCTTCAGGCTGATATCATGTCATTTTATCATTAAAAGGGGAGTCCTCTATAGGAAAAATTATGAGGGGATATATCTAAGATGTGTTTCTAGAGCTAAAGCCATGAAAAACATGAATAATTTATGTGAAAAATAGGGAAGTGGTCACCCTTTAGGGCATAACAAAATGCAAAAGATATTGAGAGTAGGTTATTATTATCCAACCATATTCAAATATGCCCATGCTCATATGTGAATGTGTCATCAATGTTAAGTGTTTGATTGATGAGAGATAAAGGCAGCCATGCCTTTACAACCAGTGATTGAAATGAAGCCATTTGCATAATGGGGCCTCAACTTTGTAGGAATGATCAATCATAACTCCTTAGTAAGGCATAAATTTTTAATCACTACCATAAATTATTACACTATATGGACTAAAGTAGTTTCCACCAAGAATAGTAGAGTGATTAATGCCATCGAATTTCTCTATAAAAATCATCACTTAGTTTGGGATGCCCTTATATTTGGTATGTGAGAATGGCCTAGCCTTTATGTTAGCTGAATTCACTAAGTGGGCATATGATAATCAAATAGTCATCAAGTTTCCTTCAAACTATTACCCTCAAGGTAATGGAGTTTTAGATTCTACCAATAAAAACTTGATGAATGCCATCAATAAATTTACAAAGAAGAAACCCAAAGAATGACAGTCCCTAATAAAGTATGCTTTATGGGTAGACATAATGAGATACAAATAAGTGCTTAAGGCATCCCTATTCCTACTATTTTATGGGTAGTAACCTATTTTTTCTATTACACTAATGTTGCCCACCTATGAGTTTATGGTTGAATATATGGAAGATGACAAAAGCATATAGTCTCAAATACTGAACATCATCCAAATGGAAGATGCCAAAGATGAAGCATTGAATAATTTCAACAAGCATCAGGATGTTTTAAAGAGATGGTTTGATAAATGAGCTAAATTTAAAGTGTTCCACATATCAAACTTGGTTTTACTATGAGACAAGGTGCATGAAAAGAAGGAACATGATAAGTTCACTCCTCTTTAGATTGGACCATATCAAGTAGCAGAAATATTTGGCAAAAATGCATTCAGGCTCAAAGACCTACAAGGGAATGACTTAAACTTTCTAGTCAACGGGCAATAGATGAAACTTTATTTCTCTACCACTCTATCACAAACTCCATAAGGACAATAAGCTTGTTTAGAGTTAGACTAGGTAGGATTAGAGTAGTTTCCTTTCCTGCTTTGCTTTTCTATTGTGTTCTTTCTCACTTTCTTCTTGCTATTCATTTTATATTATGTGTTGTAGCTTATTAATAAGTCTTTTGGATAGGAATTTATTATCTTAATCTATGTTAGTATGGCTTTGAAAATGGGAAGAAAGGATGTTGGTTTTAAACTTTGGTTGTCCAAAGTTTGGAAACCTCTAGTAGTGTTTCAATTTACAAAAGTTGGGTGGGGTTAGTTATAAATTAGTTTTCTCATGAAAATCCTAAGTCATTTTAAGACTATAATATAGTTTAGATGAATTAGTATTTTCTCGAATGAGAGTTTGAATCTCTATGGACCATCATACTATCACTTAAATTTACCAAGTGAATTCCAAGGTAGAAGTTGATATATGAAAGTGAATTACATATAGACTATGTCTTGACAAAACCTTAAACTTGGATAATTTTGGCTCCAAACCATTCTAGTTTATGAATGTAAGTATAAAAAAATGATACACCATGAAGTGAAATCATAAACTACTTTTAGATTATATGAATGGTAATTTAGGCAATCTCTACCAGGGCTATAGATGCCTAGCTAGAAGTAGAGTAAGGCATAGAGTGGATTCAAATGTATCTCTATCAGGGATATAGATGCCTAGATGGCAACAGAGCAATGCCCAAGCCATCCTCAACTAAGCAAAGTATATTTATATAAAATCTAAATAATGTTTAATTTATTTCATGTTTTATGTCTTGAAACTTTAAAGTTATCATTTCTTAACCCAGTGGCAATGATTAAAGAACCTCAAAGAACACACATAATATGATTGTCTACAAGGTTTAAACATTATTTGAAGGTTGTGGGCTTTCTTTAGTTCTTAAAAATAGTTTTGGTACTAATTGAAGATCATAATGAGATAACTACTTTTTTTATTTATCTTTGAGTAGAATATTTAGATTCTAACATTTTTCAATGTTCCCCCATAGAGGTCACCATTTTTTGATGATCAACACTACCCTATTCTCAAAATGGGGACCCTCCTTTATTTAATTTTCAAAAGTGCCCAAGATGATAAGCATATTAAATCATTTGACTACATGGATAATTGGTTAAATTTACCAATACTTATGTTTCAAAATCTATTGGTTAATCATTCATTTTTCAATAAGGATTGATACTTAGAAATATTCAAATTATTTCTAGTTTTTTTTAGCAATGAATTATTGACCATGTATGGTTTAATGATATGTAGATAGGATTTTACTAAAGAAGTGTGGCATGGCTCTCTAATAAACATAAAACATACCAAGCTTCATTGGGTTTTATTAAATTAAAATTATTTTATGTTTAAGGCATTTTCTTGTAAAGTTTTGATTTAAACTTGTTTAAATTTTTATAAGATGAGCAATTACATCTTTAAGAAGCTAACTCAATTTTTCACTTGACCTCATAGGATGTTATATTAAAGTAACTACTTATGATTCCTTTTGGGACATCAAAGTTTTGACTATGGATTAAAATTATAGATGTTCAACTTGTCAGGGCTCGTAATGCCTTAAGGATTCATCACATCTCGTGTGAGACACCTAGAATAAATCTACCAAGTCTGTGAGCTACATGGCATCATCTAGAGGGCTCGTGAGAAGATAGCTATTATAATTAAAATCTCATGGCTATGTGTTAATATCTTATCCCACACAAGCAATCCCATCTAATCCAAGCTACCATGCATCCCCAATGCATCTTGTTATAGTGAAGAAGCCCATGAGATGTCACCACATGTCTCAATGGTAACTATCTAGACCTAAGCAGCCTTTTGAGGCAATGTGTGTCCCCCTTGGGTTCATATGTGGTCACCACATGTCCACACTACATTACATCCATCTAAAGCTCTTGAGAGCTTGTGAGGAATACATGTAGTTACACCTAAGTCATTTGATCTATGTTTGATGATATACATCTATTTAAGGTGCCTTATAAGAATGATACTTGGTAGAAGAATAAATAATAGCCTATGAAAATGATGTGTTTTCCTTTTAACCTTACATGATGATGTCACGTATCATTTTCATGTTGTTTCTACTTAAGATCCATGAGACCACCTCCAAAATGGATGTGTGTCTCCACTCGATCCATATAATTAGTGCCACATTTTTGACAATTATCCAAAATCCTTCTAAAAGAGACACCTAGTAATGAAAGTTGTGATTGCTAGTGAGAGTGACACATGACTTTCCTGTGGCCAATCAAAATTGAACAACACCACCCAAAATCTCACTATGAATTGAAAGATGCCATGTGGTGAGATATAGATGAATCATCATGAAAATTTGCATTGTGAGAGTCCACAAGGAAATCAAAAGGTGTCATGTGTCTATATTTCAAGCCAACTAGGTAGCTTTGTCATATTCTAGCCATGTGAGTACTTAGCTAGATCTGATGTGGCAACTACATATCGAAAGGTAGAAATAATTAGCTTTAAATCTAAAATTTATGGTAAATTAAAGACACATTAAATCTAAATTGAATTATGGTGTAATTAATTTATAAGAGTAATAGTTCAAATTTGTTTGAAATATATGCAAGGTTAATAAGCTTGCCATTAATTAGGCATGAACCATGATCACCATAAACATTTCATTAATTAGAGTGGTCATTATAAATGATACACAATCAAGGCTATTATTATTTTCATTTCAAATCTATACACATTTGCTTTCTCTATTGTTTACACTCTCATAATTCAACAAAGCTCAAACTATTAGCAAATTGCATTCCTGACCACCATTATTGAAGCTTGAAAATTACAGAAGGATATAAAGAGAAATTTATTATTACCTAAAGTATTGGAGCTACTGATTATACCCAGACTACACGGTTATCAAAATGTAAAGAGTGATGGTGGCCCCACTTAGACTACCAAGGTTTTTGCCATTGAAGCTAGCTAAAGAATAAATGGCCTATCAGATTCTACATTGAGTTGATGGAATCTTCAAGGACAAGAATAAAATGACCCCTCCATAAGTTTCCTTATAAATTGGGGAGGACAAGGATTACAAAGTCATATGATATTATCATAGTTTCTAGGCATAGGGATTCATACCTATTGCCTAAACATGACTTCAGACCATGAGATCCCAATAAATTCATTGTCAAACATCTAATAAGATTAAATAAATATGTAGAAATGGAATAAATCATAAATAATAAGTCCATGAGTGCTCTAAATGATTAGGTGGTACTCAAGAATGCAATAAGTAAGAAAATTGAACTGGAGATGAAACTAGATAAGGAGAAGAAAAGTTAGATATTGCTAAGTCTTGGCCACCACCAACACATGGGAACATGTTTGATGATGAATATGAAGGTTAAAATGATGAACATAAACACTATATGCACTAAATTATAATCTCTCCACTAATTATATTATTTTTTACTAATTTAGTTTGAATCTCATATTCCCTAACTAAAATTAGCTATATCTTAACAATATCCATATCCCATTCCTATATCCCACATAACCTTTACCATATTTTAAAATCAATTAATCCCCTCACTAAAACCTCTAATAGATCATATTACCTACTAACATACTCCTTAAAGTAACTTGACAATTTAAAATTCATATTTATTCACCTACCACCCTAGCTACCCTACCAACCTAGCTATTCCTGTATCCCTTGTCATCTAATCCTTCTCTAATCCCTATCTAACCATCCTCTAATCATCATTAATTCCTAAAGATATTTATATAACTCTCCAAATCTATAACTCTCTCTAACATATCCCTCCTCTTTAGAAACCTCTAACTCTAGAGGTTTCCAAGGAATTTAATATTCCTTAGATAATCTAAAGCCATTGATCTCCTCCCTCTAAGTTTGAATTTCATCCATAGATCTTCTCTCCCTTATTATATATAAACAACACTCCTCCTCCAAAGGAATATATCTAAAAATCTTGTGGAGAATCCATGTTAAAATAATCCTTAAACAAACATCCATTATCAACATCTCTTATGATGGAGTAAAAAAATTAGGGACAACTATCATTAGGCTAAGTTATTGACCCCATACAAGTCATCCATGAAGGGGAAGAGTTAACTCTCTAAACGAGGCATTATATAACACCCTATACATGTTTGGGACCCATTATACCTTTATTTATATAAAGAGTGCCCCTAGAGAGCCTGTTCAGCCTAGCATACGACCTTTTGGTTGTAAAAGGTGTACTACTGTTGGAGTTAGTAACAGCTCTGAAGTAACCATCATGTGTGAGTAGGGTTGAGAGAGTTAATTTGATACCATAATGGGTTACTATCCTAAAACCTCACCTATAAAGCCATTGGATGATGTAGACATCATGTTACATACCCTTGAGTTTAATAATCATAGGTTGTGGATTGCTTGTTTGGGTGTGTGTTGTGTTAGACCCATGTTATTTATGAGCTAAGTCAGCCTTCCCCCAAACCATGAAACATATTTAGGTATTTTTCAAAACTCATCTTGTACATCATATCATCTTGTATATTCTTTCATCATCTTATATCATCTTGTATATCCTTACCACATCTTTATCCCATCATCCTTTGTATATATCTTAATCAATCATTATCCCATCATATATATTATCTTTGGCTCTCTTTATCTTAGTAATTTCCTAACCATATACACTTATAATTTTTCATACCCCTATCATCCCCCATCTCATCATCATCACCATCTTGATTCATTCCCTAATCATCACCCTACATCTTAATCACACCTTATATATCCTAAACCCATCCCCTTGTACCTAATTTATTATTTTATACATCCTACTGGTCATCACATTCTAGGACCACTTATAATTCATCATATCCTTACCATATTGTAATTGTAGACACCTAAAACTGGCCGTCGATAACCTCCAACTAGGCTTTTGACCAATTTCCACCCAAAATGCACAACTTGGCCTAAAAACACTAAAACATATTAAATGATGTGAAACTGATATATTCAAGTGCTGATGTTGGCCAAGGTATCACTAAATAGGGTAATGAAATTTATGGGCTAGATAACTTTGATTAGTTTATTTTGAGTCAAAATGCCAAATTTGTACCTACATGCTCTAGACTGCTCTTTCTTATCAAATCTTTTTCACAAGACTTGTGCCTTTGTTATTTCTTGTTGGAAACATTCTAAATGGGAATATGCATCTAACGCATCTAGTGTGGACTTCCAATTCAAATCTAGTCAAATTAAGGACCAATAATAAGGACTTCTAATCAATTTAGGTAATTTGTGTATAATGTGCTTAATCATGCCTAAGAGCTAATTAACCCAAATCAAGGCCTAATTAAAAATTCCAGAGAAACTTGTTGAATAATTTATTTTGGAAATGGATATGGAATATCTGCATCATCAAGTGACCTCATTTCTTGGGGAAACATCTCTAGGTTATAAATGCCACAAATATCAGGATTCATGCCCTCCATGCCTCATCAATGACTTCTATGATGCCCTTCATACCTCTTAATTACCCCATCTTCTAATGCCATGATAAGGATAAAGACAAAATTAATTCTAAAAATTGAATTAATCCTTAACCACACATCTCAATCTTGAGATGGATGGTTGAGGTTGATTCTAATCAAATCCAAAAATCTATAAATAGGATGTCTCATAACATCATTTCTAAGCTTAATTAGTACAAAGTTATAATGTAGGATTGGTTCCAAAAAGCTTCAATCAACTAGTGTTATAATACCAAATTGATTCCAATCTAAGCCGAGCCACAAGCCAAAGGTGCCAAGAGGAGATGTAGGTAGCCATACTCCATTGAAGAAGACCTTTTGAAGCACAAGCCAAGCAAGCCACCATTACAAAGGCATTTGGAGTATCCAAGGAAGGTGAAAGGAATTCTTGTGTTTTCATTCCTTACTTTTTAGTTGTTCTTGTCATTTGATTTTGTTAACTAAGCTCTCCCTAGTGTCTAGGCCTAGAGATGTTATTCTATTAGTGTGTTTATTTCACTTTGTATTCATTTTGGAATTAACATAATACTAACCATCCTCTCTTGAGTCAAATTTCTAGATCTAATAATGACATGCTCAATGGGACTAGATGCATCCTGCACTTGAAGGAGATCCTTTTGCAACTTTAAAAAATTCATTTGAGCCTTTAAAACTATTGCAAATTAATTTTCTAACTTTATTTTGTTATTTTTGGTTTCCATAGTTTTTACATAGCTGATGTCGATAGAAATATCGACATTGATTACTTGGCTTAACCAATGTTGGTTAGTAGAACTGACATCAGTCAGATCTTAGTTGGCCATAACTGACGTCAGTGGTATTAACCGATGTCGGTCACTATGTTTTTCAAAAAACATAGACCTGAGACCTTCTTTTTCAAAGTTTTTTATTTCAAACTCAAAAGATTCTTCAAAGCTAAAGGACATGCTAATAATTTTACTATAGGACCAAGCAGGATATTTGCTCAAAACATGTTTAAATCACTTTTACATGCTTAAAATTTGATTAGGAACTTTGTTTTGATGTTTAACAAGGAATTTTTAGATGTTTTTGGTGAATGTTTTCAAAGTTTACAAGTAAGACCAAGGGGTCAAATGAACACCACCAAACATTTCATTTAGTTTTAAAATTGAACACACTTGTCAATTTTTGCTTGCAATAGTTGTTTAGTTAGATTTTGTTTGGAAAAAAGAGGAATGTTATGTGTATGCTCTTCCATTTGTCCCCTATAGGGAACCCTTGGAATCAAAAGCACCATTCCTATTTCAAGTAGCCTAGTCCAAGGCTTAGAAAGAAAGTCATCTAAATCACTCCCCAAAAACTCATCAAAGTTTAGGTGACCTTGAAAATGACCCTAAAGTCTTTCTATTTTCATGATATCTTTGTTTTTATGCATCTTGGCTTGTGAAGGGGACTCAATCACCTCCCATAAGTTCTTTAGGGAAGCTTTGACCTGGGGTTTCATCTCCCAACATTGAATTCATTTGGCTCCTTTGGAGTTGCACATGGGACTTAGTGGCACTTTGGACATCGCATTACACTAAGCGAACAGTAGGATGTAGTGGATGCAAAAAAGACTAGACCTTTTTCTAACAAGCCAAGTGACACAAACCCGAAATCCATGCTTTTATTTTATATTTTTTGGCATGTAAGTCATTGTGCAATTGATTCCCCTAGAATGATAAAAATCTTTCTAGTTTTAGTCAACCCTAGTTTTCCATACCCTTGCTAGGATTTGGATGATTATACTTAGTATATTTTTAGATCATTTTCTCATTTGGTATGTTTTTGAGACTAAAACTTGTTTGTTTGTGTAAAATCCATGTCAAAACCAATTTATCTATACATTGCTCTTTTATCTAAAGATGCGTCATGCTAATTATTTGACACCACACTTGTGCCTTGAAATTTTGCTAAACTGGTTTGTGTGTGTGTGTGTGTCATTTGAGTTGCAGAGGGTAGTGTTATGCTACCCAAATCATGTCAAAACATTTTTGAGCCTTTTGAGTCTCTTGAAAACATAGCATTCCTCACATCATTCAAGCATGCTTATGTTGTTAGGCTACTCAATTTGTCTCAAGACTTGTTTACCATTGTATCAAAACCATTTGTTTCAAACCACTTTGTGTATACCTTTTGGACCTTAGTCTTGTGCCATCATGTTTTCCAATCTTGTCTAGCTTGTTTGGTCAAATCCTAATTTTCAACATTGAGTTTTCAATTAGCCTTGTTAAGTTTGGATCCAAACATTGATTTATTTTTGTTTAAGCCTCAATTAATGGGGATGATACATAGATATTTATCTTTTCTGTTGAATAACTTCAACTAATCGATTACCCAAAATTGAAAACTATTGATGTTTTATTTGTTTAATGCCTATCCTCATCATTATTTGTTCCTTTATTTGGGAGAACACAATCTTTCTCAAAGATCCATTTGTCTTATGCCTTATGCCAACTAATCATATTTATGTTTGATTCTATGTGCTGGGTTTATGTCAAAGTTGTTTCGAAACTTGTTAGATTAAATCAAATCACATCATGCCTATTTGTTTGGGCCTAGCTTTCGACTCTACATTTGGACAAAAAGACCTAGAAACTCAACTTTTCCCTTTCCTAGTTTAGACATTGTTTGAAACACTTTGACCTAGAACTTTGGTATGTTAGTTTTAATTTAGACACTTGACCTTTTATGCGTATGAAATTTGACATTAGAATTTTGACGTTAGACTATTTTATCCCAAGTCTTAGCAAAAAATATTTCATAGATACAACTCTACCTTCAAACTATATTGAAGATACATCTCCACCCCTTTGACCAAGTTGGACCAAGTTTGAACCATTTATCCTTTGGATCATTTTTTAGAGTTTGTAGAAATCTAAGCTTTTTTTTTTTTAGATCTTTCATCATTTACGTGGATATGTCTCACTACAATTATGGTGGAGTCACTTACAATCCAATTTATGATAGAATGGCTGCACAAGATGACTTTTATGGCTTTTGTCAAGACCCCAATGATTTTAATATGGTTTGTGAGATAGATTTATATCCACCTCATATTAATCATTCATGGGAACAAAGTCACGAAGTAAATTATGATCCAAATCGAGACCTTGATTGGTATGAAGAGGTTTGTGAGGAGAAATTTGAAGACCCAACTATAGATAATGTTATTTGGGATATAGATCCATACCCTCTTTCTAATAATTAGTACATGGAACACATTCAAGAACTAGCTTATGAGCCAACTTATGCCTAGGATGATATGGTTTATGAGGAAGACTTATATGCTTTTGCTTGTGCAAGCAATCAAGTTTCACGATGTCATTTTACTATCTAATCATCGAATACCCCTAATCCTTCTTTAGATTGTACAAGCCATCAAGCTTTGAAATATCCAAGGAATACCATTACCATTTTCTAGACCTAGTCCTTTGGCTTGTGTGAGTAATCAAGCTCCATAATGCCTTATCATCATACTAGGACCTAGTCCTTTGGCTTGTGTGAGAAATTATGCTTCACAACACCCCTTTGTTACCATCTCAAGACCTTTTCCTTTGGCTCATGTGAGAAATCATGCTCCCCAAGGCCCTACCATTATCTAACCATAAGAAATTCCTTATCCAGTACCAATCCCAACCAAATCTCAACCCATCCAATCATTTAAAGACTAAGCTATGTTCAAAAATGGTATCTTCTAACTCGTTAAAAACCAAGGCTAAGATAACCAACCAATCCAAGATGTTTTTTTTGAATCAACCACTTATGATAAGTCAACCTATGATTAATTGCCTATTTATCCTATACTAGTTGTTAAGGAGTCTCACTCTGATAAGCCAGTCTTTGCTGAGTCACTTCTTAATGATTATAAATACCTTTGGGAAAATCATTACCTCGATTATGTGCCTATTTTTCAATATCCTCCTATTGATAAGCTAGTCTCTGAGGAGTTATCTCTTGACCTATTTCTCATACTAGAAGAGTCTCACTTTAATAAACCAATTTTTATGGAGCCCATCTTACCATTACAGACTGTTACTTATCAAAAACTAAACATTCAAAAAGACATCATTATAATAGAGTACCCATTAGATGAAGAATAAAAATTAGATTTAGGTTCAATTCTTGAACCAACAGCAAATTTAACATCAAAATTAGAATCAACATCAATCTCAACACCAGATTCAGAGTCCTTTGAGTTAGAATAAGATTTAGAAGAAGAATATGTTCATGACTGTTACAACATTGGTTATGCATGACTCATAGATCAATTTGAATACATTTATGATCATTATATATTTTTTTAGGATGAGTACTTTAGCTTCAACACAAGTTCTCCTAGTATATTATATGAGGATTATGCAACCTCTCCCCATTCCATTACCATTCCATAGGCTATTACCATCAACTAAGATAACCATATTATTGACATTCCATATCCAATAGGTATTGATAGAGTCACACTTTTTTGAATTGCATCCATGGTGACATAGAAATTGAAGAAGAGCAAAGAGACCAAGACAACATTCATGCAGAAGAAGAACACTCTCCTAGTGAAACTTTTTTGAAAGTGATAGAGGATAATCATGGTTAAAAGTCCACATTACTTAGTGAAACCTTCTCGAAGGTGCTATGGGATAATCAATATGACTTTATTGGTGAAAACCTCATTGAGGCACCAATAGTTGAGTATAAAAGTTCTTCACTGCTTGATGAAGATAAAATCAAAGATCAAATCAAAATAGCTTCCTATCTATGACCTAATCAGATGGTGGATACTCTCAAGATCAAACAATAAAAAAATGTGGTGGTCTTATTGAGAGAACAAGTCTTCAACCCCACCACAACCAAAATTATGTTGAATCCAATATCAACAACATTACATGTAACTGAAATTCTTAATCTTCATTTGTTTCCCCACCTTTATACATTCCATTATCATCTACCATTCCATTTCATAATCAAACCCACCATCCACTATTTGTCCCTATTTACCATCCATGGTTGAACTTTCCTTTGTAGAGGCTACAAAGATACCTTATCTTGATACATGAAGGAATCAAAATCAATTACCAATGAAGATCACAAAAGCATTCTTAGTAATTAAATTTGTAGGCCATTCTTGACATAGTAGTTATTCCAATAAGGTGTGGGATAGAAATTAACATGATCAAGTAATCTATTTGTATCGTTTGTTGATTAGAATGTACATCTGTCCATCAGCAAGAATAACAGGATCAAAAACCACACCTAGGCCAAAAACATGTACCATGCCATTACCATTGTTACATATCCATTTTCCATTGTTGCATATTCTTGCCATTTACTCCATCACTTGGGGGAAATCCTCTTACCATTTTATCCAATCAATCTAGACCATCATTATCTATCAAAGACCATACCATCCTATCATTGCATTACTATTTAGACCAAAGCCTATTTTTAGTCATCCTACCCAATCCTATTTTGATCTTGGTTACTTTGGTTCTTCCTACACTTTTTGTGAGAGGATTATAATAAAATTTCAATAATAAATCCAATCCATGTTTACAATGATAGTCTATGAAAGTAGTGTGACAGTTGATTTGACAAGATATTTTTCATCCTATCCATGTTTATTTATGTGAGCTTGATTATAACCACCTACGGGCAAATCAATGTTTCACCAGTCTTGCTACTAATTATAACCACTTATGGGCAAATTATTATCATTGACCTATGCCATTGTATCTTAGTTATGACCAGTTATAAGAAAACTAGGGGTAATACTTATTTATCATGCATTGTCTTGTCACCTTACCATTACTATTTTAATTTGATTGGCCATTTTTTAGATTTGAGAACTTGTTGGGGTTGAGTTAGTTTTTTTTTCCACCTTTTGTGTGGATGGAATTACTATGACTTAAGGTCATTTTAGGACTATGTGGGTCATGCTCAATTCATGTTGAGTCACTCAGTCCCCCTTTCCAAATGCTCTCACCATTTTGTGAGCAATCTAAGTTTGAACACTCTCACCATTTTGTGAGCAACCTAAGTTTGAACACTCTCACCATTTTGTGAGCAACCTAAGTTTGAATGCTCTCACCATTTTGTGAGCAAATTTAGTTTAAAAAATATTGCTATTTTGTGAGGTTGAACCATTTAGTGTCTCATCATTATTGATTGAGTTGTGACACTCCAAAACACTTCCAAAAACATTTAAAAATCATTAGAAAAGAACAAAAACATTGACCACTTCTTTGCCTTAAGGATTCTGGGAACCCTTACTAAGTTACAAGAAAATTACTTGCCACTTAGTTTCCCCATCCTTCTTGGCCTTTTTTTCTCATTCACTTGCAATTTTTCAAGATCATTCCCATTCTTCTATCACATCCATTCTATTTGTTTTCATCAGTTATCACATCTTCCCATTCCCTAGGAGAACTACATTTGGCTTGAAGTTTTTAATTGGATATTACATCTATAAAACTATGTAGGTAGCATTCACTTGTCTAGTGCATATGGAGATATCTTAGCCACCCCCTTCCTTTTCTTCTATTCCCCCATTTAGTTCATTTGTGAAGTTGTCACCTATTTTCTAGGGGCAATGTTCATAGGTTTTCTATTGCATTATTTATTTATTTATCTCTACTTTATTTATTTATCAATTTATTTTCTTACTTTCAGCACTATTGCCTTGATTCAATTTATGTGTTTTCATTGGGTGATTCATTATCCACACTTACACTTGAATCCATCCTATTCATATGTTTACATTGTCATCATGGTTTTTATCATTGGTGTATTATTTTCTATTGAATATTGGATTACAAGAATCAGTCTTTTTATATATTTTGGCTAATTATTTATGGTGTTATATCATAAATCCTACCATCACATGCTACACCAAACCTCAAATTCAAGAAGTATATTCAACAATGGTAGCATCTCTTTGGCACTAACATCCTAATTTCACTCCCAATCATATCCCATACAAAGTAATTGACCATGAAAGAATTTCAATCTTTATTAGTTTGAATAAGCATATCCCTACTATTAGGTCATTCCAATTCATCATTACCCTCTCTATCAAGTTATCATCATCCTTGACCAAGTTTATCATGTTTGCCATAATCAGGGTCCAATGATTATAACTGCCTATGGGTAAATCATTGCACACCATCCCACTTGCATTTCTCAATGATTATAACCACCTTTGGGCAAATCATTATATTGTCACCACTTTAATTTGTCTACCTATATAGGGGTATGTTATTATATTTCTTGTCTATCCTAACTGGAGAAGATCCATCTTCTTAATGATTATAACCACCTTTGGGAAAATCATTTTTTTATCATACCACGTTGTCATTATCAGGGTGCAATGCTTATAAGCCCCTTTGGGAAAACCATTGTGCACTGTCCCACTTACATTCTCAATGATTTTGACTACTTTTTCACTATCATTGTGTTTTCACCCCATCATATTTCCTTTATTTGGTCCCCTCATTTTGCTTCTTTCTTTTCAAGGGACCGTTTGTTGACCCACTTTTACAAACCGTTCCCTCAAAGGGGCATCATATAATTAGTATATCATCATTATAGTTGTAGGCATGCATGACCTTTTCATTATTTGAGAAGATGTTACTATGATTATAACTTGTAATGCCTTCCTAAATAGGGGCAAACTATAGACACCTAAAAATGGTCACTGATAACCTCTAATCAAGATTTTGACCAATTTACACCCAAAATGCACAATTTAGCCTAAAAATACTAAAACATGTTAAATGATGTGAAAATGATATATTCAAGTGTTGATTTTGGATAGGGTATCACTAAATGGGGTAATGAAATTTATAGGCTAGCTAACTTTGATCAGTTCATTTTGAGTCAAAATGCCAAATGTTCACCTACATGCTCTGGACTACTTTTTTCCTATCAAATATTTTGCATAAGACTTATGCCTTTGTTATTTCTTATTGGAAACATTATAAATCAGAATACACATTTGACATGCACTTTTAATTCAAATCTAATCAAATTTAGGACCAATAACAAGGCATTATGATCAATTTGGGTAATTTGTGCACAATGTGCTTAATCATGTCTAAGAGCTAATTATCCTAAATCAAGCCTAATTAAAAATTCCATAGAAACTTGTTGAATAATTTGTTTTAGAAATGAATATGGAATATCTACGTCATCAAGTGACCTCATTTCTTGGGAAGACATCACTAGGCCATAAATGCCACAAATATCAAGATTCATGCCCTCCATGCCTCATCAATGCCTTCCATGATGCCCTCCATGCCTCTTAATTTCCCCTTCTTCTAATGACATGATGAGAATAATTACAAACATAATTCCAAAAATTGAATTAATCCTCAACCACACATCTCAATCTTGAGATGGATGATTGAGGTTGATTCTAATCAAATCCAAAAATCTATAAATAGGAGGTCTCACAACATAATTTCTAAGCTTAATTAGTGAAAAGTTATAATGCAAGATTGGTTCCAAGAAATCTTCAGGAAACTAGTGTTATAATGCCAAATTTATTCCAAGCCAAGCCAAGCCACAATCCAAAGGTGCCAATAGGAGATGAAGGTAGCCATACTCCATTGAAGAAGACCTCTTGAAACACAAGCTGAGCAAGCCACCATTACAAAGGCATTTAGAGAATCCAAGGAAGGTGAAAGGAATTCTTGTGTTTTCATTCCTTGTTTCTTAGTTATGCTTGTCATTTTATTTTGTCAAATAATCTCTCCCTAGTGTCTAGGCCTAGAGATGTTATGTTATTAGTGTGTTTATTTCACTTTTTTTTCATTTTAGAACTAACACAATACTAACCATCTTTTCTTGAGTCAAATTCCTAGATCACAGTAATCACATCTTGACACATCATCCACATCATATTCTATCATCCATTTTTTGTTCTAAGTCCAATATTAATCATTTGTCTTGACCTTTTCGCTCATCACCCATCTATCCTAATCTCACCCTCATTTTATCCTAGTTAGCTCTTTTGGGTCTAAAATATCCTCATATCATTTCTCTTTATCATCCTCACTCCCATCCCATCATTTACCCATTCTTCACTTCATCATCACCTATCATCCTTTCTCCTAATCACTTTCATCACATAAATCATATCCCATCCTATCTTAAATAAATTAGTTTAAGGCTCTTGAGCTAGTCTTAATATCCACATCATCCTATCATCTTAATCCACCATCACTCATCACTTGGCCATATCTCATACCTAGTAAATCTCTTGTTAACATTTTATCACACTGTCAGTTTCAATATAACAAACCCATCATCAATCTAATCAACCCTAGTCAAATCATCCCTACCTACTCATAACTAGTATCCATCATACCATCATTTTACTAGTTTTGAATCTAGGCACCCATCACATCTCCAATCATTTTTCTAGATTAAAAAATAGACATCAGTGATAGGTCATTAACACCTATTATAATACCAATTTAAAATTTGATCATAGTATTTAATCTATAAGTCTCTCACATCCTTATTATCATCCATCATACTAGCTTGATCCTTTGGCCTTACTTTGTTTAAATAATATTTGTATCATCATCCATCTTTCCCTATAGATTTGGACCCAATTCTAGTAGTCCAATACATCCTAGATAACAAGGATGAAGTCCTTTTATGAGCACTAGAGTTAGGTTCTCACCTACCCTTAGACCTTGATCCCATTCAACGAAAATCACCATCCCTTAGCCCCATAAAAATAGTCTCATCCTTCTTTGATGTGGTCACCTTAATCAATCAATATATCATAGAGAATAAAGATGAATTCTTTTTGCAGCTATGGAATATGGGTTCTAATTTTCTCAATGATTTTGACCCCATAAGCCTAAAGTCACCTCCCAAATAAGTCCAAAATCAACCCCTATCTCCATCCCATTCTCTTCCACCATACACTAGGTCTATTTAAAACCCCTTAGCCCTAATTCTTGCTTGTCCATAGACAAATCCTCCATCTACTAATCATAATCCATTACCACTTCATTTTCCTTTATCACCCACCCCATGAACCTCAACCCTAATTTCATATACCAATACATAGATGCCAATAAGGATTAAATACTCTTGTAATTCATTATGATGGTTATTCCACTTCCTAAAGGTTTTGACCAACTCTAACTTATTGCACCTCCAACACAAACCACTTTGTGTAAGTCTCCTTCCAATCTCCAATCCACTTGTCATAACCAATCATCTATCCCTTCCCCTACTAGCAAAGGGAATCTAATCTTGGCCACTCATCCATCTACCCAGCCACATCAAACACCGTCTGATCTAAATTCTAATGTTTCCATATCAAAGTCATAAGGCAAATTAGGTTCTTATACTTCCCTTCCTATATCCTTAAAATCCCTTTTCCAACAACTTATCCCCATGAACATGATGGTATATCCACCCATACAATATATTGATCCCACCAAGCCTAATCCCTCTTGGTATAAAGTAAATTGATATTTTATATAACATCAAACTTAGGGGTATTCCATTAAATGATATCAAAATTTTGAAGATTATGTCTAAGACCTCATCAACTATGGTGATATAGTGATTGAGAAGGAACCAGATGAATTTCTCTCCCTAGGTGAACGAGAAGAGGAATGCTGAAATCCCATTCCTAATCATAATCAAATGCTTACCCTTCCAAAAAAATGTCAATACATCCTATCCATCTTCCATGATCCCCCCCATCTCTGACCACCCATTCATTCAAAAAAAGTATATTCCATATAAGCATAGTAGTCCCAAACCTCATTATTCCTTTTATGGACCTATCTTTGCTTCATCTAGTATTCATCCATCATATCCCTCTCACCCATCACATAAAATACCCCCCATTGAAAGGAAAATCATGAAAAATCACTCCTTTACTCACAACATTACATCATGTAATCAAAGTCAGCATTGGAGTTAGAACAAGTTTTATCTACATCTGGATCATGTTTCTCTCTAACATTCAAACCAGATTCCTCATCAAAAACATCTTCCTTAGTTAATATTATAGTAAATGATGATAATTATTTCTCTTTTGAAGATACCAATTAGGATGATGAAGTCCTAACTAAGTTTTTTGAATACTTTATCTATTGAATATTTTTAGAGTAGATCTGATCCTATCTTGGATGTGTGTCTTAATGATACTTTTGAGATTCTTGAGGACACTTTATCTAACATTGAGGCTAGGGATATTAGTGACCTTTATGAGGACTATGCTACCCATTATACCCTTAAATCCATTACCCAACATTCACTCTCCACCATGCCTGCATAATCCCTATATCCCACTCCATGAAGGGAATGAACATGAGCATGCATCCCTAGATTCCCCTCTACATTTAATATCACATGTTAAAAATAACAAGGTTCAATACCATATTCCAAAAATCATAAATCATCATAAAATTATCTTTGATCCCATAATCCAAATTCAAGAAAAGTCAAATAATCAGCCTAATTAAATAATGTCTTCCCCTAGTGAAGCCCAATATCAGGCACTAGGGGGTCATCAAAGTCAAAATAATAATTATATATCAATTCAAAAATCAATCTCCTTTGGTAAAGCCCATAAACTAGCACTAGGAGGTAATAAAGTCAAAAAAAAAATATGGTTGACCATCCTCTTAATTTTTGGATCAAAGAATCAATAAGTCATAAGGCCTGAGATCTCATAGTCTCATGGCACCAATCTCAAGAATATCCTCTACCATGTCCAATAGTGTATACAAATATTTAAAACCAACCCATCTCCCTATCTCATCATATCAACCATCTTGATCATATCCCTCCTTCACACACTATCTCCCCTCATAACATTCATGACATACCCCCATCCACACCATGCCTCAAACCCTAGGGCAACATTGTCCCTTGTAGGGGTCATAAAGACAATTGGTTAAATTTTTTGGAGGATGTTAAATCAAGAGTTAATAAAGGTCACCATCACATGGTCCTAGTATCACCTTTCTCTAGAACAAGTGTGGGCTAACATATCCATCTATCATCAACATCATGTATCTCACCCATTAGCAATAAATAAAGATGTCATCAATAAAGTAAAAAAATTAAAAAAAATCATTCATCTAATGGTGAAAACTAGTCTTCTGGCACCTTGGGAAATTACCATGATGAAAAATAATTTTATAGAATCATGGTAGAGTAAATAATTTTTATATATTATTCCTCAATACTTATGGGCAAATCCATCCATTTCATATCCTCATCCATCTATCCCACTTGTCACATACCTTGTCCACCTTGTCTATATCCCTTGACCCATTATCCACCATCATATCATGTATCCTATCTCTTCTTCCTTCCTATATTGACCTTCATAAGGAAGTGGAAGGTATATTTATAATTATCCCTAACTCCTTTTAGTATATCCTCGAATAGATGCTCAAGAAAATAACCATTTAGTTCCTTCATGAGGTGGTCATTGCCTATCCCTAGTTCATTCATACTTGATCCCCATCATCATCATCATCCTTTTTCATCCTACCTATCATCCCTCCATCCTTCTCCTAATTTATAGGCTTGGTATTCAAATTTCTAGTAACCCCATTTGTATAGTGTATATACATATCCCATAAATCCCTATAAATTGAAAAACACCAAAAACCTTAAAAATCATAAATATTTGATAAAGCCAAAATAGTCCATTGTGTCTTATATTATACCTAATCCCCTAGTCACATCCATTTCCATATATCTCATATCTCCCCATATTTGGATACCACATTTTGTCTTGAAACCCAAATCAGAGTGGTCACCTATATATCCATCTCTTTATCATCCTTAGCCTAGGTATTATTGGCATATAATACCTTGTTAAAGACATTAATCTAGCACCCATCACTTATTATCAGTCCTTTTTCACACTTAGCACCCATCACATCACCTTTTTTCTAAGTGTGAAAGGTAATTGATCCCATCACTTTCCTTATCATTTCCTCTCGCTATCTAGCACCCATCAAATCACTTTTGTTGGCATGAAAGGTATATGATCCCATCATTTCATAATCTCCTTTCTAGATTGGATTCTTGCAAGGATTTATCTATTGATAATCCTTGGTCATCACCACTTTTATAAATCATCTTCCTTGGCCATTTTTTGATTCATTTTCAAGACTAAGTTAGTATTCAAAGACCTCATCACATCATCTATCCTTCCAGCCTAAACTAGGGACAACGTCTTAGCCTAATCCTAACCATGATCACCCTATCCAAATCCAACCCCATCCTAAGTCCATAATCACATCATGACCATCTAACCCATCACCTAGTCACTCATTCTATCATTAGATAAGACATTATGACATTACATGTAGATACTTGTCTGATGTTTGTCTCTTTTTTGTGTACTATTTTTTTTACATCATGTATATATCTTGTTTATCTTATATTTTGTTTTCATCATCACTTTTTTATATTAGGAAAAGAATGAGGATGTTATGAGGACACCAAAAAGTTCTTTCTAGGATGTAGAGTTTGTTATTTGACCATGCACTTTGGCATAATGTCCTCTTGGTTGTACTTATATCATGGGGCATACTACCAAGTTCTATATTTAATATATTACTTAGACTATGATGATATTTATGATATTTATGTTGGCTTGATATAATAATCATCATCCTTCTCCCCATCACAACCCATTTGACTAACATCCAATCCTTTACCCTTATTTCATCCTTTGAGTCATATCCTTTAATCACTAACAAGTTTCATCATCCTATAATCACTAATAATTTTCATCATCATCATCATCATCATAATCATCATCATCATCATCATCATCATCATCATCATCATCATCATCATCATCATCATCATCATCATCATCATCATCATCATCATCATCATCATCATCATCATCATCTTCTTCTTCTTCTTCTTCTTCTTCTTCTTCTTCTTCTTCTTCTTCTTCTTTTATTCCCTCATCATCATCTTCCATCCTCTAGTCATAACTACATTATCCTAAGGTCTTTTTAGACTATGTAGGTAGCACTTGGCCACTTTTTAGTTCTTAAGGATAGCTCAACCACTATCTCCTCTCTTGATTCCTTTCATGTGTCTTTAATAAGGGCATCATCCCAATCCTTTTGGTCACTCAATCATCTCATTTCTTATTTATCATCAACAAAATCATATCAATCAATTTATCTTTGGGATACACCCATCATTAATCTTATCAAATCATCATCTTATCCTGACCCATAGATATCCCTTTCATGTATCCTTTCTTGGGATACATATAAATATTTTATCCTTTTAATCCTATCATCATCTTATTACAATTTATTCCCCCTTGAGATGTGTCATCAACTATAATACCCATCATATTTCTTCCTTGTGCATGTGTCATTTCCAAGGGAATAATCAATCTATAACTCATTTCTCACATTGAATCCTTCATATTATTCATCATCTATCTCACATATAACATTTCATCCCCTTGTCTAGTCATCTCATCCTACCCCTCACTTCTTTTAAATGACCATTTATTTCATTCTTCCCAGCATGTCCCCTCAAGGCGGCATCATATCCCCTAACATCATCAACTAACATTCATCCATGACATGGTTTATCTTTGAAAAAACATTACTCTTTTCAAAATTTTCCACTAATAACACCCTTTCAAAGAGGGGAAAAATATATGCACTAAATTATTCTCACCTCATTAATTATATTAATTTCCATTAATTTAGTCTAAATCCCATATTCCTTAGAAAAAATTATCTATAGCTTAAAAATATCCATATCCCATTCCTATATCCCACATAACCTTTACCCTATCTTAAAAATAATTAATCCCCTCATTAAAGCCTCTAATAGATCCTATTACCTATTAACCTACTCTTAAACCAACTTGATAATTTAAAATTCATATTTATTCACCTAATACCCTAGGCATTCCTACATCCATAGTCACCTAATCCTTATCTAATCCCTATCTAACCTTCCTCTAATCATCATTAATTCCTAAATATAATTCTATAACTCTCCAAATCTATAACTCTTTCTAACCTATCTCTCCTATCTAGAAACATATAACTCTAGAGGTTTCCAAGGAATTTAATATTCCTTGGATAATCTAAAACCATTGATCTCTTCCCTCTAAGTTTGAATCTAATCCATATATCTTCCCTCCCTTAAGTTATATAACCAACACTCCTCCTCCATGGGAAGCCATCTAAAAATCTTATGGAGAATCCATGTCAAATTAATCCTCAATAAAGCAACCATTATCGACATGTCTAATCAAGCATCATAGTGTCAATCTGAGTCTAATCATTCAATTGTAAGTCCTAGAATGGAGGCATGAGAAGGTAAAAATAATGGTAATCATGTTTTATTTATTTTGATTTGTCTGCTCTATCCATTTTTATTGGTGTTATCATGTTTTGAGCTTTCTATTTCTATTTTGATAATATTGCTTAAAGCTAGAATTTGGTGCACAAAGACAACATTCCTCATATTAGGAATAAGCCAAATAGACCCCCATAACTTTCCAATTCAATAATTTAGGACATGCCTGCAAGATTTGATCAAGAAGGATCTAGAAGTAAGCCTAACCCCTCCCAAAGGCCCTAAATAATCTTTGCATCTTCTATGAGAGCCATTCTAGAAAGCCTAGATCAACTTGACCTTGCATCTATTGACCTTAAGTAATTGGAAGAATGCATTGAGATCTCCATGGAAGATATGTAGACACTAGACAATATAAATATTGAGAAAGTCTACAAGAGGAAGATGGAGCCTAAGACCACTATGAGAGGAGCAATAACCCCTCCACCAACTTTTAAAGTGATTATAAAGCCTCCAACATAAACAACTCTTATAGGCACCCAAGTTGTGCAAGAATAAGAAACTACACCCTCTCCAAAATTTGATCCATCTGCTACTATAGTTGCTATTAGCACGCCATAGGCTACCCTTGAAACATAAGCTCCATTTTAAGTGCCTCACCATTGTATTCTTTTATAATTTCAAGTATATCTCAAAATTCTTTTGCTTCTATATTTTCTCCTCCTACCATTGCTCCCCCATCAATGATCACAATGCAAACTAGCATCCCACTTGGGACTACTCATATTGTTGCTTCCACAAGAATCTCATCCATTGTTATTCCCCCATTGGCTTTAATATCATTATCAACTACAACTACCATTGCTCAATCTTCAACTAATACTAGCCTAGGCTAAACTAGTGGTTTTTTGAAATTTGCCATCCACCATTTCATTTCTCATGCCACTACACATATTACATATTCATCAAGCACTAGTGCTAGTTAGACTATTAGTTCCTCTTCTTCCCAAGTAATAATAACTAATGTAACACATGTTATTAGTTCCCCTACATCATCAAGGCCATTAAGGTCCATTTCAAAACTTTTTACCTTTTCAAAGCCACCTTTGCATGCATCCCCATTCAATGTTGCTACAAATACAAATATGAGTGTGCCCTCAAAATTGCCCTCATTTATTCTAAATATGGGCCTTATAAGAAATCATATTGGTACACTTGGGTAGACAAACCCAATAAACTTTGCCACACATTCTTGCTATAGCTCCAGCTTCTGCCCCAACTACACCACCTCCAATTTTACCTCCAAAAAATCCAATGCCTATTTTTGTCCCAAATTAGGTTACATATATTATACTATAAACAAAATAAAATAGACCTCAGGAAGTCCTCTCTGTACCATAGATTGGTATAAAATTTTATGTTGTTATAGGTACCATAAAAAGAGTGGTGAGGAGGCAAGTTGAATGTCCCAATCTAGCTTAGTTTTGGCTCATGAAAGTGAAGAGTCCCTCTTCACTTTAACAAAGAAGAGGAAGGCTGGCCTAGGTGAATTAGATGAGTATATAAATGACCCTATGTCCATGGTCCAAGATAATATAGAATCCATAGTGGCCTTAATGAAAGGTATGCATTAGGAGGTGAAGAAATTAAGGGAACAAGCATTACCTATAGTGTCATAGAATACTATAGTCCAAATAATAAATGCAATCATTAATGTATTTAATGTATACAAGGTCATAAAGAGAAGGTAAGAGGATGGGACTCTATAGTTTAATATGTTCATTAACTATGACTAAAAACTTGAACTCTATGATGACAAGTTGGTAAACTTGGCTAGAGTTTCAAGGAACAACAAGTGCCCAAACCTTGAAACATTGCCACTTGAATACATCATCCCAACAAAGACTATAATGATGAATAGAAGGAGAATATTGAAAAGGTGGCTAGAATAAGTTAAGGATGTAATTTCATTCCTATAAAAAATAGAATTTAGGATATCTCTATTGATAAAGGATGCTATAGTTATTAGAGTGACCAAATATTATGGTAGCTTTATGGATGACTAGGAGTTTAGGGATCAAATGAAAGTACTTGTTGAAAAAATCCAACAAGATAGCCAATGCCAAGACTGCCACTAAAGTGATTAACATTATGGATTTTTCTAAACAAAGGCTAGAGAGAACTAAGGCTATTAAATAAGCACTAAGGCTTGTACTTGTATATCATGGTAGGATTATTCAAGAAATGCCTGACCTATTATGGCTTATGATTCTAAATTTTGATCAAATTGACCAAGACAACTTAGCATGGTCTAAAATTTAGATAAGGAAGGAGGTACAGAAATAAAGGTTGCAACAATAAGCTGGTTATCAAGTCACTATCCAATAACCCCTTTCATGAAAATAGATAACACCTAAACAACCTCCTCTAGGGCCTTGAGGAATATTTTTCTTTGCTTTATAAATTTAAATTTGGAATATTCTCTTGTAAGATATGGCATTTTAGTTATTTTTATTCAATATCTAAAAGCCAATTGGCTATATTTGGGCATTTTTTAGTCATCCCACTTGAACTTGCATAGGGATTTTGAGGCTTTTATATATGAGTATTCCCCCTCATTATAATTTTTAGAAACAATTGTTAGAGAATTAATGCAAGAGAGCTAAGAATTTATGATATTGTCTAAATGATCTATTATGTGTTCTATAATTTATAATTCTCATGATTTTAGAGAATCAATGGTTTATTTTTTTGCTGATTAATATAGAAATAATATCAATGTATGCATCTATTGGTTTGAGTTTAACACTAAGCTTACAAATCTACTAGTTTATGTGCTCTATTTCATCTTATTTATAGTTGAATGTGCTTATGAAATTTGATGTGAATAAGTAACTTTTGTGCAACATATTCTTTCAGATATATGCATCTCCTTTCCTTTTAAGTCTCAATTTCATTCATTTGTCTTTGATTATCACACTAGGATTGGTGAATGCTAGTTTTACATGCTACTGTCATATAGGTTAGACATATTGACACCTCTAACCATCTGAAGCAAAATTTCTTTTCTATCCTACCCTACTTACCTTTGGATCTACCCTACGAGTCATTTTAGTTTAGCTCATTAGTTATATATTCATGGTTTATTTGTGCTTGGGAAATAATTGGCAAAGTTTAGAGTAATTTCACAAAGATTAGTAAGAAATAAAGAGTCACTATTATATAATCTATTATCCCTAAAATATGGTTTGCTTGCAGAATTACAAGTGGTGGACACATCTCTATTGTTTTACTATTTTTAGTAGTAGTTATGTAAATAACTCAAGCCCTAATTCTTCCAAGACTTAAAATTGAATTTATTACTTTCCTCCTATTCTCTAGTGACACAGGGACCACATTAAGTACATCAACACATTGAAGGTCCACTATCTTATTGAAAGGCCATCTAACTAGTTACCTCTATACTTTAATTCTCACAATGTTGTAGAATGTACCTTATGTAAATTCCCAATTCATTTTACATTATTGGGATAGGATTGCAACCAAAATTCTCCACTGATTATGCAAATTTGACATAACTAAAAACATGTTAAAGCAATTAATGTCTAAGTGGTAATTATTAACCCTTATGTTACATTGGTAATAAATTTAATAAATAATAATATGTTATTTATTAATATAAGGTAGAAACATAAATAAAATTAAATAATATTATTTTAGTTATTTAATACTTACCAAGTGTTTTAATTAATTGGCTTTATCAAGATAAATGGACCCATTATTTTTACAATGATCACCTCCCTTGATGTTTCAATATAAATAGGGTTTTACCTTATTTTGAAATCACATTTGAATATGAAATTATTTTATCATATTCAAATTGTGAAACTTGTGAAGGCTTATGTGAAAAAGTGAAAAGGGAAGGTTTTGTATTGGGGTGTAGAGTCTCTCAAATATATGAATATCAAATTGGTAGGTTTCTAAGCCCTTTGAGGTTTTCCCATGGTAAATACTTTTGTATTGTGTCAATTATTTAGTATTCATTTATATGATTTGATAATCAATTTCATATCTAGATCCTATATATTGGTTTATCAATTCTATCATGCTTATAGAGTCTAGTGAGTGGATTTAATTGACAAGCATATTGCATTGAGTTGAAATAATTGAAATTATATATATATATATATATTAAGCCTCCTATAATCCTATGCTTGACATAGAGGAAGAATAATTTTTTTACTTGATCTCTGAGAGGACTAGTTCATCATTTTCAAGCCTTGGATCTTAATCCAAATACCCTCAAGACGAAAGAAAATAGTTTTGAATAATTTTATTTTAGTTTGGGTTCTATTAAGAGCATTTTTACAACCTAAATATGGCTTGTGGAGCCTAAAACTTAAAAAAAATATCTAAATTTATTTTGGTGAGGGTTTATAGGGTTTAAAATTTATTTTAACAATTACTCTATCAAACCCCCTGATAGTCTCTCTAAAGCATCAAAATCTTTAATTTATTTTTTCCAAACTTCCTTAAGTGGTACAGTACAACCTAGTAGAGTGAAAATCAAGTTTCTCTACCAAAAAAAATGAACTTGTAATTATTTTTAGTAGAAAATTTTAGGAAGAGTGGTAAAATTTTAAACTATTTGGTGGACTATTCATCTTACTGTGCATCTCCAAAATACTATTTATATGCCATTATTCTCCCTATGCATCCTATAGGTAAGTGTTTTCTTTCATATAGTTTGAAAAGTATTTTAAAAATAATTTATATTCTTAATTTCTTAATTTTCATGCAAAGTTAGTGGGGCCAACCCTTCTTTAAATCTTTTTTTACTCTAAAATTTAAAAAAAAACACTTTTTGAAAATTCATGCATCATATATATATATATATATATATATATATATATATATATATATATATATATATATATATATATATATATATATAATTAAAAATATCAGAGAATTATAGTTCATATATCAATTATTGTATATAAATTATCAAGAAAGCTTATAAAAGGGTTGGTGGTAATCATTTTGCTAAAAACTTGTAATTAAGGAGGTTTCAAGTTCAAAACCCCACAAATTCAATATTATTTGACTTAGTCAAATCAAATTTTTAAATATAATTTAAATTAAATTTCATTTTTTTGTTTGAGTGCCAATGTTTCATGCATTTAAAACCCTAGTTGTCCTATCAAACTTGTTTTGACTTTCAACCTAGTGAACATTTTTTCAAACATAGTCATGTAACCAGTAGATCCCTAGGTTTTGGTACCTTCTAGACATACTACATGGTAAATTTTGTGTTTTGAAACCCCTTACTATTAATTTTATAATTTTTTTACTAATAGTATCTAGATGGTCGTTCTGAGTGTAACTCTTTTGACACTTAGTTTTGTACAATTCTAAATCAATTTTTTATATTATTTGGAATCTAAATTGTGTAATTAAGTATATTTATAATTTTTATTTACTTTATTTTACAATCATAGTATAAAATCTCATTAATAAGTTTTTTTTTTAAAAAAAAAAATTGTTCTTATGTTAGTATATTTTTACAACACCCTATTTTTCCATAATATTTCACAATTTTTTACTTTGTCTAGCATTAAATTGAACAACTTTTATGTGTTTTCAATTTAAAATTTTGTTTACCATCAAATTAATTTAAAATTCACACTAAAATGTTTCATTTTAAGCATTTGTTTATTATCTTGTTTAAAGGGAAGCTATAGCTTCACTTCATTTTTCCTTAGATAAACCTTAAAAACTTAATAAAAATAACTATAATATATGGAAAATTCATGTTAAATCAAAATTTAAGGCCTAGAAATTATGGAATATTGTAATTGGGACTGTAAAATCTCCTTCTAGATGACATGTGACCCTTGAACTTACCAATGCATTTCAATAGAAATCACAAGAAACTATGTCCATTATCTTGCAAAGTATTAAGGATGAATTCCTTCTCCACATTGGTAATCAGGAGCCTCCTAGTGATACTTATAAACTCTTTGAATCCATGCATGAGGGCACTCATCTCTTGAATATTATTAAGTTAATCATTGAATTGCTAACTATACCTATGAAAGTTGATGAGAAAGTTGTGAATTTTCTTACTAAAATTAAAAATATTAAAGCTTATTTAGATAGATGTAATTGGAATTTGATTAAGGATCAAGTATTTTATTTTATTATTTAGTTAAATATTGATGAAAAGTTTAGAAATTTTATTTCAATTTTGAATTTTAAGTATCAAATTAAGCAATATATCCCTGACCTTACCACCTTGTTTTCTCTATTGATTCAAGAAAATAAAGTTATGACCAATTTTTATTCTAAAGATAATGCCACTCAGACACTTCTCACCCTAAATTTTTTTTTATAATAACACTAAAAACTAAAAATCTAGCCCTAATTCTACTAAAGAAAATAAGCAAATAATAAATCTAGTAACAAGAATCATAAACCTGAGTTTAATAGAAATTAAAATTTGTGTGGTAAATTTGGTCATAGGAGGGAAATTTGTTATAAAAATAAGGATAAAAATAACAATCAAACATATAAAAATAACAAAGAGAATAAATCTAATTAAATAAGAAGAAGAATCAAAACCTTAATCAGAATAACATTCAGGATTCAAATGTTATTGCTTTATATGTTGTTTTATTTGCTTTAAATGAAAATGAGTGGATTTTAGACAGTGATGAATCACACCATATGAATTTATTATGTAATATTATATATTATTCTAGATATATCTCTAAAATAATTTACTTAGGAGATAATTCATTTTTAGAAACAACTAAATAGGGAAAAACAATGTTTTCAAATGTTACTATAAATGATGTTTTCTATGTACCTAAGCTTACAAAGAATTTTATATTCTTTTTTCAACTTAAAAATGATAAATTTATTGTAACATTACTTAAATATAATTGGTGTATTATAAATCAATCTATCTATTTGATTATTGAAGGTGTTCAATAGAATGGTTTATATATTTTTTTTCTTCTTATGCATATTTTATTTCATCATATAGTAAGAATGAATCTCAATTATGGTATGAAATATTAGGAAATATTAATTTTAAAATTTTACATGATATATATATATATATATATATATATATATATATAAATAATATTATTTTTGAACTTCCTTCTATCCCCTCTCATCATGAAACTTGTTGAGGGTTGCCTACATGGTAAACAACATAGTAACCCCTTTCACAAGAATCATGATGTGAATTTCTCACATCCTTTAGAATTGATTCATAGTGATGTTGTATGATCTATTAAAGTTGTATATCTTAATGGTTATTTTTATTCTATTAATTTTATTGATGATTACACTATAATGATCCGATCTTTTTTCATTGAAAATAAATTTGATGTGTTGTCTAAATTCAAGGAATTTAAAGTTAGTGTTGAAAATGCATCTAATTTTTATATTAAGAAATTAAGAAATAATAATGGTGGTGAATATTTTAGTAAAGAGTTTTATTATTTTTTCATTAGTTGTGATTTTCAAATCGAATTAACAACTTCCTATTTCTTTCATCAAAATGGTATTGCTAAAAGGAAAAAATACACCATTATAGAAATGGATAAAAAATGTTGTAATTTGTAATTGTTCCTAAATTCTTATAGGCCAAAGACATGAATAATTTTATTCATATTACAAATAGAGTCTCTATCAAATCTTTTAATTTTTATATCCCTTTAAAAATGTGGACTAAAAAGAAACCTAGTGTGGCTCATCTCAGGATCTTTGGTATTTTTACTTCCATCTTTATTCCTAAAATAAAGAAGCTTGATCCCACTTCTTATTATTAAATTTTTATAGTTTATGGAGATAATAAAAAAGGTTTAAGAGTGTATGATATTTTTAAATGTCAAATAATTGAGAATATGAATGTTATTATTCTCAAAAAATCTTTTTGTGAGCCCTCTATGGAACCTCCTTGGTGTTATTTTGTTGATGAACCTGACTCTCATGTTTCTCATTGTGATGAAATGGATTACCTTAAATAATTTGATCTAACTTTGGTTAACTTAGAGTCTGAGGAACCCTTCAAGTTTCATGTTCAATCTAAAATACCTAAATGTGTAGAATCCCTAATCCAATCTTCTAATATGTATAACCTTATTAATTGACTAGAAGTTAATATTCTTATCATGCATTAATTAATATGTATAAATGTGAATCTCAATAATTTAAGGATCCACTCAATATGATAGATGTAATGTTTCTATGTAAGCTAAATATAATTCCTTAATTAAAAATTAGACTTGGGATCTGTTCCCTCCTCTGCCTAAAAGACATATTATCAATTTTAAGTGGATTTATAAGATCAAATATAATTGAAATGGTAAAATTGATAAGTTTAAATCTAGATTAGTTATTCATAAGTTTACTCAAAAACCCATGATTGACTATGTTGAAACCTTTGCTCCTATAGTAAAAATGAGTACTATTAGACTCCTCATTTCTCTTGCAGCCCAAAATAGTTGGGTTATCCATAAAATGGATGTCAATAATGAATTTTTAAATGTTGATTTATAAGAATAAATCTACATGACTTAGCCTAAAGGTTTCATTAACCTTAATAAAAAAAAATTTGTATGCAAGTTAAAAAATATTTGTATGGTTTAAAATAAGCTCCAAAAGCTTGGTATTCTAAAATTACTTTATTTTTTAAAGAATTAAGTTTATTTAATTACTACTCTAATAATGATCTCTTTGTTAAAGTTTAAAATAGTTATTTGATTCTAATTGTATTATATGTTGATGATTTTTTTATTATTAGTTATTTTTTTAGTTTAATTTATAAATATAAGGATAAACTAAATCAAATATTTGAAATGACTAATTTAGGCATTTTGCATCATTTTTTTAGGAATGCTTATATTTCAGGATAAACATTTTATTGTTTTATCACAATCTCAATATGCACATAACCTTTTTATTAAGTTTAACATACTTGATTGTAAATATTATATTATTCCTATTGAAATTAGTGTTAAATTTGATCCAAAACCTGCATGTGAAAAAGCTAACCCTACTTTATCTAGATAACTTGTTGATAGTTTGATTTATCTAACCATTACTAGGCTAAATATTTCATATGTTGTTGGTGTTTCTTCTATATTTATATAGGATCTATATTTAGATGATTGGAATTTAGCTAAATGGATTCTTCATTATATTAAAGGAACAATTAATTTTGGTTTATTTTATTCTTTTGTTAATAATTCTAAATTATATGGTTATTGTGATGCTGACCATGCTGGTGATACTATAGATCACAAATCTAATTTTGGATATATGTTTAATTTGGTGTAGGTGTTATCACTTAGATTAGAAAGAAGCAACCTATTGTATCTCTCTTCTACTGAAACATAGTATATAAGTGTTATGTAAGGTGTTTTAGAAGCCATGTGTATGTGAAGGTTATTGAGAAAACTTCATTGGATTATTCTCATAATATCATCCTTCATTGTGATAACCAAATTTGTATATCTCTAGTGAAAAATTCAATGTTTCACCAAAGAACTAAAAATATTTAATTTCATATTCATTTTATTTGAAATAAAGTCATTAATAGTGATATTGATCTCTAATTCTATCTTATGGATGAATAAATGCTAAATATCTTCACAAAACCACTTGTTGCTACTAAATTTTATTAGTTTCATACAATTTTAGGCCTCTCAAAGTTGCCATTAAGAGGGAGTATACATGACAATGCCACTTCCTAATGACCATGTGTTCCTTCTTATTTTATATACTTATTCTCACTATTAAGCATTGTAGGCTTCACATGGAAGTTATGTGATTTAAGTAAACTTCATTTGAAAGTCTTACTTTTGTACCCTAATACATTAAAAGCATATTTTGTAATGGATTTATTTATGTTATAAAAGGCTCCAAATATACTTAGTGATTATTCATGATAAACTATGAGATGTAGCCTCAATATCTTGCTAGCCTAAACTTACTTTCAAGTATTTTATATATTAGAATTCCTTTTATTTCAAAATGTGGTGTTTGGCATGATGAAAGTTTTTAAATCCTTCAATTGTGTACATAGTATAATTTTTTTTTAGTTGACTATGACATTTATCTACACTTAGAATTAAGGGGGAGTGTTAGAATCATTAATGTCTAAGTGGTAATTATTAACTCTTAGATTAAATTAGTAATTAATTAAATAAGTAACAATTTATTATTTATTAACATGAAGTGGGAACCTCATGAAAATAAATAATATTATTTTAGTTATTTAATACTTACCAAGTGTATTAATTAATTGACTCTATCGGGATGGATGGACCCATTATTTTTACAACAGTCACCTCATTTGATATTTCAATATAAATAGGGTTTTAACCTATTTTGAAATCACATTCAAATATTAAATTATCTTATCATATTCAACTTATCAAAATTATGAAGGCTTGTGTGAAGAAGTAAGAAGGGAAGGCTTTGTATTGGGGTGTGGAGCCTCTCAAATATATGAATATCACATTGGTGGGTTCTTTTACCTCTTTGATCTTTTTCCATAATAAATAATTTTGTATTGTATCAATTGTTCAATATTCAATTATATGCTTTGCTAATCAATTTCATATCTAGATCATGTATATTGGTTTATCAATTTTATCAAAGAATTTTTTCATCATTTGCAATATTTATACATTTGTGAAAAAAATGTACCCTTTTCTTAATAAACTAATTTCTCAAGCTTTGAAATATGGTAGGATCATTGATATATCAAACTAATGAATCCAAGTAAGGGTTTTCTTATTATAATCATTGTATATGCATAACTGAACTAAAATTATTGTGTACTCCTATGCTATTTTATATAGAAAAATTATCTTTGACGTTTTGCATCATTATTGTGCTCCATTTAGTAAAACTATCAACTAAATCTCCTAAATTATCCACAAAATCTCCAGGAAATAGCAGTGGTAGATCTAGATCAAAATCTTTTGTCACATCAACACTTACACATTTAATAGGTATTTTATTATTTTGGCATGTGGAAGTGAGATTTATGGAGTCTAGAGAGCCAACATTTGGACCTAGAACTTTGTGTATTCTTCCTTCACCAATGACCTTACCATTATTTATGAGAAAAACATAGTCTCAAAATTGAAAAACCATTGATGTATGATTTTTTAGCTTGGGCATTTGCAAAAAACATGAGAACATTTGTTAATCGGGGTATTTATAAAATTAGTCCAATTTATACCTATATGTAGGATATAAATCTTCATTTATACCATGTCACAAGCATATGGATATGTTAAAACCTAAAAATGTTAAAAATCTAATGTATAACACATTTTTTATATTTTAATATGTCAATCCCAAAAAATAAGATATTTTAATATCATATATTACATACTTCAATCTTTGTTTCATCCCAATTTCAAGGTATCTCCTAGGAGATACCTTTCATAAATACATAAGAGTGGAATATCTAAGTAGACAAAAATAATTAATTAAATCAGCATTTAACCATGTATTCTAGTATTATACAAAATTATATTGATTTATTGAGGTTTTCACCAAAATCATGGAAAAGGATTAGCTACTTATATTTTGGGATCCTGTATGTGATTTGAACCTCTGGTGAACCTAAGAGTTTGAAGGTATCTCCTAGGAGATACATTTAAAACATGCATAAGGGTACTCTTGAAGGTATTACAAGGCCCTTCAAGGTATGTTTGAATTTATTATTAGGTGATACCTTGAAGGGATTTATAATACCTTCAAGTGTACCCTTATGCATGTATGAAAGGTATCTTCTAGCAGACACCTTTAATTTACCCTTGAAGGTACTACAATGCCCTTAAATCTATCTTTTCAAAGCCATTATTAGATGATAATTTAAATGGAATTTTAATACCTTTAAGGTCATATTCAAGGTATCTCCTAAGAGATCCCTATTGGACCCCCACATGCCCCTTTTAATAACATCTCCTTGAAGGCACTATTGGGTGATACCTATTGGTATCAAGAGCATCAAAGAGATTGCATGTTTAAAAGGTATATCCTAGGATATACCTTCAAGGTTATATTTTACCCAACATCCCTTAATCTAAAATTTGTTTTAATTAGGGACCCACTGCACCCTAAAGAGAAAGTAGTTTTGATGTGAGAGTTTTTATTGACATTTGAATTCATCATTAACAAGACAAGGTCTCTGAAGTTCTCATTTCTTAACTAATAATATCTTGTTAATATGAATTTCTCCAAGATTGATTGGAATTAACATTTTCTTAGTTATCTTAGTATTCAATACTTTAATTTTCAAGATAATCTATTAATGGTTATCAAAATACTCTTGTGTACACAACTTTTTGAAGTTACACGGGATATAATTACCTAATTAATCTTCAACAATTTTCCCTTTCTTGAATTTCCATGCAATATCCTAATTTTGGGTTTTATTTTTATCAAGATAACTATTTAACTTATTTTTTAGAGTGTTTTTATTTCATCATGTAGGTTGATATTTACTCAAAAAATTTCTCCATTTTTCTTGAAGAATCGCCCAGTCATCTCACTCTACCACATGGTGTATACCCACTTTTATATGGCCATTAAAACAATTATAAAATACTAAAAGACTCCAGAGTGAATGGATAACTAGGATTTAGAAATGTTTTAAGATCCCATTCACTCAGTGATTTACACGGTTAAAGTTAATTTGTTAAAAACTTCCAGGGTAGTAGATCAACAAAAGCTATCCACATGTCATGATCCTGCTATCCTACTACAGTTAGTGTATTATAATAAGTTTTCAAATCCTCTAATTTAGAAAGGTGTACAATGATCCTAAGTAAACATATCACCTAAATTATTCCATGTATTATGATTCCACTAGCCCAAGGAGATAAATCAAAGGATAAAAAAGAAAAGGCCCTAGAAAAAGTGGAGTGGTGAAATATCACCACGTGTCTCTAAAATGACACTTAAATTAGGTAATACTAGTATGAAACTCTCAAAAGGAGTTGTCTATGCAATAAATGCCAAGTAATGATGATAAAATGCCCTGAAGTAGAGGGAGGAGAAGACACATATCACTAGGGCTCATAAAACGTGGCATTTCATTATCCAAATTTAAAATATAAATTAAGTAAAGATCAAAAAGTCAAAAGGCCATTGCATTCATTAATCTACATGAATTAGAAAAGTAAATTATATCAAATAAATAGGGTCTATAAATATAAAAGGTTGTATAGATGATCCTCCAAGTTAAATGCAATTAAACTATCATAGATTTAGGTATTGCCCAGTAAATTTGAGCTCGATCATGATCAATCCAATTGTTTTATAGCTTCAGAGAACCAAAAATTGAGTGAAAAAATAATGGCCTTTGCCTCATGTCTTCCACTTCCCTCCTCTATTTTATCTATTACAGGGTCAAGGTTATATAATTATAAAAGGTATGACAAGATTTCCCTCAATAAAAACTTCAAGCACTATTATTCTATATGGGAAGAAGTTGAAGGAGCAAAATTGTGTGGTTCCACAAAGCAACTTTCTACCTTTATGAGATAATATAGACAAGACTTGGTGTTAATGATGATTATGGGTCTACATTATGTAGTGTCAAAACCTAAGATAATGACATCAATTGACTTAGTTTTTTATCTATTTATAAATGGCCAATTTTTTGGTAAGCTTTTTCACTTCTAGTGCAATGCACCAGTAACCTATGTTAGTAGAATTTTTTTGAGAAGCACTAAAGACTACTTCCCTCAAAAATATGTTACAATAAAGACATAGTGAACCAATGGATGTCTTCAAATAATTTAACTAATAATTTACAAGAGTATTCAAGTGATTTAACCACTTTTGAAATTAGGCTAGCCATCTCTATTATCCCAATTGCCACTTTTAGGCCTAGAATCAATATTTCCTTGGCCTTATTGAATAGAATTTATGGATTCCCAAGAATAACCCATGTTAACAAGGTTTGGATTCCCCTACTAGACAACAACCTCACCTCTACCAAGATCATTTCCATAGGTGAAATCATTAGTGATAACTTGATTCACCAAGTTAGTAGCTTAGACAATAGGACAAATGGTAACTTTTATATGATGTCTTATCTAGTAGAAATAATAACTAGGATGGTCTACTCATCATTCTAAGAACCCTAGGAACCATATTTTGAGTATCCAAAAAATAAAATTTGTGATGAATTCAACATACTTCATATCTATAAGTTCAGGAAAAATATGACCAGGTTGACAGAGACTTTTTACTCTATGGTGTACCAATCCATTTATGGCAATGATATGTCTAAAGTGTCTAATCATATCATAAGAACTATTGATAATATTGGTAACATCTATATTTAACTAAATTTCACAATAATAAGGATAGAAGGCACTAGATCCCTTCCCATGTATCTTCCTCGATTGGTATTAGAAAAGGTAGAAGAGAAAGAGATTGTAAATCAACTAGATAAATATATGGATGTTACCTTTAGGAGGGCTAAGCAAGGTGTAGTCCACCAAACCTCCCTCACCACTAGTTAAATCTATTACACCATATGGGAATATTTTCAACCAGTGGGTAGAATTAGAACTTCCTACAACTTTAAATGGGAACCCTATATACCATGGGATCTAAAGATAAGGGTAAAGAACCACCTAAATAGAGTCAGATCCAAGGTGAATATTGACTATGGACATGTATCATATCCACTTGACATAAAATTAATGGATGCTCTAAATGACACAGAGGTTCATAAGAGGATAGAAAAAGATAATATGTCTCTAGTGGTGGCTAGGTAGATACAATATAACTAGGAGAAAATGAAAGAATATGCCAAGATAATTGAAAAGGAACATTATATCTTTAAACATCCTCCAACACCCCTATCATAGGCTAAGATACATGAACAAGTTGGTCCATCTAAGAAACCACATGTGGAGGAGAGGAGGAGAATCATCTAGGCCCCTCTTTAATAACCCAATCTAGTGGTTATAATTATTGAAACCATTCTATTTTTCACTCCTCCTCATTCAGCTACTTCACAAGGTTACTCAAGTATTGCTCAAGTAAGTGGACCATTCTCCATGTTTACCTTTTCCCCACTCACTATGGCATAGTAATTAATCCTTCCATCATTCCTTGCCCATGTTATTAATTTGATTCCACCTTCATCCCTAGTTCAAACTAGTTTCAATCCACTTCCATCCCCTAGTTCACCCCTAGCAGCCATTATTACTCTCACTTCTTCACCCCTTCCATCTCAATCTCCTTCTCCTATTACCACTAGACCCCATATCTCTCTTTAAGCTGTACCCACAAGGGAAGACATTGAAGAACAAATATAAGAATAGTTAAGAATTTGGAAAGGTTCTAAAGAAGTAGAGCCTATGGAATCATTGGATAGTGATGAATAAAGAAAGATAATGGTCTACTAAATAATAATGGGAGCATAAAACTAAAAAATCCTTTTCAAAAACTATCAGTGACACCACCAAAATTGACCTAAATGATGAGTGGATATTAGAAGAGGTATCCCAATAAAAGGATATCTAAATCCTAAGGAATATTTTAGTTTCAACTAAACTACTATAAAATTCAAAAGGGAATAATGAGGATGCGGTAGTTTCTAGGCCTCTACCTCCCACATAGGGACCACCAGTTAGCAGACCTTCAAACCTAGCACCATATATCATATCAATATTATACACATCAATATCTTCCCCATGTATTTATACATAATGGATAAGTATTCAAGTTCCTTATTACCCATATATTATTATAACCATTATTATTCTAGATAGTACTATGACAACTATTTACCCTATCATAGGCTTGAAGAATGATAAAATGGCTATAGTGCCAATTTGGAAAACTCCAGTCACAACCTCTATAACCAAATTAGTAGTCCCCCCATCTCACCTTTCACAAACACTTTTGGGGTTAGTAAAGAGTATATGAATACCTATTTATAATAAGTGTTAAAAATACCCTCTACTTATTTATTGTTTACTTCCATAAACACTCAAGAATTTAGACTCAATAAGCAAGTACATTTTGATATTTTAGTCTCATATATTATTTTTTATTCCCCGTATACCCTTCTAAATCCATCTACTCAATTAAGCCTACCAATAAACCATGCAGTACAAATAGAGTTTGTTTGCATTACATCAGTAAAAAGGTTGGATGAAGGAAGGCTAGTAGTTGATACAACAACCCCTAAAAATGTCACTAGATGGAGAAAGGATATTCTACCCTTTACTTGAATTGGAACCTCTTCTCCTAAAATTATGCTTCCTCCAAGATAATCCCCTTCTTCTACTCCTTTTGAGTGGGTAGACCCTATAGCATAACTAGTGGCCTTGAATGTACCTAAATGGATATAAAAGAAGTAGTAAGTAGAAGAGGTAGACATGATTTGGTTATGGTGGATAAACCCATAGTAAAGTTCTATTTTGATAAATAAACCAATAATATGAGGAATATCAAGAATAAAATAGTGATAGATGAAGGGAAAAAGTTAGAATGAGAGAATAGGGATGTTGTGTTGTCTCTAACGAAAAGGAGAAAAGTACCCCCCTCTAACTTGGGACATTATATAGAAGATCCTTACTCTTTTATATATTCAGTTATGGGAGTGATAAAGGAAATGTTCAGATGTTGTAACTAGGCCATAGGAACTCTACAAGGGAGAAGCACCATACAGCCTCCAAGGGACCTCATTGATAGTGTTTAGGGAGTAACTCAGAAGTTATATGATGTTATCTAGCTAATACAAAGTGCCAAGAGAGATTCATAGTCCAAGTGGGGATATGTGGTTCTCCTTTCTGATGAAATGAATAAAATGGAGGATAAACTCCATTTCTTAAGCCAAGCATCCTATAATAAGGCATATGATCATATAAATATAATAATTATTCATTATGTAGCATGGGCCATAAATTATGTGGTTGTGAAAAGATATGACTTAATCAATTGGAATCAAGAGATGAAAATTTTGATGTTACAAATCATTGGCTATGAGGGGCAAGCCATTTATATTTTTGGAGAGATGAGGATCCAAAATGTGATCCATCATCAAGAAGATCTAGTCATTAAAGCCATCTTCAAGGATCTACTTCAAACTACAACAAATAGTTTTAAAATAGAGATCAAAGGCATAGTATATAAAATATAGGATGACTTATTGAAATTGGTGATCTTTGCTATAGGTAAAGTCCTTACTATATAGACTCTCCATGTGGAACTAGGTGATGCATTGAAAATACACAATAAAGTTAAAGGATAATCTCCCCTAGCTCTTCAAGAGATCCATGTTAGACTTTGAGGTAATAAAGGTTGATTTCTAGGTGAGTCATTTCCTTTACTTGAAAATTTAGGAAAGAAAGTAGGCTTCCGAAGCCACTTTTCCTCCACCATCCACCTCAACATCACCTGTGACTTTAACATCTGAACTTTCCATTCTAACAACTTCACCAAATGTAATTACTTTTTCATAGACAAATTCTATCATCTTTTGGTGGACATTGTAACTAAAATTTTGTTATGACAGTCTTATCTCCTATAAGATGTTAATGACATATTTGATCCATACATGTCATACTGTCTCTTTCATTTATGTGTTATAGTGTTTATGCATTTTTATCTAACTAGTAGTTTAGTTTCTTGATATATGCAATATCAATTTCAATTAGCTTGTGATTAAGTAGTATGTTTATGTCAATAAAAATATTTAATAGAAGTTTTAGGTTGATAGATATTGTTTTATTTTTTTAGGTTGATAGATCATTGTCCTCTTATCTGATTGTGATATGCTTTATCCCTGCATAAGCCCAATGAATGAGTTAAGACAAGATATTAATATAAAGATAATAATCCCTATTACATGTTATCCCACCCAAATCTAAATGTGTAGTCAAACTAAAAACATCATTCAAAAATCAAGGTTAACTATATTTTTAAAATCTTCCCACACTCCACTATCAATGTCCTGCCATCTAACTTTAATCTACTTGATCCCCGTGTTAGCCAACAAATAGGCCTATAGATTGGCCTTTTTATATAAATTCAAACATTTCAAGTTATATATTTTAGAGACATCATCCCACACTTTCTCAATAATTTTATTCAAATAGTAGGATTTATCCATTTGTTTAGACAATGCTTGAATGACAACTTTAAAATCTCCTTCAATTTATAGCTTAGGTACACCACATTCAAGTACAATATTTTATCCAACCATTAGGCTTGAGATTCAGCCTCATTATTTATCCCATCTAATATCTTGATAGAAGATAATCTAATTAGAGAACCACTAAAATACCTTATCACACACCCTACCTAAGAATCCCCTGAGTTCCCTCGAAAAATTCCATAAAAATTGAGTTTCAACCACCATGGCTATAGAGTTTACCAAGCAATACCAATCCTGATTTTATTCTTATAATTTCCATTTCCATTTAATATTGACCCATTAATGGGGGTTCAATACTTTTTATATTTATATATGTTATTAATTTGTTTATATAAAGGATCTTTTTGCCTTAATTTTTTTAAATTATTTTTGAAAGATTTTATTGTGAATTCATTACTATAACTTTTATTCTCTATGTTTAATATTAGTTTGCCTCAAAAATATATGAAATTATGTATATTATAAGTACTTAATAATATATCTCATGATTATTTCTTTGTCCTTTGTTAATAATGATTTTTTGATGTTCATCTTATTTTTCCTTCAAGGTATCTCTTAGGAGTTACCTTTCAAACATGAACAAGAGGGGATTTTTCCTTCAAGGTAGCTTTTAGGAGATACCTTAAAATTACCCATGAAGTTATTGAAAGGGCCTTGAAGGCATCTCATAAGAGATACCTCAAAGGGAGTTATCATACATTCAAAGGGGTGTTGAAAGTATATCCTAGGAAATGCCTTTCAAACATGCATAAGGGTACCCTTGAAGGTATTATAAGACCCTTAAAAATATCTTTGAAGGCACTGCTAGGTGACACCGTGAAAGGAATTTTAATACCTTCAATTATACATGGAATCATACTTCCCATGACCCTGCTCTTCCCTATGATTACACATCAGTTCACATACATAATACCAACCCTGGTCATCCCACTTTGAGACATATAACACCTACATAGAATTATCTCACATCATATTCTTCACCTCCATACATCCCTAGTCCATATTGACCCTTTTGCACATAGGACATGCCTTGTAGAGACCCCCTGGGGCCTTTAAGAGCTTGTTGACCAGCCTAAGACCCTATTTAACCTAGACCACAACTTGTGTGAAGGAAAACCATGACCTAGGCCACACATTTCCTTCACAAAATCCATGGCCTAGGTTTTGGCCTAAGTAGAATGTGCCCAAAAGCATCAAAATGAAGTCAAATAGTCAAAAACAACTAATTTTAGGTCATTTGGTGGATTAGGGTTCAGATATATGCTTCATTATCATTCATTTGATCCTCTTATCATTACACACTCTCTTTATTTTTATTCCCTCTCTTGAATCTCATGCCTTCTTGAATCTCTCTTGATTCATTCTTGGCACTCTTGAGCTTGATTTGTATAGAGTATCCCATATACTACAACACACTTTCTTGGAGACTCCATTACTACTCTCAATCATTATTTATTCCTTGTGGCTTGTTTCTAATCTTATAAATTTGTAATTGCACTTGATTTGTACACTTGGTTGGAGATATTACACCATTGTAATTTCTCAATTAATCTCCTCCTTTGCTCTTGGCTTTTGGTTTGGACTTCAGCTTGCACATAGCTTGTTATTCCTCTTACATTGATTCCTAGCTTCACTTCTTATTTGGTAGAACATATGCACTTAATATTTGAGCTTGATTTAAGGGAAATTTTATATGAAAATTTAAAATCCATTGTTTTATGTAGTGTATATGCTAGGGTTTGAACTATTTTAATGAAATAGTTATTTTATGCATTGCTTAGAGTAGTTTCTAAAAGTTTATTGCATTTGTATATGATTAAAGAGTACTTTAATTTCTTGAAATATTCCTTTTTTGCATATCATTACTCTCTTTGGAAACATTCCTAATTACATATTATAAATACACATGCTCAAGATAAACTAGAAAACTTGCTTAAACATTCTCTCTCTTGTTAAACTAGAACATTGCATTGTTAGAAAACAATAGTATTGATTTGGAAAGATATCTCAAATATATAATAGGAATTCTCTTGAAACCTTTCATAGAAACATATTTATTATTTAAAACATATTTAATTTGGCCTCAAAATTCCTTATCTTCTAGATTTACATTTTAGTTTTTATCTCTCTCCATTTGGTATTGTTGTTCTCACTTATTTTATGTAATCAATAAACTAGTCTTAGCTACTTGATTTAATATGGTTGGACCCACTATAATTACTTACATACTTTGTATGCATTCTCGTGCTATCCCTAACCTATTTTAAAAGTTTTTCTATAGCTTGGTAAAATTTGGAAATCTAGATAGCCATTACAGACCTCTTGAAGCCCAAAGAACCCCTGAGCCTTTTAGCCTCTTATTGGTTTTCTTTAGTACCTTTCTAAACATTGGTGGTTCTATTCAAATTATTAGAGATAAATTATGGCATGCCTAGTGGGATCTCACATATGGTTTCACATTATTTATATCCCATTTAAAACTCCCTTATCCAATTTCCCTTTGTTAGGATTTACTTTCAGTTGTGTTTCAACTCTTGCCTTGGTTATTTTATCCTACTTTGGTTTTGCGTATTTCTCTTTGTTGGTTATCCATTGGTTTGCCTTTTTTTTATCTTCCATGTTACTTGTGATTCATTTCATCCATGGCTGATCTCCCACCTTTGGGATTTCAATCTTGATGGATTTGAGGTCTCATCCCTAAGCTCACTAATGAACAAGATGTGTTTACAATGGAATGTGATAGACACCATAGGACCTAGGAGCTTCCCTCAACATAGAATGGTAGTCTAAAACCTCTTGTGTTTGAAAGGGAACAAGATTGGTAATAATATAACCAATGGACTTGGTCTCTTTTTCACTAGTTTGAGCTTCATTCATCCTAAGATGTTTTAACTCAAACTCATGCCACACCTCATTTTCCCATTTGAGATGATGAAGATCTCCTTGTGTAGTTAAGACCTAATGATTTACATGCAACCACTGATAATTTTCATTGACATCTTCACATGAATGAGGTTCTTCCTTCTCTCCTTAGGATTCAATGGCATGCTTCTTCTAGAAACAAATCTTACACCCACTTAGTTTTGTGTGCCTCGATGAGTTCTCACATGAATTACCTACCTCTTTCCTGACTGGAGACTTGAGAGAAAAAATACCCTCATATGTATATTGTGGGTCATAGGTATTCTAACTCATCAAGGTATCCCCACCTTTGGTGTTCCTCTCATCCTCCTAGTCCTTCTTTAAGATATTCTGATGATTATGTTGATTTTGATTGCCAATTTCATACTATAGATATGTGAGATGCATATCAAGAACATAAATGGCCATTAATTAACCCTCATGTGATGGCACATGACCAACATCATAGATCTCTTGATCATCATGACCATTTCTATGAGTATACCATGTCTTCCTATCATCCTCGTGGGGACCTCACACTTACCTTGGCCATTCTCCACCCTATGGTAGAGATGATTTTTGTCATGATAATCCTCCCTATTAGGATCTTATTGATGAGCTCAGAATATGGCTCTATATTGACATATTATTTCCCTTAATTCATCTCTCTAAGGATATTATCTAATGCAAATCATAGATTGTTAGATAGCTATTACATGGAAAGTAGATATTTGTCTTGTTTATATTGAACCAAAGACTAAACCTTTAATTTGTCATTAATATCTAATACATAGCATATTTTAGTGATTTTTGTTATGAAGAATGCTTAGGAAGAAGACACAGGTGATGTATAGTGAAATTTCAATTTTGATCTCCATCTAGTAGAACTATGAACTCACACAGAATGTTTCTACAGACTCTACAGGCTTGTTTCTATGGACTCTGTAGGCTTGTTTCTATGGATTCTATAGGATTGTTTCTATGGACTTTGTAGGCTTATCTCTATGGACTCTATAGGCTTGTTTCTATAGACTCTGTAGGATTATTTCTACAAACTCTGTAGGCTCATTCCTATCGACTTTGTAAGGTTAATTACATGGATTTTGTAAAGATAAAGCTATAAATGGGGAAGCTGGTGGCTAGATAAGATGAGAGAGAATCATTCTAGCTAGATTCAATTAAGGAAAATACATGCCTACTATTTTTTAGGATTTACTTTTGATAAAGTTGTATATATTTGGATCTTAAGACTATTATAGGATAGTATATCTATTTCACCAAGATAATTGGATCTCTTGGAAATCCAATCTCGTATCTTTGGATGAGTGGATCAACCAAGGAATCCTATTTCTTTGCATTCTATTTTGATTTTTTTATATTAGTATAAAATTCAAGGCTTTTGTTATTAAAAATATATATAATAGAGAGTAGATAATAGAGAAAAGATATGTACAAGCATATTACAAGTTTTAGCCAAATTGTAATCATTTCAGTTTTATGAATTATCACTTTGGTTTCCAGCATTGATTAATCTTTATTCCTAAGTCTGAGAGGAGAAAGGGCCCACTCTCCTTGGAACCATGAACTATGTATGGTATTTATGTTATATTATATTAACTCTTTGTTATAACTATTCAAAATCTTGTTATAACTATGTAAAAGGGAAAGAAAAAGCTAAATTCAAGCTCCCTAGTTTCAAAAATCATAATGCTAATGAGGAAACAGAGTGGGAAAGTACTAAAAATTTTGGGGAGGAGAGTGTGGAGGAAGAGGGAGGAATAGAAAGCAGGAAATCAACTTCTAGTGAGGAAGAAGAAGTTCAAGATAAGAATGAGAAAGAAGGAGTCACTATAGAGGAAAAATCTAAAAATAGCAACCATGATTCTGAGGAAAACCAACAAGTGTTTGAGGAAATTGATAAAGTTCTGGATGATCCTTTTGAGGACCCTGTTTCGATAAACGAGAGGGAAAATATTGCTCAGGTCGCCAACCAAGTAACGAAAAAGGGAGCTCAAGTTAAGGATGTTAGTAACCAAAATGAAAGCCCTGCTGAAACTAAAGGATCAGAAACGAAGGGAAAGGAAGGATCACATAGAAGAAGCTGGAAATAATCCTAAAAATAACACAAAATATTAGAGTGATAAAAGGTAGAATGACGGAAGGCACACACTTACGAGGTTGGCCAATTGTAAAGCAGATGTTATCCTTCAATTCGATTTATGGATGTATAAGGAGATAATGGAACTCAATAGAAAAATGGAAATAATGGAAGGTAACCAGGAGGCAGCTCATAACAAAATCAATAACATGGAAAAGTAGATGAGAGATATTCCCATTAAACTCAAAGACTATGAGAACAACCTAAGGGAACTCATTAAGGAAAGCAGAATGAAGATGGAGGAGGTGACATCTAGCATATGTGCTGCTACAGTAAACATTGGAAAAAGAGTAAATGAGAAAATCAAATCCTTGGAGGCGCCTAGCAAGAGAACTAGACAGAGCTCAAAAAAGAAAGCAATGCAAGAGGGAGCCACGTCGGCGGCTATTGCCATTTAGGACACTGCTGTGAAAGGTAAGGAAGTAGTGAAGATGATTTTGGAACTAGAAGAATAGATCCTGGTTCTTTTAGTTGGTTGTGATATCTGGTCTCGCTTCCTGGTTTTTTGTATACTCTTAACTATGGAGTTTCCAGGTCTCTGTAAAACTTGGGGTCTGTCTTTTGGTTTTCTTTTCTAGTGGTTTTAGGTCCATGTAAAACCTGATTTTGACACTTCTTTGAAGTAGGTTTTAGGTTTTGCCTGTGGTCGTAACTGTTTCATCCTTCTCCCTTTGTTTCAGGGTTTCGGGGTCCCTTCAAAACCTGTTTTTACCTTTATCTAAAACTATTCAAAATATTGCTAATGTTTGCATTCATTTATAAAACATTAAAACAAATTCATAGTTCAAAAGTCATTTCCTTATTCCAAAGTCATTTCCTTTATAAGCAAAGTGTGTTTTTTTTACAGTAAACATGTGAAGAAAATTTCCTTTTCTAGTTAAACATTTCCATTTCCATGTAAGCATAAATAGGGGTGTGATTTTACTTTCAATAAAAAGAGTGAATCAAGTAGTTTAGGACACATTTATTTCATTAGTCAAAGTTAGAATAGGACCATCAAACACCCCATAAGTAAACTTCTAGATCTACCATCCTTCACCTTACTGTAGACAGCGTTAGACACTAGCCATGGTTGATAAGACATTAATTAAATATTGATTAAATGAGGATTTGAATGACACTCATTTTTTTTTGTGTCATTTTTGGGGAAATAAGGTGTTAGTATGGTAATAATTATTGGTCTAGAGTCAAAAAAATAGAAAAAATTGTAAAAGCCATAAAAATTCAATAAATTGATGTACTGTCCTAGAGACTTTAAACTATGATTCATCCCAAAATTTCTACCAAGAACACAAGTTGACACTCCTTCAACATGTCTGAGTAGTGAACCAAAAGTTACGAGTGAAACCTATCTGCAAGAATCTTTAGAAACTTGGATAGAAACTAGGCCATTTCCACAAGCTAACCCCATAAGACAAACTCCTCAGGATCAATCTCTTATAGAAAGACATTATTTAAAGATTTACAAGGACTTAGAAGAAGCATTTCAAAGATCCATAGCTAAATAAAATTTTGAGAACTTTGAACAACTCGTAACTGATACTATGAATATTCAGTGAGAAGCTCATCCCAACTTTGAAATATCATCAGAAGAAGAAAATATGGCTCTCTAACAAAATCAACCTACACAACCAGGTAGGACTTTTTCCTTTCCTATTGTTGTAGATCCTGATGATCAAACCCCCATAAAAAATATTTCACCAGCTAATCTACCAAATTTTTGGGGAATATCTATAGAAGATCCTGATAAATTCTTGTTTGAGTTTAAGGTGCTATGTCAAACCTATGATTACACAACTGATAGCCAGAAATTAAAATTATTTACCTCTACACTTAAAGATTTAGCTATGAGATGGTTTATGGGTTTACCTGGTGATTCTATTAGAGCATGGGATGACATGGAGACAAAATTATTAAACAAGTATCAAGATTATTGTTGAGTATGAGAAAGAAAAGAGGATTTCTTCAAAATCAAATAGAATTAGGATGAATCTTTAGAGGATTATTTGGATAGATTCATGTTCACTCATAAAAAAAGTAATTATCCACTCACTGAAGAAGTTTAGAAATTGGTTTTATTAAAAGGGTTGGACGAAGATACCAAAGATGCCTTAAATCTGATGGGAGGTGGAGATATAAATAAGTTGGCTTTCGATTAGATTTTTGAGCTTTGTACCAACTACATTAGAACAAAACCTAGAATTAGGAGAGGAAGGTTTGGGAAATCTAATGAAGTGGGTAAGCTAATGGAATCATTTTCCAATCTAAAGATGGATATTCTAGTTACACTAAATAGTACTTTAGATGGTCTTCAATCTAAAGCAAATGCAATAGAACCCTTAGCAATTTACTATCCTAAGTGTAGATAGAAACATGCCGTTAGAGACTACCCCCTAGATAAACCAATGTTTCATCATGTGGGATCTGTGATGTAATAGATCTTGATATCAAACATTGCACCCTTCTATTTGTTTTAAAAATTCAAATGAAAACACAAGTCTAGTCCACGGAAGAAGTTAATTATATCCAAAAATAGAACTTTTCCCCATAAAACTAGGCTCAAAGACAGTTTAATGCAAGAAATATAGTTAATCCATGGATGGTACCATGGAATGTTTCATTTCCTTCACCTTTTTAGAATCAACCTCAAAATCCCTCAATCCAAAATCTATAGGTAGGACAAGATTAGATACCAACACCCTAATGGATGGTGCCACATCCACAACAACAATGGGTACCATAGCAACAATGGAATCCATAATATAACCCACAACAACAATTCACCCAACCAAAAAGACCACTTTAATAACAAACTATTATGCCACCCCTAGTTATTTAGCAATAAGGTCAAATCAATCAACCATCAATGCCTACACAATCAATAGAAAATCTAAAAAATAAACAACTAGCACTTGTTTATGTTAATGAATAGGAAGAGAAAATGAATGTTGGAGTTATTTATTGTTTGGGCATACATTTAAGATCAGGGAAAACTGTACAAAAACTGCTAGTTTTTATTTTTGAGATACCTGATAAAAAAGAAAAAATAGAATCATCTCAATTAAACACTAGAGAAGCTAAAATCAAAATGAGCCTTGAAGCAAACAAAGAAAAAACTACTACCCTAGTAGTTCATTTTCCTAAAAGATTAAGATAAATTGATATTAAACCAAAATCAAACTTGGTCCATGAGTTGCAAAAGATTAATATTGAGGTACCCCTACTACAAGTTATTAGGGATATCCCTGAATTGAATAAGATCATTAAAAAAAATTATATCAAGACACCTGGAAGGAAATAAAAATATACAAGAATCATTCATGTTGACAAAAAAGTTGTTGATTTATTAGCAGGAAAACTATTAGTTTTAAAATATGCAGATCCAGGAAGCCTAGTGATCACATTCACAATTGGAGGTAAAGAAATTTCTAATGTCTTGGTAGATTTGAGAGTAGTAATTAATGTTATGACAACTAATACTCTCCATACATTATCTCTTATGAGAATGCAACCCATAACTACCATTCTTCAAATATTAGACCAATCTATAACTAAACCAGAAGGGACTATAGAAAATGTTAAATTACTAATAGAGTCTGGGGAATATCAAGTAGATTTCATGGTCTTGTAACCTAAAATAAAGAATCTAGGATATCCCATAATCCTAGGTAGACCATGGTTGGCTACTATATTAGCATTAATTTATTTTAGGTTAGGAGACATGACCATTTTTAATGGGTTAAAATCCAAATGCATCTCTTTGTATCCTCTGGCAAAACCATCAACAAATCACATACAAGAACTTTGGGTGGACGAATCAGACAATACATCAAACAACATTTTCTCCTTAGCTATGATCACAATTAAAAAATACTTGGAAGAATTTAATGGAGACATATACCTAGAATCTACAGACTTTGCCAGTCTAAAAGCTATAGACTCTACCAGTCCAAAAGCTATAGACTTTGCCAGTCTAAAATCTATGGACTTTGTCAGTCTAGAAACTATGGAATGCCTTAGTTTAGGATTCTTAGGTCAGATAGAATATTATGAAACCTCCACTTCTAATTATTCTATTGTTTCCTCATCATATGCTCATGAATTTATTTGAGAAAGTGTGTGGAAATTGGTAGAACAATAGAAAACTCATTTCTTAGATGCATTTTATTATTCTTTAGCAAGACTGATTCCTCTTGGAAAAGAGTTTGTTGATAATGTAACCATGTTTCATAAGATACTTCCTCATCCATGCCCTCTGAACTCATTGATTATTGAATTTAAGTAAATAAATTCCAACTAACTAGGTACAAAATCAATTATGGTATTACCTGAAAAGATTTTGAACATCAATAGTTGGTTAACAAATGAAGAGGAAGATCAACTCTTTGAAGTACTGGAAAGATATACCAAGGATTTTTCTTGGGATTATAATGACATGAAGGAAATTCACCCCAACATATGTACTCATCATATTTACATGGAATCTGTCAAACCCATCAAACAACCACAAAGAATAATAAACCCAACATTAAAGGAGATAGTCAAAATAAAGATCCAAACATTTATATAAGTTGGGTTTATTTACCCCATCTCAGATGGCCAGTCAGTTTCACCATTGGTAATTGTGCCTAAGAAAAATGGAAAATTAAGGGTATGTGCAGATTATAGAGAACTGAACAAAGCAACACTAAGAGATTATTTTCCTCTACCTTTCATTGATCAAGTTCTTGACAACTTGGCAAGAAAGAGATATTTTTATTTCTTGGATGGGTTTAGTGGGTATAACTAGATAATGGTGGTAGCTAAAGATCAAGATAAAACCACATTTACCTACCCTTGGGGAACTTTTGCTTACTGAGTACTCCCATTTGGACTTTGTAATTCTCCAACAACCTTTCAAAGAGCAGTTTTGGTAATATTCTCTAACCTTACAAATGATTGTGTTGAAGTATATATGGATGATTTCACCATTCATGGTAGAACTTATGAAGAGGCTCTTACCAACTTGGAAAGAGTATTGATTAGATGTGAAGAACATCAATTATTTTTGAGCCATGAAAAATGTTTGATGATGATGGATGAAGGAATAGTGTTGGGACACCATATTTCTGCAAAAGGCATTCAAGTAGATCCAATGAATGTTGAAATAATCTCTAATTTACCCATCCCATAAACATAAACTAAAATTAAAACTTTTTTGGGACATGTTGGTTACTACAAATGCTTTATAGATAATTTTACCCAAATAGTTGCCCTTATGTTTGCCTTGCTTACAAAAGATAGTACATTCAAATGGAGTGATAGTTGTCAATAGGCCTTTGAGACCATCAAAGCTAAACTTGTTACTACTCCAGTATCAAGAGGACCAGATTGGACTCAGCCATTCCATATATATAAAGATGCTTCCAATATAGAAATAGGAGTAGTCCTTGGATAAAAATATGAAGATGATAACATGTATGCTATATATTATATTAGCAAAAACATGACACCTACTGAAAGAAATTACACCACAACTGAGAGAGAATTCCTAGTTGTAGTCTATGCAATTAACAAATTTAGACACTACATAATAGGCTACAAGGTATTTTTTTTATACATACCATTTAGCTATTAGATATCTTACCAACAAACCAATTGTGGAAGGTAGGATTATTAGATGATTATTTCTCTTACAAGAATTTGATGTTACTATTATAGATGAACCAGGGAAGTATAATGTGGTTTCTGATTTCTTGTCAAGAATAAACACTATAGGTGAAGAAGAACCAGTAGAAGATGATTTTTTAAATGAAAAACTATTTTCTATTTCATCAAAATCTCTGTGGTTTGATACTATAGCCAATTACCTCACCATAGTGAAGTTTCCTTTACAATTTTAAAAATAAAAGAAACATTTCATCAAAGAAAATTCTTCTTTTAAATGGATTAATGGAATGTTATTCAAACTTAGACTTGACTATGTGTTTCGCAGGTGTGTGATAAATGTTGAAGCTTATGATATCATCAGAGCTTGTCATGATGAACCAGGAGGAGGTCATTACTCAACTCAAAGAACCATACATAAAATCCTAGGAGTAGGATACTATTGGTCTCACCTTCATCAGCAAGTAAAAAGACATGTCAACACTGTGATGCTTGTGAGAGAATTGGACAACCTACTCTTTCAACAGAGATGCCTCTGGACCCTCATCCTCAATTGGTTTTAAAACCATTTGAGAAATGGGGAATTGATTTTATAGGTCCAGTAGATCCTCCTTCCAGATGAAATAAATATTTCCTAGTATGTACAGACTATGTAACCAAGTGGGCAAAATAGAAGTATTAACTCATATAAGAGAAGAGATGGTAGCTGATTTTTTATATTTCAAAATCATGCAAAGATTTGGTGCTCCAAGGGAGATAGTCTTAGATCAAATACCATAGTTCATATCAAACATGATAAATCACTTCATGCAAGTATATCAAACTCAACAAAAAAACATCTCCATACCATCCACAGGATAATGGGCAAGTTGAAGTCATCAATAGAGAACTGGAAACCATTTTAACCAAGGTTGTCAATTCTAGTAGAAAAGATTGGGTAGTTAAGGTACCAGAAGCTGTTTGAGCCTATAATACTACTTGGAAAATAACAACTAGATTTTCACCTTATAAATTGGTTTATGGTAAGAATCCCTTATTCTCTATTTAATTTGAATTACAAACTTTAAAAACAACTATAGAAGTGGGGATTGAATTAGAAGAAATACAAAAATAAAGACTCTTACAGCTTAATCAACTTGATGAGATGAGAATGGAAGCACTACAAAGAAATGAATTAGGACAACATCAAAGAAAATTTTGGCATGATTCACAGATCAAGCAATGGAAGTTTTAGAAAGGAGATTGGGAACTATTATTTGATTCTAAATTTCAACAATTTAAAGGAAAACTACAAATGAGGTGGTTGAGACCTTATCAGATTGAGGAGGTCTTTGAAAATGGTTCTATTAAGCTAATACCTATTGATGATAGTAGAAGAGCTCTACTAGTCAATGGACATAGATTGAAGCTTTATCAAAAACCTCTCAATAAAGAAAAAATTGTTCAAAAGGTAAAAGATCAAGTAGCCTTTCTGGAGGACTCTGCTTCTTCCAGAGACCTTGCTCCTTGATGATCCTACGTCTAAAAATTAAAAAAAATAAAAAATAATATATATATATATATATATATATATATATATATATATATATATATATATATATATATATATATATCAAAAGTGAAAATCCTTCTAGGGACACTATTGACAATGCATGCCCAAAAAAATAGTTTGTTGGCTGGCTATGCATTGCAAAAAGGGCTTTGGCTAAAAAACCAATAATGGTTGGCCAAAGAGTAAAAACAAAATATTTAAAAAAAAAAAAAAAAAAGAATCTCATTATATCACTATGATTGGTCTTCTCCATACAATAAAATTTATTCTCTCAACACATGTTGACTAATCCATACAAACTTATTTGTGTAGGACAAATGGCAACCAAATGATAAATCTAAGGTCAAAAGTAAGTGAGATGTATATTCTATTTATTTATTTATGTTTAGTTAAATAATTATCTTTGATTTAATTAAGAATTATTCTATAGAGATGATCCAAATTTGAGCCTTCCAAAATGTAATGACATGACCCATACCATAATGAAGAAGCATGCAAATAAGCCACCAAAGGTGTATGGATAAGTGTGCAGCTTTGGTACAATCAATTGTGTCATTAATAATGATAATGATGGGACATCATAAAAGGGGTTTTAAATGAATTGATAAATTGCTATCACCATCAAAGTGCCACGTCATCATTTCATTTATTTCTAAAATAGTTGGCACATTCCATAAAAATGTGTGGCACTAAACTGTATCAAGTAATTATATCAAACTATGAACTCATGCAGTTATAGAGTTTCATACGAACTATTTTATTTCTATAGACTTCAATAGAAACTAGCCTATAGATCCTCAGTGATTATTGCCTACAAATCCTCAGTGACTATTGCCTACCAATTTTAATAGAAGACTAGTCTAAACCCTAATTTGAGTTAAAGGAATAGAGTTGTCTATAAATCCATGTAGAAATGGGACAAAAAATGACATTAGAGTTGAAGAATGTAGTAAATTTTCATAAAGACAAAGCTTATATGGTAGTGTTTAGAGCAAATGGCTAGCTACCTTTCATTGAAAAGTTCTAGGGTTTTAATGAAACAATGGTAAGATAATTCATCACTAATCTCACCCCTGAGTTTTTAGTTGTTAAAGGCATTGTTATTCCTATTTAAACTCAAATTATAAGTCAAATATTACAAGTTTCAAAAGAAGGAATGAGAGTGACAGGTGAAATTTCATTTAGTGATTTAATTAGTTAGTTTAATGGTAATGAGCAGACTAGGACTTTGTGTCCAATAGATTCCAAGGGAAAATAAAAAAGGATTAGTATAAATTCACTTCCTAAAACTTGGAAATCTATAGCCAAGTGGGTACTCAAGTATATCATTTGTGAGGGGCAACACAGTCTTTTAGGAGGAGACGCCATGAAAATATTAATACACCTTAAGCATGGGAGGAAAACCCCTCATTACAATATTAACCTCCCATCCTTCTTATATGGTGCCCTTCAAATTATGACTACAAATCCTAATACTGCTAGGCACCATGGCCTGATTCACCTAATTATCCAACATCACTTCCTTCAACAAGGACAAGAGGTCTGGGAGGAATTTTAGAATAGTGTAGCAAAACAAATTCCAAATCTTCCTGCACAAGAAACCTCAAATTTACCATAGGAACATTCATCCTTCACCTACTACATCAGTTGAGAAAACAACTCCAAAGAAGAAATCATAGACTATAGTCTCAACAAAAATTCCTTCTTCTTCTTCTTCAAGAAGAATCATAAGGTCTCAAATCCTTGAAGTTTTAAGGTTCCCATAAGAACCTCATTAATCTATAGTGTAACTAAATCCCTTGTTATGAATAATAAAATTGAGACAAAAGGTTGCTATATAACTTGAGAAGACTGAGGGTTTCATGGTTGAAAAGGAAAGACAACTGAGTGTAGCTCAGAGAGTGACCAAAATAAGGAGAAGGCTAATTTTAATAGATGAAGATGAACAAGAGGCTGCAAACATTCTAGATAGTCTTAAAATGGTATCTCATTCCCCCATACATCAAAATATCCCTAAAACTATAGATGTTGAATAAACTCCTTTTAAAAGGAACACTCCAATCATAATGGAGGATCCAATTCCAGAAGAAGAGCCAAACATGGTAGAGGAATCAAGTATGGTGGAACAACCACCTATTTCAGTTGAAACTACAATAAATAAAGGGAAAAATATATGCAAACATGATAAAGGTGAGTCATCTAATCTAAATGATCCTATTATGTAGTTAACCTTATAGATTTCTCAAGCTCAAGCTTTAGAGCAACAACAAACAACTGACATTGCTGACTTGATCAGTCAATTATAGAATAAGGATGATCTCAACTCATTGTTGGTGCAAAAATTGGACACAACATCTACCAATCATGCAATATAAGTTCATAGATTAGAGGAAACAATAAATAAAAATGAAAGTGAAAAAATAGACCTCTAGATATATGTAGAAAATATGAAGAAGGAAAATAGGAGATTGCAGAGTTTGGTAAACTCTTCCAAAGCACCTTCTAATGTTGCACCTTCTCCTCCTAAGTTATTTTTTGATCGAAGTTGTTAAATAAGTTTTCCAAGTATTCCTACCTTGCAAATGCTAAATAAAATTGAAGAAGATTATTCCATACTTAAACAAAAAAACAAAGTTGCAACTTCTTCAAACAAAATATTGGAAAATGAAAAGAAAGAATTAGAAGCTAAGGTCCAAGATTTAGAAGAAAATTTATAGGATGCATGCAAATTAGGGGAATCTCTTTTAGCATGTAGGAATCCTTCTCCTACATATAGTTTGTTTTTATTTGAAAATTTTTACATATGGCATCTTTTGAGGATCTCTTGTCATCTTCCTTACAAGATTTTATAGCCAACAACATTTCTTGAAATTTTCTATAGTGTTGAACCTGATCAACATGATTTGCTTTATGAGTTTTATTTGCATGATTTGATCATAGGAGACCATGAGCACAATAAGTTCTTAATAAACCTTTATGTAGGAGAGGTTCAACTGAGGGCATTGAATTCTACATTCAAAAATCAACTAGCATGGAAAAGTAGATTTGAGGAGTATACAAATCATGCTAAGACTATAGGATTGTGTATCAGACCAGCCTTTCCTATCCTTAGATTGATCAAGCATAATTTTAAATATGCTTTTTTAAGTGATGAGGTTAAAATGTATTATTTACAAGATTTATATTATTGTGTTGTTTCTTTTGACTTGTTTACAAGATAGAGTTTTGATTCAGTGGTGACTGTAAGTGTGCAAAGGTGGGACCAACTTTTAGTGCCTCTTAAAAGATGAAAGGTCATGTCTCTAGATAACTTAAGATGGAGTATGAGGAGATATTCCTCAATTTTGGAAATCTTAATAGAGGTAATAAACTCTGGGGTAGAAAAGAAATGGATTGGCATGAGATATAGACCTTCTTTGTTGATCATACCTATTCAAGGATGGCAAAGTTGGGCTCCACAATCAGAGGAGCAATTCAATATATCAAAACAAATGATTCAAGAGCATCAAGAATTTACAAGCAATTTATACAAGCATATAATAGATGAATTTGATGACTATGATTTGAGTTAGAGTGTGGAAAGCAGATGCCATAGTTACAAATACTAATGAATGTTTGTAATGGGACTTGTAAAAGGTAAAGCTTTGGGGAGATGATGAGCTTAGAATATGGCTCAATATTGACATGTTATTTCCCTCAATTCATCTCTCTAAGGATATTATCTTATGAAAATCATAGATTGTTAGATAGTTATTACATGGAAAGTAGATATTTGTCTTGTTTATATTAAACCAAAGACTAAACCTTTACTTTGTCATTAATGTCTAATACATATCATGTTTTAGTGATTTTTGTTGTGAATAATGCTTAGGAAGAAGACACAGGCAATGTATAGTGAAAGTTCAATTTTGATCTCCATCTAACAGAACTATGAACTCACATAGAATGTTTCTACAAATTCCATAGGCTTGTTTCTACAAGCTTGTTTCTATGGACTCTACAATCTTGTTTCTACGGACTTTGTAGGCTTGTCTCTACAGACTCTATAGGCTTATTTCTATGGACTCCAAAAGATTATTTCTATGGACTCTATAGGCTCATTCCTACCAACTCTGCAAGGTTAATTCCATGTATTCTGTAAAGATAAAGCTATAAATGGGGAAGCTAGCAGCCAGATAAGATGAGAGAGAATCATTCTAGCTAGAGTCAATTAAGGGAAAATACCCACCTGCTATTTTGTAGGATTTGCTTTTGATGAAGTTGTATATATTTAGATCTTAAGACTATTATAGGATAGTATATTTATTTCACTGAGATAATTGGATCTCTTGGAAATCTAATCTCCTATCTTTGAATGAGTGGATCAACCAAGGAATCCTATTTCTTTGCATTCTATTTTGAGTTGTTTATATTAGTATAAAATGTAAGACTTTTGTTATTAAAAACATATATATAATAAAGAGTATATAATAGAGGAAAGATACGTACAAGCATATTATAGGTTTTAGATAGATTATAATCATTTTAGTTTTATGAATTATCACTTTGGTTTCTAGCATTGATTAATCTTTGTTCCTGAGTCCGAAAGGAACAAGGGTCCACTCTCCTTGGAACCAGGAATTATATACGGTATTTATGTTATGTTATATTAACTCTTTGTTATAACTAATTAGAATCTTACTAATGTTTGCATTCATTTATAAAACATTAAAACAAATTCATAATTCAAAAGGCATTTCCTTATTCTAAAGTCATTTCCTTTCTAAAAAAAGTGTGTTTTCTTTTATAGCAAACATGTGAAGAAAGTTTCCTTTTCTAGTTAAACATTTCCATTTCCATGCAAGTGTAAATAGGAGTATGATTTTAATTTCAAGAAAAAGATTGGATTTATTTGATTAAATAGTTACATATTTTCATTTTTAGCAAAAGAGTGAATCAAGTAGTTTAGGACACATTTCTTTCATTAGTCAAAGTTATAATAGGACCATCAAACACCCCCATAAGCAAACTTATAGATCTACCATCGTACACCTTACTACAGATAGCTTTGGACACCAGCCTTGGTTGATAAGACATCAATTGAATATTGATTAAATGAAGAGTTTTTAGAAACTCATCGCCTACCTAGCATCATCTTCCCCATGATCATGATCATGGTGATGCCTATGGGTATAAGAAACATCATCACCATCATGAAAACCCTATCGAAGCTCATCTCTAGCCTACTATCAATCATGCTTATGAGGATTTCCATTAGAATCCTCTAGCCCCTTGGGTATGGGTTATTCCCCTTCTTACTCCTATCCCCAAATTACCTAAGTTAAATGGGATGCAAGTATCCAATCTCATAGAGCATATTATAGAATTCATGATGTAATGTATGGATTGAGAACAAGATGAAATCATGAAGTTTAACCTCTTTACTCATTCTTTATGATTCAAATCTCTTGTCTAGTTTTAGAATCTACCACTAGATTCTCTCTCTAGTTTTTATCTCCTTTTGGATGACTTCCTCCAATATTTAGATATTTTTAGACCCTTTAACCTCAACATCTAGTCACTTACCTCCATGGTGCAGGCCAAGGATGAGTCTAACTTATATTTTGTGCATAGATGGCACTCAATGATTCATATGTATAGGACTAAGTTCTCAAATTACTAGCTTTATGATATATTAATATGAGCATTAAGGTATGAGGTTCACCTTGAGGTCCTCAAGCATGAACATACCTCTTATGATGAAGTTGTTAATGAGTGTTTAAAGATCAAAGCATTTGAGGTGTGCACAAGCATGCAACTTGTCCCTTCCCAAAATTCATCCTCTTTATGTGATCATAATTGTAATGCAAATGGTAATGGCAACACTAATTTTCATCCTAAGAAGAAGGATAAGGATATTTTTGAGGTGAATACTTTGAGAAAAATTCTATCTAAAAATAAGGATTTTGAATCAAGCACAAGAAAATAATAGATGGTGTTTTTTTATGACCCTACTAAGTTTTGTAACTTACATCATATGAGGGGGCATGATGACAACAATTATGTCACCTATAATTCTAGTGGGAAAGCCTCACCTCCATCATAGAGTTATCCACTTTCAAAACCCAACTGCAAGTTGAATGTTTTCAAGGAGCCTTTACCTGACCATGACAAGGAGAATAAGAAGAAAAAAAAGAAGAAGAAATCAAAGGCTAAGTCCCCACATTCCCCTTATTGCTCTTCCACCTCTTATGACTCCTCTTCTTAGGCTGACCTGAGAGGGAAAATAAAAAGTGAGAGTAGCAAGGTTTTTATTTATATTGACATAGCCTCTACTGGGTATGAGTGTTTTGTCAACATGCACTTTGGTCAGGTTACTGACCCTATTAGAGAGACTATTGGTGTTGGGCCCCCTATCTAACTCATGGGGGTAGGAAATCCTAATATCAAGTTTGACTTTAGGTGTAACATTCCCCATAAGCTAGACAACTTCCTTACTCCATCATAGAAGAGTCATAGGGCCTCTCTACTAAGATCTCCATTTGGGACCTTCTTCACCTTTGCCATGAGTAAAGGCACCTCATATTCAATGAGCTTGGTCTCTCTCATGAGGTTCCACTATGTGATGATGTCTAAGTGTTGTTAAAATTTTATACACATGAGCACCCTCATCCTCCCATCTTATCTTTCAACCTAGCCACTTTACCAGATGCTTCAGTTCTTATAAAGAGGGCTTGGTTCCCTCTATATATCAAGACTTCTATTGATGATTACCATGTTAAGTGGTACATTATCAATGAAGGATTTTCATTGAATATCATGCCCCTATGTGTGCTCAAATATCTCAAGATTAGTTGGAATAAACTCTCTGATTCTCACCATAACTATGTTAGTTTCAAAAATGACATAGTTATGCTAGTGGGGAACATGAAACTCTGGGTCAAGTTTGGCCCCAAGATAGTTAGAATGGAGTTCTATGTGTTAGATCTCTATATTTCATACAACATGATTCTTAGTTATCCTTGAATTACTACCATGGAGGACATCACATCATCCACATTTCATATGCTATAGTTTATGCATGAAGGTGAGGTTCACACCTTGGAGGATGACCCAAATCCTTGGGCATTATCTATGCAAAGATAAAGCCCTCAAGTGAAGCTTTGGATATGTCCTCATGGGGGTTTGTAGACTCTCATATACCCCATATTTTTTAGTCTCATTTCTTTAAGGATGAAAGTTTCAATCTGAGTACCGATCAACATTCATTTTTTCAAAGTTATATGTGTGCTAGTCGACTCCCTCTTTTACTCCATAACACTAGGCAAACCCATCTCTATTCATAGATATCTTCCAAGATTTATTTTAAGATGTTGAGCTCCCCATTGTGTCATGATATCCCCATCAGAGTGTAGGCTCTCTCCATGCATCTCCCACTGGGACTGCTAGAGTGGCCAAGTCTGATCTCAAGTGTTGTTTCATTCATGTTATGGTACCTAACCTATTCAAGGTGAAAAATTCTTTCACTAAGCTCATATGGGCTTATCTTAAGTATAATTATCCCTTTGATCACCTTGGTTTGGATATTTATCTCATAGATCGACCAACCCTAGGCCTTCCTAAGATGAATCTCCTAGTGATTTAACCTAAAGTGTTATATGAGTTGATCCCTATTACACCTAAGTGTTTTGAATAAGCTAATGTCATGGACATTTAAGGATCCATAGATATCAAACTTAATACTTCAATAAGGCCTAAGATCATCAAGACTACAACCAACCTTGCTCCTAAAGAATGGGATATTTTTATCACTTTCTTATTTGAATTTTTGTATGTATTCACTTAAGAATACACTAAAATAAAGGGCATGGATCTTGACATAGTCATCCATTGTATCGTTATGGATAATGGGACCCAACCTATTCACCAAAAGTAATGGCCCATGGTTCTTAAAATCTCCTAGTTAGTCAAAGAAGGCATCAAGAAACTCATCTAAGTTGGCTTTATCCAAGTTGTTGACTACCCACAATGGATTTCCAACATTGTCCCCATTATCAAAAATAATGGGGCTATTTGGATTTGCATCAAATTTTGGGATCTCAAAATAGCCTGCCTAAATGAAAAATTTCCTACTCTTTTGATAGACTAGATTTTTTATTTCATAATTGGTTTTGAGATCATGTCACTCATGGATTGTTTCTCTAAGTACAACCAAGTTTGGATTACATCCAAAGACCAACACAAGATGAAATTCACTCGCCCATGGGGTACCCTCTGCTATGCCATCATGCCTTTTGATCTAAAAAATGCTAGGGCCATGTATCATTATGCCATGACTCACATTTTCTATGGCCTTATCCACAATATAGTTGAGTGTTATGTCAATGATCTCCTCAACAAATCCTACAAGCAAGATGAGCATGTGTAAGACCTCAAAATCATCCTTGAATGTCTTTAACAGTATTACATCAGTTTCAACCCCAAGAAGTGCATTTTTAGCATTTCATCTAAAAAGATTCTTAGCTTCCTAATCTCATAGAGGGAAATTTAAGTAGATATTGACAAGATCAAGGTGATCCTTGAGATTCCTTCCCCACATAACCTCATCTACTTATAGTTATTCCTAGGAAGACTCAACTTTTTCATACATTTCCTTGAGGATTATGTTCATAAATCCATACACCTCACATGTATCTTATGTAAGGACACTCCATTATTGTGGTCTACTAAATTCTAAGTGGATTTCAAAGAATGGAAGTGTATGCTTCATAGTCCTCATATCCTAATGTCACCCATTGATGGGTGTGAGTTCATCTTATATACCTATGCAACTTATCCCTCCATTAGGGGCATGCTATGCCAAAAGGATGACACTAGTAGATAAAATTTATTCACTATATATCTCGCACACTAGTTGGCTGTAAAATTAAATATTATATTATTGAGTGTTAGTGCATCTCTCTCATCTTTGCTTGAAGAAGTTATGACATTACATGTTAGGCTAGACCACCAATGTGATTGTCTAGTCTTATCCACTTTGCTACTTGCTCAACAACACACATCTTAGTAACAAGACTATGAGGTGGGTTATACTTCTTTAGGATTTTGACCTCTACATCATTAACCAAAACTCTACCAAGGGCTTGTTTGTGTTGATCAACTCACTAGGTGCCCACTACCCAACCCTAGTGTAGAGCTAGTTGATGATGCCTTTCCTCATGGTATGGTCTACTCAGTCGACCATGTTGAGGTCTCTGAGTGTGATTGGTATTAGGACATTGTCCATTACCATGAAGACTAGTCTTACCCCACCATTATGTCTTTATAACAATTCTATCAAATCTATAAGTTCACCATCTACTATGTCATCATTGGTAATGTATTTTTTAAAAGGCATCTTGATGGTGTGTTGATGCAATGCCTCTCCCATGAGGACATCCCTCTTGCACTTGAAGAGTCTCATAGGATCATTTGTGGTGGAAACCTAGGAGGGCAAGCCACTGATCAATGTATTATCAAGATGGGTTACTACTAGCCTTCTCTTGTTAAGGATATGGTCCAATATACCAAGAAGTGTAAGATGTGTCAAGTCATAGGGGATGTTATCAATGCCCCATCTTACCTCTTACACTCTATTTTGACTATTTGGCCCTTATAAGTTTGGGCTCTCTCTTTTATTGATGATTTTAAACTTGCCTCTTCTAATGGCCATCATTGGTTCTGTTGGGTGAATATTTTGTCGTCAACTAACTGATGACAAAATGGAGATATCAGCCACAGCATAAGGGAGATTTACACCACGAGGAGTGTGGCTTTACCAGATCTAGATGAGGTAAATCTCTCCTATCATCAAGGGGAGGTTCCCTATCAATATTTACGTGCCAGATATATAATTAAGCAAAAAATAATGCATGGGGGGGTATAACAGCATCTACTTCTCTTTTTTCAGAAGTAATGTATAAAGAACAAAAGGGGGAAAATCCTGGTCTAATGCTAACAACATTCCTCTTCTTTCAGGAATGGTGTCAAACGAAGAGCAAGAGATCACCTGAAGTAACAAAGTCACAAGAACGCTCATGTAAGCACAAAGTCTTTCGTAGCTTCTCCACAGATCCGAAACAAGTACAACCATAGAGTAAAGTGAAGCACAAAGTCTTCACCTGAAACTACAAAAGATAAAAGAATCTCAAAGGTAAAAGTAGCACAAAGTCTAATTTATACCCTCAAGAAGTGCCCTCAAATAATAATAACACACCCACTTGCTTATTAAATCATATAAACAAGATGTTACCAGGAAAAAGATATAAGAACTATTCCCTAAATAACACAGACAATCTCAACACAAAGTATTAAATTTTTTAAGATCATTTACAAATGAGGTCCCCACTATATATAGGGAGAAAAATCCTCAATAACAGAAAATAATAAAATACAAAATATCCTGGTCAAAGATGACTCATCTTTGACTTTTAGATATTTTCCAAAATATTTACAAGTAATTACATATTTACAAAAATGCAAGCATTCTGCACAAAATAGAAATGCATAAGGATAGAAGAAGAGAGAGAAAGAGAGAGAGTCAATTTTTGCTATCGGACTTCTTCAGATGAGCATCGTACATGGCAATTGATACCTGAATTCTTATGCTGTCTGGCGCAACTGCATTCTTGGAGATGACCCTTACTCTGATCAGTGCATCTTTCAATACCGTGATAGCTTTAGAGTGGCCAGTTAACCTGGATTTCAAATTCTCCAAAGTTAACTGAGCATCCAGAATACTGTCCACCGAAGTCATTGAGAAAGACACTACTTCAAAATCTTTCTGGATCATCTCTTCAAAACTCTGAATCATTTCCTCTGCTGAAAGGAACTGATGGTCTTCGGAAGTCAAGTTTCATGGTAGCTCTTCTAACTTGTTCAGCAGGCTCAGGTCACTCTTTTCACTAGCTTCCTTGAAAGCTTTGTGATCATCAATTAGATCTTTGAGTACCTGAATCCTGAAGATCATTGATTCCTTGATCTCAACATAGGAATCTTTGTTGGGGATGACACCGATAGATATCAGGGTACTCTTTTTGAGATCTTTCATCTCTTTCCATTTGCTGAGATCTTTCTCTAAGCCACCAATTTCTTGAGAGATAAGGGAGACAAAATCATCTACCTGAGTTTTCAATCTCTTCATTTTACGTATTCTTTCTGCAACTTCTGATAGAAAAGAGACTCCTTGATTGCACATCCTTTCAACATATTCTTCCACGACTTTCCCCTTTAAATAGGTCTTTTCGGATTTTTGAATGACTGAATCATCCATGGAAAAGGCCTCTGGAGTTGCTGCTTCAGTCGAAATAGTGAACCTCTTGATCACTGTTGTTAACTGTTCAGTTTTAGCTTTATAAAAATCCTTCATCTCCTTTTCCCTGTCAAACTTTTGGACCATGATGTCCATTGCTGACTGAAGATCACTCTTCGCCCCTTCGTGAGTAACTTTGCCAAGTTTAACACGAGAGACAGAATAACTACTCATTTCAAAACCCTCAAGGGCTACGTCCTGAGGAGGCTTGGCAATTTCTAGAAATTTTTGCCCCTTTTCTTCGACCAACCTGGAGAGGATTTTTGGCCTCTTAGGAGCCCTTACTTTTGCCGGTACTATCTTGTCAAAATCAAATTCATCTGGGGAGATGGCCATTTTCTTTCTTTTAGGTGTGAAATCAGACATCCAAGGTGAGAGAGAAGTACCCGTCATAACAATGGTTGCCTCTGGTGGTGTCACTGTATTTGCTTCCACACTACTGGTGGTGGCAGTAGTTGTAGTTGGAGTAATTGGTGAAATTGTATCAACTATTGATTCTGGCTCAGGTGCAGAGCTTGGTGCCAGGTTGAAAGACAGAGATGATAGACTCGAAATGGACCCAGAAGAGCAAGGGGAACCTGTTTAAGGACCCTGAGAATCACCAAAAACAACCCTAGAAGGGGAAGCAGCTCGGGAAGATGGAACACTGATTGGAGAGATAGGAGAAGCGAGCACCATAGGAGATTGAGGGGGAGAAGGAGAGGTGCTCTGGATCAGCTGTGCTTGTCCCAGTGAGATCGGAGACCCAACAATTGGTCATTCTGAAGGTTGATCCTGTGTCTCCATAGGTTGAGCCGTCTGCGCCTCGGGGCTTTGATATTTGGTTCCTTCAGCTATTGATTTAGGCTCTTGTGTTGACTTAAGTTTTTTGGAAACAAAGATGATCCTAGGCTTGTGAGGCTTAGAAGGCGAAGGAATGTCACCTTTGTTTTTTGTTCGGTTTTCTGCCTTCCTCTTCAACTCTGCTTGGTATTCAGCCTCTGATCCTGTGATGAATTCTTTTAGGGTGATCCCTTTTGCTGCTAACCAATCATTGGTGTTAGCCAATATTGGTTCAAATCTTTTTCTCAGTGAGGTCAACTCCTTTTGAGACCACTGAACTGGAGGGAGAGGGGAACCAACAACCTTTTCTGTCAGATACCTATTGTTTATGATGTTCCCATCATCGACTAAACTAGAAGGGATCTCTGCAAGTTTGATGTATTCTATCTACTCCAATGTGAGGTAGCAATAGTCCATTTTTCTTATTTCATCAGCCATCCTTAGGTCGACCCAGATATCCTCAATCATGGGTTCGTGGAATTGAGTCTTTCTTCTAATCATCTCTCTGACTCCTCTAAAGTCAAATTTCTCCCATCTCTTGAATGGTTTGATGGTAACCATCTGCATTTCTATTTCCATAACTTTGGCTTTGGTTGATGTAGCAATTGAAAATCTACCAATCTGAATAGGAAACTTAAAACCGGGTCTCTTAAGTTCCATCTGCTTCGTGTGCACAACAACCAATTATCGGCAAAGCTCCATTAAGACTAACTTGTCTGAAGGAAATTTGGGGAGCATATAAGGGTATCCTTGGTAGAAACCCACCCGAAGATAGCAGAACATAGGGAACTAGAGGAACATGCAGCCATAACCATTCACTACCATCCAGGCCTCGTTTGATATTCTCTTCTGCTCCAGCTGAGGATCGAAGAGACACAAGAATACGGTGAAGAAAGCATCATTTACTCACCTGAAATGACGTGTTGACCCTTGAAGTGTCAGCTGTGTATAGTATGAGTAGACCAGGGTGGTATTTCTATCTCCCTCTGTTGTCAAACCCAGGAAAGATCACATTGCGGCAGCTATATAGACCAGGTACGAGGTCATGTAGAATTTGAAGGAAGTTTGTACCTTGGTCAGTTGTTCGTGGATAGCATTGCTAATTTGTTCCCCCCAAAAGATGGTCTATTTACCTTGAAGGATGATCTTAATGAACGGATACATCCATTTATGGAATTGAGAAGAGGATGGGAGGCCCTGTAATCTGCTAAGGAGGGTGATTAAGTCACCAACTTCCTCAATGAAATCACTTCTAGGGAAGCTTTTCAGCCATCTAGAGAGACTGGTCCTCAGAGTCTTTAGCCATTTATAATTCATGACCTTCTTTGCTCTTTCTAGGTCTTTATCATACTCCTTTTATGCATTCTCGAAGTCAATTTGGGTTACTTCGGTGGCTAGCAGACACAGGAAAACTTTGTCGATAAAATTGAGGTCCAACCGAATTATCATGCCGCCACTGGCATTTGAGACTGATCTAGTCTCTTTGTTGTAAAATCACGCACACTGGAGGACAAATTCTGCATGATGCACTGCTACCAGAAAGGCAGCCACTAGGTGGATGTTGCTCTCAACAATCCTTTTTATTCCAGTGCTGGGATTTGTTGCCTTGGTTTGCTTCAGGAATTCGACCATGTTGATGTGGCCAATCTCAGTATCTTGAATGTCATCGACATTCGAGGTGACTGATGTGGGCGGGAAGATGCCCTGGTACCTGTATTTCATAGTCTTTGCCTTTGAGGGAGATGCTTCCGTCATAGGGGATGATCTTGATTGGACAGAAGTAGGTGTACAAGAGTTCACTGAAGGTGCTGCAGCCATGATCACAGATGAAAGGAGAGTGAGCGAGAGAGGGAGAGTGCAATTTAAGTGACATGGGTTACTGGAATTCACTTAAATAGGCCAGGTTAAGCAAAGGAGTGGAGAATGAGGAAGAAAAAGTGTGAAAGGGACAACTCAAAAAAAAATTTGAGAGTTAGTTGAAAATGGAAGAAATATGCAGGGGCGGCAAAAATCACCGCCCTTGCATGAAAGAATGCAGGGGCGGCAAAAATTGCTGCCCTTGCAAGGAGAATGCAAGGGCAGCGATTATCGCCGCCCTTGCAGAAAGGATGCAGGAAAGTGTAGAGGGGGTGAAATTCACCACCACCGCACTTGACAAGGGTAGCGTGGAAGGGCAGCGTATTTCGCTGCCATTGCACTGAAGATGGGAAAAACACGGGCGGCAAAAAAATGTCGCCTGCATGAGGCCACGGCAGAAAAAACCGTGGGTAGGAGGGGGGAAGAAGAAAGAAACAAAAAATGACTAAAAACAACTAAGCTAGAAAGAACAACAAGAAATAAACCTAAAAACAAACCCTACTTGAGAAAACACGCACGCCACGAGGTCAGATCCGTGAGCTGGTGCTTCAAAACATCTCTAGAGGCACTCAGGTGCAAGAGGTAGGTGGAGAGGAAGAAGTAATGAGAAGAAAGAGGCTCAAATCAGAATATATAGGGTGAAAAACTCACCCCAACAACCCGCCGCACGCAGCCATAAATGCCTTGCGTAGAGATCAAGATGTGCAAGGGTGGCAAAATTTGCTGCCCTTGCTTGTAGTCGATCTCTTTTGCAGGGGCGGTAAAAATCACTGCCTTTGTAGGAAATTTTTAGGGGCGGTGAAAATTGCCGCCCTTACAGAAAAAACAAAGGAAAATGCAGAGGCGACGAAAATCACCGCCCTTGCAGGGAAAAAACAAAAAGAGACCAACTCCGAGAAGGAGGAGAAAAAGAAAATGGAAAAGAAAAACTTGGTCTTGACAGGATAGTAACCACTCCCCGATCTGACCAAGATGAAAATGAATTATAGAATTCGTATCAAAAAACAAACTTAGAGAGACAAAAGATGAAACAGACAAGTTTCGTAGGGGGTTGCTTCCAAAATGAGCTAAGCTAATTTTGGAAACAACAGTTGGCTTCTGTTGGGGAACTTTTACTTGTTGAAATGATAGCAGAAATAGAATCCAGTCTCTAAGTGCCTTCATCCAAGCCATTGGGCCATGGAGTCGAGCAAAAAATGAGAAAGAAAAATAGACAAAACATAAGAACTATATATATTTTACAAATGAACTCATCCGGGCTTCAAGGGTTGAAAAGCTTTAGATGCTGCCCATTGTGAGGTAGTGTAAATGGTGTTCCATCTTTATACTCCAACAAAAAGCTGGCCTCACCACAGAGCTGTCAAATGGTGAACGGACCTCTCCATAGGGAGTCAAATTTGCCGTGCATTCCTTTTGGTTCTCGTCGCTTGTCCCATAACAAGACTTGATCTCTGACTTGAAAGTCACGCACTCTAGCTTTATTATCAAAAAGTGCTTTCACCTAGTCCTGATGTTCTTTGATCCGATCCACCACCATAACTCGTTGTTCATTCAGCTCGGTCAGGCACATGATCTGCTTATCAACTGAGCTTTTGAAGGTTGAGTCTTCGATTGCTCTGGTTAATTTGAGTGCCGACAGTTCAAGGGTAATGGGAATTTCTAGATTTTGTCCATATAGGAGTTGGAAAGGTGACATGCCTATAGCTCTTTTGGGTGTTATCTTGTCGGCCCATAAAGCATCATACAAAGCTTTATGCCATGTTCTCTGATTATCATCCACCAATTTCCTGATAATGGTGACCAAGTTCTGGTTACTTGATTCTGCTTGTCCATTTCCTTGAGGGAAATAATCTAAAGTGTGAGATAAGGTAATCCCATAATGGAAACAAAATTGAGTAATTTCATATGATGAAAAATAGGCTGCATTATCTGTCACAATTTTTAGTGGAACCCCAAAGCGAGAGATGATATTTTCTTTGAGAAAGCTGCATACTACTTCAAATGTAGCATGCTTGGTTGGTGTGGCCTCCACCCATTTAGTAAAATAGTCCATCGCGGTGAGGACATAATCATGTCTGACACTTGAAGACGGGTTAATTGCACCAATGAAATATATACCCCACTGCTGAAATGGTTCCTCAATCACAACTGGCTTGAGGGGCAAAGCAGGCAGCTTAGGCTTTCCAACGAATTTCTAACACAGCTCACACCTATGCACCCATTTATAAGCATCCTAAAAAAGTGTGGGCCAATAGTACCTTGCACGTAGAATTTTGTGTGACATCACCGGCACAGAGAAATGTCCTCCATAGGCCAAATCGTGGAAAGATTCTAAAAGTCTTTCTTGTTGAGCTTTGTCAACACAACAAAGAAATGCCCCGTCCAAGTTTCTCTTATAAAGACCATTGTCCCACAGAACATAACCAACTAGTTTCAATTTAACATTCCATTTTTCTTTCAAAGAAAGATGAGCAGGACACTCTCCATACGCTAGGAAATGAGCAATGTTAGAATACCACTCATCAGTAGTGGCGATAAAGAGAACTGTGGGCACACTTTTGATATCTTGTTCTTCACTTTTTAATTCATCTAGGATGTTATTGGCGATCAATTGGCAGAGACCCCTTCCTCGTACAAGCTTGGTTGGTTTGATGTCTAGATCGAATTCCTGAGTTTTGGCAATCCAGTTGCCTCTCTTTGTACCAAATTCTTGCTAAGTCAAAATAGATTTTATTATTGTATCTGGTACGAGAACTTCGGTATGAGAATTCAGGATATAAAACTTGAAATGCTTGATAGCCTTGACCACGGCGTATGCGTTTTTTTCCATAAGGGAATATTTCAACTCGTGATCTTTGAGTGGGAAACTCATGAATGAAATAGGAGATTCTGTATTTTCTAAATTGGGTTGAACCAGAATAGCTGACAGTGTATGCTCAGAGGCATAACTATATATCTTGAAACTTTTTAGTATAGTCCAGACAGACCAAGACTGGTGCCCGAGCAATTGCTTCTTTAATTTCTTGAACGCTGATTTGCCCTCGACAGTACACCTAAATGTGGCATTGCTTTTCATCATATTGAAAATGTGACGGGTTTTTCTCAGTGAATTCAGGAACAAATCTCATAAGGAAATTCACCTTTTTGAAGAAAGAGTGAACTGCGGTCTTGCTGGCAGGCAGAGTAAGCTCCTGGATGGACCTAACTCTTTTTGAATCAATTCTGATGCCTTCTCAGGACACTATGTGTCTGAGAAGTTTCCCTTCAGTCACTCTGAAGATGGATTTCTTTGGGTTTAATGAGATGCCATTTTGACGACAGCGCTCCAGTACCTTTTGCAAATGGTGAACATGCTCCGAATGCTGTTTTGAAAAAACCGTCAGATCATCCAAGTACACTATAATGAATTTTCCCATCAAATCTTTGAAAGCAAGATCCATGGCTCTTTGAAAAGTGGCACCTGTGTTTATTAGACTGAAAGGCATTCTGCGGTAAGTGAAAGTGCCCCAGGGTGTGGTGAACGTTGTCTTGTGTTGATCTGCTTTCCCAACCTCAACCTGATTGTACCCTGAAAAACCGTCAAGCATTGATAAAAATTTTGAACCTGTTACCATCTGTAAGACTTGATCCATAATGGGAAGGGGGTAGTTATCTTTTAAGGATAACTGATTCAAGTTCTTGAAATCTACATAGATTTGAATCTCACCATTTTTCTTTCTGACGGGTACTATGTTAGCAACCCATGTTGAGTGATGGATCAGAAAAATTATCCAAGCATCCAACATCTTTTATATCTCAGCTAAGATAGTACCTAAGATTTTTGGATTATATTGCCTAGATTTCTATTTGTGAGGCACAGAGTTGGCTTTCAGGGGGATGTCATGACGGATGTCATGTGGCCTAAGAGATTTCAAGGCATCATAAGAATAGGCCAACACATCCCTATATTGGCAGAGTAAACTAGCAAGCTCCAACCTTTCTTTGGAAGTGCAACATTTCCCAATGTTTACTATCTTAGGATCGTGCTTGGTCCCCAAGTTGACTTGATCAAAATCTTGAGAAGAACTTGAATCTATTCGTTGTTGTTTGACAAACCTGTCATGGTTATCAAAAAGCTTTTCTAGAGAAACCAAACCTTTTGGAATTTTATTTCCCTTGAGCTGTAGAAAATCTTCACCTGTACCGACCTGGGTTTCAGGGGTTAATCCACACTCCCGAGGCTCACTACCTTCAAAACACAGTTGTTTGAAAGTGTCCTTTTGCTCCAAGAAGGTGATGATTTGATCATCATTGTTAAACACTTGCCAGTAGTCGGCATTGTCTAGTACACTTGGTCAAAAAACCAACTCAATAGTATACTTATCTCCCTTAAAATCTGGGTGGGGAATCAGGAGGGTGGCAGAGACAGCCAATGCATCTGCTTGATCATTGAATTCCATCAGAATGGCAGAGATATTGAAGGCATCGAAATTTTTGATCTGCTCCCATACTAGATTACGATAATGGCGCAACCTCTCATTCTTGGTCTGATAGAGGTTCCTTATCTGACAGACTATCAACTCAGTGTCTCCTTTAGCATGAAGTTTCCTAATGCCCTTTTCTTTGGTAGCATGTAGTCCAAGCAATAGGGATTCGTATTCAATCGTGTTGTTAGTATTGTTGAATTGTAATTTGTAGGAAAAAGGGGTAATCTCTCCCTGAGGGGATACCAATACCACTCCGGCTCCTGATCTAGTAGAAGAGCAACTACCGTTAAACTCCAAGGTCCATAGCTCATTAGGTATTGCTTCTTTCATACAAACTTTCCTATTTTGGGGAAAGGGTTGTTTCATGTGTTCATTTTGTTTGGGCATCCCACCCTTCACGTCAGCTAAAAACAAACCCAAATTACCACCAGTAGGAGTTTCATCTAATGCACCGTGGATCTCATCTGTGGATAAGAAATAAGTGCCCATGCCTGATGACTCAAATAAAATCTGAGCTTCAAGTGTTGCAGAACGGGTAACTACATACCTGGCTTCTTTTTCAGGAAGCAATTTTTTCATGATGCCTTGAACTAGAATCCTTGCTTCAGATAGGTCCATGCTTAACTTGCCCTCAACATCCTTACAGAAATTCCTCCCAAGCAGGATGCCATAAGATGCTGGAACATCGGCTACTAGAATCGTCATTTTAATTCGCTTTCCAAAAAAGCCGTGAAGGCGTATTGGGCATCTTTTATTTGGCCGAGGAGGGGAACCTGCTTGTTTTCCATGGAAAAACACCTCCCAAAAGTTTTGGTCAAAGTTAGGCTGAGAGAATCTACCACTTTTGCAGGCATGACATTATCTGAAGCCCCGGAGTCTATAATACAATTACTCAGTTTGTAACCATTTATAAGCAAGGAAATATAGAAAGGTTCTCTTTTTTTGGGAGCGATGGGAGGAGTCACAACCAGATTATTTTGGGCCGGTTGGTCTTTGAGAAGATCAGGAACAACTTTCAAAGAATCTTGTCTTACAGGGACAACTTTATTTTTAATATACTCTGCTAACCTATCGAACTGTTCTGGGTTAGCTCTCAAATACTCAACCTCTGTCATCTGAATCTTAGTCTTTCTAGCATGATCAATTATATCAAATGATTGAAAAGAAGTTGCAATAGAAGAAGAGATTCCATCATCAGAGGCTTTGACAGGTACTCCACTGGCTTGAGTAACAGAAGAGGGGGATATCAGGTGATTGGGAGTACTTACTTTTTTATGAGTTACCTGATCTTTTGATTCTGAGGGTAATGGAGTCCCGCGTCTGGCTATAGAAACTGCTTGCCAGGGTTCTTCATCTGCCTTTCCTTTATTAGTTTGTGAAGCTGACTAATTTTGAGATCTGGTAAAAATAGCATAAGTTCCCTCCGAATCTTCTCCTTTACCCCCAGCTTCACCTTGATAATCCAGGAAACCAATATTGGAGTCACCAGCTAGTTCCTCATCTTGTTCATCAAAGAGGTTAGCATTTTCTTGTTGGTCTAGCTGTGGTTGAAAGGAGTTGTCGTGCTCTACCTCTAGGTATCTGATCACTAAATTGGCAGGTGTTGCTTCAATGGCTAATCTTCCTGAAGGGGGAGGTAGGTGGTTTGATTGCCCTTAGGTCCAGACAGTATTACCTTGATATTACTGATTTTGGAATGTCCTCCTAGGTGCATCTCGATAGGTAGGAGCGAACGTCCCTTGGGTAATTTGTCTTTTCAAAGCTATTAGGTCATTCATTAATTTTTGCACCATAGGATTTGTAGTGCCCGTAGAAGAGCTTTCTACCGATGAAGGGATTTTATTTTTACTAGACTCTTTCCTGATCTTGCCTGCAAGGATAAGATCATCTTCAATCTCGGTAGCCAAACCTTGAGCCAAGGCTAGGTCCATAGGGCCAGCTCGCCTTAACAGGAAACTTACTTCAGGAAGCTGCGAGTTAATGAAAAAGCACTTGAGATTTTCTGGTGTGGGCTGGGCCACGGTTGGAATTTGATTCCTCAATTTGTTGAATTTGGCTATGAAATCCCTCATGGGTTCCTAGGATTCTTTTTTTAATTGTGTCAGCTGAGCTAACAAAGCATGTGCATCTTTAGTGGGCTTAAATCTAGCTTCAAATATGGACTTTAGCATATCCCAACTTGTCACTGACCCAGCCTACAGGTGATAAAACCAATCCACAGCAGCTCCTTGTAAAGTTTCCATAAAGAGTCTTACTGCCACATCTTTGAATTCGACCCCAATTACGCCACATGCTATGGAGAAAGCAGCAATATGCTCATCGGGATGAACCTTTCCATCACCAAAAAACTTAGGAAATTTTTTTCTAGAACTACAAGGTAGTTCATGCAGGGCTGGGGTCAAGTTAAGAGGGCCAAAGAGTTACCCCATGGGCCTTGAGCCATTATGATAAGAGGATTAAAAGGTGGGATAACAAACCTTGGTGGAGTGTTTATAGGTAGGCGGTGATTAACAGCGAGAAAAGGAGTTCTTCCTTGTGTTGGTGATCTGTCAAGGCTAGAGGGAAAAATCTTAGATCGTTGAATAGAGGTTGATGAAGGAAACAAATCAAAATTACTCTGTTGTGCTAATTCAAACACAGGGTCTACAACACCCTTAGATCTCTGACTTCTGGTGTAGCGTGGGGTTGCCAGATTTTTAAAACAAAAATGGGACTAAAACTACTTCAAGTTGAAGCTTGAGGCTTCAAGATGCACGTTCTTCCCAGTAGCTTTGGTTTTGCAGACCAGATAATATAATGGAGGTAGTTGGTAAGGCTATAATGATAATGGGTAAGACATGAAACAGAGTCGCCAGATTATGTAATAGATAAGGGTAGGGACTGATTCAATCTGAAACCTAAGGTTTCAGACTGCACATTCACTTCCCCAGCGGAGTCGCCAAAAACTATTGGGTGAATATTTTGTCGTCAACTAACTGATGACAAAATGGGGATATCAGCCACAGCATAAGGGAGATTTACACCACGAGGAGTGTGGCTTTACCAGATCTAGACGAGGTAAATCTCTTCTCTCATCAAGGGGAGGTTCCCTATCAATATTTATGTGCCAGATATATAATTAAGTAGAAAATAACACATGGGGGTGGTATAACAGCATCTACTTCTCTTTTTTTAGAAGTAATGTATAAAGAACAAAAGGGGGAAAATCTTGGTCTAATGCTAACAACATTCCTCTTCTTTCAGGAATGGTGTCAAATGAAGAGCAAGAGATCACCTGAAGTAACAAAGTCACAAGAACGCTCACGCAAGCACAAAGTCTTCCGTAGCTTCTCCACAGATCTAGAACAAGTACAACCCTAGAGTAAAGTGAAGCACAAAGTCTTCACCTGAAACTACAAAAGATAAAAGAATCTCAAAGGTAAAAGTAGCACAAAGTCTAATTTCTACCCTCAAGAAGTGCCCTCAAATAATAATAACACACCCACTTGCTTATTAAATCAGATAAACAAGATGTTACCAGGAAAAAGACATAAGAACTATTCCCTAAATAACATAGACAATCTCAACACAAAGTCTGAAATAACCTGTTTCTCATTCATTCAACAGAATATGATTTACAAATTTGAGCACAAAGTCTCAAAAGTTGCTTCAATTTCAGCAGAGTGTTTGCTATTAAATTTTCTAAGATATTTACAAATGAGGTCCCCACTATATATAGGGAGAAAAATCCTCAATAACAGAAAATAATAAAATACAAAATATCCTGGTCAAAGATGACTCATCTTTGACTTTTAGATATTTTCCAAAATATTTACAAGTAATTACATATTTACTAAAATGCAAGCATTCTGCACAAAACAGAAATGCATAAGGATAGAAGAAGAGAGAGAAAGAGAGAGAGAGTCAATTTTTGCTGCCGGACTTCTTCAGATGAGCATCGTACATGGCGATTGATGCCTGAATTCCTATGCTGTCTGGCACAACTGCATTCTTGGAGATGACCCTTGCTCTGATCAGCACATCTTTCAATGTTGTGATGGCTTTAGAGTGGCCAGTTAACCTGGATTTCAAATTCTCCAAAGTTAATTGAGCATCCAGAATACTGTCCACCGAAGTCATTGAGAAAGACGCTCCTTCGAAATCTTTCTGGATCATCTCTTCAAAACTCTGAATCATTTCCTCTACTGAAAGAGAACTGATGGTCTTGGGAAGTCAAGTTGCATGGCAGCTCTTCTAACTTGTTCAGCAGGCTCAGGTCACTCTTTTCACTAGCTTCCTTGAAAGCTTTGAGATCATCAATTAGATCCTTGAGTACCTGAATCCTGAAGATCATTGATTCCTTGATCTCAACATAGGAATCTTTGTTGGGGATGACACCGATAGATATCAGGGTACTCTTTTTGAGATCTTTCATCTCTTTCCATTTGCTGAGATCTTTCTCTAAGCCGCCAATTTCTTGAGAGATAAGGGAGACAAAATCGTCTACCTGAGTTTTCAATCTCTTCATTTTACCTATTCTTTTTGCAACTTCTGATAGCAAAGAGACTCCCTAATTGCGCATCCTTTCAACATATTCTTCCATGACTTTCCCCTTTAAATAGGTCTTTTCGGCTTTCTGAATGACTGAATCATCCACAGAAAAGGCCTCTGGAGTTGCTGCTTCAGTCAGAATAGTGAACCTCTTGATCACTTCTGTTAACTGTTTAGTTTTAGCTTTATAAAAATCCTTCATCTCCTTTTCCCTGTCAAACTTTTGGACCATGATGTCCATTGCTAACTGAAGATCACTCTTCACCCCTTCGTGAGTAACTTTTCCAAGTTCAACATGAGAGACGGAATAACTGCTCATTTCAAAACCCTCAAGGGCTGCGTCCTGAGGAGGCTTGGCAATTTCTAGAAATTTTTGCCCCTTTTCTTCGACCAACCTGGAGAGGATTTTTGGCCTCTTAGGAGCCCTTACTTTTTCCGGTACTATCTTGCCAAAATCGAATTCATCTGGGGAGATGGCCATTTTCTTTCTTTTAGGCGTGAAAGCAGACATCCAAGGCGGGAGAGAAGTACCCATCGTAACAATGGTTGCCTCTGGCGGTGTCACTGTAGCAGCTTCCACACTACTGGTGGTGGCAGTAGTTGCAGTTGGAGTAACCAGCGAAATTGTATCAACTATTGATTCTAGGCTTGGGTGTAGGGCTTGGTGGCAGGTTGAAAGACGGAGATGATAGACTCGGAATGGACCCAAAAGAGCGAGGGGAACCTGCTGAAGGACCCTGAGGATCACCAAAAACAACCCTGGAAGGGGAAGCGGCTCCAGAAGATGGAACACTGATTGGAGAGATAGGAGAAGCGGGCACCATAGGAGATTGAGGGGGAGAAGGAGAGGCGCTCTGGATCGGCTGTGCTTGTCCCGGCGAGATCGGAGACCCAACACTTGGTCGTTCTAAAGGTTGATCCCGTGTCTCCATAGGTTGAGCCGTCTGCGCCTCGGGGCTTTGATCTTTGGTTCTTTCAGCTGTTGATTTAGGCTCTTGTGTTGACTTAGGTTTTTTGGAAACAAAGATGATCCTAGGCTTGTGAGGCTTAGAAGGCGAAGGAACATCACCTTTGTTTTTTGTTCGGTTTTCTGCCTTCCTCTTCAACTCTGCTTGGTATTCAGCCTCTGATCCTGTGATGAATTCTTTTAGGGTGATCCCTTTTGCTGCTAACCAATCATTGGTGTTAGCCAATATTGGTTCAAATCTTTTTCTCAGCGAGGTCAACTCCTTTTGAGACCACTGAACTGGAGGGAGAGGGGAACCAATGACCTTTTCTATCAGATACCTATTGTTTATGATGTTCCCATCATCGATTAAACCAGAAGGGACCTCTGCAAGTCTGAGGTATTCTATCTGCTCCAGTGTGAGGCGGCAATAGTCCATTTTTCTTATTTCATCAGCCGTTCTTAGGTCCACCCAGATATCCTCAATCATGGGTTCGTGGAATTGAGTCTTTCTTCTAATCGTCTCTCTGACTCCTCTGAAGTCAAATTTCTCCCATCTCTTGAATGGTTTGATGGTAACCATCTGCATTTCTATTTCCATAACTTTGGCTTTGGTTGATGTAGCAATTGAAAATCTGCCAATCTGAATAGGAAACTTGAAACTGGGTCTCTTAAGTTCCATCTGCTTCGTGTGCACGACAACCAGTTGTCGGCAAAGCTCCATTAGGACTAACCTGTCTGAAGGGAATTTGGGGAGCATATAAGGGTATCCTTGGTAGAAACCCACCGAAGATAGCAGAACGTAGGGAACTGGAGGAACATGCAGCCATAACCGTTCACTACCGTCCAGGCCTCGTCTGATATTCTCTTCTGCTCCAGCTGAGGATCGAAGAGACACAAGAATACGGTGAAGAAAGCATCATTTACTCACCTAAAATGACATGTTGACCCTTGAAGTGTCATCTGTGTATAGTATGAGTAGACCGGGGTGGTCTTTCTATCTCCCTCTATTGTCAAACCTAGGGAAAGATCGCATTGCGGCAGCTATATAGACCAGGTACGAGGTCATGTAGAATTTGAAGGAAGTTTGTACCTTGGTCAGTTGTTCGTGGATAGCGTTGTTGATCTGTTCCCCCCAAAAGATGGTTTGTTTACCTTGAAGGATGATCTTAATGAATGGATACATCCATTCATGGAATTGAGAAGAGGATGGGAGGCCCCGTACTCTGCTGAGGAGGGTGATTAAGTCACCAACTTCCTCGACGAAATCACTTCTGGGGAAGCTTTTCAGCCATCTAGAGAGACTGGTCCTCAGAGTCTTTAGCCATTTATAATTCATGACCTTCTTTGCCCTTTCTGGGTCTTTGTCATACTCCTTTTGTGCATTCTCGAAGTCAATTTGGGTTACTTCAGTGGCTGGCGGACACAGGAAAAACTTTGTCGATAAAATCGGGGTCCAACCAAATTATCATGCTGCCACTGGCATCTGAGACCGATCTGGTCTCTTTGTTGTAAAATCGCGCGCACTAGAGGACAAATTCCGCATGATGCACTGCTATCAGAAAGGTGGCCACCAGGTGGATGTTGCTCTCAACAATCTTTTTTATCCCAGTGCTGGGATTTGTTGCCTTGGTTTGCTTCAGGAATTCGGCCATGTTGACGTGGCCGATCTCGGTATCTCAAATGTCATCGACATTCGAGGTGACTGATGTGGGCGGGAAGACGCCCTGGTACTTGTATTTCATGGTCTTTGCCTTTGAGGGAGATGCTTCCATCATAGGGGATGATCTTGATTGGATGGGAGCAGGTGTACAAGAGCTCACTGAAGGTGCTGCAGCCATGATCACAGATGAAAGGAGAGTGAGCGAGAGAGGGAGAGTGCAATTTAAGTGACATGGGTTACTAGAGGTCACTTAAATAGGCCAGGTTAAGCAAAGGAGCGGAGAATGAGGAAGAAAAAGCGTGAAAGGGACAACTCAAAAAAAATTTGAGAGTTAGTTGAAAATGGAAGAAATATGCAGGGCGGTGAAAATCGCCGCCCTTGCATATTTTGAAAGAAATATGCAGGGGCGGTGAAAATCGCCGCCCTTGCAAAAAAATGCAGGGGCGGCAAAAATTGCCGCCCTTGCATAAAGAATGCAGGGGCAGTGAAATTGCCGCCCTTACAGAAAGGATGGAGGAAAGTGCAGAGGTGGCGAAATTCGCAGTGCCACCGCACTTGACAAGGGTAGCGTGGAAGGGCGGTGTATTTTTCCGCCTTTGCACATGGAAGATGGGAAAAATGTGGGCGGCAAAAAAATGCCGCCCGCATGAGGCCGCGGCAGAAAAAACTGCGGGTAGGAGGGGGGAAGAAGAAAGAAACAAAAAAAATGACTAAAAACAACTAAGCTAGAAAGAACAACAAGAAATAAACCTAAAAACAAACCCTACCTGAGAAAATGTGCGTGCCACGAGGTCGGATCCGCGAGCTGGTGCTTTGAAACGTCTCTTGAGGTGCTCAGGTGCAAGAGGTAGGAGGAGAGGAGGAAGTAATGAGAAGAAAGAGGCTCAAATCGGAATATATAGGGTGAAAAACTCACCCCAACAACCCACCGCGTGTGGCCATAAATGCCTTGCACTGAAATTGAGACGTGCAAGGGCGGCAAAATTCACCCCTTGCATGTAGTCGGTCTCTTTTGTAGGGGTGGCGAAAATCTCTGCCCTTGCAGGAAATTTGCAGGGGCGGAAAAAATCGCCGCCCTTACAGGAAAAACAAAGGAAAATGCAGGGGTGGCAAAAATCACTGCCCTTGCAGGGAAAAAACAAAAAGAGACCAACTCCGGAAGGAGGAGAAAAAGAAAAGGGGAAGGGAAAACTTGGCCTTGACGGGATAGTAACCACTCCCCGATCCGACCAAGACGAAGAATGAATTATAGAATTCGTATCGAAAAACAAACTTAGAGAGAAAAAAGATGAAACAGACAAGTTTCGTAGGGGGTTGCTTCCAAAATGAGCCCATCACCAAGTTCATCCTGAACCAATATTTTTGAAAGTTTGGGGTTCACACTATTATTATGGTTGATAATGGCCTAAGCCTCAAAATCCCCAAGTTGTATGAGCTCACTAAACACTTTGGGTTCAAGCTCCATTTATCCTCTACCCATTACCCCCAAGGAAATGGGCAAGCAAAGTCTTCAACTAAAAATTTGAAGAACTTGCTTCTCCACACCATTGCCTTATCTAAGAGAGGTTGGAATCTCATGCTATATCTTACCCTTTAGGCCTATCGAACTAGATTCCAAATGACCATGAGAGAAACTCCATAATCTCCCATGTATGGTCTGAGGTTATTTTTCCCTTAGAGGTTTTAATCCCTTCATTATGAGTTAATAATTTTGATTTGATTTCTAGTGAGGAATAACATGATACTTGCCTCACTAAGCTTTAGCAACTAGATGAGTGACACCCGACCACTCTGTAGTACAACCATACTTACTAGAACTATCAGTACCACCAATTCAAGAAATTGGTAAAATATCATCAATTCAAGGTAGGTGATATGGTTTTTATTTTTTATAAGGAACATTGTAAGAAGGGAAAACTCACACACAAGTGGTTTAGCCCTTTTATCATCACCACCTCTCTAAAGAATGGGGATTTTCCTCTCTCAACCCTTGAAGGTGAGCCCCTTTGGTACCCAATCAATGGGCTCCATATTAAGGCATTTCATTTCTAGGGCCCAAATGACCCTCTAGGAAAGTCACCTATGGTGGTAAGGTGATCTTTTACTCTCTTCTATCACCATTAACCTCCATGCCACTGGTATATGTATATGCATAATTTATTTATTAGTAGTTCTTAGTATCTAATCACATGTATCTAGTATTCTATATAAAATGAATCATACACATCACACATATAATCATATACACACATGTGTTAATAATGATAAAACCATTATATATATCACAAATAAATACATGTTTTTATCTAAGTATATCACATGGGCTCACAGTCCCCAAAAAATACCATGTACATGACTACATATGCATACCTAGTTAGCCTATGACTAGTCAATATAAATTATATTCATGCTCTAGGTGGATATCTCAATCTCTTCCTCTCAACTATTTGAGATATGGTATGCTCTAGTGTAGTTAGTTAGTCTTCCCTCACCTTAGGTGCCTCAACTCCTCTGGTCTGCTCTTGGGCTAGCTCAGCCTACAACCGATTGATCTCAGCCTCTACTATCACTAGTCATGCCTTGATCTCTATTGTATCCACCCTATGGTTTTCCATAGATACCATGTGCCATGGTAATTTAGCCTTTATATATGGAATATTGTGTCATGCCCTCACTAGTTCGAGCAAGGCTTTGTACCCACCCATTAGAACTAAGTATGTGTCTCTACCCTCATTGATAAATGTAGTACCTACTCCATTAGTGGTTTCCCTACCATGTTAGGGAGTATATTCATCAGTAATAAGTCCACCTAGGGTTTAGTCTAGTTAGGTTGATCTCCTACACACACACATAAAACTCATATGTTAGTCACATATCAACTCTAGCTAAGGATGACTACCAAGATGAATTGATATCTATTAAATAAACTTGTCTTACCTAGTAATGTTGATGGCCTATACAACCCTACTATAGGTTGTGCTCCTTTTGGTGGTAGTGGTCCTCATTATGGTGGCCTCTCTCTACCATAGTCCCCCTCACTCTAACTTAGCTACTTGTCGAGCTCATCTCTAGTTGGCCTAAGGTGTGCTCATTTCCCTTACCCCACTAGAGCCTATCTCCCTAGATGATAGTATGATCCACATGGACCTTGAAACTCCTCCCATCCCAAGAATATACCTTGACATCCTCTAGCCATGCTATAGACCTATAGGGATCTTAGATATAGCTTAATAATATGTCTAAATCTAAGGTGGTTTACATAGGCCCTACCCTATTTATGAAATATGTAGCCCATGTCATCCCTTCCTCTAGTATAGGGTACACCTCACTACCATATGGTGTCATCAACCATGTTAGTGGGAGCCTCATGTAGTCCCAAGACATGAATATACTAGACTATGTCAATCTATTCAACCTTGTGCACTAGATGTGATTTAGTTACTGGTATAATCCACCTAGGATATACTAACCCCAAGAAAATATCTATCCTCCCTCAATACATTAGATAGCTCCTATCTATGAAAGTGGTAGTCATCCTATACTCTAGTTAGCATAGATCCTATCAACCATAGTCCCTACTATCACTATCCTAAGAGTGGGTACCCTTAGAAACAACTATGTGATTTACAATCCATGGTTTCTCTAATTTAAGTGGGGTCCCACCAAGAAGAGATCTATTTTTTCTATGCCCTGCATTGGTGATAGCTCTATCTCTCTACCTATTGGGTCCACCTTGTATAGTTAGTAGATGTCTTCAATATTGAGGATGATCTCTAGCTCATGGCCCTATTGGAACACATGCATCTTGGGTATCCATGTGGACACTAATGCATTCACCAACTCTTTAGAGTAATTTAATGATGGTACATGTACTAGCCACCAAACTTGTGCACTCTACATGTGATCTTGGTCTGTCACTGGTAGAGTGTTTACCTCCTTGGCCAACCATGTTGGAACTCTCTCCCAGTTATTCACCTAACATGTCCCACATCACTGTGTTAGCCTCTTTCTCACATATAAAGGTCCTCCCTCCTCTAGTAGGCTAACTCCTCTACATGTTTACATAAGCAAGAAAACAGGAAAATGGATTAGTCTACTAGCTAAAAAATGAGTAAGAACAAGTAAAGAACTATGTTTTTAAATCTATTTTTCTTATTTTTCTCCCTCCTTCCTCTTCTAACCCCTTCTAAGACCTCCCAAGATTTTTTGGGCTCCCTAGGGATTTTTTTTAGGCTTCTCCACCCAAGGCCACAACTTTCTAGGCAAAGTCATAGCCTAGACCTACCTGGATGACCTAAGGAGCCCCAAGGCTCCTTTTCTTTTGCTCTATGGGCCTTAGTTTGAGCCCCCATTAGTCCCATTTTGTCCATCTCACCTAACCCATCATTTTGAGTTCTCATTTCATTTGATTCATCTATAGAATTATTCAAAATGATTCAAAATGCATCTAGGGCATCCTAAACCCTAAAAAAATTAATAAATTTGACACAATTCATTCATAAGGCTTATCCAAACCATCCTACATATATCTAATACTATCACGTGTCCTTGTTTGATTCACTTAAGCTTTGGTTTCTCATGGGCTCTCTTTTGGCTCTCTTAGAGTGAAAATAAGAGTGAGGATGACCTATTTTCTCTTTTTACCTCTTTTAGCCCCTTTTTCTTGATTTTTATGGGCCCTTTTTGGGTGTTTTACCCATTTTTGTGTTTCAAACCATGAAACCTCTATCATAAATATTTTGGTATATTCTAAGCACAATGATTCCATCTATTTTTTAATTTGAGGTTTCTTTGGGCCCACTCTAGCCTTGTTTTTGTTCTCATGACCCCTTTTAGGTCCCCATTAACCTCCTAGGCTCGTGTCTCATCTGATGGACACCTAGGAATAAAAATTACTTAATATGTTTCTTTTAGTTAGTCATTTATCTATTTTTTTCATAGTCAATCCATTCTAACTCCCTCTCTCTCATACATCATGGTTATAGGTAGGGTTACCATTTGTTTATGGTGGTTCAAAACTTACTGTAATCTTTTTGACTGGTCTTCATCTTCTCTGAACTTGCCCCCACTTTTCATTGTTAACTCTCAACATACTTGTTGTTGGTCAACCATTATGATTGTGGCTCACTTTAATTATTTTTTTCCCTTATGCAACTTGCTTATACCACTTTGCTTTAAGATCATATTTCTATAATTGTTAGTCTTGCATCCTCAACCCCCATTATGGTGCACCTCTTAGTGGTGATTCACACTGATGGTGGAAGTTGGGAAAACCCAAGATTAGTATCTGAGGCTTGGGTTATTATTAATTAGTGGGGCCATGATCTTACTGAAGTTGGTTTCTTTCTTATCAGTGAGATGAATAATGTCATTTAGTATCACACAATCATTGGCACCTTTACTGATGCCCATGAGTTAGGTGAATGCTATGTGCAATTATTATCTAACTCACTCTTACTTGTGTCTCCACTCACCAATGTCTTGGCCATCCTTAGCTTTGAATTACTCCACCTGTTCAAGGTGGTACATGATTTTCTCTCTTTCTTCAAGGACACCCAATTCACCCATATCCCTCATAGGGAAAACACTAGGGCTAATACCCTAATGAACATCACTATAAATAATATGCTTTAATTTTATATCACTTGTGTCCCTTATTTATAAGAGTTGTATCTAGAGTTGGAGCTAAATTTGAAGTTGGATTTTTTATTATGCATCATTTTCACTCCCTCCCATAGATCACATCATTTCCTTCTTCCACTACCATCCTTATCTGGTAAGTGCAGGTAATGTTTCCTTTTATATTTTCAATTCTTTCTTTGATTTGATTTGGTGTGGATTTTAGGTACTATACAACACTCTTTTTTCATTTGAACACCAATTACTAATACCTTAGGGGTATATGTAATCATACTTCTTTTGACCCTACTCCTTGTGGTTAAACATCAATTCACATGTAGACTATAGACCCTAGTCATCCCACTTTGAGACATCCACCACCTACTTAGACCTCTCCCACATCATATAATTACCCTCCATACATCCCTATTACATATTAGACCTTTTTCACATAAGCTAGGCCTTTTATAAACCCCTCAGAGCCTTTCAAGAGCCTATTGACTAGCCCAGGACCTTATTTGACCAAGGCCATAGCTTATGTAAAGGAAACCCATGGCCTAGGCTGCACATTTACTTCAAAAAAGTTGTGGTGTAGGTATAATGTGCCCAAAAGAGGCAAAATAAAGTCAAATGGTCAAAAATGGCTAGTTTTAGGTCATTTGGCATATTGGGGTTGGGATATATGCCTCATTCTCATTAATTTGAGCTCTTCTCTTCTCATTCCACACTCTCTCTTTATTCTTCTTCCCTCTCTTGACTCCCTTGCCTTCTTATATCTCTATTGATTCATTCTTGGCACTCTTTAGGTTGATTGGTGATAGAGGATCCCATATGCTACTACACACTTGCTTGGAGACTCCATTACTACTCTCAATTATTCTTGCTTCCTTGAGGCTTGTTTTCAAGATTCTAAATTTATAATTTCCCCTAATTTATGCACTTCTTTGGATCTATTAAACTATTTTAATTTATCACTTCACCTCCTCCTTTTCTCTTAGATTTTAGTTTGGACTTCAACTTGCACATAGCTTGGTCTTCCTCCTACTTTGCTTCCTAGATTGGATTTATTGTTGGTAAAACATTTGAACTTCATCTACTTAATCTGAGGGAAATTTTTAATGTAAAGTGAAACTCCATTGTTTTTTTTTAGTGTATATGCTAAGGTTTGAACTATTTTAGTGAAATAGTTATTTTTTGCATTGCTTAGAGTAGTTTATAAAAGTTTCTTGTATTTGTATATGATTAAATATTAATTTAATTGCTTGAAATATTCATTTTTTACATATAATTTCTCTCTTTGGAAACATTTCTCATTGCATATTAGAAATACACATGCTCAAGACAAACTAGAAAACTTCCTTAAACATTCTCTCTCTCTCTCTCTCTCTCTCTCTCTCTCTCTCTCTCTCTCTCTCTCTCTCTCTCTCTCTCTCTCTCTCTCTCTCTCTCTCTCTCTCTCTCTCTCTCTCTCTCTCTCTCTCTCTCTCTCTCTCTCTCTAAACTAGAACATTACATTGTTAGAAAACAATAGTATTGGTTTGGAAAGATAGCTCAAGTATAGAATAGGCATGCAATCGAACCCTTTATTAGAAACATATTTATTTCTTAAAATATCTTTCATTTGGCCTCAAAGAGATTTATCTTCTAGATTTACATTTCAGTTTTTATCTCTCTCTATTTGTTATTTTGTTCTCACTTTGTTTATGCAATCAATAGTCTAGTCTTAGCTACTTGCTTTACTATGGTTGGACCCACTAGAGTTACTTTCATACATTGTGTGCCTATTCGTGTTATCCCTAACCTAGTTTTCAATTCTATTTATAGCTTTGTGCAAGCCACAAAATTGGATAGCCACTATAGACCTCTTGTGCCCCATAAAACCCCTAATCCTTAAAGCCTCTTAGTGGTTTATTTTATCACCCTACCAAACACTGGTGATTCCATTCATATTATTGGAGCTACATTACCCTTATGAATTTTTAAAAGGTGTCTTCTAGGAGATATCTTGAAGGGTCTTATAGTACCTTGAAGGTTTTTCATAGTAGATACCTTGAACATGCAAACAATTGAAATTTTCTTCCAAGGAATCTCTTAGGAGATAACTTGAAGGGCTTTGTAATACCTTTAAGGTTGCCATTATTGATGTTATAAAGGTATCTCCTTGAAGTAACTACTAGTTGATCCTTGTCTATTTTTTGGTCACCATTATCCTTTGAAAAAATAATATAAGGCTAGCCTAGCTAAGTTCAACCAAGGTCCATTATGGGCTCAATGTCTAATTTGAGTGTGTCCCCAATCTATTTTGAGTTATGCCATTTTCAACCAGAGACTTTATAGGTCTATTTAAGATGATTTAAGGTGATCTTGAGTTGTTATAATCCAAGTTAGTCAATCCAATCCAAGCTACTTCCTAGGTCAAGCTGAGTCCAAATCTTAATTCAAATCACCTGAGTTGATAACATTTTATTATTATCCATTTTTATAGTATCGTTTGAGGGCACATGGTGATCTCTGGGTCCCTCTTAATATGGATAGCCAATGAGAATTAACTAATTTCTCCATCTACCTAGAGCCACAAGTCAACATTCCATGGCCCCAAGGCATGTTCAAAAGTTATGCAACATTTATTCATTTACTTCAAAGTTTCCTTAGTGATCCCCACATCAGTAATGTTAGGAACAAGATCCATCCATGCAGAGTTATAGAGCCCTAGATGAGTGGGATGATGACACTTGTCTTGATCCCATAGTCCTTGTAGTATAGACTTGATTAATATAAACACAAGAGTGAATTAGGCCCCAGGTGAGTGAGATCAAGCTAGGTGGCTTGATCCCTCTTAACCATAGTTAGAGTGGTCTTTGGAGATAGTCAAAGCTTCAACAATGATAAAAAAACATGAGGATGGACTATGTGGAAGATACCCCATAGAAGAAGGCATGTTATCAACTCAATCAACAACACATAGGCACAAAATTGATGGGTTATTTATCTATCTATGCCACAAAAAATATCTCATTCATCACAGGAATATTTGAACCTACAAGGTTCCAATGTGAATATGATTAAAAGTAGAATCGTGATTAAATCATTAATAATATCCATGGTTTTGAGGTTTGTATCTAAACAACATTAACTACGGTCATATTTTTTCACCTAAAAATATTCAATTTAACTTTGGAATCATCAAAGATTAAATATTGGTTGTTCTCCCACCAATGAGAGAATAAGCTAAACTAACCATTTTGATTTCAATATGATTATCACCATGATTTAAGGACAAAGGAATAATTCTCATTTAATTATGTCTATTCGTATTTGCTTGTATGGAATACCTATAGCTCCCAAGTCTATGTTATCACAATTAATTATGGCATCCATGCTCTATTTTTTATTAAATGGATCAAAGGCTTCCCACTACTTATGTAAACTAGGGTATTTCATGGGAAAATCATCTTCTAAGTGTGTAAGCCAAAGCCCTGCCAAACTTGATACTTGTTTTTACCTCTATAATATAATTCAAGATGGATTATGTTTGATTCATTTCACATTTTAGTGAATTTGATATGGTCTTTTGATGAATGTTAATGATATTTCACTAATTCCTTGTATTTGTCATTTTCATTCATGCCTTTATTTTAATTAGATGCCTCTCATAGGTCATCTGAAGTGCATCATATGGTTTACTATATTCAAGTTTGGAGTATTATTAGCACCTATTTTTAGACATCCTGATTGATGACCTTGACTATTGTGTAGATGTATCTTCCATATTAAATTATTTTTGTGGAAGAAGTTGTCTTGAAGTAATTTAATCAACCTATAATCTATCATTCAAATATTGAAAATATTGATAAGTAGAGTATATACATTTGGTACATCACCTATAGTTTTCTTTCACTATTTTTAGTTCTTTTCTACCCCTTTTCCCTTGGCAAGTAGTAGTTTAATAGTTGTTGTTTCCAAAATCAGCTCAGCTCATTTTTTGGAACAACCCCCTGCGAAACTTGTCCATTTCGCCCTTTGTCTCTCTAAGTTCATTTTCGAGATGGGTGTTTCTCATTCTCATATTGGCCCAACTAAAAACGTTCAAAATTCGTAACATCTTTTCGTAATATTTTCCCCAAAACATGAAAGTTGTTACGGTCTCGATGCGACTAGGGGACCAAAATTTGGATTTTTTAGAGTTAGTGTTTTTCTTTTGTTTTCGTGCATGGGCGGTAATTTTTGTCATCAGTGCATTTTTCCTTCCAACATGCAGGAGCGGTGAATTTTGCCACCCCTACATCTGGATGTGCAAGAGTGGCAAAATTTGTTGCCCCTACATTTTTACTCTTTTACATGTAGGAGTGGAAAATTTTGCCACCCCTGCATGTCCCTTCATTTTTCTAATGCAAGGGCGGAAAATTTTTTTGCCCCTGCACTACCTCGATTTTCATGCATGACATTTATTGCCACACACACTGAGTTGTTGGGGTCAATTTTTGCCCCATTTAATCAATTTTCACCTCATTTTGATTCATTCCTTCCTCTCCTTCTCCTGCCTTCTACCTCTAGATGATCTAGCAAATGGGTAAAAGTGTATTTTGGTAGATTTGAGCTCATGGTACATATGGTTTTCCAGGTAGGTCTTGTATTTGGCATTTATTTCTTTTCCTTTCCTCTCTTTAAGTTTTGTTTTCAATTTTGTTTTTGGTTTTCCTTTCTTCCCCTAGGGCTATTGGCCTGCTTCCTCTTCTCCTCCCACTGATCTCTCTCTCCCTTCCCCATCAGCCTTCTGTCATTTTCCCCATGCTGGGGTGGTGATTTTCACTACCCTCCCTTCTTTCCCATGAATATCCTGGTCTTGCTTGTTAAGGGCAGCAAACTTGCCACCCTAACCTTACCCCTACCCACCACCTGCATTGGTGGTAAATTTTTTCATCGATACAGGTTCACACCATTTACCTGCATCGGTAGTAAAATTCACCGCTGATGTAGGTTGAAAGTGCAAGGGTGAAAAATTTTGCTGCCCCTACACTTTCCTACAAAACATGCATGGGCAGTGATTTTCACCACCCGTACCTTTTTTCTCCCCCTTACATGTAAGGGTAGAAAAATTCACCACCCGTGCATGCAAACCATTCCACATGCTAGGGTGGTAAATTTTGTCACCCTTACTTTTTTCCCCCAATTTCTCTAACTCTAGAGAAATTTTCATCTTTTTCATTTTGCCTCCTCCCCTTTTTCCTCTCATTTTCTGACCTAGCCCTGTCAAGTGCCCTTCCTTGGTCATGAACACCCAACGTGCAAATTCCCCAATTTTCCCTAATTGCATGATCATGATTATCATTGTAGTACCCCCTGAAGATTCTCACTCATTAGCACCTGCTCAATCAAGACTAGTTCCAATGTTTAAAACTTCACTGAAGAAATCAAAGGCCATGAAGTACCAATACTAGGGCATTTTTTTGATCACCTCGATCACTTCTAATGTCAACAACATTTGAGACATAGAGATCAACCATGTGGATATGGTTGAGTTCATAATCAAAACCAAGGTGACAAACCTGAGCTCTGAGATGAAAAAGATAATCGAAAGCAACATTCATCTAGTTGCCTCTTTCCTAGTAGCAGCACATCATACAGAGTTCATCTTCCAGTGCACCCAATTCTACAACAAAGAGACCAGATCAGTGTCAGATGCTAGTGGCAATGTGATAATTTGACTGGACCCTAAATTTATTGATAAAGTTTTCATGTGCCCTCTTGTTACTGAAGTGCTGAGAATCAACTTCATCGAGGCACAGAGAGAGTATGACAAGGATCCCGAGAGGGTGAAGAAGGTAATGAATAACAGGTGGCTCAAGACTCTCAGGACCAATTTATCTTGATGGTTGTGAATTTTTTGAGGAGTGATTTCATTAAATAAGTTGGTGACTTGATTACTCTTTTTAGCAGAGTGCGAGCTCTACCATCTTCTTCACAATTCCACGAATGGATGTATCCCTTCATCAAAATAATCCTATAAGGAAAGCAAGCCATATTTTGGGGTGAACAAATTAGTAATGCTCTTCATGAGTAGTTGAAAAAGGTATCTACCACTTCAAAGTTCTATATGACTTCGTACTTGGTGTACATTACAGTGTCCATGCAAATCTTTCCAAATTTGACGACTGAAGGAGACAGAAAAACCACCCCAGTCTATTCATATTACCCTTAGTTAACACTACAAGGATCAATCCATCATTTTAGGAGGGTAAATGATGCTTTATTCATAGTATTTTTATGCCTTTTTGACCCTCAACTCAAACAGAAGAGAGTATCTGATGAAGCCTAGACAGTCGTCAATGACTTTGGCTGCATGTTTCTACAATTTCCCTCCTGTTATCTCTGAGTTGGATTTTTCCAAGGCTATCCCTATATTCTCCCCAAATTTCCTTCTAACAAGTTGGTCCTAATGGAGCTGTGTAGACAAATGGTTGTCGTACACACTAGGAAAATGGAACTAAAAAAGCCAAGTTTCAGGTTCCCAATTGAAATTGGTAGATACTCAGTTTTTATTACAGCCAAAGCAAAGGTCATGGAGACAAAAATGCAATTGGTTACCATGAAACAGTTCAAGAGAAAGGACAATTTTGACTATAGAGGTGTCAAAGATATGATCAAAAGAAAGACTCAATTTCATGAGCCTATGACTGAAGACATCTAGGTAGACTTGAGAATAGCCGAAAAAATTAGGAGGATGGACTATAGTAGGCTGACTCTGGAGCAGATCAAATATCTAGGGCTTGTAGATATTCCTTCTAATTTAGTCAATGATAAGAACATTATCAATATTAGATACCTGGTTGAGAAGGTTTTTGAATCTCCTCTTCCTCCAATTCAGTTGTCCCAAAAAGAATTGAATTCTTTGAGGAAGAGATTGGAATCAATATTGGCTAACACCAATGATTGGTTAGTAGCCAAAGGGATCATGTTGAAAGAGTTCATTATAGAATCAGAGGTTGAATTCTAAGCAAAAATGAAAAAAAAGGTAGAAAATATGACTAAGAATAAAGGTGATGTTCCTTCTCTGTCTAGGCCTCACAAGCCTAGAATCATCTTTGTGTCTAAGAAATTGAAGGTTGTTGAGGAGCTAGAATCAATGGTTAAGGGATTTGGAGAACAAAGCACCCAAGAATAGGTAGCTCAATAGATAGAGATAGATGGCAAGCCTTTAAGGTAGCAAAGAACTGAGCCTCTACTTCCCAATAAGGGGCACAACCACTTACAAGCATTTCTCCTTCACCACCTCAATCTCTTGTGGCATCTCCTTCACCTCTATCTCCCATCAATGTTCCTTCTTCTGGAGCCACTTCTCCTTCTATATTCATGTTTGACAATCCTCAAGGTGATTTTGGAGATGTCCTTCACTCCTTAGGTTCCATCCCTAGTCTCTCTTCTCCTTCTTTCAATATAAGAGAAAGCTCTACCATTGACTAGTCAGCAGCTGATACAATTTCACCAGTTACTCCCACTGCACCTGCTATTACCATTAGCAGTACAGACATTATGCTAGTGACACTAGCTATAGGAACCATTGCCATAATAATTACTTCTTCTCTTCCCCTTTGGTTGTCAGCTTTCATGCCCAAAAGGAAGAAGTTAGCCATCTCTGCAGATGACTTTGATTTTGGCAAGATAGTGCCAGTGAAAGCTAAGGCCCCTAAGAGACCAAGGATCCTTTCAAAATTGGTTGAGGAAAAGGGGTAAAAATTTATGGAGATAGTTAAACCTCCATAAGATACAACCCTTGAGGGTTTTGACATGAGCAACTATTCCATTTCTCATGTTGAGCTAGGGAAAGTTACTCACGAAGGTGCGAAGAGTGATCTACAGTCTACAATGGACATCATGGTCCAGAAATTTGATAGAGAAAAGGAGATGAAAGATTACTATAAGGCCAAGAAAGAGAAATTGACTGTAGTAGTCAAGAAATTCACCCTTCTCCCTGAAGCAACAACCCTAGAAGCCTTTTCCATAGATGACCCTGTTATTTAGAAAGCAGAGAAAACCTATATGAAAGGGAAAGTGCTAGAGGATTATATTGAAAAGATGCGCACTCAGGGAATTTTTTGCTTATAGAAGTTGCTAAGAAGATAGACAAGATGAAGAAGGTGAGGAAAGATTTATAAGACCTCATCTCTCTGATTTTTTAGGATATTGATAGTATAGATAAATATCTTGACAAGTGGATAGAGATGAAGGATCTGAAGAAACACACCTTGATATCCATCAGTGTCATTGCCAGTAAAGATTCCTATGTTGAAATCAAGGAATCACTGATATACAAGATTTAGGTATTCAAGGAGCTGATCGAAGATCTCAAGTCTTCCAAGGATGCTAGCGAGCAAAGTGATATAGGCCTGTTGAACAGACTGGAAGAATTACCCTGCGACCTCACCTCTAGAGATAATCAATTTCTCTCAATAGAAGAAATGATTTGAGAATTCAAAGGTATGGTCCAAAGGGATTTTGAAGAGAAAGAATTCTCAATGACTTCTATGGATAACATCTTGGATACTCAATTAACCCTAGATAACCTAAGAACTAGATTAACTAGTCATGCCAAGGCGATCACAGCATTGAAGGATGCTACAATCAGGGCTAGAGTGATCTTCAAGAACACCATTGCACCAGACAGTATAAGAATTCAAGCATCTATCACCATGTATGATGCTCATCTAAAGAAATTTGGTAGCAAGAGTTGAACCGTTCCTCCCTTTCTCTCTTCTTCCTCTCTTCTCATGCACTTTTGTTATGTAAAAGTGCATGCAATTTTGTAATATGTAATTACATGTAAAAAATCCAAAAAAATAACTCAAAGTCAAAGATGACTCATCTTTGACTAAGATATTTTTATATTTTAATCTTTTTTTTAATTTTTTGAAATTTTCTCCCTATATATAGAGGGAGCCTCTTTTGTAAAATATCTCTGGATAATTGAGAGCAAAAACTCTGCTGAAATTGAGACACTTCTTGAGACTTTGTGCTCAACTTGTAAATCATATTTTATCAAATGAATGAGAAATAGGTTTATTTCAGACTTTGTGTTGAAGTAATTTGTGTTATTTAGGAAATAGTTCTTATGTCCTCTTTCTTGATAATCTCTTATCTATTTGATTTAATAATTAAAGTGTGTGTGTTGACATTATCTGAAGACATTTCTAAAAGATAAAAGAGAGACTTTGAGCTACTTTTATCTTGGTGATCCTTTTACCCTTTGTAGTTTTAGGTGAAGACTTTGTGCTTTGTTTCACTCTACCATTACGCGTGTTCCAAATCAATGAAGGAGACAATGAAAGACTTTGTGCTTACGTAGGTTTCCTTATAGACTTTGTTACCTACTTCAGGGGATTTTCTACTCTATGCTAGATACCTTTCCTGAAAGAAGAGGAATGTTCTTAGCCAACGACCAGGATTTCTCTCTCTTGTTCCTTAGACATCATCTCTAAAAAAAGAGAGATGGATGTTGTCATACTACCCTAAGTATTATTTTTTTCTTACTTATATATACATATAGCATATAAATATTCATAGGGAACCTCCCCTTGATGAGAGGAGAGATTTATCTCATTTAGATGTGGTAAACCCACACTTTTTGTGGCGTAAATCTCATTTTGTTATGGTTGATATACCCATTTTGTCATTAGTTAGTTGACGATAAAATATTCACCCAAAAACATTTTGGTGACTCTATTAGGGATACGAACGTGCATTTTGAAGCCTCAAGCTTCAACTTGAAGCAGTTTCAATCCCTTTTTCATTTGACACTCTGGTAGATCCATCGTACACTTGAGGCCAGAGAGCTTAGGGTATTGTTGATCTTATATTCGAGCTGGTGCAGCAAAATAATTTTGAGATTTCTCCATCATCTTGTCTTCAGTGAACTAGGAGCTTCCCTCCTACCAATTCTAGATCTCCCATACCTGGTGAAGCTTCTAGCCTCAGTATTAGTAAGGCTTTATTTTTATTAACCCCACTAAGATTTGTTATCCCATCATTTAATTTTCCTATCATAATCGCTCAAGGTCCGTGAGGTAATTCTTTTGGTCCTCTTAATTTTACCCCACCCTTGCATGAACTACCTCATAGTTCTAGAAAAAAAATTCCCAATTTTTTGGTGACGAGAAGGTTCATCTCGATGAGCATATTACCACCTTCTCTATAGCACGCAGCATAATCAGTGTAGAATTTAAAGATGTAGCAGTAAGAATTTTTGTAGAAACTCTACAAGGCACTACCGTGGATTCATTCTACCACCTTCAAGCTCGAACTATAACTCCCTGAAATACACTAAAGTCCAAATTTAAAGCTAATTTAAACCTACTGAAGATGCACATGCCTTGTTAGCACAACTAACACAGATGAAAAAAGAATCCCAGGAACCCATGAGGGATTTCATAGCCAAATTCAATAAGTTAAAGAACCGGATTCCAACCGTCACTCAGCCCACACTAGAGAATCTTAAGTGCTTTTTTATCAACTCATAACTTCCCGAAGTAAGTTTCCAATTGAGGCGAGCTGGCCCTATGGATCTTGCATTGGCTCAAAATTTGGCTATTAAGATTGAGGATGATCTTATCTTGGTAGGTAATATCAAAAAATACTCTAGTAAAAATAGATTCTCTTCATCTGCTAAAAGCTCTTATATAGGCACTACAGACCCTATGGTGCAAAAATTGACAAATGAACTGATAGCTTTGAAGAGACAAATGGCCCAAGGTATGTATGTTCCCACCTATCAAGATATGCCAAGAAGAACATTCCAAAATTAGTAATATCAAGACAATACTACCTAAAACCAAGGGTAACCAAATTGCCTGCCTCCCCCTCCAGGGAAATTGGGCATTGAAGTAGCACCTGCCAATTCAACAATCGATTAACTAGAGGCTAAACGCAACTTTTCACTCCAACTTGAGTTGGACCAATAAGATGATGCTAATTTCTTCAAAGAGTAGGAATAAGAATTAGTTGGCGACTCTAATATTAGTTTCTTAGATTACCAGGATGAAGCTGGAAGTAAAGGAGAAGGGTTAGATGGATCTTATGCTATTTTTACTAGATCTCAAAACTAGTTAGCTCCACAGGCTGAGAAAAGAAAAGTAGAAGAAGAACCTTGACCAGTGGTCTCCATCTCTAAATGAGGGACTCCATTGCCTCCTCAATCAAAAGATCAGGTAACTCGCAAAAAAGTAAGTACCTCCAACTGCCCCATATCTTGCACCTCTATTGCTTAGACTAGCGCCACACCCACTAAAGACCCAGATGATGGACCTTCTTCCTCTATCTCAAATTCTTTTCAATTATTTGATATAATTGATCACACTAGAAAGACTAAGATCTAAATGACAGAGATTGAGTATTTGAGAGCTAACCTTGAACAATTTGATATGTTGGCAGAATATGTGAAAAATAAAGTTGTCCCCACAGGACAAGATTCTTCAAAGTCCATTCATGATCCCCCCAAGGATAAATCCACCCAAAATAATCTTGTCATGACTCCTCTTATTTCTCTTAGGAAAATAAAACCTTTTTATGTTTCCCTGCTAATAAATGGTTACAAATTGAGTAATTGCATAATAAACTCCAGAGCCTCAGATAATGTCATGCCTGCCAAGGTGGCAGATTCCCTTGGTCTAACTTTGACCAAAACTGTTGGGAGGTGTTTTTTATGGAAAACAAGTAAGTCCCATTCCTTGGATAGATAAAAGATGCCCAATTTGCTTTTGTATCTTTTCTAAAAAAGAGGATAAAAATAATGGTTCTAGTGGCCGATGTTCCAGCCTCTTATGGCATCCTACTTGGGCAAAAATTTTGCAAAGATGTTGGAGGTGAGCTAAGCATGGACTTGTCAGAGGCAAGGATCCCAATTCAAGGTGTTATGAAGAAATTGTTTCCTAAAAAAGAGGCAATATATGTAGTCACCCGATCATCAGCACCAGAGGCTCAAATTTTGTTTGAGTCTTCTGGCATGGGCAACTATTTCTTATCTACGGATGAGATCCATGAGGCATCCAATGAAACTCCTACAAATGACAACTTGGAAATGTGTTTAGTTGGCATAGCGAGATAATTGGTAAAGTGAAATGAATGCATGGAAGAACCTCTTCCCCCAAATGAAGAATTTTTCAAAGGAAAAGTGGTGTCTAGTGAGGTATGGATCTTAGAATTTGATGGCAGCTACTCTTCTACTAATTCAGGAGTTGGAGTTGTGTTGGTATCTCGTCAAAGAGATATTGTTCCTTTACCCTAAAAGATGTAGTTCAACAACACCAACAACATAGCTAAGTATGAATCCCTATTACTTGGATTATAAGCTGCTAGAAAAAAGGGCATTAAACTATTCCATGCTAAAAGGGACATCGAATTAGTGGTTTGCCAGGCAAGAAACCTCTATCAAACCAAGAATGAAAGATTGCGCCACTATCGCAATCTTGTTTGGGACCAAATTGGAAATTTTGATGCTTTTAGCATCTCTGCCATTCTAAGATAATTTAATGATCAGGCAGATGCATTGGCTATTTCTGCTACTCTCTTAGTTCCCCACTCAGATTTTAAAGGAGATATGTACACTATTGAACTGGGATTTCACCCAAGTGTACCTGATAATGTTGGCCATTGGCAAGTATTCAATAATGATGATCAAATCATTGCCTTCTTGGAGCAAAGGGACAGCTTCAAACAACTGCATTTTGAAGGCAGTAAACTTAGAGAATGTGAAGCAACTTCTGAATTGAATGTGAACACAAGTGAGGATTTCCTACAGCTTAAAGGGAATAAGATTTTCAAAGGCCTAGTTTCCCTAGAGAAATTGTTTGATAACCATGACAGGTTCATCAAACAATAGTGAATAGATTCAAACTCCTCTCAGGATTTTGATTGAGTAAACTTGGGAACCAAGGGAGATCCTAAGATGGTGAACATTGGGAAATACTGCACTCTCGAGGAGAAATTCAAGCTTGCTAATCTACTCCACCGATATATGGATGTCTTAACTTATTCCTATGACGACCTAAACTCACTCAGCCCTGATGACATTTGTCACGACATTCTTCTTAAGGCTAACTTTGTGCCTTAGAAGCAACAGTCCAGGCAATATAATCCAAAAATATCAGGTACCATTTTAGCTGAGATACAAAAAATGCTTGATGCCTAGATAATTTTTCCAATCCATCACTCCACATGGATTGCCAACATAGTGCCTGTTAGAAAGAAGAATGGTGAAATCTGAATCTATGTGGATTTTAGAAACTTGAATCAGTTATCTCTAAAAGATAACTATCCTCTCCCTATCATGGATCAAGTTCTACAAATGGTAATAGGTTCAGAGATGTTATCAATGCTGGACAGTTTCTTGGGATACAATCAGGTTGAAGTTGAAAAAATAGATCAGCATAAGACTGCCTTCACCACACTTTGGGGCACTTTTGCCTATCAAAGAATGCCTTTCAGTTTGATAAATGCAGGTGCCACATTTCAAAGAGCGATGGACCTCACTTTCAAAGATGAAATAGGTAAGTTTATTGTAGTATACTTGGATGATTTGATGGTATTTTCAAAGCATCGTGCTGACCATGTCCACCATTTACAAAGAATACTGGAACGTCATCATTAGAACGGTATTTATCTAAATCCCAATAAATCCATATTTGGGGTGACTAAAGGGAAACTTCTCAGACACATTATGTCCCAAAAATGTATTAAAATTGACTTAGAAAGAGTCAAGTCCATCCAAGAACTTACTCTGCCTACCATTAAAACTGTGGTTCACTCTTTCTTTGGAAAGGTGAATTTTCTTCAAAGGTTCATCCCTGAGTTCACTAAGAAAACTCGCCACATCATCAATATGATGAAAGGTAACGCTACCTTTAGGTGGACTACAGAGGGAAAATCAGCATTCAAAGACATCGAAGAAGAAATAGCTCACACACCAATTCTGGTTTATCCAGACTACACCAAAAACTTCAAAATATATAGTTATGCTTTTGAACACACACTCTCAGCTATTTTAGTTCAATAGAGCCAAGAAGGTGTGGAATCTCCTATCTCCTTCATGAGTTGTCCACTTAAGGCTTATGATCTAAAATATTCCAACATGGAGAAGCATGCATATGCAGTGGTTAAAGCAGTCAAACATTTTAGGTTGTACATCCTGAACTCGCACACTGAGGTTTTGGTGCCTGATACAACAATGAAGTCTATTTGACTCAACAAGAGTTTGGTATGAAGAGCGGTAATTGGATCACCAAGATTTAAGATTTTGATCTAGACATCAAACCTACCAAATTCATGCAGGGAAAGGGTCTTTGTCAATTGATTGCCAACAATATTCTTGAAGGAGCAAAAAATGAAGAAATAGAGATCGAAGGCATACCCACGATCCTCTTTGTTGCCACTACTGATGAGTGGTATTCTAACATTGACCATTTTCAGACCTATGGTGAGTGCCCCACTCATCTCTCCTCAAAGGAAAAATATAATGTTAAACTAAAGGCTATTAGCTATGTTTTATGGGATAATAGTCTGTATAAAAGGAACCTAGATGGGGCATTTCTTTGTTGTGTCAATAAGGTTCAACAATATAAACTCTTGGAGTCTTTCCATAATTTGGCCTATGGAAGACATTTTTCTATGCTAGTGATAGCATATAAGATTTTGTGAGCAAGGTACTATTGGCCTATGCTATTTTAAGATAACTACAAATGGGTGCGTAGATGCGAATTGTGTCAATAGTTTGTTGGAAAGCCTAAATTGGCTGCATTGCCTCTCAAGCCAGTAATAATCAAAGAGCTTTTTCAGTAGTGGGATATTGACTTCATTAGCTCAATTAACCCATCTTCAAGTGTTAGACATGATTATGTTCTCACAGTAACTAATTTCTTTACCAAATAGGTGGAGGCCATCCCAACCAAGCACGCTATGTCTGAAGTGGTGTGTAATTTTCTTAAGGAAAATATCATTTCCCAGTTTGGGGTCCCACTCAAAATTGTAACAGATAATGCAGCCTATTTCTCTTCGCATGAAATTACTCAATTATATTTTTATTATGGGATTACCCTATCCCACACTTTAAATTATTTCCCACAGGGAAATGACCAAGCAGAATCGAGCAATAAGAACTTGGTCACTATTATCAGGAAATTGGTAGATGATAATCAGAGAACTTGGCACAATACACTATTTGATGCTTTATGGGTAGATAAGATTACACCCAAGAGGGCCATAGGTATGTTGCCTTTACAACTTATATATGGCTTAAATGCAGAGATGCCCATCACTCTAAAACTACCAACGATTAGATTGGCCAAAGCAATTGAAGATTCAACCTTCAAAAGTTTGATCAACAAAAGAATCATGTGTCTAACTGAACTGAATGAGCAGTGAACCATGGTAGTAGACCCAATTATGATACATCAGAATTAGGTGAATAAAATTTTTGATAAAAAGGCTAAGGTTCGTGATTTTCAATTCGGAGATCAAGTCTTGTTGTGGGACAAGAGGCAAGAATCGAAGAGAATGCACAACAAATTAACTCTTTATGGAGAGGTCCATTTGCCATTCGACATCTCTATGGTGAGAATAGATTCTTCTTGGAGTATCAGGATGGAACAACATTTTCACTACCCCATAGTGGGCAACATCTAAAGCTTTTCAATCCTTGAAGTTTAGATGGACCCATTTGTCTATTTGTATAGTTTTTACATTATGTTTGTTTTCTTTCATTTTTTAGCTTGACTTTGTAGCCCAATGGCTTGGATGAAGGCACTTAGAGATTGGTTTCTACTCCTGTTGATCGATTTGATTAACAAAAGTTTCCCAATAGGAGCTAGCTATTATTTCCAAAATTAGCTCGGCTCATTTTTTAGAATAACCCCCTGCGAAACTTGTCTATTTTGCCCTTTGTCTCTCTAAGTCCATTTTTGAGATGGGTGTTTCTCATTCTCGTATTAGATCAACTGACACCGTTTAAAATTTGTAACATCTTTTCATTACATTTTCCCCAAAATGTGAAAGTTGTTACGGTCTCGATGTGACTAGGGGAACAAAATTTGGCTTTTTCAGAGTTAGTGTTTTTCTTTTGTTTTCGTGCATGGGTGGCAATTTTTGCCGTCAGTGCATTTTTCCTTCCAACATGTAGGAGTGGTGAATTTTGCCTCCCTTACATCTGGACATGTAAAAGCAGCATTTTTTTTCCCCTACATTTTTCCTCTTTTACATGCAAGAGCAGCAAATTTTACCACCCCTGCATGTCCCTTCATTTTTCCAGTGCAAGGGCGACAAATTTTGTTGCCCCTGCACTGCCTTGATTTTTACACATGGCATTTATTGCCACACACACCGAGTGGTTGGGATCAATTTTTTCCCCATTTAATCTATTTTTCACCTCATTTTGATTCATTCCTTCCTCTCCTCCTCTTACCTTCTACCTCTAGATGATCCAACGAACGGGTAAAAGTGCATTTTGGCATATTTGAGCTTGCAACATGCATGCTTTTCTAGGTAAGTCTTTTATTTGGAATTTGTTTCTTTTCTTTTCCTCTATGTAAGTTTTGTTTTTAGTTTTGTTTTTGGTTTTCCTTTCTTCCCCTATGGCCGTCAGTCTACTTGCTCTTCTCCTCCTACCAATCTCTCTCTCTCCCTTCCCCGTTAGCCTTCTATCATTTTCCCCATGTTAGGGCAGTGATTTTTGCTGCCCTCCCTTCCTTCCCACAAATTTCTTGGTCTTGCTTGTTAAGGGCAGCAAACTTGCTGCCTTAACCTTGCCCCTACCCACCACCTACATTATCAGCAAATTTCATTGTCAATACAGGTTCGCACCATTTACCTACATCGGTGGCAAAATTCACCACTGACGCAAGTCAAAAGTGCAAGGGTGACAAATTTTGCCACCCCTACACTTTCCTATGAAACATGCATGGGCAGAAATTTTTACAACCCATACCTTTTTTCTCCCCCTTGCATGTAAGGGCGGCAAAATTCACCACCCATGCATGCAAACCATTCCACATGCTAAGGCGACGAATTTTGCTACCCTTACTTTTTTCCCTCAATTTCTCTAACTTTGGAGAAATTTTTATCCTTTTTAATTTTTTGCCTCTTCCCCTTTTTCCTCTCATTTTCTGACCCATTTTTTGACTCGGCCCTGTCAAATGCCCTTCCTTGGTCATGATCACCCAATGTGCAAATTCCCTAATTTGCCCAGTTTTCCTTAATTACATGATCATGATTATCATTGCAGTACCCCTAAAGATTCTTGTTCATCGACACCCGCTCAATCAAGACTATTTCCAATGTTTGAAAATTTTCTGAAGAAGTTAAAGGCCATGAAGTACCAGTACCAAGGCATTTTTTTATCACCTTGGTCACTTCTAATGTCGACAACATTAGAGACACAGAGATCAGCCACGTGGATATGGCCGAGTTCATAACCAGAACCAAGGTGATGAATTTGAGCTCCGAGATGAAAAGGATAATCAAAAGAAACATTCATCTAGTTGCCTCTTTCCCAGTAGTGGCACATCATATAGAGTTCATCCTCTAATGCACCCAATTCTACAATAAAGAGACTAGATCAATGTCAAACGCTAGCGGTAATGTGATAATCTCGACCCTAAATTTATTGATAAAGTCTTCATGTTCCCTCTTACTACTGAAGTGCTGAGAATCAACTTCATCAAGGAACAGAGAGAGTATGAAAAGGATCTCGAGAGGGTGAAGAAGGTAATGAATAACAGGTTGCTCAAGACTCCCAGGACCGATTTATCTAGATGGCTGTAAAATTTTCTGAAGAGTGATTTTATTGAAGAAGTTGGTGACTTGATTACTCTTCTCAGCAGAGTGTGAGGTCTACCATCTTCTTCACAATTCCATGAATGGATGTATCCCTTCATGAAAATAATCCTATAAGGGAAGTAAGCCATCTTCTAGGGTGAACAGATCAACAACACTCTTCATGAGTAGTTGACCAAGGTATCTACCACTTCAAAGTTCTATATGACTTCATACTTGGTGTACATTACAACATCCATGCGAACCTTTCCAGGTTTGATGACTGAAGGAGATAGGAAAACCACCCTAGTCTATTCATATTACCCTTAGTTAACATTACAAGGATCAATTCATCATTTTAAGAGGGTAAATGATGCTTTCTTCATAGTATTTTTGTGTTTTTTCAACCCTTAGCTTGAATAGAAGAGAGTATTTGATGAAGCCTAGATGATCATCAATGACTTTGGATGCATGTTTCTATAATTTCCCTCCTTTTGCTATCTCTAGGTTGGCTTTTTCTATGGCTATCCCTATATGCTCCCCAGATTTCCTTTTGACCAGTTGGTCCTAATGGAGATGTGTAGACAAATAGTTGTCATACATACTAGGCAAATGGAACTAAAAAAGCCAAGTTTCAGGTTCCCAATTGAAATTAGCAGATACTCAATTTTGACTACAACCAAAGCAAAGTTCATGGAGATAGAAATGCAACTGGTTACCATGAAACAGTTTAAGAGAAGGGACAATTTTGACTATAGAGGTGTTAAAGATATGATTAGAAAAAAGACTTAGTTTCATGAGCCTATGATTGAATACATCTAGGTAGACTTGAGAATAGTCAAATAAATCAGGAGGATTGACTACAGTAGGCTGACTCTAGAGCAGATCAAATATCTAGGGCTTGTAGATATTTCCTCTAATTTGATCGATGATAAGAACATTATCAATAGGAGATACCTAGCTGAGAAGGCTGTTGACTCTCCTCTTCCTCCAATTCAGTGGTCTTAAAAAGAATTGACTTCTTTGAGGAAGAGATTCAAACCAATATTAGCTAACACCAATGATTGGTTAGCAGCCAAAGGGATCACATTGAAGGAGTTCATTACAGGATCAGAGGCTGAATTCTAAGTAAAAATGAGGAAGAAGGTAGAAAATAGGACCAAGAATAAAGGTGATGTTCCTTTTCCATCTAGGCTTCACAAGTCTAGAATCATCTTTGTGTCCAAGAAATTGAAGGTTGTTGAGGAGCCAAAATCAATGACTAAGGGAGTTGGAGAACAAAGCACCCAAGAATAGGTAGCTCAGTAGATAGAGACAGATGACAGGCCTTAAGATTAGTAAAGAACTTAGCCTCTACCTTCCCAAGAAGGGGCACAACCATTTACAGGTGTTTCTCCTTCACCACCTCAATCTCATGTGGCATCTCCTTCACCTCTATCTCTCATCAGTGTTCCTTCTTTTGGAGCCATCTCTCTTTCCAAATTCATGTTTGGTGATCCTCAAGGTGCTTCTAGAGATGTCCTTCACTCCTTAGGTTCCATCCCCAGTCTCTCTTCCCCTTCTTTTAATATAGGAGAAAGCTCTGCCATTAACCAGTCAGCAGCCGATACAGTTTCACCGATTACTCCCACTGCACCCATTGTTATCACTAGCAGTACAGATGTTACCCTAGTGACACCAGCTTCAAGAACCATTGCCATAGTAAGTACTTTTTCTCTTCCCCCTTGGTTGTTAGCTTTCACACCCAAAAGGAAGAAGCTAGCCATCTCTGCAGATGACTTTGATTTTGGCAAGATAGTGCCAGTGAAAGCTAAGGCCTCTAAGAGACCAAAGATCCTTTCAAAATTAGTTGAGGAAAAGGGGCACAAATTTTTGGAGATAGCTAAACCTCTACAAGATGCAACCCTTGAGGGTTTTGACATGAATAGCTATTCCATTTCTCATGTTGAGCTAGGGAAAGCTACTCACGAAGGTGTGAAGAGTGATATACAATCCGTAATGGACATCATGGTCCAAAAATTTGATAGAGAAAAGGAGATGAAAGATTACTATAAGGCCAAGGCAAAGCAATTGACTACAGTAGTCAAGAAATTCACCCTTTCCCCTGAAGCAGCAATCTCAAAAGCCTTTTCCATAGATGACTGTGTTATTCAAAAAGTAGAGAAAACCTCTATGAAAGGGAAAGTGCTAGAGGATTACATTGAAAAGATGCCCACTCAGGGAATTTCCTTGATTATAGAAGTTGCTAAGAAGATAGACAAGATGAAGAAGGTGAGGACAAATTTAGAGGACCTTGTCTCTTTTATTTCTCAGGATATTGACAGTACAGATAAATATCTTGGCAAGTGGACAGAGATGAAGGATTTGAAGAAATGCACCTTGATATCCATTGGTGTCATTGCCAGCAAATATTCCTTTATTGAAATCAATGAATCATTGATATACATGATTCAGGTACTCAAAGAGCTGATCAAAGATCTCAAGTCTTCCAAGGATGCTAGCGAGAAAAGCGATATAGGCATGTTGAATAGACTGGAAGAATTACCCTGCGACCTCACCTCTAGAGATAATCAATTTCTCTTAGCAGAAGAGATGATTTGAGAATTCAAAGGTATGGTCTAGAGGTATTTCGAAGAGAAAGCCTTTTCAATGACTTCTATGGATAACATCTTGGATACTCAGTTAACCCTGGATAACCTAAGAACCAGATTAACTAGTCATGCCAAGGCAATCATAGCATTGAAAGATGCTACAATCAAGGCCAAAGTGATCTTCAAGAACACTATTGTGCCAGATAGTATAGGAATTTAGGCATCTATTGTTATGTATGATGCTCATCTAAATAAATCTAGTGGCAAGATTTGAACCATTCCTCCCTTTCTCTCTTCTTCCTCTCTTCTCATGCACTTTTGTCATGTAAAAGTGCATGCAATTTTTTAATATGTAATTACATGTAAAAAATCCAAAAAAATATCTCAAAGTCAAAGATGACTCATCTTTGACTAAGATATTTTTATATTTTAATCTTTTTTTTAATTTTTTGAAAGTTTTTCCCTATATATCGAGGGAGCCTTTTTTGTAAAATATCTCTGGATAATTGAGAGCAAAAACTTTGCTAAAATTGAGACACTTCTTGAGACTTTGTGCTCAACTTGTAAATCATATTTTATCAAATGAATGAGAAACAGGTTTATTTTAGACTTTGTGTTGAATTAATTTGTGTTATTTAAGAAATAGTTCTTATGTCCTCTTTCCTGATAATCTCTTATCTATTTGATTTAATAAGCAAAGTGTGTGTGTTGACATTATCTAAAAATGTTTCTAAAAGATAAAAGAGACTTTGAGCTACTTTTATCTTGGTGATCCTTTTACCCTTTGTATTTTTAGGCAAAGACTTTGTGCTTTGTTTCACTCTACCATTACGCGCATTCCAAATTAGTGAAGGAGACAACAGAAGACTTTGTGCTTACATAGGTTTCCTTGTAGACTTTGTTACCTACTTTAGGGGATTTTATACTCTATGCTAGATACCATTCCTAAAAGAAGAGGAATGTTCTTAGCCAATGACCAAGATTTCTCTCTCTTGTTCCTTGGACATCATCTTTGAAAAAAGAGAGATGGATGTTGTCATACTACCCTGAGTATTATTTTTTGCTTACTGATATATACATATAACATATAAATATTCATAGAGAACCTCCCCTTGATGACAAGAGAGATTTATCCCATTTAGATGTGGTAAACCCACACTTTTTGTGGTGTAAATCTCTTTTTGCTGTGGTTGATATACCCATTTTGTCATCAGTTAGTTGAAGACAAAATATTCACCCAATAGTAGTAATTCTAAGGTGGAGCATCAGTGGAACTAGTCCTATATAAATATTCACCTCACTAATTGGGTAACCCATAGCCTATATGTGATTCCATTCTATCACATAAATGGGGAGACACAAAAAACTTTCTCAAGTGTGTAATTTAGAGTGATAAATACCTTGAAGGGCTTTGTAATACCTTTAAGGGTACCTTCAAGGTATCTCCTAGGAGATACCTTTTAATCATGAAAAAGAGTGGATTTTATCTTCAAGGTATCTATTAGGAGATACCTTCAAGTTACCCATGAAGGAATTATAAATCCCTTGAAGGCATATCCTAAGATATAACTTGAAGGGCATTGTCATAAACGCAAGGGGTGTTGAAGGCATCTCCTAGAAGATACATTTAAAACATCCATAAGGGTACCCTTAAAGGTATTAAAAGGCTCTTTAAAGTATTCTTAAAATCACTACTATGTGATACCTTGAAGGGTCCTTTAATACCTTCAAGGGTAACTTTATGCATGTTCAAAATGTGTCTCTTTCAAGGTACTATTTGGTGATATCTTAAAGGGCCTTCTAATAGCTTCAAAGGTACCCTCAAGATATCTCATAGGAGATATATTTCAAACATGAACAAGAGTGGATTTTTACATAAATGTAGTTCCTAAGAGATAAGTTCAGTTTACACATGAAGGTATTATAAGGCAATTTAAGGGATGTCCTAAGAGATTCCTTGAAAGGCATTGTCATACATTTAAGGGGACATTGAAGGTATCTCTTAGGAGATACCTTTCAAACATGAACAAGAGTACCCTTGATGGTATTACAAGGCCCTTAAAATTATGTTTTAAGGAAAAATAGGTGATACCTTAAAGGGCCTTATAATACATTCAAGGTTACTATTATGCATGTTATAAAGGTATCTCCTTAAAGGCACTATTGGATGATAACTTGAAGGGCCTTTCAATACCTTCAATTTTACCTTTTAGGTATCTCTTAGGAGATACCTTTGAAACATGATAAAGAGTTGATTTTTCCTTTAAGGTAGCTCCTATGAGATACCTTAAAGTTACCCATGAATGTATTATAATGTCCTTGAAGTCATATCCTAATAAATACCTCGAAGGGCATTTTCATACATTCAAGGGGACATTGAAGGTTTCTCCTAGGAGATACCTTTCAAAAATGAATAAGGGTAACTTTTAAGGTAATGCAAGGCCCTTTAAATTATTTTTTAAGGCACTAATAGTTGATACCTTGAAGAGACTTGTAATACCTTCAAGGGTACCCTTATTTATATTTTAAAGGTATCTCCTAGGAGATACCTTTAAGGTACCCCTAAAGGTATTATAATGCCCTTCAAGGTATCTTTTAGGAGACACCTTGAAGGCTCTTCTAGTCCATATTATCACTCAATTTTGAACCCTTGGAGAGGTAGTTTAATCCTTCTCAAAATTAAGTGTAACATGGGATTACCCATATACCTATGGGTTATCTATATTAGGGGTAAACCTCTAGATTAAAGGGATAACTCCATTGATATGTCTATTAAAGATCATCACCCATACTACTAGCTTGTTGAAGTGAAAAGAGATAGAAATAACATGAAATAAACCTAACATATATATGTGATACACCAAGTTAGTATACACAAGACTAATATGTACCTGCACTATGAAAGATGGTTCATAAAATAGACTTCAACATCAAAGGTTTCTCTAACATAAGTGTTTCGACAAGGAGGTGAGATACAATGTATATCTCAAGGTGAATGAATAAAAGGTTTGATTTTAGACACTAATACCCTTCCTTATAATTATATGCATACAAATACACTAACTACACTTCATGTGACCTGTTAGAGAGTATACTATTTTCACAAAACATGAGAGAATAAGGTGAACACAAGGATAGATGGTTATCACTTATCATTCAACTATGAAATAATTCACACCCTTAGACAATAATTTTATAAATAAAAATTAAATTAATTTTTTTTATTAAAATTAAATAATAGTATTTAAACCATAATGGATTCACCATACTAGATATGGATTGCATTACAATGCTAAAAGTGGTTGCTTATATAGAGGAGTATGAAGAGAGAGAGAGAGGCATAGTAGAATAAGATTAAAAAGTTTCATTGAGTTTAAAAAATAAAGGGAGTTATGAGAAAATCCAAATAGACCCCCAAGGAAATGTCTCTTAATCTTGAAGAAGCTTGGACCATCCATGTGGCATAGGGGTTGCAAATTGGCTTGACATCTTGACTAGTTTCTTAAAAATTGAACTTATTTGCATGAAAAAAGTGACAAATGGAGTTTAAAACCATTATTACACCATTAAAATATCTCATATGACTCATTATAAATCCTATAATCTGACATTTCATCAATCATGTGCATAGGTGTCTTGAAACTCTTCATTTCCCATGCTTAGCTTGGTTCAAGTGGCATAAAACTCAATTTCATCTTCTTCAACTCATAATATCTCCATTAATGGTATTAAAATATGTTATAAAGCTTTAAAAAAACCATTTTGGTTCCTGTAACAACTCCTAAAAACTCATTTTTCCCCTCAAGCCCTCACTAGACCTATTTCCCTTGTATCCCTAAAAACTATAAACCTCCTTGTGTAGGGATTTGTATGGATGAGACAAAGAAAAAAAATGAATATTATATTACATATTATTTCCTTATATCTCCATGCCGAATTCCATGGTTTTAATCTAAGTGGAAGTCCATCCTTTTTTCCTTTTTCTCTCTTGAATTTGGCCTCAATTAGGCCTCCTTGCCTAAAACCCTATTTTCTTGCTCAAACATTCTACCACACATTTTAAATCACAAAAAATAGTTTAATACACTTTACCTAGTATATAAAAACCTACATGTAAATTTTTGGGTCCCAAGATCCTTTGGAAGTATGCAAACCAAGAAATGACCTTGTCACCTAGTCTAAATTTGAGCCTATTTAAGACTGCCTTGGAAAAATGTCCCTAGTTTGACAAAATATAGAATATATTGTGAAATTTTTTTTTCATTTAATATTTATGACACATCCTAAATTTCCTCATCTAATTATTTGTAAGTTCTCCCCTTTTTATAACACCTAAAAAATACCCAAAAACATGCAAAACAAGGCATTGATGGCAGTTTATACAATTGACATCAACATAAAATTACATGTGTAAAAAATCCTTGGAGTAATAAATAACATAAAATAGGTTTAAATATAATAATTTTTCATTATATGTAATTTTGAGCTCTATTTTTCTTGACTAGTCACTATCAGGTTTTAGGAGGGTTTAAGACCTGTTTGGGGTCTTAACGATTGTTCATAAAAAAAATCACCAATCAACCTCCTTCCACTTGAAAAAACTTATTTATTTAACTCCTAAACTATCCAAAATTTATTATATTCCCATTTAAACTATGATATATGGTGTGAGTGTCTGAAGTTGCTCTTTGGGTGGCATGTTTAACTCTCTTGAACTCGAGAGAGGTAAAATTTGATTTTTAGGCCTCAAAACCCATTTCCACTATTGGTAGAGGTTTATAAACCTCAAAAAAATTCCTCCTAATAATTATATATTATTTTTTAGTGATTTTTACCCCTATTCATGTATCTAGTGTATTGATGAGGGGTCTTGGGGTTTAGGCATGTCATCTCCTTACTATCCCTCAAGGGTATTTGGATTAATAACTAAACTTTGGAGCCACCTAAAAGTTTATGGAGAAATTTTACATGTTTTATATTACCTAAAGGACCCTTAATTTTGTTTTAAATTATCATTTTATGTTTTAGGTAAAAATAGATCCCTTGCTCTCATGACTGCCCCTTACCAATGGAGTGGGCAAGGTTTGAGACAAAATAGTGGGTGTTTCTACTACTAGTGTGTATTTGAAGTGACCATAGATACCTTTTCCTACTCATGACCATCCCCTATAACAATTATCAAATTATGTTCATGACTATAGAGGAATCAACACACTAATCTCTCTCATGATTGGATTATAGGGTTTGATTGTGTGTGTCCTTCCTTCAATAGGTCTTAAATAGAGTTTTAACCTTTTAAATATAGTTATCAGGTTTGATTAGTTCAAATAAGGTGTTTATTTTATTATTAAAACCAATTCTAAATGAATTTCATTATTTTATACCTATTCTTAGTCCTTCAATCTCCTTCAATATAAGAAAAAAATGTCTTAAGTAAGCAAAGCTATAGTTTATATTTGACCATGTATGGGTTTTAGAACTTAGTTTGCTCAATAATATATATGTTTCCTTTGGTTTTAGAGTGACCTAATGACCTATTGGTCAATCTAAGGTAGACCTAAAATTCCCCCATAACATTTATGTTCTTTATTTTAGGCTTAGAACCAACATGTGTTCTCTTGCAACCTATAAGTGCCTATTTAGGATGGTTGACTATCTTTTCCTTTATATTTAATCCTCACCATTATCATAATTTATCTCCTCAAAGGACTTTGAATTAGTTTAAGTCTCAATTTATACTTATGGATATTTCACACATAATCTACTCCTTCCCCTTAGCCTTAAATTGGGTTGATCCCTTAAATAGGCCTGTAGGTGACCTATAGGAGAGTCATAACTGCATTCCTTGTGTCTAGGAACTAATTGCCACACTAAAAACCCCCAATGGTCAAAAAAATTAGTTGAAGTCCTGAATGGGTTCAAAATCCTTTCAAAAACTACTCTACTCTCTTTTCTAAAGCTTTAATCCAATTGTCTAGACTATAGCTTGTAGGTGGCCTATAGGATGTTGATTGTGTATAAAGTCTTGAACTTAATCTTTTCACTAGGCATGATGTTTACAGGATTAAAATCAAATATTTTATTCCATTATATATGAAAATTTCCTATACTTCTTATGACACTTTAAGATCATCTTTGCACTTATTCCTTCCATACAAATTAATGTAAGTGACTATTAGACTGTCAAATCAGTCTCATTTTCATCCTTGACTTACAAATGACCTAGTTTTTCTTCAAGGTTTTGTATTTTATTTCATTCTATCTTTTAGTCAAACTTAGAGAAGGTTTCACTATCCTATATTTATTTGTGTGTTGATTTGATCCAAAATGAGGACCTACATGCTTAGGGGTTATAAGTCTCATTTGCTTGTTTTAGGGCTCAAATCCACTTCTTGAGTTCCTTAGATTCTTTCAAAACTATCACACCATGACACTTCCATTTCATTCCTCTAATGGTCTACAAATATTATGGAAAACACCATGTCACCCTTTTCAACATCACTTAATTGATCTATACAAATGGTATACACAATCATCTTATAGGTTGGGTCTGTGTTTAGAGAATTGGATCCTCTAGAAGTTATGTCTCTTTGATGATGGTAATTAATTATTAAAGGATACATGAATATATGAGGATATGTATCAAATCTTCCCCATGGATCTTAGCATCCTTAACTCACTTCTACAATCTGTACAACTACATATGAAAGAAACACCTATGACTTCTCATTAGAAGGTGTTCTTAGATTACTATCTTTCATCTTTCTATACTTTCAATATTGTAATATGGTCTCGAAATATTACACCATGATATAATATTGGTATTTGAGACAAATTGGAAATCAAACCTATAATAGACTATTTAAACACAAATCATGTTTCAAAGAGCATCACACTTGAAGATTATGAAAAAGAAACACATCTCAAACAAAATCACATGAATGCCATGAAAATGAGGGATGTTCCATGAGTGATGAAGTACTATAAACCTCTAATATTGACCACTATGAAGATAAAATAGAACATTATAGTAGGATTCATTAAAATAACATGTTGATCAAGATACTTTTTCTCCAAGTTAAATCATGCCATGGAGATGAATTGGCTGATGAAACCACCATGAAAGATCTCCCTGACCTATAGAAACTACCCACCAAATCATTCTTATCCATAGATTTATGAAATGGATAAATGGGTTCAAGAATAGACCCCTTTTGAATGGATAGTGCATAGTGACCTATTTTCACTCTTAGTGATTATTCATAAATATTATCCACCAATATGTAAAAAATGTAACTTAATTAAAGATTAATAGGACCCTTAATAATGGCTAAAGTTTAAAATCCTAACTCTCTCTCTCTCTCTCTCTCTCTCTCTCTCTCTCTCTCTCTCTCTCTCTCTCTCTCTCTCTCTCTCTCTCTCTCTCTCTCTCTCTCTCTCTCTCTCTCTCTCTCTCTCTCTCTCTCTCTCTCTCTCTCTCTCTCTCTCTCTCTCTCTCTCTCTCTCTCTCTCTCTATTTTTACTATTCATTTCAAATTTTCCTTCTTGAGCTTGTGAAGGCAACTATGGAGGAGAAAAGGTTTCTAGAGTATCAGTTTAACCTAATTTTTTTTCTAAATATATATAATGATTTAAGGGATCCAAAGGGACACTAAAAAACCATTTTCAAATTAAATCTAATCTTGCAAGGTCGTATAAGTACCCAAATGTGCTTTTAGAGTGTATTTTATGTGTTGAACTACAAATGTTGTTAGAATATGACTATCCCTAAATAATCTCTAACTTGTTTTTGACACCAAGGATTTTGGAAATATTATTGAAATGTTTTATTCTTGGAATGGTATGTCTAACTCTTCCATATGTTATAAAAAGTGGCCAAATTGACATTTTTACATATGAGTGTCAAATAAAAGGTTACTTTATGATATTGTTATATTAATGGCACCTAGATAACATTTTATAATGAAATTAGACCATATTAAGTTTTTGAACAAGCTTGAAAATTTCAAGACCTTGTAATTGACTCATAGGACTAGACAAATGAATGTAAGACCAAACTTTGGATAATGCTAGAAAAGGACAAATACGTTTATAAGGAACTATTTATGACCATTTATGAACATGACAATACATGACAAACTTTTGATAACCTTATGGAGTTTCAACCTAAAGAGGGTGACCAATTTTGACTTGAGGTCAAAATTTGGTCAATGTTCTTGGTGATTCATAGGGGTATCATGTCTTCAATGCTAATGGACCTATATCCCTAGCCTTATATTAGGAAATGGATTCACTCTTATGTTTATAATCTGAAATTGATATTCCTTTTAAATTTTTAAAACTCACACTAAACACACAACAAGAAACAAACACACACTATGCCAAAGCATTTAGGGAAAACCACAAACAAAAGACCCAAAAAACACACTTAACCTAATATTTATAGACCTCAAATTACGTTTGAGGTGATGAAACACTTACTCTTGCTTCAACCAGGATCAAAAAGAATGTTTCTTGAGTAACGACTACTCCATGAGAATAAGTCACCATAAGATGGGTGTTTTTCAAAAAAATATTTCTTGTGAAGGTGATCAAAAGGCTTACCATTCATGGTACATATGAAATCTAAAATTACACCCCTTAAAACTCCATTTAATTTTCCTTTTATCTCTCCTTTAAGTTTGCTTGATAGTGTAGACTACTTGGTCTCCTTCATGATCATTTGGTGCTTGTTAATCTCCTCCCTGGGAATCATGAAACCTTGGTCAAATTTACCTTCATATATACCATGATGTTATTTATTTCTATGACCATCATAATTATCTTCTTGTTATTCAATAATGTCTACAAGTGACTCAATGTCAGATTGAGGTATAGGTTGCTCCTCAACCACACAATTTTTTATCTTGGCCTGATTGCATTCCTTCAAGACTATAGCCTACTTGGTAGTGATTTGACACTTATCTTCATGTTCATTAGGTCCACCAATAACCCTAATATCAAGTTCATGCTTATTTTTAGGGAGAGTTATCTTACTCATTTGTCGCATGAAATTACTTCCATATATCATCTTCTTCTTCATGGCTATCATACTTATGAACTCCTTCACCTTGATCAATTATAAATCAATTATCTTCCTCCTTTTAATGTTTTATGACATTTAAATACTTATCATCATCATCCATGTGAATAATACAGTTACCTTATGTAGCTTGTTGAAAAGGACCATCAAGACTTACCTTAGAATGTTCATCACCCTAATCATGAATGATGTATGTGTCAAAACTTGTCTCTTTAATAAAATTATAGGGATCATACTCATATGTCTTATCACAATATTCATCTATGAAGAGATAAAAATTAATTTAAATTTTATAATATGCACCATCATCTATGATATGTTCCTCATACATATGGATAGTACAATTCAATTTAGAACTATCTTCCATATATGGTTCAATGTGGAACTTGGAAAATGGTTGTGTTATTATTGTCACCTTAGCTCCATATCTTGTTTTAAAATATAATAAATACCAATCAATAAAAACATACTCTCATATCTTAGCAATGAATTCTCTTTCTAGATAAATAAAAAAGTGTGCAAGCAGATCCACCACCACTCTGTCTTGTAAAACTTGAAAACCTGGGCAGTCATGCAAGAACACTTTAAAAAAATTATCAGCCCTATTGAATTGGATAGTTTTACATCAATTTGTAGCACTATTTGGTTATAAGGCTCATATTTCAAACCCAACTTATCTACAACTAACTTAATCATAGCTGAAGTGCTTACCCCACTATCCACGATGCAATTATGAACTAGCTTATCTCCCATAATGAGGATAAGAAATAATGGTGAGGCATTTTAATACTTGGTGGAAGGTTAAAAAATATGAGAAGGGTACATGTGTGAGGGATACACCAATATTATTTTATGGTTGAGGACTAATATGAAGTTGGGACAACTTCTCTTGGAGTAACTCTTTTTTACTAGGCATATGGAGTACTTCCCAAAGAGATATGTTTATTTGAGTGTTATTCAAAGATTCAAGTATATTAAAAGGAGAAAAACTAACCTTTAATTTCACCCTTGGAGGAAATTAAGTACCTTGAGATCAAAGCAATGAAGGTTTTCTCACCTTTCCTAAATTTTGATTTTTAAGAGGTGTAGGACTTGTAAAAGCTACCACATTTGCATCAATACCTTGTTTCCTTAAAGGGGGGTTGTTTGAAGTTATATCTACATCTTCAACATCTCAAATATATTATTTTTGACCTTGTGTACTGAGGTACTTTGATTTAGGACAATTATGTCCTCCACTTGGGAAGTTTGTAAGGCTCATTCCTTAACTACTACACTCTCCATTTGGTTTTTATTGCTTGAAGCTCTCATCTTATGATGTAAAATTAGGAGTAGGCCCTCCTTGAGAGACCAAATATTTGACTTCACCCTCATCAGCATTCATGAACTACCCTTGAGGTTACCATTATTCTCATTTAACTAGGTTGTTATGGATTAGAACCATGGCTCTTAAAGTAGGAGAAATTTTTTGATCATAGACATTAGGTGGCCTATTGAAATCCAACTGACCTTGTCCCCTCCCTTGACCATTATGCTAAGGTGTAAATATATTTACTTGTGGAAGATAGTAGTAATATCTTTGTTAAGCTATAACATATTGATTTGGTTGCCTAGTTAAAGTTTATAAGGCCTTACATCTTGCTTTCAAATCAATATAATCATCTAATTTTTTTTGGAGTAGGTCTAGACTTACTATTTGAATTTTGGAATTAGAGAAAGACTTGGAGGATTAGTAGGCATGTTAAGAATTGATAATTTTTTATGGATCTCACTAGATTGGATCAAACTATTCTTATCTCTAATATCCACATCATAAGAATTAGGAAAAAGTATATCCTCCCCATGAACTGCAACATGATAGCTATATTAGTCATAATAGAACTAAGATAGGTTGGGAAAACAAAACTTATAGGGGGTATCATGAGATGTTGTAGCCTATTTCATGTCCTTTAAAACCTCTCATTGAAATCATGCATGGATTATTTAGGCCATCTTTGAATGAAATTCAACTAATGGATTAGTGATGTATGATCACTCTTCTCCTCAAATATTTAAGTCAAAAACTCCCCAAATTCATTCCATGTAGTAATGCATCCTCTCAGCAAGGTTTTATACCAATCAAGGGGTTTTCCCCTAAGATAAATGGTAATAAATTTTATTTCTAAGTTTATCTCAGTGATATTATGAAAATTACAGAAGTTAGATATATCTCTAATATGCTCACTTGTGGTGATAGGACTTTCTCATTAAAAAAAGGAACACTCTTGGTGGCATTGGGGGGGATATAATCATAGGCAACAAGGTTTATAGGATTTTTAGTATTTAAGGCTTGGAAATCATGCTACCTATCCATGTTATCTTCAAAATCTTCTTCACTCTCTTGTTCTTCTTGACTTTAAAAACCCTCTTGTTCTTCAGGCTCTTCAAGTTTCAAGAAGGGCTTAGGGTATTGAAATTCAAGAGGAATTTTAGGATGAGGGAGTGGATATGTAGGATAGTTACTTATTCTAGTAGGTGACCTAGTAAAGACAATGAAGAATGAAATAATGAGAAATAAGAAATTGGTCTGCAACCATATGTTATACTCTCAATGGAGTTTTCAAATATTAAATAGGAAACACTTATGCAGTTATTATCTTTTCATAACTAGCATTCACCTTGACAAGAAGTGTTTAGGATAATATCCCATTAGCTATGATAGAAATATTATCACTTAGTTTTGCACCCTTGGAGAGGTATTTCAAACCTTCTCCAAATTGATTAGAATATACGACTACCCCTAGACCTATGGGTTGTCTATAGTAGGGATAAACCTCTAGATTGAAGGGTTAGCTCCCTTGATATGTATATTAAAGTCCATCACTTATATTACTAGCTTTTTGAAGTGAAAAGTGATAGAAATAACATGAAATAAACCTAACATAAAGAGGTGATGAACCAATTTAATATCCATGAGGCTACCATGTACTTTCACTATGAAAGATGATTCATAAAACTAACTTCAACATCAAAGGTTTCTCTAATATAAATGTTTCAACATACAAGTAAGATGTAGTGCATATCTTAAGGTGAATGAATAATATGTTTAATTGCAGACACTATTATCATTAATTACACTTATAGACATATAAATATACTAACTACACTTCAGGTGACCTAGAAGAGAGTAGACTACTTGCACAAAACATGAAAGAGTAAGGCAAACACAAGGATAGATGATTATCACTTATCATTAAACTATGCACTACTTCACACACTTAGACAAGAAGTTTAGAACTAAAAAACATCTTGAAATATTTTATTTAAAGGAAATAATAGTACTAAAACTAGATGTGGATTACATTATAAAGCCAAAAGTGTTTGTTTATATGGGGGGGGGGAGAGAGAGAGAGAGAGGAGAGAGAGAGAGAGAGAGAGAGAGAGAGAGAGAGAGAGAGAGAGAGAGAGAGAGAGAGAGAGAGAGAGAGAGAGAGAGAGAGAGAGAGAGAGAGAGGCATAGTAGAAGAATATTGACAAGTGCCCATAAATTAAAAAAATAAATTGAGTTATGAGATAGTCCATATAGGCCCCCCCAATGCTATGTGTCTCACTCCTAAAGAATATTGGACCCTCCATATAGCATAAAAGTTAAAATTGGCTTGACACCTTAAATAGCTTCTTGAAAACCACCCTTATTTGAATGAAAGGAGTGACAAATATAATTTACAACCATGATTTTTTTATTAAATAATATCAAAAAACTCATTGGACATCTTCAATGCCTTAATAAACTCCTATGATTTGATATTTCATCATTCCTATGCATAGGTATTTTGAAACTCTTCATTTCCAATGATTAACTTGGTCCAAGTGGGCTAAAACTCAATTTCATATTCTTCAATTCATATTATCTCTATTAATGGAATTCAAATATTTTATCAAGCCTGAAACAAACCATTTTGGTTCCTATAATAACTCCTAAGAACTCATTTTGCCCCTCAATCCCTCACTAGGCATATTTCCCTTGTAGCCCTAAAAATATATAAACCTCCCTTTGTAGGGAATTTTAAAATGATATTGATAAACCAAAGGAATATTATAGGACCTATTATGTCCTTACAATTCCATTTCAAATTCAATGGTTTGACTCTAAGTAGAACTCCATTTTTTTGCCTTTCTCTCTCTTGAATTAGGTCTCCTTGCCTAGAATCTTATTTTCTTGCTCCAAAATTTTGACACACATATTAAATCACCCAAAATCATGCGATTAACTTTATCTAGTCCATAACCAACTTCCATGTCAATTTTGAGGTCATGAGACCCTGTGCAAGTATGAAAACCAAGAAATGACCTTGTCAGTGAGTCTAAGGCCCTCTTAGGAGTATTGGTTATATATGTAACACTTAGCAACAAATAGGGTTGTTAGGGATAGTTTGAATCAAATTACTAACCCATTTTTACTAGGTCACAAGAGGTGAAATGTAAAATAACCAAGGTTCTAAGTTATATAGATCTAGCACACACGTGAACATAATCAAAGGCACATAATAATCATATAAGGAATAGTGTAATCTTGGTCCAAAGTCAGAATCATTCCTATGCATAAATATCATTAGACACCTATGTTATAAGTAGACATAAGCATCACCTTTATTGTCCCCTATCAATACAACTGTCTAAAAGCCAAAAATAGTCAGAACACAAAATGAATAAAGTCCAAATCTCTAATATATCCCTATGATGACTCATGATTGCTACCATAGTCTAACATAATAACAAATAAGATGTGTTCTCTTTATCCCTTAATTACTTCATACTTGTATTTATTACACGTGCTTAAATGATAGACATTATCAAAATATTGTACTAAATTGTTAAAAATCTAAACAATACTTGATTGCATTCAAATGAATTTATTGCTTGATGTTTCTCTTATGTATCCAAAAGTATTAAAATAGCATGTTCTACTTTTTTTTTTCATGGTATATGCCTAATGAATCCATTTCCTATCTATTTTCAATTTTCCTTCCATCCTTATTATAGGTTTTGGTATTGTCAAAGTTATTTCTAAATTCTATTTTATTTATAATTATTATGTATTGGATTTTATTTTTGATTTAGATATCTCTCCATTTCATTCTATGAAAAATCCACTCAATAATTCTATTTAATTCTATTTTTTCAAACTTATTTTCCTCATCGTCTCCCACTTCTCCATTTTCTCCTCTCATTGCTTCTTTTCTTTTGCTAACCTCATCTTCTCTTCTAGTTTTCCCAATTTACTTATTTTTATTTATTAATTACATTGTTACTCTATTTAATATTATTATTTCTCTACTTTCTTCTCTTCGCTCTTATTTTCCTTTTTTATTCCTCTTGCTTTCTTATAATCTTCCATTCTTTCTTTTCTCTCTTGTTGAATCTCTTTCTTATCACTAATGCCTTCTTAATATTTTGTTAATTTTCTCAATCCTTATTTCTTCCATTTATCACCCCTATCTATCACATCTTATCTTTAAATAATTATATATTCTCATATCTCCCCTCTTACCTTATGTCATCCCTTAGGTGTTTGTCCCTTACATAAAATACTCATTACTTCTTATCAACCTACCTTTGATTAATAACATATGAACGAGTGTTGGTACCTTCTCAATGAATCTTCCCCTTGGTGCTTAAAGAAACTATGCATTATTTTCATTTAAAATTTCCCACCCCTATATCTCCCACGGTATTATGAATGAGTCTAAAATAATAAAGATCCAATAATCTAACGTTCATTTATAAGGTTAGTCTATTTCCTCAAGTTTTGATATTTTTTCATTTGACATTGGATGGGTTTTAAAATGTGTAGTCTTAAACCTTTTGTTGCATTTACTAGTCTTAAAATATATGGCCATAATAGATACACAAAATTTAGTCAAAATTCCTCATCCTATGGTCAATATAACTCATCCTCAATTCGATCCACAATGGTTTATGTTCTCTTTACTTATTGGTGAATCAACTACTTTATCTTTGTCTCCCACCAATGTTTGATATCTTATTAATGGATTTTATAAATCTAAGGGGTAATTCTCCATGGACATTAATTATCTAAGACTTGGGTTCAAACACCAAATGTTGAAATCACATCTACACTAAGTTGTGATTCAATAGGTTAATTATCTCAACTAATTATTCCATCCCAATAAAAACATCCTTGTTACATTAATATAACATACATTCTAATTAAATCATAAATTAATAGAAAACCAATAATGGCTAACTCTCTTTATTAATTCATAGATTTGAAATACAAGTATATATATCTGTAAATGTTTTTATGGTGATATCTTCCCCAAATTTTACTATTAATATTAAATACAATATTACATTCAAAATATCAATAGAAACGTATTTTTTGGGTGAATATACATATTTTATTCTATTCTGTGGAATGTTACAAATCACCATTGATATCAAAAAGTATGTCTATGAAGATCTGATGCCATAATATACTTAAATATTCTATAGTTTTACATTTATACTTAAACACTTCAATGAAGAACTCCATCAACAATATGATCTTGACATTTTGATTTTATCCTTCACTTTGGGACCTATAATACATATTTGTCTTGCTTTAATACCTATATCATGATACTTAGTATAATATTCATATACTTTATCACACTATGATTATCATGCTTGATGCCTACATCCCATCAAGAGGCCAAAACATATCAACTTGGAAAAATTCAAAATTGAAAAACATTACAACATTTAAAATTTAAAACATTTGAAATTTTTAAAAAGGTTGGAAATTTTTTTTTTTAAAACATTAGAAAAGTTTCAAACTTTAAAAACATTAGAAAAATACAAAAATTCAAAAACATTGATTTATACATGTTAAATGTTTACTTATGCCAATGTTTTCATTTTTAGTCACTAAAATTTGATAAAAAAATACATGATAATGTTAGTTTTAGATGAATTTCACTTTAGTTTATTTGAGCACTTATTCTATACCTATTTTTCCATCTCACTCTATCCTAAGAACCTATACAGACTTATCCATTTCTAAGTTGTTATCTTACACTTAAAAAATGTTATTAATCATTAAGAAACACTCTACACATATGTACAGACATCCTAGATCTCAAAATTTAGACATTTCCCTTCAAGATAAGATTGACCGATAAGGGACAATAGTGGTAGTTGGTTTTGTTCTTTATGGGTATATCCTATCCTTCAACCTGACAAGGATCACTTTTCAAATTTATACCATCCTTTATAGGCTGGTTTATATTTTTAGGATAGGTAGTATTAGGTTTTCACGTTTTTTTATTTCTATAAAGACACATCTAAGTCATTTATTATATCACTTGTGAAATTTAAATATTAAGGCACACTTACACTATTGCACTATGAGTAAAGTTTACTTATTATTATAAAATATGATTCTATTCATTTGAAGTAGTCCTTAGCCAAATTAAGAGCCTATTTTTTATAAGTTAATAAAAACATTATCAATCATTCAATCCATCTCTAGATGCATAAATGAAGTCAAAGAGGAACAATTTCACAAAAAAATCTAAGTGGGAGAATTACGTAGGCTTGATTTCCTTCTTTAAAATATTGGATATGTAGGAAATAATCAATCATCATGGGGGTGATCAGTTTAGATCAACCCAATAATATCTCCCCTTTTATATTTATGGGTTTTCAACTATTTAAATCCCTATTAGGGTTTATAATTTAAATAAGTTAAATTTATATATCATCTACACATTTGAGGCTAATTTTCTACATACATGTGTATTTAAAGAAGTCATAGATGATTGTGACCTAATTTCCTTATTTTATCATAGAATAAAAATATAATAGTAGAGGATAGTAGTTTCAGTTGATCATATCCCATTTTTTATTATCCTAAACTTCATCATTTATAGTCACAATTCCTATGGCACTTGCATAATTTGTTTGAGTTGATCAGTTCCATCCACTATTCATTTTCATACTGTTCATTTATATATTTTTTTTGAACTTGTAAGAGAAGTACAAGGGTGTGTTGTGAAAGTGAACCCACATACATTGTAAGGAAATTTATGGGCATTTTATGAAATGAGAGAACCCATGTAAGAGGTAGTATCCTCTCCATTTAATGGGTTTGATATATTTTTTGGGAAAAAATTATAACTCCCTTTTTATTACCAATTCTTAGCCATTTTTAGAGTTGTTGATTTTGGTGGAGAACTTTTGAAGAAAAATCTTGGAGAGGAGGTACTTTGGAGGAATTTTTTTTAAGTAGTATGATATCTTCATGGAGATTTGGGAAATTGTGGCATGTATAGAAAGTGAAGAGGTAGGGATCTCATGCTCTTTGTGCTGGAAAAGAGTTGTAGTTTTGTTTAGAATCATTGAAAAATTATAATGAATTTGATCAAGTAAATATATGATTTGAAATTTTTTAAAATCATATAAGGATACTCCATATTATCTTACCCTACCTCTTTGATAAAGTAATTCAGATTTAAAAATATATCACCTTCTCTCTCTCTCTCTCATTATGTTTACAAATGAGAGTTTTTTCTTCTTCATTAGTTGGTTTCCTTTATTTAATAAAACTTAGCTAAAATAATGTAAGGTTAGTTATAAATGAAATGGTTGGCTTTAAAACATTATCAATAAAATTTTAGGCATTTGATATAAACATATGTATATATGTTTTTATACACAAATAAACTAATATATAAATTACATAATATTAATTATAGGGTTCATTAGAAATAAAATAAAAATAATAATCATTATGCTCATGATTTTTTTTTGTGTGTGTGTGTGTGCGCGCATGCGTGCACACGTGTGCATGTGTGTGTGTGTAATAAAAAGTGTCTTTGAACTAAAAAATAAAAAATAATAATATAAAAAAATTAGGGTAGGCTATTTGAGGAACTTCACTAACATAAACCCATCGAATAGGATAATCGAGGGCTTGAATGACATGTTCTTGGAGTAGGTCAGTCGAGCTCAACTGACCAAAGCCTAAGGGTAGGCTAGGGGAAGCACTCTCAATTGAATGCCCTTTGGAGGCATGCATGATCAGGGTGGGATGTGAGGCCCCCAACCCCATATATTTCATATTTTTTTAATTAATTATGTTTTACAATAAAAATAAAAGGTGTATATATATTATAATAATATATAAATAAAAATAAATAAATCATTACTACTCAAAATATATTTAATCTATATTCCAAATAATTTATAAATTAACCTATAAATATGTATATACAAATATGCATACATGTATATGTATTTTATTTAAATTTTAAGGGATTTATGGAATGTAAACCCTAGGTTGTTAAAGGGCTGGAACATTAAATCAGGGGAGAAATATGCAATAAATACAACCATTAATTTGTACAAGAATTAACCTAATTGATTTTTATAAAAATATAAATGAATCACATAAGTATGTAATTAATTGGAAACTAATTGAGATAGATGATTTGGAGGTTGAAACTGGCACACAAGCTAATCAAGGTGTCATAAATAAGATCCAGGTGTCAAAATTCCTCCTAGATAATAGTGTGGTTCTTTATAAAGTAGCTCATTACACTAGTGTCCTTTGTTAAATGATATTTTTCTTATGTAGGGACTGATGTGGACTTATAATATTAATTATGTCTAAGTATGATAGGCCTATTCCAATGTGGATTAAACTTGTTTCATTGTCTGTGCTCTAATTTTGACTAATTTGTGAGCAAACCCTAGACTTATATGTTATTAGGGTATTTTAAGAGAAAAAGTAGAAAATGTGTGATGTTAAATAGGTAGGATAAACATCCTCAACACCATGATATGTTGATATTTACCTATATGCCAATACATCAAGATAGCATTAAGCCTGATGTAGTTCTCCCATCTAAGTGCTAGTGAAAGCGCTAGTGATGCTAGTGTGAATATCAACTTGAGTTCTTTGAGTGAGTCTTGAGACTAGAAATATATGTAATATGATCTTAGGGTATCTATAGATTTTTGTATACATAATTAGGTTAGAATAGGGATCAATGACCTTGATTTTGCATAACTTGTTCTGAGCTTATTTGTTTTTATTTACATCTTATTTCTATCTAGTGGATAAAGGGATAAAAGTGGTGTATATATAATGATCTAATACTTATGTAGAGTTTAAAATAGGTATAGGATGACCCTAGGTGTCTTAGGAATTGAAAATATATCCATTGGGGTTAAAAATTTGTAAGGGACACTAACACAATCCCTTGGTCACTAGTACAATGTGCTAGTGTCCAAAGTGGTACACGAGTCTCCAGGTGGCATAACCTGGGGCACTATGGACTTGGATCCCTAGGGGAAGGTTTGGGACTGATTTTGGGATGTCTAAGAATATGTAATACTCACACAAAAACTAGATAAGGATAAAAAGAGGCCTTATTATAGGTCTAGGGCTAAGCTAGGGATGGGTGGTCTCAAGTGACACTCATTTCACTCAAGTGACATTTTATATAACTACATCCCCCCTCTTTATTATATAAATACATTAAAGTTAAATGATTAGGATAAAATAAAAAAGTGTATTTATACTTACCTATGAGCTAAAACCCATGAATTTGGGTCTGAGTTTACAAATCATACTCTATTATGTGTCTTGGAAATGAAACATGTATGAATCAGTCTATACTTAAGGAGTATCAAAAGCAAAGACAAAACTAAGAGATAATAGAGAAGAAAGGAATAAATACACATCATTGGTTATAATAACTAATGTAAAAATCTAGTGACATCCTTTATGTGTGTAGTTGGTGATCAAAAGGTGAATAGCTTGGATTGAGTTGATGGCTTGTTCATTCCTCATGTGTGAGTGGTTCAAGAACTCAATCTAGTTTTGGCTCCATCATTTCCCACCCATACTCAATGGATCATGAACTATGAATAGATTAGATTAGATTGATGACTTGTCCAAGCCTCCTATGTAGGTGGCTCAATAACTCAAGTAGGTTAAGCATCCATCATTGCCTACCCATGTGTAGTAGATGCATTTGTGACTAAAACTATATGATGTAACTAAAATTGTATAGGATGGATTTGGGACCACTCAAAAAATCTAAAATGTCAAATGGCTAAGGGGCCTCTTAGGCACTCAATAATGTAGCACAATGACTACAAAAAAATGCAAACCATTGCAAATGGAATAAGGCATCAATCTGGTGTGAGACCTAGTGAAAATGGTGTTTGTATTGTATAACATAGAGAATGGCATGGAGTTATCATTCCATCTGAGATGAGTTGGTGTAAAACTAATCTTGTGGAAATAATGTGTCATGCACATGCCCCCAATTATAATATATGTGTATATAGATTCTATATTGAGTTATAACAATCTATGTCTATGTATATCTAAAACTGAAATGGGACTAATCATATCATGCATGATGTCCCCAATCTAAGAAAATTGGTATGATTATGTGTAAAATTGAGAATAATATGAGCATATGTGATAATCTATGATTGATACTATGCAAATCTAAATTTTAAGTGTTGTACCTTTTTGTCCAGTCTAAATTTTCTTATTTTTGGGGCTACTATATGATGCATAGGTTCCTTTAAAAATGTTCCAACTTGCAAATTTTCACCAAACACACACTAGCTTCTTTGCCTTCCTTCTAGCCCTTTTTACCCTATTTGTTGTTTGGTACATAATATTACAACTATATTAGTATTTTCTAATGATTTAATCTCATTTGGATTGACTAGACACACTTTTATATTAAGTTTGAGAAGCCAATTCCTTGTTTAGGTTTACTTTCCAACTTTTAGCCCTTTCAACTAGTCCTTTATAGGCCTAATTTACCTTATGCCACTCAAATTCCATATTTTGGTGACTGTACATACTTGAAACCTTGAAAATATGTTAGGGTACCTCCCTTAGTCTTAAACTACAAATTTTTTCTAAATTTTGACTGTTACAACTCAAGTTATGGACAAAACCCTAAATTAGGGCTTTTTGCACATTATCTCAGCCTGTGAGTGATCAAAAATTCATTGTCAATGTGTAAATGGGTTTCAAGAGTCCAATTTTTTTTTGGATGGTCTATATAAGTTCTCAATTTTTCAAATCAATTTCAAGGGTTAATCCTACCACTATATGTACCTTCCAACTCCAATTCACTTGATTGTGTCCAGGGAAATGATTTGTCACAGGTTTGTAAAGCACTTTTGGCACTCAATGCACATAATCAAACCACAAAAAGGTTTATGAAACTTATAAAATTTTAAAAATACTCACCTTAACATAATTAACTTGAAATAATCCTTACCAAGAACTATCTTTCTCCATACCATCATGTAATCTCTTTTATGCATTCTACTATAGGAACAGTTTCTTGATCAAACTATCAAACTCTTTTAGGATTCTAAGGCTATTTTGATATCTATACTTGCATACCATTTCCAAGAGTGTATATATATATGAACGAGTGAAACAAAGTCAATGCATACATGAATTTATTCGCGTTAAGAACTAAAACTTAGATTTGTACACCAATAGGAATGCACCCAAATAGGGGTCTATCATGAATATCTTTGCATCTATAATGAACTGATATCTATTATCTAGAATAAATAGTCTCAATAATGTATAATTTTTTTAAAATAATGATGGAACAAATAGTCAAAATCCTTTTATTATCAATTATGAAACATACAGACTGCAACAAACATAATAATATGCTCAAAATAGGGTCTAAGTCCCTCTTTTTTTTTAATAGGGATTTTATTTCCTGTATACATTTAAAGTAAAAAAAATGAAACCAAACCTCCTCCATTTTAAAATCCCTTCTTTTGTATCTTGGTAACCGTTTGGTAACCAATTTTGATGAAGTCATCAATGTTCATCAACTTACCTGACCTAAAGTGACAAGCCCAAAATTGATTTTCTACAAGTATGACACTTTAGACCTTTGAAATGGTCTTTAAGGTCCATGACATCATATTCCACATATTCATGTACTTGTTTAGACCATTTCAAAACCCTGTAATTCCTAAACAAACACTATAAAATTTAAATTTTTTAACTACAAGTTTTGGCAGGAAACCAAAATTTGAAAATTTAAACTAGATAAATACACACCTAAGCTATCAAAATGAAACCTAAATTTTTTTGAGGACTTATAATGCCATCCAAATCATTATTAAACCTTATCTAATTAAAACAAGCCAAAATTATCCTAAAATACCTCCTAAGAGTGATGCCCCCGCATCATACTCTTAGGGAAGGAAAAGAAAACTCATGGGCTATTGCCCATGAGTGCTTCCAGATTACTCCATAACTTTAGTATCTCATGCTCAGTTATCCAAATAGCATCCTCTATTGTATGTTTCTTCCACTTTACTAGATACTTGAAATATTGTTTTTCTCTAGTTCTCTTAGTCACCTATTTGTCTAATATACATTCCAGTTCCTCTGTCTTAGCCTTAGGAAATTACTATGCCCAATATTGGCCTATTATAACATCATCACCTAATTTATTTCCTCCATCTCCTTATCTATAAGGATACAAATCTAAAACATTGAAAATGGGAGAAATTCCAACTCCACTAGCTAACTCCAATTCATATGCATTGTTGGAAAAATTCCTAAGTATCTTGTAAGGACCTATCTTATTCATCTTCAACTTGGTATGTTCACCCTTTGAAAACATTTATTTCCTTAGATGAGCTATTACCAAGTCTCCAACCTAGAAACTAGCTTCTCTCCTACTTAAATCTACCTACTTCTTATACTTGTCAACACTAGATTCTAAATTTTTTCTCACCTTTTCATGCACCTCTTTCATTTCCATTTCAAACTCCTCACCTTCAGCACTTCTCTTATCCATATGTCTAATATCTCTTACTTTAAATACACCTCTTGGTTATATGCCATAGACTACTTGGAATGGGCTCTTTTTAATGCCCATATTGGTTAAATCATTGTAAGCAAACTCCACTTGAGATAACACAAGATACCACTTCTTGAGATGGTCCTTAGATAAACACCTTAACAAGTTTCCTAGGCTTCTATTCACTACCTTAGTTTACCCATCTGTTTGTGGATGATAGGATGAATTGACACTCAAAATAGTGCCTAGCTTCTTCCACAATGTCCTTTATAAGTGGCTAAGGAACTTGGTGTCCCTGTTAGAAATAATGTTCATGGGCAATATATGAAGCCTCAAAACCTCCTTAAATAATAAATTAGCCACATGTGTTACATCATTAGTAGTTCTACATGGTATAAAATGTGCCATTTTGGAGAACCTATCAATAAATACAAAAATAGAATCAAAACCCTTTTTTGTTCTAGACAATCCCATCACAAATCTATACTGATGGATTCCCAAGGCCTATGTGGAATTGTTAGGGGCTCATAAAAACCTGAATTAGTATTCTTAACCTTGCCTAATTGACAAATTTTACACCTTTATACATACCTTCTCACTTCTACTTGCATTGTAGGCCAAAAGTAGTGTCTAGTGAGCAACTCCAATGTCTTGTCAAGCCTAAAATGGCATGCCATGCTTCCACTATGACTCTCTTGGATAAAATTTTCTTTTATTGAACTCATTAGTACACATAAATGTACTCCCTTAAACAATAATACATCTTGAAGTACATAGTCCAGCCAAGGCTCCTTGTTGAGTGTACTTGGGTGCTTGCATGTATGATATGCCTCCTTGAAGTCTTCATCATCCTCATACAAATCCTTGAGTGATTCAATATCCACACTTTCTAACTAAATTTTATGCACCAATAAGACCCATCTTGCTCAATGCATCTACCATTTTATTGCTTTATACTTACTTGTGTTTGATGGTGAAGGTAAAGTTTTTCATGTACTCCACCCACTTGACGTGTCTTTGGTTCAACTTAGGCTAATTATATATGAACTAAAGTGCATGGTTATCCATGTATACAATGAACTATTTTGGCATAAGGTAATGTCTCCACTTATTTAATGCTTGTACCATGACATAAAAATCCAAGTCATAGGATGAATACCTCTTCTTAGCATCATTCAAATTCTCACTAAAGTAGGCTATAGGTATACCCTCTTTACTTAGGACAACCCATATGGATAAACCACTTGCATCACATTCAATATAGAACACTTTTTTGAAGTCTAGCAGTGTTAGTATGGGCTGCTCCATGATTCTTTGCTTCAAGTACTAAAAACATTTTTATGCCTACTCATTCCAAACAAAGTTTTTCTTCTATCCCTTGATAGTTTCAATGATGGGAGCACATATTCCACTAAAGTTTTTTATAAACTTCCTATATAAACTTGCCAAACCATGAAAAATTCTTACCTCTCCTATTGTCCTAGGTGTTGGCCACTCCATGATTGCCTTCACCTTATTCTTGTCCATCTTCAGCATGCCTTGTGAAATTATACCAAGGTACAACAAATCCCTTTTCATGAAGTCACACTTATTGAGGTTGATCAATAACCTCTCTTCTTGTAGCCTCCTTATCACCAATTCCAAATGATGAAGGTGTTTCTCCTTGCTTTGGCTATAAATTAGTATGTCATCTAGATAAACCACTACAAACTTTCCTATGAAATCTTTCAAAACTTCATTCATTGACCTCATGAAATTACTAGGTGCATTAATCAAACCAAATGGCATGACCATCCATTCATACAAACCTTCATTTCTTTTGAAAGCAGTCTTCCATTCATCACCTTGTCTAATCCTTATCTGATAATAGCCACTTTTGAGGTCTCTCTTGGAAAAATAGCTTTCTCTACTCAAGCAATCCATTAAATCCTCCATCCTAGAAAGTGGAAACTTGTACCTTATAGTGATCTTATTAATAGCCCTAGAATCAGTGCACATCCTCCATTCACCTTCCTTATTTGGCACCAACACTATGGGTAATGCACATGGGCTCAAGATTTCTTTGATCATCCCTTTATCAAGCAAATCATGTACTTTCCTTTTGATCTCATCATTCTCTTGTGGGGTCATCTTATATGAAATCTTGTTTGGTAGACTAGCTCTAGGTACAAAATCTATATGGTGTGTTATGCTTCTCATTGGTGTCAATGTGTTGGGTAGCTCATCAACAACTATATCTACATATCTTTCTAACATTTATTAAATATATAAGGGAAGCTCGTTGAGTTTAGTGGCTATCATAACAATCCTAGGCTTAATGACCAAAGCAAATCCTATCTCTTCTTCATGCATACCATTCAATAACTCTTTTCCACTTACCATCATCACATTTGAACCATCTTTTTGATCATTTTCTTCATCCTTCATGGGAAGAAAAATGTAACTAACTCCATCCTTGGTCAAGGTATATATGTTCTTTTTCCCATCATGAGTAGTTTTTCTATCATATTTCCAAGGCCTTCCCAAAAGCACATGGCACATATCCATAGGAATAACATCACAAAGCACCCTATCCTTATATGTTCTAATTTAAAATTCTACCCAAATCTACTCACTAACCAAGACTTGATGTCCCTTATTCAGCCATGATACCTTATATGGAGTTGGGTGAGGTAATTTCTTTAGCCCAAGCTTGTTAACCATATCTTATGAAACAAGATTATTCATACTACCTGAATCAATAACCATCTTGTAACACTTACTTTGGTATTTACATGATATTCTAAAGATATTTTTCGTTTGTGGTGGCTCCTTCTCTTTATGTGGCTTAATTATTACCCTCTTCATGAGCAATGATTCTCCCACTTCAAGCTCTACCATTTGTGATGGAGAGAAAACACTCTCTTCATCTCCTAGTTGTGTAATCTAATTTCTTCCCTCATTCCTTAGTATTCTTGATGGCTAGTCTTCTATACACTCCAAATGTTTTTATCCAACATACTTATTACATTTAAAACATTTTCCTACAAATCTAATAGATCCTCTACCCTTTGATAAATATCTACCTCGATTGTAAGGTCTCCTGCCTCTAAATCCACATCTTGAACTTATGGATTGCTCTTGTGTATTACTTGATTAACTTTGAAGATTTATTTGTGAAGTATTTATACCCCATTTTTATAATATACCTCTAAAATTCCTTCCCCTTCCTCTATTATTCTTATTATGCTTTCTATTTAGCTTATCTTCAGCCTTGAGTATAAATTGGTAGCACTCCTCTAGTGTTCTTAGGTTCACAAGTGCTAACTCATCTTGGAGATTGTATCTTAAGCCATTAAATTATCTTTCCAATTTCTCTCTATCTACCTCAACATGACTAAACCTGATGTTTATCTTATAAAACTCCTTTGTAAATGCCTTCACGCTCATTTATTTCTACTTCAGATTATGTAATTTAATAAACAAGTTTGTTCATAATCACCTGGAAAGAACTTGGTTTTGAGCTTAGCCACCATCCTATCCCAAGAAGTGATATTATTCTTCCCCTTATTTATTCTCTCTTCTTGTGTGAATTCCCACCACAATGAAGCATGCCCTTTCAGCTTAGTTCTTGCAAACTTGACCTTTTTATCATCAGGTACCTCTTCATACTCAAAGTATTTATCTAGCTCACTCACTCAATCCATAAGCTCATCTCCATGAAGACCACCTAAAAAGGTAATTAATTCCACCTTTGGTTTGGACCCATGAATCATGATCACCTTCACAAGTTTCTCTACTCCCTGATCTTTAAGTCCTTCACTGTCTCTTTTCCCTTTACCTCTTCTTGGTCTTGCGGCTCATATTCCCTATCACTCAAGTCCCCTGTTAGGAATCCTCTTCTTTGGTCTCTTTCTATATCTATTATCCTTACATAAAAAATTAGCCTCATGTCTCTCATCTCTACCAACATACCATCTTGATTTCCTTGGTTCATTGTCGCACCTCCTATGTTCCTCCTAGATGGCATTGTGAACCTTTGTGTAGATAATTTGTCAAACAAGTACCTTTTATCTCCTATCTCTAAAAATATTCTCTCTCCCACTTGTACTTAGGTATCCAAACCTTGATTTTATACCAAATTTATGTAGAGGTTTCTTGAAAAATGTTTCAACTTGCAAATTTTCACCAAACACACACTAGCTTCTTTGCCTTCCTTATAGCCCTTCTTACCCTATTTGCTATCTAGTATGGAATAGTAAAACTATAGTAGTATTTTAAAATGATGTAATATATTTTATATTTACTAAACACACATGTGTATTAATTTTGAGAATCTAATTCCTTGTTTAGGTTCACTTTCCAACTTATAGCCTTTTCAACTAGTCCTTTATAGGCCTAATTTACCTTGAGCCACTCAAATTATGTACTATGGTGACCATAAATACCTGAAACATTGAAAATATGTTATATTAGCTCCCTTAGGCTTAGAATAATTTTTTTTTTCTAAATTTTGATGGTTACAACTCAAGTTATGGACAAAACCCTAAATTAGGGCTTTTTGCACCTTGTCTCAGCCCATGAATGATCAAAAATTCATTGTCAGCATGTAACTGGGTTTCAAGAGTAAAAATTTATTTTGGATGGTATGTATAATTTATATTAAACTTTTAAAAATTTATTTTAATGGTTAATCTTACCACTATCTAAACCTTCCAACTCTAATTCACTTAATTGTGTCCAAGGAAATGATTTGTCATAGGTTTATAAAACATTGTTGGCACTCAATGCACATAATAAAACCACAAAAAGGTTTATTAAACTTAAAAAAAATTTAAAATAATTACCTTAAAACAAAAAAAATTCAATAATCCTTACCAAGAACTAGATTGCTTCATACCATCAAGCAATCTCTTTATACACTCAGCTACAAGAACAATTTCTTGATCAAACTATCAAATTCTTTTAGGATTTTGAGGCTATTGATATACATAATCACATACCACTATTAAGAGTATATATATATATATATATATATATATATATATATATATATATATATATATATATATATATATATATATATATATATATATGAATGAAAAAAATTCAATGCATACATGAATTTATGTACTTTAAGGACTAAAACTCAGATTTGCACACCAACAAGAATACACCCAAACAGGGGTCTGTCATGAATATATTTTCACTTCTAATGAAATGATCTATATTATATAGAATAAATAGTCTCAATAATTTATAAAATTACTTAAATAATTATGTAATAAATAGTTAGAATCCTTTTATTATCAATTATGAAACATACAAATTGCAATAAACATAATAATATGCTCAAAACAGGGTCTATGTTTCTCTTTTTTCTAAATAGGGATTTTCTTTCCTATATATATTTGAAGTCAAAAACATGAAACCGAACCTCCTCCATTATAAAATACCTTTTTTTGTATCTTGGTAACCATTTGGTAACTAATTTTAATGATGTCATCAATGTTCATCAATTTACCTTCCCTAAGGTGACAAGCCCAAAATTGATTTTCTATAAGTAAGACACTTTAGAAATTTAAAATGGTCCTAAAGGTCCCTAAAATCATATTCCACATATTAATTTACTTGTTTATACCATTTCAAAACCCTTCAATTCCTAAACAAACATAATAAAATTCAAAATTTTAAACTATAAGTTTTGGCGAGAAACCAAAATTTGAAAATTTAAACTAGATAAATGCACACCTAAGCTATTAAAATGAAACTTGAACAATTTTGAGGAATTATAAGGCCATACAAATCATTATTAAACCTTATCTAATGAAAAATAAGCCAAAATTGTCTTAAAATACTTCTTAAGAGTGATGCCCCTGCACCACTATATAATAGCATGGTCTCTTGGACAATAGCGTGCTATGTTAGTGTCCTCTGTGTCATGCTAGTGTCATTTTGTGGGTTTCTTTAACATCTAAAACTGATATGTGTTTGACTATTTTTCACTATGTTTTTTTTATTATGAGCTCTGTAATATGTGTCTATGTGTTGGAAACTATATCTGAGTGCACTCTAATGGCCTGATATATATGATAAACCACTTTTAATTCCCCTTCTTTTGAGGGGAGTTGTTGAACCTATGCAAAAACTATCCTAATAAATCTTTTATCATGTGTGTCAACTTGATCATATACAATATCTATGTAATAAATCAATATAATGTATATAAATGACATTGGAATATAAGATAATTTGAGCATTTTTTGGTAATGTACAATGTATTTTATATATAGCATTCACAAAGTTATATATATGAGCAAAAAATCTAGATATAATCTGAGTAAATACCTAGGGGGATGGGGCATGATGTCCATCAAGGCACCCAAGGATGAATGGGAGATGCATAAGGTCCTTCATGGCATTAGAAACTGGGTGAATGTAATAAGCAATAGATAAGTGTCATGGCCATGATGCATACATGAAAGCATACATACAAACACATGAGGAGCATAAATTAGGCCAAGGGGACATAATACAAGGGACATCTACACATGTCACTAAGTTAGAGAAATATAAAACATACAAACACATGTTTAAATGTCCACATAAGCATAAAGCAAGTAAGGTTGGATTAGAGCCACATGGAAGGACACGTTCAAATTTTTTCATACACCATCAATAAATTAAACACAAGGACATGGAAACATGTCCAAATAATACATACAATAAAAGGAAGTGGCATAGAGCCATAGAATAATGGCATATTCAAATGCTTTCAAGTAGATGTAGAATCAAAGAGACACAATCAAGTCTAAACTAAAAAAGCTATACATTAAAGTATATATGAGCATGTGGTACAAATCCATATAAGAACAAATATATACATAAATTAGTTTTATATTAGTAGTGTTTGGTGAAAAATTGGTGTAGTATAGAATGATATAACCTGGTAAAGTAGAAGCTGTGTATAGGATGCCCCCAATGGGAAAATTTATCATTGTTGGATTTGTGTATCTATGTATGTTCCCTCAATGGGTAGATAGTAATAAATAAATAAATATATATATATATATATATATATATATATATATATATATATATATATATATATATCTGTGTATGTTCCCTCAATGGGTAGATAGTAATAAATATATATGTGTGTGTGTGTGTGTGTGTGTGTGTGTGTGTGTGTGTGTGTGTGTGTGTGTGTGTGTTGGACTTGAATTTTTTAATAATTTTTAAACACTCAAAAAGAACAAGTGAATCATGTGTGTATGATAAAAATAACTATACTAACATAGATAACATATGTAGTAGCTGGGAAGTAGTAGGAATGTAAACATGGAAATGTATACTATCTATTTTTTTTGTATTTTGTAATCAATATTTGAATGTTTTTTTTAATTTTGAACATAATCTATTTTTTTGTGCTTTCTGAATATAAGTTATGTACAAACAATCATGAATATTAAACTATATACAAGGATCCCAATAATATAAATTGTATGCTAGTAATGAGTAAGTAAATATGAGTATGTACAAATACAAAGTAGTGTCTCTACATACCTAAGAACACATCTAGAGGATGTGAATATTCAAATGGAATATTTGGTGGGAGATCAACCAATTTTGGATACTAAATCTACCCAAACTTGAATAAATCATCATCACTATGATCATCATACCATGTTATCAGTAAAAGTATAGCCTTATCCTTGGCTTGGTGATATTTTGGAGTCTATTCATTCAAATGGAATGCTAATCTACTTTATAATAATCCTCCCATGTGGTCCCAGGGTAAACCACATTAGACTGTATAGTATACATGTGAAACCTATGATTATCATTTGTGCTATCATGTAGAATGTAAAACATCTGTCTATTTGATTAACTATGGCATCCATTGCCTATAACCACATACTGCTAATTTTAACCTATATGTGAGTGCCCATTATTATGAAAAAAGAATTATGTTGACCACCTTAAGGCCACATTAAATTGGTAGTGTGATATGTACCAAGTAGTGTTAATAATGTATAATGTGTTGTAGATAATTCTCCTGATGTCTTATGTGTTGTAAGAATTCCAAAGTGCAATTATTAGGATTAGAATCCTCATATATAACAAGATGATGAATGTATCTATCATTAAAAAAATTCTAGATAGTCAATGGACCATTCCTTAAATTTTTGCATCAGTGAAGATTTTGTCATGGTGCATGTATTGGTAGAGGTAGAGGCTATGTAATCTAGATAGTGCCCTGAGCTTTGAGTTTGTTTAGTTTATATTGTAATGTTGAGAATGCATCTATATCATGTCTAATAATCCTATGAAAATGACAAAATGGTATATCATCCTACTATGACAATCTTCAAATGAATCTATGGAGAACTATGGGTAATGCCATTAATCCTTTAAAGTAACAACTATAACATTTTTTATGGTTTATCCTATGTACTGCTTAACTAAATCCAAATAACTAGGTCAATAATAAATAGATGTGATAATATGTAATTAATTTATATAATAATTTGCATCTAAATCCAAGTGAGTTTCTTGCCCTATATCTGTGGAATTTTAAATTGGTGGTGATGCTCATGTAGGTAAAGGCATAAGTGTATACACATAATATTTTCAAACTTTATCAATTATTGATATTTTATCTCTTACAAAAAACTATTGAGAATTAATCTCTCTAAGTGCACACCTTAAGGGTACATCAATAAAGGGGTGGGAAAACCATTGGTTCTTTATAGGGTTGTTGTCTCCTATACCACCACTTTCTATCTACACAACCTTCTCTTATGTACTTCCCTAAGCCTTACCTCCTCTCTTGTACTCTCCTCGAAGAAATTCATTGCCTCACTTAGTCTATTTTTAAGCATAAAACCCTTTTTGATAGTTTAAATTACACTATCATCCTAGGGCAACCTTGCATTCAAATTTTTAAAAGCACGTTACAAGTCTAGGTCAACTCTGGCTGACCTAGATTAGGACCTACTTATATTTATCAATTAATGATACAAAGTCAATTGGGATGACCCTATAGACTAAAATTTTAGAAATTTTTAGGGTTAGATTCAAATATATATACACATCTATTTATATCATTTATGAATAATAATATTATATTGCACATCTGCTTATCCACCATTCTACTTGAGTAACATAGCTTAGGGTTTCAATAATTTCTTTGGAGATATGAATATTATCTTATGGAAAAGTATTTTAGATGTATAAATAAGTTGTGTATCATAGATATTATTTATCTTTTTTATCCTTACATACCACAATAACCTCTACAAATCACCTTGGCCAATGGAGAGATTGAGGCTTGACAGGTTTGTCTTCAAAGGTAAATATTCATAACTTTGTTTCTCCTTTGTAATAGTAGATAGATTTGCATTTTTACTTCTCTCTCATGAATTAGGATTTCCTATACATTGAATTGATTATATATATTCTAAGAATGTTTAATTTTTATGTTTATTACACCCACTTTGTGTCATAAGCTTTGGTGAACACTAGATTAGATTCTATTGTATTTATCATTTACTTAGTGAATATGAAAACATAAGACCTAGCTAGGTTTATTGCATATCATTGCTTGAATAAATAATTTGGAACCCTCTCTAGTAATGTTATTATGGTAAGAGATCCTTTGGTTAGGTCTAGTGGATCCATCTTGGTCATGGACCCATCTATCTAATGTATCAACAATAAAAAGTGTAATTAGGATTTATCTTCTTTGAGATATGATTGATTAATAAGTTAGCTTCATTTTTATTTGTATACATTATGGTGAACCCAACATAAATCAAACACTTTTAGATTTTATTTCACTTATTTATTTTTCTCATCATATTATATATTTTTATTTGTTCAGTAATGTATCAAACCTGTTGGTATAGTTTTAATAGTCTATGTGCAGGTTTAACACATAGTCACCCCAAAATGACTATGTTTTGTCCATGTAGGTCTTTTCTAAATATAGGTGACTAGATTGATCATCTCAACACAATATTATTCTTCAATTATAAAGTTTCATACATAGTTGAACCAGTTGAATCTATTCATAGTTATCCTTTTTAGCATATAGGTCTGCCAACATAGGTGAGCAATTTGACTCTGTTTGCAACTTATTTTTAGCACATAGGTTTTACGAACTCTGTCGATCTAGTCGAATCTATTAGAATTTTTTTTAATCTACACTTGAGCATCACAACATAAAAATTTTCAATCTAAGCATCATCAAACCCACCAAGGTTCATTCTTACTCTCAATATTTTTATTTTTTATTTTTGAGTACTATTTTTTACAAGTTTGCAGTTTATAAAATTATAGCCTTATATCCAATTAGATTGACTAGCTTGACATAGTTATGTAACTTATATTCTATATAGAATATAAAGTCAACTTGTTCAGTTGTATTCTTTCAAATCTTTCTTTCACAGAATAATAATTACCCAGTCAACTCTATTCTACATTGTTTACATATAGTGTCACCTAAACTGACTGTGTACTCTTCACAGTCAACATAATTAACCTATTTTTGTTATTAATTAATTTCATTTCATTTCAATTTCTTGTATGATTAGAGTAACAAACATAGATTAATTAGGGGGTTTTTAAATCCACTAATTTATTCACACTATTTTTCTATTTTTCACACACTACCAAATCACTTTACACTAAAAAACATTAAACATTTACCTTCCCAAGGCCTACCTACTTAGATTTCATCACCAAGGGGGAATTTGACTTGGTTTTATAGATAAGTATAAATACGTGGTTGATGGTATATATTAAAAAATCACCTAACACCCTTATCATTGTGCGATTGTGAAGTGAGGGAGTACGCCCCAATACCAAGCCAGTACCATTGTCAATCTAGATTTCTTTCAACCTAAACTTCTTAAAACCATCCTTACATTGCTTTTTAGTTCCTTATTTTATCCAAATTTCCATCATATTAAATTCATAATTTATTATAACTTAACAAAACTTAAGAATGACCAATTATTTAGCATTTACTTTCAAGTATTTACTTTCTCTTTGATCATTATATTTTATATTGAAAAATTGCATTAGCCAGCATTGGTGTAAGGTTTATGTTGTGTGTTCCAATTGCTTGTGTGCTTAATTTACTTTTCTTAGATATTATCTTGAAAAATCTTCCTCTATTTGTAGAATACTATCATCCCTATCGACACAATCTCTTATAGACTATTCATCTCATCTACCTTCAGTACACATTCATCTTATCCAACTATGTCTATTTTTTTATTTAGTTCCCTATCTAAGCAGTACACATTTGACTTGTATGGATGTGTCCTATTGGTTCTTGTCCTGTTTCTTATTTAAGAAGTACACAATTGACCTATCTAGTTGTGTCCTCTTATTTTTTGTATTATTCCCTATCTAAGTAGTACATAATTAGCCTATCCAGATGTATCCCATTATTTCCTAATCTTTTTTTATTCAACAGTAAATAGTTGACCTATATGACTATGTCCTCTTTTTCTCTATTATATTCCCTATTTTACATAACATAGTTGACCTGTATGATTATGTATCTATTTTTTATTTGTGCTTACATCAACTCTTTATCCTCTTTTTCTCATCATAAATTTTTTGATGGAGGATAATATAGAGTTAAATCCAACAAATATGATGAATCTTACCAATCCTAATAGGTTTCATAATAAATAGGTTGTGGCTTCCACTTTAGATGAAAGTAATATTCATGTGACCACTCACACTACAAATTATGGGACTCGTATTTATTCATCCTCAGTTCATAATCTTTTGTTCTCCTTAGAAGATGAGTGTAAATTAGATTACACACCTAAAATGCTCTTCTTCATTAATGAGTTTCGTCAACATAGAGGAAAGGACCCTTCAACCATTTATAATTTTATGATAGGTCCTTAAGTAGAAGAACCTCTTTCACCCTCCCCTAATTTCTCTCACGGATTTGGAGGAGACACTTTATTTGCTTCTCAACCTTTTCCTTCTTTGTTGTCTCCTTTAAACACCATGACATCTTCTTTTATGACATCTTAACCTCCATGAAAATTATCTCCATTAACATGATAGGTTCAAATTTTAGTAGTACTTTTTTGAAGACTTTTCTCCTTAATCATTCTACTAGTGCATCTTTTTCTACCAATTCTAATCATGCTACTAATGCTTATTTTTCTTCCAATGCTAACCACTCCACTAGTGAATTTTTTGATATAAATGTTAATCATGTTACTATTGCTTCTTTTTCTACCAATGCTTCTCACGCCACTAGTGTGGTGCATGCTACTACTGATAGTACAACTCACACCACTAATACCAATACCAATGTTTCACATGTTATGCATAATAGTCAAAATATTGCCCAAACTCATCAAGTTTTATAACAAAAACTCAGTCAAATTCATAATTTTCAAACCAATAACATAAAATTATTAAAATGAAAAACCATCTCATTAATCTTCAAAATCTACCCCAACAAGTTTCATGGGGAGAAAAAAATCCAAATGCCCCCACCCCCCTTAGGGATTCCCATGGTAACCTTATTCCTCAACCACCCCTCATTACTAAAACAATAAAACATCTCAAAAATGAACCTCTTGTACCTCAAATTACTAATATTAACATAGGAGGCATCACACCTACCATCACTTATAATGGGTCTACTGATCCCACATTATATTTAAAAACATTTGGTAACCTGTATAAATATTAGGTCAAACTTAATACTTTTGATACAACCAAGATATTAGATAAAAAACTCTTAGAGGATTATTTATATTGGTATAATCAACTAAAAATCCATTATATCTCTAGCTTGGAATATTTGGTTAACTCCCTAGTATAAGAGTTTCAAACTAGTGATCTCTTTGAGAATAACTTAGCTCACTTCATAAATTGTAAACAACTTGAAATTTAAATGAAACAAGTTTTCATCAAACAATGGAATAAATTATCTAAAAAATGTGAGAATAATATGGTGGAGGATAACATTTTTAATCTATTCACTAATTCTCTCTACCCCAAGTTACAATATTGGGTTAGGACTCTCTCACCAAGAACTTTGGAAGAATCCCTTGACCAAGCTAACTGATAAGATTTCTCATGTGCCAATTTGAACCATCTGAACCTACCATGTGAACTTTCATGATCATTAAAAAAAAAAACCATCATGCTACCAATGATGGTGTTACTGACACTTATGATACTATTCATAACATTCAATCCATTGCTCCCAACAACACTATAGAGCATGTTCCCCCTCCAAACAACACCCATAATTCTACAATTCTCAAATAAACAATAATAATGTCCACAAAACATTATCCTTTGCTGAGATTCAAAATCATCTTCCAAGGCCTATACCACAAGATATTTACCCCACTCATCTAATGAAAACATGGTATGATATGAATAAATTTTGTTGGTTTCATGCAAGTTAGGGTCACTCTCATGAGACTTATAGATAATTGCATAATATAACTATGGATTTTCTTATTTTCCCAAACATTGATCATGAGTCCCTCATTCACAAGAATAAACAATAATATGGCATAGCTTTTAAATCCTATGAAATTCAAAACAAAAATCAAGCTTTAAATCAAGTTAATGCTCATCTTTCTATATACAAAGATCCTCTTCCCAATCATCAAGATAGAAATGACAAGCCTACTCATTCTAAAAATAATGTTAAAAGTATTATAAACCTCTCTATTAATGAATAAAATTTGGTAAATATGACTAACATGTGAAGAGTAGTTAATGTTTATCGATATCAATTCAACACCCACACACCAAACCTCTCAAACATTCTGCATCATTCAAGATATTTTCCTATCTCATCTCATGGAGTTGGGCAATAGGACCTTATCACTTTATAAGAACCACTTTCAATGCTTCAAATTTATAATACCTCTCACTTTATCTCTACTCTTCCTATAACATCTACACATATAGAAAACATTCCCTAACCTTCGAATAGTATTTCTTCAACCCAATCACAAGAAATACCCCAATCAACCATCCCACCACCTAAAGATAATCAACCTATTTGTCTTGAAACTAAACCAAATACATCTTTCCAACACAAGTTTTATTCCACTTATAACCCCCCTTCATAGGATCTCTTACAACATTATGCACCTATATCTAACAATCCCCCCATGGGTTATGAAGAATGGGACCCCATTGCAGAAATTTCTCATCTCCCATCTCAAATACCTTTTCTCAAACTAATGTGAACTTCCCCCCATCATTGAAACTATCTAACACAATTGTTTTTTTAAAGTAACATCCCTTGTACTCATCTATAAAGATTCAAATATACCTTATTTGGATTTGAAGATAGTATTCTTCAACAATATAAAGGGATGTCTGTACATGTTGATGAAACAATAGACACTTCTCTTTCCCTTAAGTTTCCTATCGCTTCCATGATTCCAAATGATATTTTAATTAATGTGGATGATACTCCCTTATTCATTAGAATCCAAATTAGTGATATTAAAGTCAAGTGCTCCTTGATTGATGAGGGTTTAGGTACTTGCATTACTTCCCTCAATTTCATTAAAACTATTGGATATTTTGAATGTAATCTTAAGTCCACATGTAGCACATGTTAAGGCTATGATAGAATGAAAATACCTCTTTAGGTTACATGTGGCTTCCTATTAACATCCCTCTTGTCACCATACATGTGAAATTTATGATGTTTACCTTTCCCCTCTCTTATAACATTTTGTTTGGTAGACATTGGACTCATTGTATGAGGTTTTTCACCTCATCTACATGCCAATATATCAAATTTCACCATAATGGTTATTTTTATAAGATTCAAGGAGACATAAACCCTTTTAATTTTAAGAAATTCTAAAAATGTTGTCTTTAAAATTAATACCCTTGAACCTTTTCCTAGTATCCCATTTAAGGAATCTCAATTTTTCAATTACCCTATCAATTCTACTTGAGGTTACAATGGTCACTCCAAAATCATTGGGACCATACCATCTAACCTCTTAGATTATAATGATGATGAGTTGTATGAGATAAGCCTCAATAACAAAAAAAATTATTTATTCCTCATATTATCACCCAATTTTCTCCCTCTTTGTAAGTACACTCTCATCATCCTCTTATCACTGATATACCTATAGTCTTATTGTCTAAAGTTTCAACAATATATTGACACATTACATCCCACCCTTGCTCAACCCAAAGATAAGTTTATACCTCCTCCAATTTTTTCACCTAAGTACATCCTTAAATATGGGGAGGTATATTATCTTTAGCACCAGTGTCATACCCATAATACCAATCATTACCATATTCTATAATAGCACCTTCATGATCACCTTCTGATGATACCTGTACTAGTTATTCCTATTTCCACATGTTTCCCATGCAAGAAGGATTCCTCTTCTTCCCCCATGGCACCTTCTTCCCCACATATGGTTTCTTCCCCACCTATGGTTTCTTCCCCACCTGTGGCTCCTTCCCCACATGTGGCTCCTTCCCCACTCATGGCTCCTCTACTGGTGGTGCCTCCTTCTCATCCTACATATACCATTCAAATTCCATCATCTATTCCTCTCCTTGATTATTATATGCATGAGATCCCTTATGAGAATGATATTTTAGTTATACCTACATTTTTGTTGAAGAGATTTGGAGATATGTCTTTTCACAACTTTCCATGAGGATTGATGAGACTTTGGATGCAGTTAGGATCCACTTCATAGAGATATTTCATGTCATGGATAATATTTGTGGGAAAATTTATCAATATTTATGAACATGGCATGGTGTTATTTTACTTTGTTCTTCATTTTTATTTTGGATTGACCTTATGATTCACTATTATATATCGTATATTATTTGACTATGAGTCAAATATTCTTTTAACTATCTATTTCACATGGATCTTTATATTATGCATTATGTGTTGTATATTGATTTCATTTAATTTTTCTTATATTTTATTTTTTTTATTTCCATGATTACACACTTATGTTTATGAGTTATTTTATTTCATGAATTTCTTTTCCAATGACTGTTTGCAATCTTATCTCAAAAATTCAGATAATTATTATTGTGACTTGGTTATGCAAACCTTGTTCCCCTTAGTAATCTTTCTTCACCATGTGAATAGTTAGTAAACAATATGTCTCATTGTACTCATATATACCGATCTAATTTGGATCTCCATTTATTCATTTATATTTCTTTCATATACTAAGCATTATGGTTGAAACTTGAGATTATGTATTGGTTCATAGGTAAGACTGATTGTCTAGTTAGTCATATCTTTAGATACTTAGCTTCCTTTAGCCAAAGTCTAAAGGTCATTTATTGTATCACTTTTATCACTCATTTTGGTTATTCTAAATCTGTATGGAGGAGGAATCATAAAATATTTAAAATCCAAATCATTTAAACAAAAGGAAATGATACAAAAGGCAACATATAATTTCAAAAGTCAAATCACATTAAAAAATGTGATTCATATCACATCTCCTATTTCTAATTAAAGCTTAAACTCTACATTTTGCCTCATGATATAGTTGAGGTCCATTGGGGTATAGTAGGATAGTAGATTAGTAATGGAGAATACAAAAATATTTTAGTGCTACCTACTTTCTCACACAAGTAATTAATCTTTGTAATAGACCAATAGCTCTATAAGAGGTCTTGAAGAATGGGGAATACATTGTAAGAAGGTAGGTCCATTTTAATTTTTATATTCATATAAATTGCATGAGTCGATCTTAATATCTCACCTGTTTGCCTATATAGCTTTGTGCTTATTATGAGTAGGTATCCTTTGTACCTAGCATGCCTCATGTTTCTTAAGGTCTACTCATCAATGCTTATATCATGATTTTTACATTCCCTATTTCATTAAAAAATTCTTAATATTTTATATTAAGAAATATTTTTTTGTTAACTAATCATTCCCCTAGGGTTTCCCTTTTATGAGTTTTAGTGTAAGACCATAGATAGGACCAGGATCTCCTCATAAATTACCATAATAAAAAAATCATTATTACCATTCACATCATTGGTGTTCCCCTTGTGATTTACAAAATAAGACCATGGATAGGACCAGGCCCTCCTCACAAATTACCACATTATAAACATCTTTTAGACCATTCCCATAGTTGTTTACACCTCATTGGTGTTCTTTTTGTGAGTTACAGTGTAATACCATGGTAGGACTAGGCCCTCCTCACAAAATATTCCAATACCCATTTCCTACTATAACTAAGTCAAATACAATTATATGCTTAAATTTTGAGATAAGTTGTGTTTGATTATGAAATACATGTCATTGACATACTTCTCATCTTGATTTAGTATGTTTTATGCTTACTTCATAAGTCCTTCACTTTTATCTTGTTTTTTAATTACGTGTGTGTTTACAACCATTTTATTAAGTTTGTCATACTTCCTAGATTGAATTAGTTTAATTAATTTAATTTCTTTTTACATTTTCTCTTTCTTTTTATATTTCTTATCTTGATTTAGTGTGAATGATTGACATAATTATTTTTACTTTTATACCATTCATTTTTCATGTGACTTCCATTTTATTACAATATTTTCATACTTACAAATGTGATATAATGTGATTTTGATTTGTTTTAATTTGGTCCAAATATTTAATGGATTAAAAATATTTGTTACCCTTTTTACCATCTTTGGTTTATTATATTTAGTCATCTTTCGTTTTTACACATTTCTCATCGTGATATAGTGTGTATTAAATTTGTTTTGATTAATTATATTTTTCCAAATAATTTTTTCCTTTTCATTTTTAACCATGCATGTGTATCACATAATTATATAAAATAAAACACATATCACATATTTCCCATAACATATACAACAAAATCTAAATACATGTGCTAGAATGGAATCATATCCATGCATCCACATCCACATCCAAGTACAACTCATAAGATCAATATATGTGTGTGTGTGTAAACACACACACACACACACACATACGTAAATACATACATACATACATATATCATGTGATTTATACAATACAAATTAAAAAATATAATAGCTACATCCATTAAGGTAGTGATCCATCATGTCTATCCTCTGGCCTAGCCACGCTACCCATGGACACTTGAAAATGTCCCCTATGAATATATATATATATATATATAATATTATAATCATAATGTAACTAATGTTTTATATTCAAAAATTAAACCCAATTTGAAACCTTCTCTCACTAATGTTGGTGTTTTCGATAATGGTCTCCCTATCTACTTTCCCATCTATCATCTCCTCTATCAACCATATCCACACCAATGCAAATATATAATTCACCACCTAAGCCCACTATATACCTATCCTCAATGGTATCTCTATGGACCAACTATGTCTTATATCTATTATTAGATCCCTATGCATAATATCTAGTACATATGCCTCATCGCATTGATGGCCTTCATCTCTAATGAGTGTGTAATGGCCATTATTACCTCTAATATGGTGCATGTTATTCTCATGCATCCAAATCAATATCATCTCCTCCTCCTATCCCTAATTATTCCTATTTTCATGTTTAACTAGCCTATGGTATAGCACATTAAGGCCTAATCATCTATATCTCCATAGGTACCCCTCTGCCTCTTCTCCTTTTTGGCTCTTTAGTATGTCATGCCCAATAAGTAGGCACTATTAGAGGATATTTTGTATGGGTTAGTCCCAAATATCTAGGTAAATGATCCAATATATGTGTCTCTACCCATGAAGTGTAATGGCCCATGATATACACATGTGCTAACCTTGTAGAAATGGTAGACCAACTAAGCCATATGATAGCTATGTGAGTGTAGGGATGCCACACTATCTACCCTTATGTGATAATATATAAGGCTAACACATGGGGCATGACCTACACTATATGGTCTTGTATTTATCATAATAATTAAGGTAACTTATCATCAATCATATGGGGAAATCTATTTAGTCAATACATAGGGAACCTCTCTTGTATCCATGCAATAAGCAAAATCACTAGTCCCATCATTTTTTACCCTCTAGATAACATCCTAGACATATCATGAATGAGTTGGACCTAGATGATAGACTTAAAATTATATAGTGCTCATTAATCTAGTATAGACTGGCACAAGGCTATCATATATAGTAGTACCTTGTCATCTGACTTATGATATAGCACTCATGTTATCACAAGTCTTATCACTACCTTTTGGATGTTTGTAATGGATATAATATATACATAAAACAAGGTCACTCTCAACTTGGGGTTTCTAACTGAGCCTATATCCCACTAAGCTTAGGCTCATCTCTCATCCTTAGACTTGGATTTATCATTGACCATTAGTGTCATGCCTTTTAAAAGCCCCAATAATGCATGGATGTCCTCCAGAGTAAACCCCACCTCAATGGTGTCCCCATCCACCTCCCATAGAAAAGTGTTGGTCAATCATTCCTACACTCTTAGGAACATGAAAATGAGATCAACACTCAAAGGGATCCATATCATCTCCATGATGATGCCAAATCCCAAGTCAAATAATCAAGATTTATCTATGTCAACTAAATGCTCCAATAGATCTGGTAGCCATGATTCATCTACCAAGCACCAATGTCTTTGGCATATCTAAAAAATTAGAGGATGTATCATATCTTGATGTCATAATAATTAAAATACATTCTCAAAATTTTACAAATTAACTTCTTTATTACCTTATTTGATCTCATTTTCTAGTCTTTCTATTATTTTACACCATCGACCCATTTGATACTTAAATCTGAATAACTTGGTCAATATTCATAGATGTGACCATATATACTGAATGTATAGAAGAATCTACCTCTAACTCCAAGTGAGTGTCTTAGATTGTATCTATGGAATTATGAACTAGTGGTTATGCCCATGTAGGTAAAGTCATAAGTGTCTTAGAATCATCTATATACTCTCCAAGGCCTATTGATGTGAAGCTCAATCCACATAAATAATCATCAATGTCAATGGGTGTTGGATCATCCTCTATGGTGGCTTGGGAATTTTTATATGATTTTTTGATGTATACTTCCTTTAAATTAATAAGTAATGGCAATTATGTTGTGAGAATCCCATCATCTATCATGGGTTAGGATAATTATGTTGTAGTAGTGTCCTTCACCTTTATGGGTAAATGTAATTATGTTGTAAGAGGATCTAGAATGGGTATAGGAATAGTGGTGTTATATTCACTGACCTCATATGTATGCATCTACTATATAGGAATCTTGTGAGGTGGAGACTCTATGAGAACATGAGGTGTCCCATCTAAAGATGTACTTGGAGTGGTAAGCTATGTGACTCTACAATATCTAAATGGTTGGTTATCAATTAGGCAAGTGTATAAGTATCCTTCATGTAAAAACTTGACACATATGTGCAAGGTAGATGGTATGGCCTTCATGACATGTATCTGAGGTCTCCCAAGTAATAAATTTTAATGCAAATGATTAGGCATCACCTAAAACTATGTGGATAGGGTTTTTGGGCCAACTGTGATATTTAATGTAATAGTACCCAATACCTATTAAGGAATGTCATGAAAACTCTAATGTTATTATATGTCTTTTAAATGGATGTTATGTCAACCCCCATAATCTATAGGAATGTGAGGTTGCATATGTTAAGTCCTAAATTGCTATTAATTAAAACTCATTTAATAGTAGTGGTTTTGATTTTTTCTTGGATGAAGAGTGGGAGATTCTGATCAATAACTAAATATGAGAGAAAATACTAATTGGAAAAATATATAACATCCTTAATTTCCTTGATAGTATTCATGATAGATTCAAAATAAGTTGGGTTTGTATAATGAGGCAAAGATGTATTATTAAGTGTTTGTAAAAGAATATCTTTGAAAATAGCTGATTTTTATAGTAATTATAATATCAAAATCTTAGATAGTTTATTTCTCCATTGATCCATAATATCATATGTTATGTGCTTATTTTTAGGGCTCATTGTATTATGTTGGGGATGAGGAGGGATCATGGGGTTATTCTACTCTTTTATAAGCTAAAGAGGCATCTGATTTCATCTAGGGACAAATCAAACCACAAGGTCTACTATTTGTCAAGGGAAAGTAGTAGAGGTCAGATGTGAGTAAATATATTCAATGGTTCTAAGTGGAGGAGGAACAAAAGGAGTCATATGAGCTCTATGTCATTGAGTAGTAACTAGAGGAAAATCAAAATTATCCATGCAACAATGTTTTCCATAGAAGGGGACCTCAAGGTAAGGTGGGTCAATGTGTGAAATAAATTGAGTTCTAACATTATCCATGAGAGGAGTGACATATATGTTCATCATTATAAAAATGGTAGGTAATAAACATAAAATACAAACTACAAGGATTTATACCAAAAATTAAAATTTGGCATCTATCATGATAATCATGATGGAAGGATACAAACTAAAAACTGAGCAAATGTTATAAATAAGAAGAGAACCCCTAACAGTACACTAGGATTTTAAGCAATATGTTTGAAGTAAATTGGGTACACCAAATGATTTAACTTTTAAAGGATTTTTGGAATATAAACCCTAGGTTATTAAAGGGCTAAAACATTAAATCAAGGGATATATATTCAATAAATACAACCATTTATTTGTATAAGAATTGACCTAATTTATTATTCTAAAAATAGTAATGAATCACACAAGTATGTACTTCAATATAAATTGACTGAGATAGATGATCTAGAGGCTAAAAATTGGCACAAAAGTTAATCAAGGTGTCATAAATATGATCCAAGTGTCAAAATTCCTCCTATACAATATCATAGTTCCCTATACATTAGTACACTATACTAGTGTCCTCTATTTCAAACTAGTGTCCTTATTAGGGATTGATGTGAACTTCTAGGATTAGCTATGTCTGAGTTTGATAGGCATGTTCTTGTGTAGATGAAACTTGATTCACTATCTCTGTGTTATTTTTGATTGATTTATGAGTAAACCCTATATTTCCATGTTATTAGGGTATTTGAATAGCACAAGTAGTAAAAGTGCAATGTTAACTGGGTAAGTTGGACATCCTCAACACCATGTTGTGTTGAGAGTTATCTACATACCAATACTTTGATAGGAGATCAAGCCCAATCTAGTTTTCTCAATCTATGTGTTGGTGTAAGTATAAGTGATGTTATATAAATTCCAACTTGAGTGATTTGAGTGAGTCTTGACACTATAAATCTATGTAATCTAAACATAGGATTACTATATATGGTTGAATATATAAGTAGGAAAAAATAGGGATCAATGACCTTTATTTTGCACAACTTATTTTGATCTTGTTTGTTTATATTTGTGTCTAGTTTCCATTTAATTTATAAATGGATAAAAGTGGTGTATATATAATGATCTAGTGCTTATGAAGAGTTTGAAATAGGTCTAAGTTGACCCTATGTATCTTAAGAATCAAAAATATATCCATTGGGGTTAAAAAGAGGTAAGGGACACTAGTGTGTCCCCTTGGTCACTATCACAATACACTAGTGTCTAAAGGGGTGTGTTAGTGTCCAGATGGCATAACCTAGGGCACTTGGGGCTTGCATCCCTAGGAGAAGGTTTGGGACTTATTTTGAGATGTTTGGGTATGTGTAATACCCATGTAAAGGTTGCATAAGGGTCGAAAGAGGCCCTAAGTTAGGTTTAGGGCTAAGCTAGGGATGTGTGGTCTCAAGCAACACTCATTACACTCAAGTGACATTTTATATGACTACAATATATATAAAGTGTATGTATATATAAGTGTATTTATATGAAATTATATATTTATTAGTTACATAAGTGAAAAATATAAATATGTATATAAATGCACATATGGATAAAGTGTCTAAAGTGTATACTTGTATTCTTTATCATTATAAATATCATAATCTATTATGAGTGTGTTATTTAATATTAAAGTATTATTTTATTTATATTAAGCCAACTTGACTTAGTCTACTAGTATATCCATAAATATTTGTCCCTACTCCATATTAAGAAACATTCATTTTAATTGTGCGAATGGATACTTATTCAATACAATATAATTTTAATTGTGGTATAAAAATTTTATAAATGTTTCCTTTAGCTATATATTGAAACTCAAATTTTAGCCCACAAACAAAGGGAAAATAAATATAACTAAAAAGGGAAATTTGTTCATCCATTACATAAAATCACATGTTAGGGATATAAGTTGGTAGTTTAAATTTTTCTTTGCCATCATCTTAATTAACTCCTCCTAGTGAGATTTTATAATTACAACTTGAATTTCATAAAATAAATTAACTTTAAAGTTAAGACCCTTATATATTTGAACTTGGAAAATCCCTCTTACAATTGTCTTTATGATTTGAGTAGTCACATGTTTTTTTATATCAATTAAAAGGAAAAACATATAAAATTATATAATTAAATATAATTAAATTAAATAAATTATATTGATGTTATTGTGAACCTCTTAACCCTATTTTAAGACTTTGAGTCCTAAAATAAACTTAATTTAACCACAAAATAATTTGACACTTTAGTTACAATAGGTAGGAGAGCTATGCAAATAACTACAAGTCCAATATTTATCCACATTATAATGACTCCAAAAAATATATACCAAAATAAATTGAAGTCTTTTAATCTATTAAAATTTTAAAAAAAAATGTATACTTTTAATACACAACAAGAAACTTTACTTTGTATTGTAAACCTTACCATAGGTGTAGATACTTATACTATTAATATACTATTATTAAACTACAAATTTGTAATGGGGGAAACATAAGGCTTATAATATATATCTATTCCCATGCCTAAAAAAATTAATTGCACATGATATTTGATAACTACGCATATTACATCACATACCTTTCCTACTAAATAATCCCTTGTAAAAACTATTTCCCTATTGCATGATATGGTGTTGTAGTTAGAGCAAGGTATACCAAAATTTAGATGATTAATGGATTCACAAGTTTTACTTTATAATCTATTATCACCTTAGCTTACATCATACCCTTACGTATAGGATTTATATCTCCTAAACTTACATTGTATGAAAGTAAAGGAAATCCAAAACATCTTAGATATTTTAATGTGAGATGTTTGGACTATACTTTCAATGACAATTTAATAACTAATTTGTTTCAAAGAAGCCCAAAATATCATGCCTTACATTGATTTTATGATTTACCTATTTAATTATTCAAAGCATACGATCCATTATCCAATTAGTTTCTTAAGAATTTTTCTATCAACATTGATAAAAATATTTTTTATGTGCAAATTGATAAACTTAAGAAAGGAAATAATTAGCCTATTATTTATTATGTACTACATTACAAGACCATGCATGAAAAAATTACTAACACCTTGGAAGATAATGAATTACAAGATATTTTTAAAAAAACTTACTTGCACCTTTTCATGAATCAATTATTCTCAAAAAATTCAGATCATCTGAGTAACTTTATGATACATTAATGAAAAGATAAATTAAGCTTATTGATTTGAATAATCTCAAATATGCACCTGAATCTACTTCAACTTCCACAATAAATTTTCAAATCAAACCATATTATAAAGATAAGCCAATAAATAATAAATCTGATGTAAATATCCTAGTTAATGTTATTTATCAACCTTATAACAAAATTGTTCTATTAGATTAACCAAGGAGGAAATTCTCTAGATTAACCAAACCACCTCATAAATTGATATACAAGTTATTTTATTACAATATCATTACCCTAACGCAACCACTAGAGGTTGATATGAGTAAAACTTAAGTAAATATTATGATAAAAATTCATGTTGTAATTACCATAGATGCAATGGTAATTATACAAAAATAATTTTTAAGCACAAGCATCTTAGTCAAGATCTTATTGATAAAAATGTCATTGACATAGGCACTCCTATAGAGGAAACTGGGCCTAAATAGAATTAAATTTTTAACCTAAATATTTTAAGTTATCTATTTCCAAACCATGATATAAACAAGGATAATTAAATAGTACATCATAGCTAAAATCTATATCCACCTAATGATTCATATGATCATCCATCAAAAAGAATTATTGGTATAATTATTCAAGATACTTAACCAAGTCCTATGATTACTTTTGATGATATCAAGATAGTAGATGATGATTTTGATTTTCATGCCTTATGTATAATAACATATATTGATTAAAAAAACCCATTCATAGTATACTATATGATAATAGATCAAGTAATAATGAATTCACAATGAAATTACTCCATTTATTGGTTACACACAAAATGACATACAAGAAACATCTAAAATTGTCAAGATATTTAACGAGAAATAAAAAACCATTTTGGGATACATTGTGTTGCCTCTTTAGGTGGGACTTATTATAATATCAAATATTTTTTTAGTTCTATTAAAAAATGGGATATTTGATATAATATTATAATTACCTTAGTTACAAATTCCCAGTTTTATACCTTATATGATACATACATTCCTAAAGTACATTCATTACAATTAAGTTGTTACAATTTCAAGAATCAGAAATGAGTATCCTCTATAAACTAAGGTACCTCTTCCCTATACACCATCATAGTTCATTGATATATATATATATATATATATATATATATATATATATATATATATATATATATATATATATATATATATATGAAATTGGTTGCTACACTTATGTAAAATATTATATCAATGTATAAAAATGTGATAAAGTCTCAAAAGCAACCAATGTAAGATAAATATTATTGGAAAAAAGTGTCAAGTTCACAAAAATCACCACCACATACAACATATTATAAAATGGTGATACATATATATCAACATGTGCCACAAAGATTAAAAAATTTAGCATAATATCCTACTATTCCTCATTAGATTTCAAACCATTATACATATCCTAGAGTTAATCCTCCCTCACAAGATTTGAGTAGTGATATAGATAGTTTCATTATAACACATGATTCATTTTATGATTTAGATTCATGTTCATATAGTAAAGTTCAATAAAAAAAACATGATATTTCTACCACTTATTATATAATATTATGATCATCATCTTGATGAGATCACTAGTTAGCATGTTGTGTTTTCATATATTCTACATTATTCAAATAATTCAAAATAAAAAATATGATTGTACATAACTTATAAATTATTTCATCATGATATTCTTCAACTTATTCACATATGATTGATTTGATTGGTTATTCTATGCCATTGAATATTACTAACATTTTAATTTCTTGGCTCTTTTTTTCACTTTCTACATCTAGACAATCTGATATGGTGATCTATACAACCATTTTTTGCATTTACGTTGTTGTTTTCACATTATGAACATTAAGAATTGAATTCTATTTCAATAAAATTATCAACACATGTGGGAAAAAACTAACTTCTAGTACTATTTTGAGTTGGTTGATCTTGTCCTGTACCATTTTTCATAGTAAAATTAAGATATGAGCAAATGAAGTCTTAATACATCTAATTTTTCAATATTTTTCCCAGTTCCAATATACATAACATTACTTATTTATGTATTTTTTTATATTTTATATTTATCATAGATTCATGTTACATACTCTAAAAAAATGTACATTTGAGGTGATGAGGATGTACAATCATTCCCCCACATACATATTAAATTTCCTACATGTTTTTTTATAGTTACAAAATCACATATTTAGTGGGGCATCTTGATCATATATGACCATGCCATAATTTTCAATACATAATTCAAATTTAAATGTGTTTTTACAATTTTCATATCCCTTTCCTTTCTTATACTCTCGAACCCATGGTTATCACTACTTTTTTAAGTTCTAGTTTCACAATGCAAAATGTAAAAAAAAAATCAAATATTTTTGAAAAATACTAAAACAATCAAAATATTTTAAAATTTCAAAATCATGACTTGAATGTGATTATACATATAGTTTACATCATTGGCATGTGTTATGTATCTCATGATTGGTATATAACATGCTCTTTTTCTATCAGACATGTATTTCAATGGTACTCATGACTCTTATATAGGATATACAAATTTCAAATTGACTAAGATGTTGGACTTACCACTACCCAATAGCCATGCTAAATTGTTGGAATATTTATCATAGATTACATTATTTATAGATGTTACCACTATATAATGAGTGTACCACTGAGTTATATACTCATTATAAATGTCTTTCTAATATCTCTATAATACACTACGTATATTAATTTTATATTTTCTAGGTTAAGATCACATTACATATGCATAGTGTAGACTAAATTTTTAGTTGTATGTTCCATTGGTGTTATTCTTTGTATATATTATATTATACTTTGATTTTCTATTGTGTATGTCCCTTGGCCCTTGTGTATAATTTGACTAAACTTCTATATGAGATATTTGTCTAGTATGTGCTACATTTGAACATGTCTATTTATTGTGTCTTTTGGCCCTTTTTGTGTGAAATTTGAACATGTCCCATTTTTTTGACATTATTATGTCATTTGTGTGTGCCCCTTGACCTTGTGTGTGAAATATTTTCTTATGAAACATTTTAACATGTCCCTTGTGTGTGGCCCTTGGCCTTATTATTTGACATTACACTTATTGTGTGTGTTGATATTGTTAATTTTTTTGAGCACCATGATCAATATAATGCACTAACTATTACATATAGTTCTCATTTTACAATATACTACTATGAGATTCAATAATACATATCTATATTACTATCCTCATATATTAGATACATGATTAAAATAGTACACATCTTACTATGTTGAAATAATTTTCACATATTCTATTTTATTAAATGATTAAATATTAATATAAATGATACAATTTTATTTTATTTTGAGATGAGTGAATTTCAAGATACACACTCTCATTTCAAAATGGGTCTATTTCAATGGGATTTTTATACATGAGATAAGCATATATAATCAAATTTTAGTTTCGAGTAGAGAAAAAAATTCAAAGAATACAAAAAGGTTTAAAACAAAATCATTGGTATAAATTATGGTGGTATATGTCAAGCATATGCACTCACCTTACATAAATAAAGTATAGATTCATATAATTTTTGTTGCATGATACAAATTCATTCAAAAGTTTCAAATGTATTTTTAAAATTTGCATCTACATTTAGTTTTTTTTTTTAAATTATCATAATAAGGGTATGATGTATATTCATGAAAACTATAATATTTTTTAAATTGAGGGGGCATGATAAAGATTCATATTGTATTTTCAATATTATTATCTATTTATGGACATGGTAGGAGTATGTATGTTATCCATTCTCTTTTGATCATGTATAACTATCTAAGGATAAATTGACATTTGAATCTAAAATAAATATGAAGTGGTTGATTTAGTTAAAGTGTATAATGCATAAATTAGAGTTGCAATTCCCTCTAGCGTTATTGCCTACAAATATATTATGGATATTTAGTTATTTCACATCTTGGAATTACAAATACCAACATTAAAAATTGAGGTTTATACATCCCTCAATGGGTTCTATTTTATATTCATGTTCAAATAAAATTGGGTCTTGATCACCCTCAATTCAACATTGCTTTAGCTAAAGAACCAATCTCTTCAAGTGCTTCATGGGAAGCACCGATTCTTTAATGTTTCAACAAAGCATCATATCCAAGAAAATTTATAATATCAACATTGGTTTTACACATAAAAGTGTACTCCCTTTTTATTTTCAATATTTTAAAATTCTAGTTACATTTCGATTTTTAATTTCACATATGGAATTTAACTACTTTTACATCATTATAAGATTATATATGAAACACTTTTCATGATTTGGAGCTTTCTCCCAAATTAAAAGTGTGATATACACACTCAATTATATATTTCCTTTTATTATATTAATTTAATTTTAATAAAAAAATTAGGGGAAAATGTAGGCACTCAAATTTGGTCATGAATATTGATAATATTAGTTTTGGCCCACTTTCACTTTAATATATTTGAAAACTTAATTTGGACATATTTCACCACCTCACTTTATCCTAAGCACTTATATAGATCTATTCCTTTCTAAATTGTTATCTTATGTCTACAAAAGAATTATTAATTTCTATAAACCCATTTAAGCATCTGTACAAAGATGCTAGATCCAAAAATTCACATGTTTCCCTTTGAGACAAGATTGAATAGTAAGAGACAATAGTGGTTATTGATTTTATCCCCTATTGATCTATCTTCTCTTTCACCCTAGAAACAATCACTTTTAAAATGTATAACCTCCCTCATAGGTTGGTTTGTATTTTTAGGATAGGTATCATGAGGTTCCCCTATTTTGGTTGTTATAAAGACACATCTATTTGATTTTCTATCACTTGAGAAATTTTAATATTGAGGTTCACTTACACTATTGCACATTGAGCAAAGTTTCCCTATTATTCCCAAATCTAATTCTAATCATTTTAAGTAGTGATTAGCCAAGTAAAAAGCCTATTTTATCCAAGTCAAGAAAAAAATTATAAATTATTCAAGCCATATTTAAATGCATACATGTAGTCAAAAGAACATGGTTGCATAAAACACTCTAAGTGGGAAAATTATGTAGGCTTGATTTCAATCTTCAGAGTATTTGATATGTAGAAATGATTAGTCATCATGGAGATGGTTGGGGTTAGTTCATCTACTTACACTCCCCCATTTTTATATTTGAAGGGTTTTAGCTATTGCAAACCCTATTAGGGGTTTAAATTTAAAGAAGTTATTTGTAGGTCATTTGTGCATATATTAAGGTTAATTTTATTTATATACAGGTATATTTCAAGAAACCACAAAAATTATGCCATGATTTCCATATTTTACAATAGAGGAAAAAATCAACTAGTAGAGGAAAATAGTCTTAGTTTATCATATCCCCCTTTTAATGATCTTGGTCTTCATCAATTACGATCATAGTTCTTGTGGCATTTTAAAAATTAGTCTAAATTGATCAGTTCTATCCACTATTCAATTTCATATAGTCAAATCATAGATAGTAAACAAATAAGTATTTTTTTATGTTCAAAATTAGTATTCTTTCATTAAACTATGGTTTGTCAATTTATTTATTTTACCTTCATTATGATTGCTGAAAAGTTTTTTAAAACCTTTACTTTCTTTGAAATCAATTTATATTGGTTAAGGTTAATACACCTATTAATTTTAAATTTTTATTATCCATGGTTTACACATATGATTTGCATGGTATTATATTGAGTGAGTACTATGGAAATTCATATATTACATGATACAATATTTCATACTACATACCCACATCTTGAAAGGAAAATTTCATAAACTATGTCTTAACCTAGGGGCATTACAATTTTAATGGATTCTTGCACATTGATATTTATCCTTGTTTTTCCTTTATGATATTAAGCTTGATTACATTGATTATTACATCTTCTGCTAGTATTTTTTATATCTTATCACATGGATATAATACATTATGATTTTTACACTTTTACATTAACTATTTGTAAATGATACTACATGTATCATTTTGCATACTTGTTCATAGAGGATCCTCTTTCTATCATGTATTGTGTGAATCAAGTCTTGGCATGTAATTTCACTAGCTTTGGTGTGGACACTAACAATATATGGTTCTAACTTGAGTTCACTCTATTACTATACTATAACTATGCCATCATTTTATATCATACTTATCTATATATATCTATATTGAAATATACTTTTGTGATGCTTATGTTTCCATAGTTTCCACTATGCATCTATGGGGCATGCTACTTGTGTGTGTTCTCATTTCTTTGTCTATCTCAACTAGGGGCTTAAATATGACATTTAGGGGCATAATACTTGTTTCATAGATTTATTTTCTAAATAGGGAATCATACAATATAAAATTATGTTTTATATGATACTATCTCTCATATACTAGACTGCACTTTACATGATTATATCTTGCATAACTAGATATAAAATTCAAAATAAAAATACATAAAACTTTTCAAAACATTATGTTTGTGTAAATTATCAAATTGTATATGTTTCTAGGATTATAACACCCTTTGGCTAATTTATTGTTTCTAACATATGATCTATGCAAAAATTTAAAATGATGATAATATTTATTTATAGGATTATATCATGTTTTAGATAATCAAAGTGGTAGAGTGGAAAATTCATTTACTTGATCAAGAAGTCGATTGGGTTTCTGAATACTCCTAGAGAGACCTTAGAGTGATAATTAGAATCCATCCTAATGGTATAATCCCCTGATACATTTTTCCAAGCCTAAAACCCTAGATTTCATGCATGGTAGTACCAAAACCCAAGGCTATGGGAAAGGGACAGTCAAAATCTTGGAAAAAATCCTAGTAAGGAAGACATGAATTTAGAAACATTTGACTCAAGGGTTACTAATGTGTACTCATACTTTTAGACATATATGTAAAACATGTCTAAAAATAATATATGGACAAGATTACTAGAGATATGGACACAATGTGAGGAATGATGGCCAATTTGTAAACTCAAATGTTAAGTATTTTGACATCATTATCAATTAAAAACATAAATCCACCACTAAATAACACCCAATCTGGCCATTTATGGGTGCCCAATTAGAGTAATTAAATCTTAAATATAGGTTTAAATAACATTTTTCTAAAAGTGGAAGTACACAAGTTTTATGGTAAGAATTTGGTCACCTAGATCAAACAAATGGAGAATCTATTTTACTTTCATTATACCCCATATTCATAGAAGGTCATCATGGATTCCTTGTATTTAGAACTAAATCATTTCATTTGGTATAAATGGATTTTCACTTAGAATGTCTCACTTTTAATTGGTTAGACTTCACAAATTAGTTGAAAATACACTATCATATTAGTGTCACAAAGAACTATTTTAGTCAAGTAGTAAAGTTGCAATAAATAGGCACTATCAAGGATTATATTAAAATTCTAGAACCTATCCTTATGCATAGATGACATTTCATAAGACAACATGACTGATCTATTCTTGGGTAGCCTCAAGGATAATATATAACTTGATGTTCACATATTTAATCCAAGTTGTGTGTCAGAATCCATGGTTTTTTCACATCAAGCACATGAATTAGATCTGATCAAAATAAGGGTTTTCACTACCAAAATAGAGCACAATTTTAAAACATAATTGTTCCCATAGCCTACTATATTGACTACTTAACAAATTGAAGTGAAAAGAGTGAGAGGTTTATGTTTCAATTATGATTGAAAATGGGGTAAAAGACATAAATTTTATAAGAATAATTTTTTTTAAATTGAAAGGGCCAATGAGGAAGAAAAAAATGATGAAGCATCCTATGAAGAAAAAGAGGTGTTACAAGTAGAATTAAAAGATTTCCTAGTAACTATCTCAAGCCATGCACTTTTTGGTATCAACACTCCATAAACCCTCAAGGTCTTGGGTTTCCTCAAGAAGCATAAGATGACATTTGCATTGAATCAGGGAGTCCTTATGATCTCATCAAGGATAATTTGGTGGCATGTTTGAATTATTTTATATATCCAACTCTCAAAAATTAGGTCATGATTATTGATGGAGGCACAATAAATTATTTGTGGAAATGGTACATTATCAAAATAGTGATGGTAGACTATAATATACATTCCAATATGTTTTATATTCCCATGGGTGGAGTAGACATTGTTTTTGGAGTCCAATGGCTCATAACATTGGTGATAATAGAGATGAATTTATAGAAATTATTCATGAACTTTCACTCTAAAGGTATGTCACTTTAACTATGATAATTATGACAAAAATATCTAAAATTGGTTAGTTATCATTAGATGTGAAAGATTCTCAAAAAGGGGCTAAAGGATTTGTAACTAGATTATTTTCCATAAAAGTCTAAAAAATAAAGGTGTTTCCACATCTTGATCTATAGAAGATTATTGATGACCACTTAGTTATTTTTGGAGTAATTCTAAAAGGACTACCACTATGAAGATATCATGATCATTTTTATTCTTTAGATTTAACCACCAATCATCTAACCATACATGTACCCATATGTCAATAAGAGTGAAATTGAAATGATGGTACATGAGATGTTGGAGATGGGTATTATCAAACATAGTCAAAGTGAATATTCTTCCTTGATGGTCATGGTGTGTAATAAGGATGATAGTTAGATGATGTGCTCAAACTAAAAATAGCTCAACAAGTTCACCATCAAAGATAAGTTCCTTATCCCAATAATTGATGATTTTATAGATGAGTTACATGGTGTTGTCTATTTTCAAAAACTAGATTTTCATTCTGGGTACCATCAAATTGAATAAAAAATGAGGATATCCATAAAATATATTTCATAACTCTTGAAGTCCATTATGATTTTTCAATCATGCATCTTAGTCTCACAAATGCACCATTTACATTTTAGATTTTGATGAACATTATTTTTAGGCATTTTTGAGGAAATTTGTCTTGGTATTTTTTTATAACATCCTCATATACAATAAATATTGGGAAGAACATTTTCAACATGTGAAACATGTAGTATAAACTATGGAATAACATCAAACTTTATGGAAAACTTTAAAATGTGATTTTGGAGTCCAAGAGGTGGATTAATTAGGTCATATTATCTCCAATTAAGGATTAAAATTAGACTCTTAGAAGATCAAGGATATGATAGAGTGGTAGGTGCTAGAAACCCTCAATAACCTTTGAGGCTTTTTGGGGCTAACAAGTTACTACCATAGGTGAAAAATTATGGTAATATAAAAAAACACTCACAAAATTATTGAATAAGTACTCCTACTGGAATGAAAATAATACCAATGCCTTTGAGATTCGCAAGGAGGCAATGTGTACCACTCTAGTTTTGGCTACCCAAGATTTTTCAAAACTTTTATTTTTGAATGTGATGTATCAGGATATGGCATAGGGGTTGTACTAATGCAATAAGGAAGACCCATTGAATTTTATATTTCTCAACTCAAGGGTAATAATAATCTAAATATGATTTATGATAAAGAGATGATGGCTATTCTTCATGTAGTCAAGAAATGAAGAGCTTATCTGATGTGTAGACACTTTAAGTACATATTGATCATGATAGTCTAAAATATGTTTTGTACAATAATTTTCATCTAAAGAACAACAAAAATTTGTGAGTAAAACTATGGGATATGACACTTAAATAATTTATAATAAAGAAAATAGAATGTAGTAGATTTAATATTCGAGGGATGAATTTGTAACAATATTGTATATATTTGTTATTAAACCTAGGTGTTTAGATTTTGTCTTATTAAATAAGTTATCCATTATTGTAGGAATAGGAAAGGTCAGTTTGGGGAATGTGAAGTAAATAACCTTATTGGATTATTTATTATATTATTTGATTTATTTTAATTTGAATCATGACATATAATTTTATCTGCATTCTATATCAAATTTTCCCTATCATTGGTATCAGAGCCTATAAAATTAGTTTATTTTTCTTCCCCTCAAATTTAGCATAGTCAATTTCTCACTCAATAATTTGTTCTAACCTAAATTATGCAATGAATTATGCATTAAATGAGGTGTCTCAACTACAAATGGGAATTTTTTACTATTATACTAGTATTCTAACTTGTACATGGAGTATTTTATGACAACATAACTGACATCTAAACCTTATCCTATGATTTATTTCACTGACTATGTATTGGAGACTATGTATTACTATTTTTATGAGAGGCGTTGGATATTTAATAATTATTTTTTATCATTTTCTATGTATAGCCTCAAACACAGAGGTGTATTAGCTATAACATTCTCTCAACATAGATAAATTATGCTTTACACTCTAGGAAAGGATATGGTAGTTAAGAACAATTTCTTGGAAATTCCTTCATCCAATGTGATAGGCCTTAATTCTTCTCACAATAATAATTTCAAACAATCCATACACATGGCTTAAAATCTTGGAGGGTGGATTTTTTATTAAAGGGATCCAGTGTTTTTATATATTTCCAATATTGGAATCACATAAGACAAATAATGAGCTGAAGTATTTTAATTTTAAACTTTTTATTTTAAAAAAATAAAATTTGTATTTGTATTTTAAATGTTATTTTCAAAATTTGAAAGCATTTGAAATAGTATTTCATTTAAATTATCATTTGATAATTCTACTCTAAGTAAATTTGGCAAACAAAAACCAAATTTTACAAATACAAGGAGAAATAAAGAGAGCTACTCTTTTACCCATTTGCTTCTATCAAAAAAATATAAATCCAAAAATCAAGAAAAACTAATTATATTGATCTATGAGGTTTTCTTTTTTATCTGATGTTAATGATAGGGTTAAGCCTTTTCAAATGCCACCTAAGTACCATGTACCATTTTGTTCTCACATACCTTAAATCCTCTTTCACATACTATCAAGTAGATATAAAGGGTTAGCTTCTTCCATGTATCGATGGGTACTTATATAAAGAGGTTTGATATGTCATTCTATTGGTATTTAGAAAATGGGGCCATTTTAGAGTTATAAAGAACCAATTGGGGTTAAACTCAAAACTCTAAACCCTAAACACAAACTAAAAATCAAAACCATTTATTCAATTAAATTTATCATTGGCACAACATTGACCAATAATGAAACCTCATTATAATGGTCTCAAAAATTAGATAAAACACTCATCTTAAATGATCTATGGTTTTAATTTTGGCAATGAAAAGAAACAACCAATTGATCCACTATGGAATTCATAGGATATTTAGACATGGAAGTAGAGAAACTAGAAAACATTAGCCTGGATGAAGTTCTCAGTAGATGGAGATGTAATACATCATATTTAGGGGTGAAGTACTCCATGGAAATCATTTCAAAAACTAAAAGAGCTATATGATTCCCACTTAGATTTAGTATTCATTCAATTTCAATTAAAGTTGTTTAACCTTGAATTGAAAGATGGTGATGTGATGAGATGGGCTTTAGAGATACGTGACATCAATCATGATGTAGAATGAATGGCTTTAAAAATCAACATCTATATGAACATATTCATAAAATATATTCTTACCAACTATTCAACCTACTTGGAGTCTCTAAAAGGAAGTTATCATTTGAAGACTCACATTTGATCAATTGGTTGAAAAGATGGAAAAAGAGAAAAGGCCTTTGGAAGAAAAACTAAGTCTAAAATAGGTGAAAGTGTGTGATATGTCAAATAAAATTATTTAAAAATATCCAAAAATGGCACATCTTCTAAAAATAAAGGTAATAACAAGTGCAAAAGTAATTACAAGGAAAAAGGTGTAAAAAATGAGAATCATGGTGGTTAAAATAAAAAAATAAGATGATTAACAAATCCTCTACTGAAAATAATGTGACAAAAAAAGAAACCATGAGACTCATGAATTTAGAACTCATGGGAGAAAATTGAAGCATTCTAGAAGAATAAAAATCAAAGAAATAATCAAAAGAGTCAAACTCAGCTCAATTCACTAGACAATGTGTGTTTTTTTAGTACAAATGATGAAGCAAATAATGTCTCAGTCAATTATTCATGGTTTTATGCTCAGTTTCTTGATACTAATGCCACTTAACATATTAATTTACAAAAATACTTATTTGAGAAATATAATAAATAAAGTTGTGGCTTAGTATACCCCATAGATAGATCAAGTCTCTACCATAGGGAAAAGGTATAATTCAAATCAAGTGTCTAGGGATTCCATATTTCAAACTCCAAAATGTTATCTACCTTCCTCAATTGAAATGAAACTTTTTATCCCTAGTGCTCATTATGCAACAAGGCCATTCCATCCTATTAGATAATGGTGATGTCATTATTAAGAGAAAAAGTGACAATGCAGTCATCTTGGATAGATATGAGGAAGAGAAACTACTCGAACTTAGGGGTGATCCATCAAATTCAAGTAATTAGTCTCATCTCATGGAAGATCGAATGTCTCCAAATATGTTTTTACATGATAGATTCTAGCACACTCACTATAATAACATTCATGTATTTTAAAATAATGGTGTCTTTGGCATGCCTACATTGCATACCAAATTATATGAAAAGTGTGAACCATGCATCTTGGCTAAACACATAAGAGAACCATTCTCAAAGTCATAGTGGAAAGCTGAAAAAAAAATACAACTCCAATCAGACGTTTATTCTCTTCCAATCCTCTCTATTGGTGGTCATAAGTACTTCATGTTGTTCATTGATCACTACAACAAGATTACTTGGATATACTTTTTGAAGAAAAAATTAGAAGCCTTCGAGACTTTACAAAAGTTTTGAACCATGATTGAAAATGAAGCTCAATCCTACATCAAGACACTTAAGACAAATAATGGTGGTGAATACACTTAAAATAATTTTGAATCATATCTTGATCAAAATAATATCAAACACCATATCATAATTCCTCACACTCCAAAGCAAAATGGAGTTGTAAAAAAGATGAACATAACTATAATGAATAAGGTTCATGCTATGTTGTTCTTCAAAGGGGTAAATCTACACATTTGGGTTGGAGCAACTAAAATAGAAGTATACCTACAGAATAAATCACCATCAACAACTCTTAAAACAAAAGACTCCATAAGAGATGTGGTGTGGTCATCTTCCTTCAATGAGACACATTCAAAATTTTAGATCCACTTGTTACACATTGATTCCAAAGGAGAAGAGAAATAAGTTAGACCACAGAAGTTTAAAATGCATCCACTTTGGATAGTCTCAATCCTCCAAGGCATATAGGCTATATGATGAGAAAGAGAATAAGTTTCTTGTCACAAGATAAGTTGTCTTTTGTGAGACTGAAAAGTATAAATATCATAATGATTGGTAGTTGAGTCAAACTGATAATTATGTAAAGTTTTATGTCTACACAAAGAGTGATTTGGATGTTTCAAAAAATAAGTGGGGGACACATAATTGGGAATCTATTGATTTTTTATTATCTCTTATACATGAGATTGAAAATCCTCCTGAAGGGGAGAGTGAAACTTCATCATATAATGAATAGAGGACACTATAATAGAGATAAGAAAGTGATGTAACATTAGAAGATGAACTTGAAGCACCTAAAATACAAAAATATATGCCTAAGTGGGCCAGTCAAACATTGAAATATGTGAAACCATATGAAGTTTGGAAAATAAGCAATAGAAGTGCACATATAGACAAACCACAATTAGACAAGTCCCTTGAATAAATTTAATATAGAATTGAATTTCTCACCTTGAATGATTATTTAGAATAACTCAATGTTGAATTTGATTCAAACCCATCATCTTTCAAATGGTATTAGAAGTTTGAATATTGGATAAAAGCAATGAAAGATGAGTACAATGCATTTCTAAAAAAAAGGGACTTAGAAATTGGTTGATCTTCCATATGATTAAAAACTACTAGATACAAGTGGTTCTACCATAATAAATACAAGGCTGATGGCTCACTTGAAAATCAAAAATCAAGGATTATCACAAAGGGATATGCTCAAAAATAAGGAATTAACTACAATGAAACCTTTGTACCTACAACAAAATAGACTACCATTTGAATCATGTTGGCCCTGACAGCTGACAATGGATATAAAGTTCACCAAATGGATATCAAAACTACATTCCTAAATTATGATCTAAATAAAATGTGTATATGACACAACCTAAAGGTTTTTTAGTAAACAAACAAGATCATAAGGTGTGCAAAATCAAAAAATCATTATATGGTTTGAAACAAGCCCCTTGGGCATAGTATGACAAACTAGTTGAGCACCTCATGAACATGAACTTTAAATGTTTTGTGCTTGAATATATAACTCTTTTCATCAAAATAGTTTAAAAAATAATTTTATTTATTATGGTATATGTCGATGATTTGCTCATCATAAGTAACAATGAATAATACACTACAAATTTCAAATTAGAGTTGATGAAAAGTGTTGAAATGACTAATTTGGGTTATTTTCATTACTATTTGGGTATCGAAGTAATTCAAAAACCAAATTATTTATTCATCACTCAATAAAATTATATTTTTAACATTTAGATCAAGTTTGGAATGGAATATTGTAAGCCTCTCAGCATGCCTATGGAGCAAAATCTCAAATTGACATCTAAAGATTCAATAGATTTAGTTGATGCCACTAAATATAGATAAATCAATGGAAGTTTGATTTATTTGACCACAAATCAACTAGATATATTATTTGTATTTAGTTCCCTCTAAATATTCATGCAACAAACTAGGTATAGTCATTGGGTATCAGTAAAAAGGGTCCTCATATATCTCAAAGGAACATAGAATTTTGGGCTTAAATACTCTAGGGAAAGAACTTCAAACCGGTTGGGTATTCAGATTCTGACTATGCCAGTGATCATGAAAATAGAAATTCCACCTTGATTTTTATGATGAATTTGGGAACAACATTTGTTAATTTTAAATACAAGTAGCAATCAATGGTAATAATTTATTTAGAAGAAGTAGAATACACGGCCACTTCAAAGGCAACTAGAGATATCTTATGGCTCAAAAAGGTTCTTTTAGATTTTTAGGAACAACAAGATTCATTAACACCTCTCATGGTTGACAACACTTCTACAATCCAAATGTCAAATAATCTAGTCTTTCATAACCAAACCAAGAATACCAATCTCAAATTTCATTTGATTCAATAATATGTGAAAGACGGTGGTGTCAAATTATAACATTTCCCTATAATAGAGTAACCAACTTAAATCCTAACAAAAGTGCTTGAACAAGAAAATTTTGAAATTTTCAGAGGAATTCTTGGTTTGACAAAGACCCTTGTATATTAAGGGGGGATGTAATAATATTTTATATAATTATTATTAATCCTAGGTGTTTAAATTAGATGTCTAGCTTTTGTCTTATCTAATAAGTTCTCCATTCCCATTGGAATAGGAAAGGTTAGTTTGGGGAATGTGAAGTGAACAATATTATTGACTTATTTATTATAATGTTTTCTCTCTTTCAATTTAAATCATGAAATATAATTTCATTTGTATTCCATATAAAATTTGGAGGTCAGAATCCACATAGGCATTGATATGTACAATAACCACTTGGCATGCATATTTTTTAGAAGAGGATAATTCTAGTGACATACAAGCTATGATTCAAAATATCTAAAATGGTTTAGGTGCCTCAAAAAAATTAATGGAAATGGAATGCATTATGGTATAAATATAAATTATACATGTGCATGGATTTCATCCTCAAGCACTAGATTCTTACAAATTTTCATATATATCCAATTGGAAGGAACTCATGATTTTTGAAAACCTATCATAGAATCAAGAAAGAATTATTTTGGGAAGGAATCAAGGGGCATATAAATAAATCTGTGGTTGAATGCATAGAGTGTTAATAAAATAAGTTTGAAACTATTAAAACACCAAGTCTTATACAACCCTTATCCATTCCTAAACAGAGGTGGGGGAAGGTCCCCATGGATTTAATTATAGGGTTACCAAGGTTTGAAGGTAAAAATGTCATCATTTTAATTATGGATGGGATCACAAAATATGCTAAATTCTTTTCCTAGTCACAACCATTTGTAACTAGTATAATAGCTATTACTTTTATGTATATAGTTTAAAAGTTGCATGGTACCCCCAAGATCATTGTAAGTGATCATGATCCAAGCTTTGCCAATATTTTTTGGACTAATGTATTCTCAAATTTGGGGCTCAGTTGGCCCATAACTTGCCTTATCATCCTCAAACTGATGTAAAAATAGAAGTGGTGAATAAATTCCTAAACTATTATCATCATTATTTTGAATCAAATAAATAAGAGAGATGGGTTCATTAGTTACCACTCACATAATGGTGGTATAATACTTCCTTCCATACATCTTTCAAAATATCTCTATTTGTGGAACTCTATGGATACTAACCCACATCCATCATTTCATCATGAGGTTTTAGCCAAATGTTTGAGTTTTCAAAGTTCACATTCAACACTAGTATGAGGTACTATCTAGTCAAAGAGAATTTAACAATGGCACATAATTAAATGAATAAAGTAGATCAACACCATAGAAAGAGGAATTTTGAAATGTGTGATTGGGTATTTACATGACTATAGATATATAAGAAAATGTCCCTAAAGAAACAAATAAAGGATAATAAACCTTATCCTACGTATTATTACCCTTATCATATCCTACAAAAAATTGGTAGTGTAGCATACAAGTTGAAGTTACCCCAATTTACGTGCATCCATCTAATATTTCATGCTTATTTTTTGAATAAGATAATTTTAAAAAGAGTCTACATAGATTGAGTTACCTAAACTAGATGAGGAATTTAGAGTCATTCTATAACATTAGGAGATACTTCAGACACATAAAAAAGGTTATAAACATGAGAGATTAAGGAGTATTTTATCAAATCAAATAATGTAGCTAGTGAGGATGCAACATGGGAGGATGAAGCATTTTTATGGAGTCATCTAATTTTTTTTAGTGTTATTAAATTGAGCATAGAGATTAAAAAGAGAATGATGTTGTAATACACATCACACATTATGTGAACCATACACAAAGTCATATTAAATAGGCAAAGAAAAAAACCACCCGAGAATCATGAAAAGGGTGGGTGAAACAACATACGTCGACTAGCATGAAATAGATAAGCCCAATAAAACAAACTAACCTCTTAACCTAAGTGGTTAAGGTAACTAACCATTACCTTAGTCAATAACCCAAGGTAAATACATAATTGCGCTAACACTCTCCCTTAATGACAAAACTAGAAACAAGACCAAGTATCTCTAAATTTTATGAACTTGTCTTCACCAAGTGGTTTGGTCATTATATCAACTAGTTGCTTTATAGTGGGGTAGTAGAAGATACTGATGTCTTCATTTGTAACCAACTATTGGATGTAATGATGGTGAACCTCAATGTGTTTGGTCATGGCATATAATATTGGATTCTTCACCATCTTCATAACACTTTGGTTGTCAAGGAAAATTAGAGTAAGCCTTGATGACTCAAACTAAAGATCCTCCAAGATTTTCTTTATCCACATAGTTTCACAACTTGCATTAACCATAGCTATATACTCTACTTATATTGAATATAATTCCACTATAGTTTGTAATTTTCTCTTCCATGAGAAAACTCTTGAACCAAGAGTGAATACATAGCCTGTTGTAGATTTTATTGAATCTACTAATACTACCCAATCAGAGTCAGAATATCTAGAAAGCTTAAAATCTATAAAATTCTCATATAGTATGCCAAATTCAAGAGTACCTTTGACATATATTAATACCCATTTTTTAGCTAACCAATGTAATTCTTATGGTTTAAACATGAATCAAGAGAGAAAACTCACTACAAAATAAATATCTGGTCTACTGGTAGTGAGGTAAATGAGACTAACCACTAGCTATCGATACATAATTTCATTGACCAAAGGTGAAGCAGTGTCAGTTAAAATTTTATCTCTAACTTCCATAGGTGTGTGATTTTGATTAAAATCCATCATTCTAAACCTTTCTATCAATGATTTGGCATACTTATTATGTGACATGAATACAAAATAATCGCCTTGCCAAAACTCAACACCTAAATAGTATTTTAGTAGTCCTAAGTCTTTCATGTCAAAAGTAAAAAAAAATATTAGCCTTCATCTATTTAATGAGACTATCACTACTCCTAATGATGTCTATATCATCAACATATACAATGAGAATCAAGATATCATCACCAGATACCTTTATATAGATATTTGGTTCAGAGTTACACCTTTTGAAACTAGACTCCCTAAGGTATGTATCTATATTCATATTCCAAGCTCGAGGAGCCTATTTAAGCCCATAAAAGGACTTAATCAACCTAAAAACAAGATTTTCCTTACTAGAAACCTGAAAACCCTATGGCTGAACCATGTAGACTTCCTCCTCCAAATCTTCATTTAATAAAGCACTCTTGAAATCCATTTGGTGCACTTACCATCCAAACTAAGTAGAAATAGCAACAATCAAATGAAAAGTTACCATATTGGTAGTAGGAGAAAATTGTTGGGAGATATAAATCAGAAGCACACAATTGATTACCAAACCAAGCAACTTAATATGTGGAAATTAACCAGATTCACCAAGTAACTAGAATTTAGAATAACACATGATATGAGAGACAATACACAAATTGTATTAACACTTTATACAGAAAAGAATACAATAAAGAAGATGCCACTTCTTCTCCACCACCTTACAGAGGTTTCCCACACCTCAAGTGAACATTAATTCTCCTCCCCAAAGCTCTCCCTCTCAGGTCCCAACACCCAACTCAAAATACAGAGTTGGTGTTCACCTCCTGTGCTCCACGCACACCACAAGTGCTACACGCACTCCACAAGCACTCCACGTGCTCCACAAGTACTCAAGGTACTTCAAGTAGATCTCCCATGAACCTGAAATAACCTGCACTTCAACAGACCATACTTATGGAAGGAACTCCCTTGCCTTCCTCTTTGCTCTATCTGAGTACACACCTGTACTCCAAGTAGATCCTGCCTGATACTACTCCCTGTTGTGTTGATGTCTATATGATCCTGCACACCTGCAAATCAAACACGGTTCTGCTCACCTGTGAACCTTGACCTTGCACACACATACACCTACAGATCAACGATCTTACTTACCATGTAGATCTCCTATATAGGCCATGCAACTGTGACCAAGATCCTACATACCTGAAGAATCCTACTGACTCTCTAAAACCAGCACCTACACCTGGTACTGTGGAACTAGGAGGAACACCCTTGCTCACCTCACACACAGAAGGAGCAAACTTTGCTCAACTCAAACTAGAACACTTTTCCAATACAACCATGAGTCTATTATATAGATCTCATCCAAACAATGATTAGACATCTAATTACAATAATTAGATCCGCAGCTCTCAGTCTAAAAATAGATCTCTTCATGCAAACACTTGGTTCGTTAGCTAACTGCCCGTAATAAGCGCAGTCCGAACCATACAGGCGATCGACGTCAGTCCCTGTCTGCCTGGGGGTCGCCAACGCCAGCCGATCCATGACTGACGTCGGTTGCCTTCTTGTCCAATACTACCGACGTCAGTTGGCTAGACCAAACGCCAGTCTCCGTGACACTTCTGCAACTCTCCTGCAACCTCCTCCATGTCTGCATCAGTGAAGCTTTTAGCTCCACAACCTAACAATCTCCCACTTGGAGATAAACAGTTACACTGTACCTGTACCTGTACTCCATCTAATCAAATTCTTGGTTTGTATCCCTCTTCAAGATCAATCTTGAAGACAACCCACCACACATCCCGTGGTGTACCTCCTATCATCTGAGTACCCTACCACATCCGAACCTAAAAATACATGTAGTGAAGTCCTGACCCTGCATGTATACCTACTGCTGGTCCCTTTCAAATACCTGAGAACCCACTTCCCCGAATTGGCTCCTAACTCTCTGATAGCTCCCACTGCATGGGAATACTCAGGCCTATACCAAACCTCATGTGATTTCGAATACTGTACCTGTCCAGCCCTTAGTGTGCTCTGGCTCTGCATCCTGAACCTCACCAACACCTGATTCACATCAGCGCCCACTCGAGACAAAATCAACCTATGATCTCCATGTCTCCCATGTCAAAGAATTTCGCTGCTCCAAACTCCTCCTAACATGCCACTGAACTAATCTTACCCTTAGCTCAGCGAAACCCTGTATGTACACCCCTGCTAGCTAGCATACTATCCACATACAGCAACAGAATGATGTCATGATTCATCATCCTCCTGGTAAGACAAAACCACAGTAGTTACCCTGACATTGACTGAAGCCATGCTTCATCCTCCACCTGTCAAAACCTGTACCACTGTCCTGCAGCTCCACAAGACCATATACCTGGTCTTCCGTCTCACGTATCCGTTCTCTCTATTATTCTACTAAGGTATCCATTCGTCTTTGTGCTTTCATACCTACTGGCAGCCCTACCAAAACACACCTGTTTGGTTCTCCTCCAAGGAATCACATCCTCATCCATGCCAAGCTCACCCCTATTTCCTGGATCCTTCCTGCTCTACAATCAGCAACATGTATAAAGAAGAGGAATAATGAATTTGAGGGCCTACTTATGTCTTCAGTCCTCCATATGGGTGTTTGAGACTCCTTGACAGCGTGCTGTCCACCCAAAATCTGTTACAGTGACCGACCTCGATCACCCCACAGTCTGCATCTGATCGACGTCAGTTCCCATGCATTGCGGTGTCCCTGCTGCCGACGTCAGTCCTATGACCGACATCGGTCTTAAATATTGCCGACGTCGGTCCCGTGACCGACGTCGGTATTACCCTGCCTGACATTGCCAGCTTCGGTCTGCACATGACTGACATCGGCACCTGTCTGTTTGATGCCAGTTCCTCCTGACTGACATCGGTACCTGTGTTCACCTGTGAGTGATGACTTTTTACCCTCGAGCTTCTTTGAATCAAAACCCATGTCCAAACTGCCCTGCTCAGAAGTATCCAGCCACATCCACTGGGTTCTGTCCGCCATCTCCTCCATAAACACCAAGGCTTTCCAATTCTTAAGCCTGTCAAATACATCTGTCTTCCGCTTAAGAACATGCATCTCCTTCCTGCTCATGTGACCAAGCCTACGAAGCCACGTCTCTGCAACAAAAGAAGAATCAGTAATATAAACAAGTAGATAAAGGGTACCTGTTTTCTTACCACCAGCTAATTCAAGTGCATCCGCTGTGAGAGTTCTTGTGCATCTCTCATCACCCAATCTTTCTGAAGAAATTAGCCATATCTCCAAACCTGGGACCTGCATGACCTTCATCAACACCTGTGTGTTGGCCGCCTGCAATTTCAGCTTCACTTCCCCTTTGCCAATTCTTTGGCAAGGCTCACCAGCTCCTCTACCTGGAACTGCATGGAAAGAGGCAACCGAATCTTTTATCCAAGATTCAACTTTATCCAAGAAACCTCCTAGAGCATCCTGTGCAACAACACCTGCTACATCTGCTTCTTCAGTTCCTTCATGCTGATCTGCTACCAACCAACAATAATCTTTTACCTGCTCTTTCTTTCCATAGGACCGTGAGTGACCATCTGTGCTTTTCAACTCCTCCATTCTTAGCTTACTTTGATCTGCTGTTGCTCTACTCCCACTCAATCAGAAACCCCTGAGAGTGCCCTGTAACCAAACACAAAACCTGCTTCCTGCAACCTTAGCTCTGATACCACTTGTTGGTAGATATAAACCAGAAGCACACAATTGATTACCAAACCAAGCAACTTAATATGTGGAAATTAACCAGATTCACCAAGTAACTAGAATTCAGAATAACACATGATATGAGAGACAATATACAAATTGTATTAACACTTTATACAGAAAAATATACAATAAAGAAGATGCCACTTCTTCTCCACCACCTTACAGAGGTTTCCCACACCTCAAGTGAACAGTAATTCTCCTCCCCAAAGCTCTCCCTCTCAGGTCCCAACACCCAACTCAAAATACAGAGTTGGTGTTCACCTCCTGTGCTCCACGCACACCACAAGTGCTACATGCACTCCACAAGCACTCCACGTGCTCCACAAGTACTCAAGGTACTTCAAGTAGATCTCCCATGAACTTGCAATAACCTGCACTTCAACAGACCATACTTATGGAAGGAACTCCCTTGCCTTCCTCTTTGCTCTATCTGAGTACACACCTGTACTCCAAGTAGATCCTGCCTGATACTGCTCCCTGTTGTGTTGCTGTCTATATGATCCTGCACACCTGCAAATCAAACACGGTTCTGCTCACCTGTGAACCTTGACCTTGCACACACATACACCTGCAGATCAACGATCTTACTTACCATGTAGATCTCCTATATAGGCCATGCAACTGTGACCAAGATCCTACACACCTGAAGAATCCTACTGACTCTCCAAAACCAGCACCTACACCTGGTACTGTGGAACTAGGAGGAACACCCTTGCTCACCTCACACACAGAAGGAGCAAACTTTGCTCAACTCAAACTAGAACACTTTTCCAATACAACCATGAGTCTATTATATAGATCTCATCCAAACAATGATTAGACATCTAATTACAATAATTAGATTCGTAGCTCTCAGTCTAAAAATAGATCTCTTCATGCAAACACTTGGTTCATTAGCTAACTGCCCGTAATAAGCGCAGTCCGAACCACACAGGCGACCGACATCGGTCCCTATCTGCCTGGGGGTCGCCGACGCTGGCCGATCCATGACCGACGTCGGTTGCCTTCTTGTCCAATACTGCCGACGTCGGTTGGCCAGACCAAACGCCAGTCTCCGTGACACTTCTGCAACTCTCCTGCAACCTCCTCCATGTCTGCATCAGTGAAGCTTTTAGCTCCACAACCTAACAAAAATGTCTCTTCATAATCAACCCCTTCTTCTTGTGCATATCCTTTCATAACAAGTCTAGCTTTGTGTTTGTCTAGGGAACCATCTACTTTGCATTTTACCTTGTAAATCCATTTACAACCAATGGATTTCTTTCCTAGTGTATCTCCATGAGATCCCAAGTCTTATTTTTCATCAAGGAATCATATTCAAATTGCATGGTTGATTCCCACTCATGCTTCCCCTTGGCCTCTAAAAATTAATTAGGCTCAAATACATGTGAAACAATAGTTATTAGAGCAAAACTATCATGCTCACCTCTATTATCAAACTACTTTTTTGATCTCAATCTTCTTCCTTCCACACCTTGTGGTAAGTCTCCCTCCTTTAGTGCTTCAATTTTGGTAGAATACCACTTTGTCTTCTTTATTTTTTCTATTGGAACTTCATAATAACCTATAACAATTCCCTCCCTAGAATGTGATTCCAATGATGAACTAGAATCTTGCTCAACTTTCACATCACAACTTATAAAAAATTCATTAGAAGAAAATAATGACTCAATGTCTAAAATTGTACTAGTTGTTTTGAATTATGGCATATGTTTTATATTAAGGTAAAAATAGGTTTTGAAGGGGCCCTAAAACCCTGTACAAAAGGAGAAAGATAAAATAGTAAAGACCACAGGTAGAACCTAAAACCTACTTCACCGAAGTAAAAAAACCAAGGAAGAAATAATAAATCAAGATATAATAACTAAGGAAGAAATCTATTGGAGACAAAGATCTAGGGTGCTATGGTTGAAAGAAGGAGATAAAAACACAAAGTTTTTTCATCTCTCCACTCTAAAGCACAGAGCCAAAACTCATATTCAATACCTAAAAAAAGGAGATCAGAAGATTCTAGAGGAACAAAAAATCAAGGAGGAAAGCTATCCTTTTTCTCTTCCTTGATGAAGGCTGATTTAAACATCAATTTGGAAAGCCAGGCTGATATCCTTCGTGTGGTTCCACCTTTGGTCTCGAAAGAATAGATTAAAATGTTATGTGTTATACCAAAGGATGAGGAAATACTCAAAGTAGTTTGTTCTTTAGGAGGAGATAAAGCACCAGGACCAGATGGATTTCCCATGTTCTTTTTTCAAAAACTATGGAAATTTGTTGGCAAAGACGTAAGTAATGCGGTGAAGGAATTATTTGGAGCCAAACAGATGCTAAAGGAAGTTAATTCTACTTTTTTGTGTTTGATTTATAAAAAGATTGGAGCTGACTCCCCTGATCAGTTTAGGCCTATAAGCTTGTGTAACTCTTTCTATAAGATCATATCCAAAGTGCTTACTTCCAGACTTATTCAAGTGATCCCTTCGATTATTAATAGCAAAATGGTTTTATCCCAGGTAGACAAATCCTTAATTCAATAATTAATGTTCATGAGAATATTCATTCGTTATTCAGTTCTAACAACGAGGGTTTCATAATGAAAGTTGATATCACAAAAGCATATGACAGGGTGGACTGGTTATTCTTGTCAAACAGTCTAAAAGCTTTCAGCTTTGAAAAAAAGGTGGTTGATATTATTTATCAGTTGATATCAACTACCTCAATTGCTGTAATGGTAAATGGGAGTTCTTCCCACTTCTTTTACACGTCAAGGGGACTGAGACAAGGGGATCCCATATCCCCCATTTTGTTTGTAATTATGGCCGACTGTATGGGAAGATATATAGGGGACTTAGTCTGTAAAGAATTATGGCATATGTTAAGTTACTATGACATCTCTATTTACCATAAATTTGTTAGTATAAACATCAAGTAATCTGTATGGCTTTGACTGCTCATTGTACCCAACAAACATGTATGCTTTGATTTTCACATCCAAGTTACTTCTCTTTTGACTAAGAATAATTGTAAAATCTACATAACCAAAAATTCAAAAAGCACTTACATCTGGAGTTTGACTTGACCAAGCCTCTTCTAGAGTCATATTCTCCAATGCTTTTGTAGGACTTCTGTTGAGGATGTACACTATCGTATTCACTACTTCTACCCAATATCTATATGGGACATTTTTACTTTAGACCATATAGTTAGTCATGTCCATCACCATCCTATTTTGCCTTTCCACAACTTTGTTTTATTATAGAGTGTAATGGGTAGTGTATTATTTGTGTATGCCTTTTATTGGTGCCTAAATTTGCACTAGAGCAATTAGGCCCCTGTCAGTAAAATCCCCATGTCCAAATTGGATTAGTGTCAATGTTTTAATCACTTTCCTTATCCCATCAAAATATCATAATACATATTCATGATTAGTCATGTACATGTATTTGCTTTCACCAAATGGTAAGTGTTCTCTCACTCTACCAAATTATTGAGGGGTACTTTCTAAAGATAAAAGTTACTCTTGATAACTCTAAAGGAATTGAAAAACATTGATTAGAAGTCCCATGGTGGGAGAATTCATGGTGAGAAGGCAAGGTTATGACCAAGCTTTTCTTTGTGCTTGGATTGGATGCTTTATGCTCAAGAGAGAGGTTTTTGGGACTTCAAATGAAATTGTTAATTTACACTTGATGTATTTTGATGATTAAGGTGTAAAATAACCTGATGAATTGAATGAGAGGCATGTATTTATTTTAATAGACCTTTAATAAGTGTTGTCATGGGTTGAGGAAATCTTATAGCTTTCCTCGAGTAAGGAGAACTAGTACAAAATGGTAAAAGTGGCTGAGAAATCCAAACTCATGTCTAAATTGGACACATGGTAGATTATCAAGGCTTTGGATGTTTTGGGCTTGTTATAAAAATTGCCCCTCTTATTATGTTTTGGGTAAGGTGTTTAAAGTCCCCAAGGCTCTAATATCCAAACTTGTAAGAAAAATTGGTGCCATGTGGTAGCTCATAAAAAAAAAAGTTTCAACCACTTTTTGAATATTGCCCCACTTATTTTTTAGTGGGAATAATACAAAAAAACCCAGAAGGATTGAATGCCTAAACTTGTGAGATAAAATTATGACACATGTTGTTCTTGGTCCCTAAGAGGGTTTAGAGCTTATTGCACTTCTGCACCTCTAAAAAATAACAAGTGAAAAGGTTCAAACATCCTTTAAGGCCCAAAAAGATGTCATAAATGCATGTCCCACTCATGTCACTTCACACCCTAAAAAGAGGACAATTTGGCACAATAGGGGAGTATTTGTGTTTTCCCTCTCTTTTTTGAATAAAGCTCAAGTAATTAATGAGAAGTAGTTGGTGATTAGTTGTTGGGCTTTACCACATTAATGGTATCCCTAATATTAAGATGTAAGGGACTATAACTTAGATATTTTTCTTCATTCTAAAATTACCCTTTACATCCAGAGCTTGCATCTGTGCTTTTGACTTATATGTGCCTAAGCTAAGTGTAGTGCGAGAATGTGATTATAATGAATTCTTCATAGACTTTCAAATTCTAGTGTTCATAGCCATCCAGATTAAATAGTAAGTTTCCCATTTGCTCCTCATGTTGTGTTCTTTGAAGAGAGTTAAGAGATAGCTAAGGGTTATTCAAGTGAAGATTTTATTTGGTATAGAAATGTTGTATTTAAGAATTGGAAAAATGGTAACATCTTGTACCATAATAAAAGGCAATGTTGTTCTAATTTTGGATTTAGTTAAGGTTACTAATGTTATGGGGTTGGATTTTAGGACCATAATGAATTTTATGCAACAACCTGGCCCCCCAAGGTAATTGACAATGTTGGCACTAGTTACATCGCACATACAACATCATTCCTTTCATTACCCCATAACCAAAACTATTATTGCATGTACTCAAGCATACCAAATAGACACAAGGACTATTGTTGAGGGTGTTCATTCTATTGTATGCTCCCTCACCCTTTGGACCTCAGTGCCATGTTAAGAATTCCTCCCCAGCCAAAAGGCATTTCACTCTCCTTGGAGGTATGCCAAAAATATGCAAAAAATATGGATAAAGATATTTGGGATATTTTCAATACTTGTTGATTGGCCAAAAGGAGATAAAAGGTATCCATATGTCCAAGATCCTAAAGATAATAGAGTTTAATGAGTTGCCTCAATGCATCATTACCATGGCCACCAAGATTTATGGGATGCCTACTACTAAAAATTTTGAGCCATGGATGTTTTTAATTATGATCTATATGTTGGAGGGAAAGAAAAATCTAGACTAGGCCTCCATACTTAGTTACAACCTACATATACAAATGATGTCACTCCAAGCTACAATTCTTTCTAAACAAGAATTTATAGGTACCTTTTATATGTCTTCCTATTTGATGTACAACCTTGTACACAATAGGACTTTCCAAGGGCTCACTAGGAATGTTTCAGGAATGAAAATATATGAGGTATATCTAGAGGTTACCCTGGAAGGATTCAAGAACAATTTTTGTAAAGTTTATAACTACTTTTTCAATGTAATGATGATTGTCTTCTTCCTATTAAGAAGCCTTAATAGAATGTATGCAATAGCCAAGTAGGTGATTGAGAAATATGGTGCCACTTACATATAGTTTAGGATGTTCTCTTACATCAGGGTGAGTGGTTATACTAGATGCCCACTCAAATTTCCCAGGTACCTAGATGATAAATTGGTAGTGATGGAGTTGAGCTTACAAATGGTGCCACCACATGAAATGATTACAGCAAAAAAGATCAACAATCTTTTCAAGTTTCCTATGGTAATAGGGTTTTATTCATGTCCTTCTATTTCTAAGGCAAAGGGGTTAGAATAGGAAATCAGTTCATATGCACTTGATAAAATACCACCCCAACCCAATTTTGACATCAGATGGTTGATAAACATGGCAACTAATGTATTGTTGCATAAGTCTCACTATGAAGATATTTGGTCTGACTACACCACAGAGGAAGATGTCCAAAAATTGGAATATATGAGGTTGAATGTGTAGGAATTCAGAGCCTACAGCATTTATTCCATCCCCAAAGACATGGTAGATGATAAATTAATATTATCTTCATTGTACAACACTAATAATATTGAAGCCTAGCCCATTGCTCAGCCAGATTTTAGTACTCAAAAGGATGATTTGATCCCTAGGAGATTAGTGTAAATTTGAAGAGAACCTTAAAATGGCTTAAGGAACATGGGGTCAATCTTAGCACATATGACACTCCTACTTTTCAAGAATTAAGGCAGGTTAAGGAGTTGAAGGCCTTTCTCCCAAGATATAGTGGTGACTCTACAATTCCATTTTCAGTAGCAACCAGTAAAGGCAAACATAAGCTTGGGGATACAGAGTTCACCAAACTTGTGGATGTGGAGAAGATAATAGTATCATGATATAAGGCTAGGTTATCCTTTTCAAAATTAACAAGCTTGGTGGAGAACTAGAACAAGATTCTTATAGGGCAAGTCATGATGGCTAGTGTTACCCCCATCTCCATTTTAGGAAAGGGAGCCCCAAAAATTCCAACCATTCTATTTTTTACTCCAAAAATTACCCTAGCTATGGTTTCACACACTTCACCCACACAAAAAATAGCAATCCATTCTCCCCCAGTGATATATACAAGAAAACGAAGAGGGGAAGACCAAGAGGAGCAACCAAGGCTAAAAAGAGTCAAGAAGAGTCTGCAACCCCTAAGTAAATCACCTATTAAGAAAAGGGAGGTTGTACTCAAAGACCCTCTCTCTAAGGAAATTCTTGTGAAGAGAAAAGAGGACTAGGCCTCATATGCCCAAAGAGTGAGGGACATGGGTGAGGAGGAAGATTCAAATGAAGGCAGATCAATAACTAAAGTAATGAAGAAATAGCATGCCTTAACCCCTCCCCAAGTAAAGAATGGGGAAAGGACTCACAAGGAGAGGTAAAAAACCCTAGTAAAGGTCCTGACATGGGACCAGCCCATATAAGAAGAGGTCTTGGTAACAGAAAGCAAAGGTGATGAGGAGGGTGCCTTAACCTTAGATGACCCTTTGTCATTTGATGAAGTTGTATAATTTAGAGCAGAGGTAGCCACCTAGGCCCAAGTCCCTCTTGAGAAAGAGGTATCCACCTAGGCCAAGTCCCTCTTGAGAAAGAGGCAGCCTCCCCGAATACAAAGGCATTTATTGAAAATGTCATTTCCTATTCACCTAGTCATGATAGAGTTCACAAAGGTGAGGACAGTCAAGGACCTACTGGGGGAGTTGAGAAAGAGCCAAAACATGGTGAACATGTCCCCACTAATAGTGTAGAGGTAGAGGGAGATAGGGGATCAAATATAAAAAAGGGTACACCCACCCTTTCAGAGGAAAATAAAGAGTTGGATCCAACAAATAAATATGCAGAGGAGGATATCTTAGGAAGTTCTACTTCCATTGAATCACCATGAGGTCTCCTTCCTCTCATCAAATTTTATGATCCAATCTATAATAAAGGCCATGATTGATGAAGAGTTACCTAAATGTATCAAGGAGGTCACCATGGCCTTTTTAGACCTAGGGGTTCAAACAAATAAAGAAGGCAAGGTGATTATTGAACCTTCTAGCTAGACCATGGCACAGGGCAGCTCCATAAAGAAATTGTTCATGGAGTCCCACCAACCAAGGTCAAATTTTGAAGTTTTAGAGTAGGTAGAGCCAGCATTGGAGGAAAATCATGGAATAGAAGGGGATGGAAAATATCATGATAGTGACGATGACATTGAGCAATTCATGTTGAGCCCACCACCCAATCTCATGGCACTCCATACAGTTGCCCTTGTATTGGCACCACCCTACATTGAGTCAAGGGTTTCCATAATGTCTACAACCTCGACGGGTTTCCAAAATAAGCCCCTTCTCTAGGTCATGGAGTAAGTGAAAACAAAGGAAGATGTCATGAGCAAAATAGGGGAAATTGATGTAATAGAGATCATTCAAAATCATAATGCTAAGCCCCCTAAGAAGGCTAAAACTTACTTCAAAACCACTTACACGAATAAGGGGGAATAAAAGTTGAGTTAGTTATTCCCCCTCCTAATGCATTGAATAAATATTCTCCCCTAGATATTTATTCCATTTATTTTTATAATCTCAAGGAGCCATCATGAAAGGAGTTGAAGCATAGTTTGTAGGTTCTAGCTAACATGATGGCACAAAGGATGGACAAGATAAAGCCACCAAGGAAGAGATGAAAGAAAAAAATCAAGCTATAACCCATACTTGTAGAAGTTATTGAGTAAGCCAAATTTAGTAGCTATGAATACCATTAAGACTTTAGACCTTCCTCTTTTCCCCATGGGGTCACTAGATTTTGGCTGAGGTGATGAGCTAAAATCTAGAGGGTGGGATACAAAAGAATGGAAAGAAGATCTGAGCACCTAGGCCAAAGAGATCATCCATTCATCATTAGAATGCTTGGATGACATAATATATAAGGGGAAAGATTATGAAACCCAGATGTCTCTTTATAATGTAGACATTAAAAATTGGTAGAAGATTTAGACTAAGGTAGATGAAATGTGAAATATAAGAAGTGATGTTTTAATAATAGAGAAAATTGTCTCTTCAAATGATTACAAGAAGCCTAGAGAATATCAATTAGTAATAAATCATCAATTGATGGTGCTCAAGGAGGGAATATTTGATTTAAAAGGAGAAAAGTAGTCTCTCAAGACCGCTACCAAGGAAATAAATGTTGCCCATAGAAAAATGGTGAACCTTGATGGGGCAAGGGATTTGATAGAAGGGGTAATACACAATGCTCTAAAAATCCTCATTGATGCACCTCAAGGAGCTTTTTATTCCCACAAAATAAGATAGTTAGTATCACTTGAGAAGGATTGTGACCTACTCAAAGTGATCATTGGGTAAAAATAGGCCACAACTCAAAAAATAGCCACTTGGCTAGAGGAATCTAATGTCAAATTCAAATACCAAGATAACCTAGATCAAAAGGAAATTTCCTCCATGATTGATAGCTATACTAATTATAAGAACAAGTTGGCAAAGGATTAGATTATCAATATTGATTCTGGAGCATAACCAATCATTTTGGTTTCTTCTTAGATAACAAAATTCTTTTCTCTTCTTCTCTCTCTCTCTCTCTCTCTCTCTCTCTCTCTCTCTCTCTCTCTCTCTCTCTCTCTCTCTCTCTCTCTCTCTCTCTCTCTCTCTCTCTCTCTCTCTCTCTCTCTCTCTCTCTCTCTCTCTCTCTCTCTCTCTCTCTCTCTCTCTTACTC